>OX422201.1:3800515-4400515 GCA_949130485.1 Agelas oroides | reverse complement strand
AGTATACACCGTCTCAGTAGTCATGCAAGCCATATCCAACCAATCCCAGTGTGGATTGCTTTCAGTACCTGTAGGTGGGGCATATGGCCCCTTCTCTTCCCTGTGTGTACTTTACACACAGGGAAGAGAAGGGCTGTTTTATACAGTGCATGTTGAATGTATTAACCACAGAAATCATGAGGAAAGTATCCAGTCATTATATTGGCCATTGAATGAATGATTGCATGTGAAAGAAAACTTCTTGTTTAAGCTGGTGCCAACTAACTCAGGAAGTCCAGCTGCTGTCGTGGTATAGAAGATTGAAGGATTGAGGCAGAGAACAGACTTACAGAAATGAAGAGCACAACTGCATGATGTGGTTTGCAAACGTGACATGCTTTCCACTCCATGGGACAATGGATAAATCTGATTAGTCATGCCTACATTCCGGTGTAGTGACAACTCCGGACCCTTACTGTCTGTGGAAAGGGTGTGGCTTGTGAGACCAACGAAGTCCTGGCAAGAGTCACCAGACCACTTCCTTTTTGAAATGATCCCTCCCATTCTGGTTCAGTCTAAGGGCATCTACCTCAATCATGCTTGTCAAGCACTAGCATGGTCATGATAGTTTGAAATGTGCATCCTTTCTGATGGCAAAAAAGCTCCTGTTGTCTAAATCACGAGTTGTAGAGCTTTATTACCGCTATCAACGATGCGGATGACAGACGTAGACCCGAGAGACACTATGACGAAAGAGTGTATAGCAATCAGTACCAAACTGAGCAGCCTGGAATTGGGACAATGTCTTTCTTGACTGTTGACTACGCTTTGGTTGCATGATCAAGAAATTTGACTGACTAACAGTGTGTGGAAAATTAAACCAACAACCACTTACACACTCTAGGAATAACAGGTGTGGTTTGATGATTACCTTATAAAGGGCTTCAGTTTCATGAATGCTCAGTAAAGCTAGAGAAATCAGACCTACATTAGCACATACCTGGTTTGCTATTCTGAACCGCCTCTAATTTGTACACTGTCACATACCATATCTCCACAGGATATGAGCGCGCAGTTCGTCGTACCTTAGTCCAGCTGCCAGCTACCCCAGACATCAAGGCATATTGGACATGGAAAGAGCATGGTAGAAACTATGTACTATATCTCACAGAGGCTTCAGTGGATCTTGAGCAAGCCTATCAGAAGGGAGATACCAGTGTCAATCTGGGTACAGGCTCTAGTCAACTACCTTACACAATTGACTTCACCACAATGGAGCAAACAAGACATGGATATGGTACCAGGAGGCCAATACTGAGACAGCCCCTTCCCAGAGGCTCCTTGCAGTCCTACCTCCAGGTTCACTCCAGTATAGTGCCAACTGGAAATGTTCTTGCAGTCCCACTGTCTTCATCCTCTCCTGGGATTGGTCCAAAGTCTGCTGGTAGTACCTGTCTATCATCCAGCAGTACGGCAAAGTCTCTATCATCCGGCAGTGCAGTAAAGTCTCTATCATCCGGCAGTGCAGTAAAGTCTCTATCATCCAGCAGTACGGCAAAGTCTCTATCATCCAGCAGTATGGCAAAGTCTCTATCATCCAGCAGTACGGCAAAGTCTCTATCATCCAGCAGTACGGCAAAGTCTCTATCATCCAGCAGTACGGCAAAGTCTCTATCATCCAGCAGTACGGTAAAGTCATCTAGCAGTACGGTAAAGTCTTCTTATGACACAAGGAAGCGAGAAGCCAAGCGAAGAAGAACAAACAAAAGTGTTGGTGTAACATCTTCCAGCTCAGGTATAGTAACATGAAAACAGTGACCTATACACTCAAGCTATCTATATAGAAGAGTATGTACAATACTGTGCTTTTGGCTGAGCGATGCACGGGTAGTGAATGAGTATCATTTTAAAGCCTACAAGTTGTGCAAACTTGCTTAAACTAGACTCTAGCCATACTTAAATAGGTGTGAGGACACTTTCGAAGTGAGCAAATGCCTTCAGATTTTCTGATGTGTCTGTATGTTAACCCAACAGTGCATCCTCTATGCACTGTTGGTGCACTCTTAGTTGACAATATATGGGTGGTCTCTACACGTGAATATGAAACTAGAGATATTCATTCATCATATGTTTCTCATTTGTTGGCTTATGGTGTATGGGTGTAGGATAGGTTACTCAGTTACTGTTCAGTTGCTAACTTTGTTAGTAAGGGCTGAACACTTCTGAAGTGGAATGAGTACCAGCAGCTCATGTAATTAGCAACTTCCTATAGGTGTTCTCTTTCTCCATGTGTGTATATAGTACTGTGTATACGTTAGCTAGGAAACAGAAGTAGCCTAGTAATGCACATACATATTAACACTACTGTGATGTGAACTCTATTATTAATAGAGTTCACATCACAGTAGTGTTTTAGTTTCAATCCAATATCTCCCTTGTAGCACAAGGGAATGTATCTGTAGCACCCAGAAGAGATGACTCTGAAATAGCTCCGTTTGCAAGAAAGATCAAAACACTGAAGCCAAAAGATGATGGGGTATGCACATTTCACACTTTTATGTTGTAGCATGAGTCTTCATTAAAACTGTGGTGGTAGCTACTGTAGATATATGTAGTCAATGTCATTATATACATTCTCCACTGTCACATTGTCTTTTACATAAATTGAGAACAAATTCTGTGACTTTCCTTTCTAATGTAGGAATGTCTCTTCCTCCTTGCATAGCCTTGCCCCATCTGCATGAACCAGTTATCAGAGCTCTCTGGATTTGATGAGGAGTCCGTCATGCCTGAGGCTGGAGCTCCTCCTGTGGATGTCTACAAGCTGCTCAACTGTGAGCATATGATGCACCGTGCTTGCCTCTTGATGTACATGAAGAACTCCTCCAAGGTCAGTCCTTACAACCAGGCACAGTGACAATCATAAGTGCTGTGCTGCTCGCCAAGAACAACAGCAGCCATAAACCCTGCATGGTAGTAGACTGCATAAACTAGTATGCGTGATTGTCTACTTGTTCTGGGGGCTATCATATACACTAATTCACCTTGAACTCTGGCATGTTGGAGTGAGGCTAGCATGTGGATAGTGTCGTAGGTGGTACCGTTAGCACTTCTGGCCATCTCAGTTTCTCTCTGCATGAATTTTTCTACTTTGTGTTGAGTTGCTGGCCATCTTGGTTTCTCTCTGCATGAATTTTTCTACTTTGTGTTGAGTTGCTGGCCATCTCAGTTTCTCTCTGCATGAATTTTTCTACTTTGGGTTGAGTTGCTGGCCATCTCAGTTTCTCTCTGCTGGCATCCACTCTATTCTTCACACTACTATTGCTGTTACAGAGTGGTTTCCAGTGTCCAACCTGTAAGAAGGTGTATGGGATAAAGACAGGAGACATGCCTAATGGAACAATGACGGTGAAAACACAGAATTACTCCTTGCCAGGCCATGAAGGTTTTGGTACATATGAGATCACCTACAACTTCAAGGCAGGAGTGCATGTGAGTTTCAGCTATTAGCCAGCTGGTTTGCAAACTTTTTTGTTCACATGGTAGAGAGATATACAGTTGTAGCCTCGTTCCCAGGCCCCGCCCAGCTTTCCATCGCTTGCAGTACGGAAAAGCGACGGAAAGCTGGGCGGGGCCTGGGAACGAGGCTAATACAGTTGTGCATGTTGCCCAAAGTATTAAGGCAGTCTGCACTCCATAATGTGTTTGTATACGAACATTATCGCATGTAAAGTAAGCTGTAACTCACTTCATGCAGAACGGTCACCGTTATGGTGTGAATGGATTTCCTAGGATATGCTATGTGCCTAGCTCACCCAAAGGACAGAAGGTAGGGCATTCAGAATTATAGCTAAAGGCAAGTGACTTAATTTGCATGAACTTAGTCTTGTAGCCAGACAGGAAAAATCAGTAAAAAGCTCCATCTACAATCAAGGAAGAATGTTATCTTTCTGGTTAGATGATACTATCTACAATGATGACTATTTTCTTAGGCTCAACATATTGGAGGTATGGCGGCATTATTTATTGTATCACAGTCACTTTGAAAGAACCTTCTATAACAATTTGGTTACTCTAACAAGATTGTTTTTCTGATTATGTTTTTGAGGAGTTATCCTAGCGATTTATACTATAGTGTGTAGTATCATCTAACCAAGATAACATTCTTCCTTAATTCCACTCCAGTCCTGCATTTTTGTCTCTCCTTCAACACAACAGGTGCTGAGGCTGCTAAAGGTAGCCTGGGAGCGTAGACTAACCTTTACCATCGGTACTTCAGTAACAACTGGAGCCACCGATACGCTTGTGTGGAATGAGATCCACCATAAGACGGAGAGTACCTCCAACTACTCTGGTCATGGGTATCCTGATCCCAACTACCTTGACAATGTGCTTATGGAGCTCGCTGCTCAGGGGGTGGAGGATAATTCAGGCCCAATCGTTATTAATATCTCCTCTGATAGTGACAGTGATCTGTAATGTACCGTATGAAAAGTCCTTGTAATATTGTCATAATCTTTTTAGTTACAAGTATGGTTTTTGTTAGCATTGGTTGGAGGTAATTCATGTTCTTATCTTCTTTGTTGTATTATTTGAAGCTTATTATTGTGATTCTAAGATATGTAGTTTTAAAACATCAAGAAATGTGAAGAAAGTGACACTCTAGCCATTGATTGACTGCTAATTCGGTCAGATTTACTGTTGCTCTTGCAGACATCACGCCCTTACCACAGTAGCTCTTTGGAGAGAGTTGAGTTCTACTGCATGACTGAGGAATGGAATAAATGACCAAAGGAAGCTCATGCACTGCAATAATGAATATTTCAAGCTCAAAAACAATGAAAACACATGGTTATAATTAATGGTTATAGCCACATACGATCCAAGATGGCTACTGAAAGATGAAAGTCATGCAGAAAGCCTGTATGCCTTTAGAGTACCGTACCAAATAATTATCAGCAACACCCTCCCTTTTTGTTCTCCTTGCATTACATTTGATCATGCCACAGAGTATACGCACATCAAACAGTTCATAAACTTTTCATTCAAACCCCTTCTGCATGGTAACTCAGAGTGATGTACTCCATTATCCATCAGCCAAAGATAATTACATCATAGTTACCAGAACAATTTTTGAATGGCTTTGTATAATTGAGATCCAGGGAGTGATAACATAAGGTGGCCTAGAATTTCCAGCATCTCACATAAATGAGCTACTAAAATCTAGCCTCATTTTCCAGGCCTTCCCACCATCCATGGCCACTTTTGATCACTTCCGTATTTGAAGTAATCAAAAACTGGATGGTGGGAAGTCCTGGTAACAAGGCTAACCAAAATCTGTAGCTACCAGCTACATGCGACCTGTTGCAAATCAGTATCAACAATATTGTCATTACACTACACAGGGTGAAAAATGTAATGTCCTAGCTGTCCTGTATACATGAAATTTGAGATTTGGTCTCCACTTATCGGATATGTATGACATTTGGCTCATGCTCTACAGGATAGGTGGAGAATTACTGAATGATCCATGAAATGTCAAATTTCATGTACTGATATACAGGGCAGATAGGAAATTTTTATATAGTGGCTGGAATATTATCTTGGCCATAGATAGATAGCTACTGTATAATATCTGCAGTTCGAAATTTGCGTAGAAGTCTATGGCCATGATAATTTTAGGGTCATATGCACTCAACAATGGTCATATAGTAGGATCACTCCAATAACTAAGACAGTGGAACACCAGAATTACACACAAAAGCTAGTTAGCTAGCTAGCTACATAGCTACTCCTTGCTTCAAAAGTTCATATACCATCATCAACTGTGCATGGTGGAATATACACTAGCTATACTAATTATCTGGTCTAGAATGGTTCCTATCATATAGCTCACTATAAAATCAATAGCTACTATAGCTACATTAGTTTAGGGTCACGCATGCATTTCGTGGTTCACTGTATGTAGAGCTCAACAAGATCAATGGGGATATCCTCATTAGTGCGAGACTCATCCCCACAGAGACGGAACTCTAAGTCATCAGTAGTTGGCTCGGGTAGCCCCTTGCAGAACCACGGGAGGTTTGGGGGATCACAGCACGTTCGCTCAACTCCACCGCAATCTTGTCCATCCCACAGTGGGTCATCAGTGGCAAGACCACTCTGAGAATTGTCGGAGTGTCCTGACTCACAGTAGTAGTCAGAGCCCACAAAACTAGGGGGAGATGTTCCACCACCAGTGCATGGACAGGTGGCTGTTGCAGTTCGGTGATCAAATGCCCCAACTGCATATGTCCAGATGTGCTTCCTTGGACTGACTCCATGAGTTATACTAACACCATCAACATAAGTATTATCGATGGTGCAATTAGTTGGACAAAATGAGTGCCGTTCAAATCCATCTGTTGATATATACTGGTACCCCCTCACTCTCCCACACACTTGCTGGTACTGAACTCCATAAGTACGGAAGGTGACTGAACCACAGCTGCTATCGTTACTCTTTCCACACAGTCGTATAGACTGGTTTGTGTATGACAGCTGTAGGTTCTCGGGGCATTGTTGGTTAGTGTCTGTCATGTCCAAATTTGCTACTCTCATCCAGCCTCCGGTGACATTGAGACTAGCTGGAAATGCTTCACCCATTTCACAGAACACTTGGACTGGGGACTGCGTGGAGTTGAGAATCCAGTAGTTTCCTGAGGGGATGTCTGGCTCTCGCTCTGCAAGTTCTGTACAGGAGTTAGCTGGGTACTCAGGAGTACGGCCTAGTTGTAACATACAGTGTACCACCTCTTGCAGCAAAGTAGAAACATTCTGTTCAATCTCGTTGATGGTTTCACCTCCTGAAGCTGGACACTCTCCTCCTTCAATGGCAATGACAGGGAGCAAAGCAGTACAAGGATTAGCAGCAGAGATGCCACTTGCAGCTGTTAGCATATTAAAGAGGATGAACACAGAAAGCGCTGTCAACTGTAGTTGCGTGGTGTTCCATTTGCATTGAGAACAATAATTTTCAACCTCACTGAAGCAAATCAGGCCGTAGTAAGCTATTTGAAGGTGGTGTGGCAAAATTAAAGTCTACATAGGGGGTCTGCATGGGGGCATGCTCCCCGCCAGGTAGCTAGCTACATAGTGCACGTACGTTTATGTTAAGAAGAGATTATGTTGTTTTGACCCAAAATTTGTTATTTTAGTTGCATCAGTGAATAGTTGAAATGTGCAGAGATACTTCTGTGAGTTGGTTAAGAATTCTTGTATTCCCTAGAGCACTGTATAGCTTCTGGGGGACAAGTACGTATGTGCATGGTATTATCTGTATAGTCCATGCATGCATGCTCTGGGATTTTGCATTCACTAAACATCTTTTTCTTTTTTTTAGTAATTTTAATTGGTTGATGGAGAGTCTTTTCTTCTTTTCCTTATGGTGTGTGCGTGTTGTCAAACTAAAATTACTTCACACTGAGTCCAGGGCTGTTCACAGTAAATGACCCAAAGGGTGCTATTTCAGTTGTGCATGTATAAATAAGATGTTAGCTGCTGTGAGTTAGTGACAAATGTCACTTAGTAACATCTTCCAAACTCCCAAGGCGCAGATGTTTAGTGAATGCAAAATCCCCAGAGCATGGACTACAAATATTCACTTACAGATGATACCACAATGTGTATTTGTCCCCCCAAAGCTACAGTGCTCTAGGGAATACAGGAATTCTTAACCCACTCACAGAAGTATCTCTGCACATTTCAACTGTTCATTGATGCAACATACAGAAGGCATCGTGGCCCCCTGCAGCAAAAAAAAAATTGCTCGGAGATCGCTTTTCATGGCCGTAGCAAGCGGTCGGGCTGGTCGGGTTTTGGCCCGACCACTTTTTAAACGTTCCACATGCGCACTTTGAATATGGCACGTGAAGTCGTAGAACTAGTAAGCCGAGCCGTCTCAAAAAACGGCTGCCCATCAAATTTCACTGACAAAAAGGTAACGTTGCGTTAGGATTTTCAGCCATTTCGGTTTACTCGATGGCCATCCTATAGCTTACTGCGACGCTGCGACGAAGCCCATGCTGCCTGCGGCACTTGCGCGCAGCAAAGTGATCATACACGGAATCCGAAATCACCAAGTCTCGTTCCCTAGGCCCCGTCCACCTTTCCATTGTTTGGAGTATGTGCTTTTTTCCTGGCAAGGTCTCCCCCCAGATTTTATCTCATGGATCATCCAAAGACAATCTATATCTGCCACCATAGATACTATAAACGGACTGTTTATAGTATCTATGCTGCCACATTCATTCAGCAGCAGTAAAATTTCACAACGTAACTTAAACTCCCAACATACCATACAGATCCAGCACTGCTCACAGTTTCTGCATACAAGACAGACTATACCTGCCATGCTGATTAGCAACTACATTGCAGCCACCCACAACATAACACACTCTCCATGCACATCAACATGCACTACACACCTCCCACTGCCTTCCACAACCCTCCTATCAGTTTATGCATACAACTAACAAGCACAAAGCATAGTTTGCAAAATGGCACAAGATGTAGGGATGGTGTGAATGTGTTGTGGTGTCGTTCCCATCTTGTTTGGTTGGTTTTTGAGGGTTCCATCCCTACATGCACTTGTTTTCGTTCGGAAAACTTTTTTGTGACTTTATATTATATAATGTGTGGATGACCCGTGACACAGTAGTTTCCTGGCAAGGTCTCCCCCCAGATATAATGTGTAGACTTGTTGACAAGTACCACCTAAGCCTAATCACTAAATCAGTCTACCTATCTCAGTCTATATAGCTTGTGTTTAGCGCTAGGAGGTAAATTACCTATACAACTAAAGTATGTTATTATGACATAAAAAGCTAATGCATATTTTCAGCCTACAGTGCAAGAGGTGCTATATACTAAGGGGTCTTCCCACTTTGTCTAATCCCATCTGGTCTAGTTCCATTTCGTCTAACAAAATGTGAAAAGGTCCCATTTGGTCTAAAGCATTGATCAATTAACACCAATTACCATACAGGATGTTGTATATAGGTTAAAGCTGCTATGCTCATCTCATTGCAATCAACCATGAAGTTCATAACAACAACCAAAGGAAAACCAGCTCTGATTTTCGATGGAAGCCGATTCATCCTCAATAGGAGGATGGACAGTGGAGTATGCTACTGGAGATGCGCAAAAAGGACCTGTCCTGCTAGAATCACCACTGAAGGGAGTGATCTCAAACAGGTGCAGATAATTCATCTCGCTGGAAGTGGACAGCCGCGTCCTAAGAAGCGCAAGATGCAGAGATGTGAAGACTAGATAAAGAAACTAACTACTGACTTTGACAATGGACACTTAACAATACATTCCTTCATCTCTAGTGTTGCTCATTTGGTTGTAAACTTCTCTTAATTTAAGTTATCTCACCATACTAGCTAATGGGACTAGACCAAATGGGATTAGACAAAGTGGGAATGCACCATATTTAATGCCAGTGAGCAATCCATTTGTAACAGTGACATAATGAGAGTGCAGCCAGCAAAAGGTCCATGCAAATACCTATAACTATTACAAATGGAACACCAACTCTTTGTAGTAGTATACAAGTCTATGCATTCTATGAGATAATATCAGGGGGGAGGCCTTGGGACAATGCCACTGTGTCATGGGTCATTATGACATTGTATAAAACCAGCAACAAGTCCACACATTATATAATCTGGATTTTATCTCATACATAATGTGTGGACTTGTATCAAGTAATGTCTTGTTGTGAGCATGACATTATTACTGATGATGTTTACCAGAATTGCAATGAATGTGACTGACAGTCACTGGACCGTAAATCAAGTTTTTATCTGATTTACGGTAGTGAGTTCCGGTTAATAATAATTGCTGCCAACATCTTACATTTTTTCTAAGATTACAATAATAAAAAGCAACAGTACACACTTCAATGTCAATATGAGACTGGTTTCTCAATTTACAGATGCTTTCTCCAAAACATTATGAGGATGGTATACATACAAATTTAATGCCTTTCTCAGATTCGTAACAAAAAATACATGCTTATGTGCATAGACTACTTCAGAAGTTAATGTAAGATTGATTTTTCAGAAGCCTTGTTCCCAGGCTCTTGTGTGTGGGCAGTAATAGGCTGGGAAGTATAATACACGGAAGCGGAAGAGTTTTTCAACACTCTTCCGTTTTCATAATATGTTATACTGAAACATAAACCGAAGAACAAAAATGGGGGAGGCCTGGGAATGAGGCTAGCTTCACTGTGCAGGTATACACTTTGACAGTTTCACATGAGCGCTTCACTCACTGGCTACTGAAAATGAAATTCAGGAAGTCCTGTTCCTTCCTCTTGACTTCAGGATGCCACACATCAAATATCAGCAACACTCTCTTTCTTTCACTGCTCTCCTTGCACTCGTGCCATACAGTATGCACATAGGAATCATCAAACACCAAAAGTTTGCCAACTTGCCATGATGTGGCAATGCTACCAACTCTAATTCGGTAGCTGTCTGAAGTACAAAGTGGTAGGTGGCACCTAAGACGAAAATTACAGGGACCGGTATGGATCTCAATGTGGCTGCTGGGTTCCAAAACAGAGAACATAGCGTTACCAAATGAACTGTCCTTCATGAAATTGGAGATGCTCTGAAGTAGCTGCACTGTTTGTGGACATTGAATGCAGTTTGCTTCTACTTTGTTTCCTTGGTCAAAGAAATGAAACACTCTCCATTCTCCAGTTGGTATAGTATTTGTTTTCCAACCTTGAAACTGCCGAGAAACCCGTTCGTATTCATATTGGATCGCTTCAAATGTACTCTTAACTTCAAAACAAGAAGCAATTGCCTGCAGTTGCTCGTGTTCAGATGCTGTCCATACTGGAGTTCTCTTTAGCCCTGGCAGAGTCCAGATATGAGGCTGGGATACTGACAGTTCCACCTTGTATCCTGATTCCCTGTAAACTCTCCTCAAGATGTTGTCCTTTTTGTCTATACTCTGAATGACCCCCATAATCCTAGGATAGTACCGAGACAGATGGTCATCCACACTCTCTATTACACTGTCGATCTTCAATACATACTCCCTGCACCTCTCCATTAGCTTGTTTCGGATGATGTCTTCGCCATGGCATCTCAAACAGCTCAGGGATTTGCAGGTGGATGACTGATGGACATCCAGTTTTCGCCTTCTTCCTTTCTCTTTCTTACACAAAAAGACAACCAATAAGAGAACACATAACGATGTGGCAAGGATACTCCAATACTGACTGTACGGCCCAAAATCCTCAGGTTTTTGACTAGGACTTCTCAGCTGATCTTCCATTTTTAGTTGCCACTCAAAGGGTTAAAGTCTAACTATGACGTCATTGTTAACGGTCTCCTAGCAACCAATAACAAAAAAATAAAATGGCGGATTACTTTGTTGGAGCAACTACGAAGCCTTGAGGCTGTTGACGAGCAGGCGCCGATTATGGAGGACCATCGTGTAGTGTGGATGAAAGAGCGGGTGTACGCTGCACTTGGACTACACGATGAAAAGTTGTTTGAGGGCTTGTTGCAGCGGGAGGACAAGTGGGCCGAGCGGGAGCTGCTTGGCTATCTGGACCAGCCTGTGGCGCAGTACTCCCCAGCAGTGGTGTTCTACCCGCTGGAGGGAGAGGTAGAGGAGGAAGTGGAGGTTGTGGAAGGTGAGTCCAAGGAGAGGAGGAAAAGGAAATGGAAGATTTGTGTGTTCTCCAGCCGTAGTTGCAGCATAGTGGTAGTGATCTATGGTTGTAGGCTGCTGTATGTATGCTGAATTATGCATACCATGCATTTCTGCTGTGTGCTTATGAAGTTTAAAGTGTGATACAGCAGAGTCAACGACGCCAGCTGCAGGTAGGCTTAGCTTAGTCTCGCAAGCCAGACCCACTTCCACAAGGAAGGGAAGGGTCTGGTGAACTGTGTATACAAGCTGTGTCCTGCCGCACTGTACAGTGCAGTCTAATCACGTTGCAGTATTTTGTCACATGACGCATTACATCACTATTTGAGTAGCAATGGCAGTCTTGTAATCGGCAAAAGAGAGCTAGGACATGTTCTCCGCTACTGCAGGAGTTGTAAAAACACTTTGATTAAACTTCTCAGGGAGCGTGCTTACTCCGCAACAGGTAATTTAAGAGTGCATTATTTGAAATCTGGTTACGTCATCCAGCTAATTGCGTTCCGGTGGGACACGGCTTGCATACGCAGTTCACCAGACCCTTCCCTTTGTTGCGGAAGTGGGTCTGGCTTGTGAGACTAGGCTTAGCTATGAGCTACGCTTTCTAATACTTTTCAAGACCTGCTGAATGTTAAAATTTTGTTTGTACATCAAACTCAGTAAAGTATTGCAGATGTTGCAGATGCGAAGAAGTTTAGCAAACACTCTCAAGCACGCAAACAACTACCCTAGTTTCCACCAACAGTATACCTTTCCACATGGAGCCACCATTTTGCATACTGGTAGCTGTTTTCACGAGTAGCAAGGGGGCGGGGCTTGAAATGAGCCTACTGTAGAAATGGGTGGGAGGATGACAATAGACAAAGTACCATGTTCAACTGTGTACAGTCAGCTGCTATTCTCTCATCTGCAGAGCAACTGATTGAAGAGTTGGTGGAGCAAGCAGAGAGGCTGGAGGGGGGAGGAGCCAGGGAGGGTGGCAGTGGAGCCATTGAGGGCAGCGAAAATGGGGAAGCAGGTACAGTTTCTGCTTAGGCAGACCATAGAGACATTGCACCTCAGTAGTATTGCTTGTTACTGTTGAAGTACCTACTGAATGTTGCTTGTTACTGTTGAAGTACCTACTGAATGTTGCTTGTTACTGTTGAAGTACCTACTGAATGTTGCTTGTTACTGTTGAAGTACCTACTGAATGTTAGTATTGCTTGTTACTGTTGAAGTACCTACTGAATGTTGCTTGTTACTGTTGAAGTACCTACTGAATGTTGCTTGTTACTGTTGAAGTACCTACCGAATGTTGCTTGTTACTGTTGAAGTACCTACTGAATGTTGCTTGTTACTGTTGAAGTACCTACTGAATGTTAGTATTGCTTGTTACTGTTGAAGTACCTACTGAATGTTAGTATTGCTTGTTACTGTTGAAGTACCTACTGAATGTTAGTATTGCTTGTTACTGTTGAAGTACCTACTGAATGTTAGTATTGCTTGTTACTGTTGAAGTACCTACTGAATGTTGCTTGTTACTGTTGAAGTACCTACTGAATGTTGCTTGTTGCTGTTGAAGTACCTACTGAATGTTTGCCCTCCTCAGGGTCTGTTGGGGGCTCTGATGTGGACCGTATCCCTGCTGGCCATTCCCAGGAGGGAGAAGTGGAACCAAAAAAAGTGCTTAAGAAGGTACATGTGTGACACTGTATGTGTGTGGGTGTGGGTGTGGGGGTTGAACTGTGTATGGAATGCGTATCTATCAAATCCATACGCCCCTGGACTAC
The DNA here is from genome assembly GCA_949130485.1 of Agelas oroides. Lineage (NCBI taxonomy): Eukaryota > Metazoa > Porifera > Demospongiae > Agelasida > Agelasidae > Agelas > Agelas oroides. The sequence continues at coordinate 4,387,052 of OX422201.1, read as the reverse complement.
AGATTCATATGACACACTAGTCAGGAATTAGGATGGTAGTTATTCTACACTTTCTCTGTCCCTACTTCTAGTGTTCATCAAGGGTATACATAGTTATGTATGATAGATCAACTAGCACCCTCTGTGTGTGTTATTGTAAACATGACTGGTCTATACTGTACATACTTGCAGAAGCTGGTGAAAAGGAATGTCACAAAGATGCAGTTGTTCCTCTGTCGCAAACATCTACCTGAAGGAGTGTCGACAGTGGGGTTTTTCTTTATCCGTACCTCTTGTGATGCCATCCCCATCCCCTCCAGCCCTGGGGAGGCAAACTCACTGCTCCCAAGGTGCTTTGAGACTGGCACTATGAACAACAAACCACTGAATGCCTTGGACCGCGTCCTCACTCATGTCTACATGCCAATGCTCATGGCTGCTGGTGAGAGCTACATGTACATGTGTGTATGTAGTTACTCATAGTATGTACCTAGCCTCCTGAGAACAGAGCCTGAGAGCAGAGCATACTATGTGTGAACAAACAATGAACCACATCTCCCTAAAGAATAGGCCTAGGTGTTATGTAGAGTATACTTATAAGGAAGTTCTAATTAAGGTGTGTTTTTCTGCCCAGGTCAGCGCAGTGGGGATGGTGAGCAGGAGTCCCCTCCTTCCTCCTCCCATGAGGTGGAGCCACGCCGGTCCATCTCCAGAATGAGGTCTCTCATGAGAGACGAGCTGCTCATCAACGTACAGAAGTTTGCCACACAGGTGCTTAATGTTGTGGTGCCATGTGTGTATGTGTGTGTGTGTGTGTGCATGTATGCGTGCACTTTATCTACCTTCTAGGATACATTCCTTTATTTACATACATTGTATACTGTAAAGTATATAGCTGCCAGCATTATGCAGCCTTGAGACGTGTTCCAGCATGAGTTGTTCTGAGTGCAATATTCTGCTGGCAGACATGTATAGAAGCTTTTCACCTTCCCTCATCCCACCCCTTTCTCCCAACTCCCCCTCCATCCCAGGTTCAGCGCACCATCCAGCAGGTGGAGGGAGGGGTGAAGCTGGAGATTCCTGATATAGTCATTGCTGAGAGTCCCTCTGTGGTGGCCAGGAACCATGTGATCGTGGGGCAGCTCACGACAGCCATGGAGGGGTGGGCAACCATCATTTCATCCATCATTGATGAACAGCTGAAGAAACAGCCACAAGGGAATGGTCCACTTGCTGAGATTGACTTCTGGAAGGAGAGAAATTCAGTACTCAGTGCGCTGTATGAGCAGCTCAAGCTGCCCAATGTACAGAGCTTTCTTGCTGTGCTGAAGGTGGCAAATGTTCCCTCCTACTCAAACTTTGAGTACCATCGTGGTGAGATGACCAAATACTACCTGGAGGCCAAAGACAATGTGAAGTTTCTCAGCACTCTTGAGAGGCACTTCAAGAACCTCGCACATGGAGCAAACTTTACCATTGTTGTGGAGACCATTCCTGCACTGATGAACTCTCTCCGCATGGTCTGGGTGATCTCCCGACACTACAACACCGATGAACGCATGGTGCCACTGATGGTGCGCATTGCCTGGGAGCTGTGTGAGAGAGCTGCCAGGGTGGTGAATGTGAAAACCATTTTCAGGTGAACCCCTGATCTACACAACATGATACACTGCAACATTGAGAACAGCTAGCTGCATTTTCAGACTCTCAACTGCCAGTGATGAAAAGGCTAGCGATGTGGGAGTCTGAGAACGCAGCTAGATATTACATGTAGTCGGCAGTATGCAGAACTGAAGGTAGCATATTTATACATACACATGCATAATGTGTAATACCAGGAACACTTCACTTACTGATAGTCACATCCAATGCTGAAGGTTGCACAAGACTGTTCTACGCTTTGTGTTTGTATCTCTCCCGCAGGGATTCCCTCCCTGAGATCAAGCACAAGGCTTCTGAGGCACGGAGGATGTTGGACACGTGGAAGCAGGCCTACCTGGATGTCAGGAAGAAGATTGAGCAGTCAGGTCGTGACGCACGCTGGGAGTTTGACCGCAAGAAGCTCTTTGAGAGATCCGACTACATTACTCAAATCTGCAGTGACATCCATGATGTGGTGCAGGTATGAATGTATGAACAAATAAAGTGTAGACAGAGGTGTGTGTGTGTGTGTCTGCATATCTGTATATTTAATCACATGTCCATTTACAACTGATATCACTGTTCACATTTTCTGCATGTTAGACTATTGAAGAGTTCCACAACATATTTGGTCCTGAGTTGAAGGCTGTGACTGGGGATCCCGAGAGGATAGAGGCGGTGCTGCAGAGGGTGGACAGTCTCGTGCTGGACATTGAGACAGTGCGCTTTGACCCCTACACCCCAAGCAACAAACACGAGTGGCGCAGTGTCATGAGCCGCTTTCAGCGTGAGGTGAAACTCATCGAAGAAGAAGCCAACAGCTTCATTGATGAATCTTTCCAGAGTCTGCGCTCTGCCGAGGGGGCTTTTGACATGCTGCACAACTTCAAGCACCTTCGCTCTCGAGATGCGATCAACGCTGCCATGATGAAGAACTTCAAGGAGATTTTGGTCACATTTGAGAAAGAGGTGGATGTCATCAATGATCTCTTCCAGGAACACAGGAACCAGCCACCGGTCTCAAAGAACCAGCCTCCAGTGGCGGGGGCCATCAGCTGGTCCAGGTCTCTCTTCCAGAGGATCAAGCACACGGTGCTCCGCTTCCAGACCATGAAGGAGCTCATTGACAGTGAGGCAGGGAAGGCGGTGAGTGTTGGACAACAATTAGGTCGTCTGACGGTTGCCTGCAACTATGCTCATATCATACTGTTTAGGCTGAGCCTCAGTTGTATAGTGTAGCATTTCAAGTAGCTCCAGTAACAGAATTACACTGGTTGCCTCATGCATAATTATGTTTTGTGCAGATTAAGTATCAACTACCAGTGTAGCTGGTACTTGTATACTCATGAACTACTCCACTGTCTCTCTGTACCCCCTCAGGCAAGCAAGCACTACCTAGCAGTGGCCCGCTCCATGAAACTGTACGAGGAGGAGTTGTATGGGAAGTGGCTGGAGGATGTAGAGGCCACCCTGCCTGGGCTGCTCAAGAGGACAGTACTCACCAAGCCCCCTAGCACTCCCATCCTCTTATCCCACCCCCAAACCCCGCTCCTCAGTGACTCCCGTTGTGCCTCCCGAGCTGACTACTCTTACCTCCTTCCTCCAGGTAAGTGAGAATTCGAGATCCAGAAGGTGTGAGAGTGGAAGAAGTCGGGGGTTGTTGTGTGAAGTGTGAAAGAGTCAAGTTTCCAGTTTGTGTGTGTGTGTGTGTGTGTGTGTGTGTGTGTGCGTGCGTGCGTGCGTGCGTGCGTGCGTGTGTGTGTGCGTGCGTGCGTGTGTGTGGCGTGCGTGTGCGTGCATACATGCATGCGTGCGTGTGTGTGTGGCTGGGGAAATTGAGATCAACTTATTGTGTTTCAGAGATAATGAGATCAGCTCATGGTGTGCCATAATCTATTGTGAAGTGTAGGTGGTGCGTGTGTGTGTGTGGCGTGCGTGTGCGTGCATACATGCATGCGTACGTGTGTGTGTGGCTGGGGAAATTGAGATCAACTTATTGTGTTTCAGAGATAATGAGATCAGCTCATGGTGTGCCATAATCTACCGTTTGCTTGTCTTTCTGCACAGCATTGCCCCCTAACTGTGAGTTTGTGGTGAACTTTGCCCCTGAGCTATCGGAAATTATAACAGAGGCAAAGTATCTTGAGAAGCTTGGGTTCCAGATCCCCGACCTCGCCCGCAGTGTGGCCCTGCAGGAGGACAAGTTCATTGCCTTCCAGGGTGGCCTCAAGCACTGCCTCTACCGCTATCATCATGCCCTCGCCTCACTCAGTGATGCTGAGGTAGGAACGAGAGAGATGGACAGGCAGATGCATGTAGCTAAAATGTTTTACACAGTGAAGTGTAGGTGGTTTGTTGTAATGCCACATTAACAAATACAATAATGTACAATGTAGTCCTCTCACTTTTCTTTCCCTCTCCCTCCTCCCTTCCTCCCCTCCCCCCTCCCTTCCTCCCCTTCCCCCTTCCTCCCCTTCCCCCTCCCTCTCCTCCCTTCACCCCTTCCTCCCTTCCTCTCCCCCCTCCCTACCTTCCCTCCCCCCTTCCTCTCCCCCCTTCCTCCCCCCTTCCTCCCTCTCCCTTCTCCCTCTCTTCTCCCTCCCTCTCTCTCTCTCCTCCCTCCTCTCTTCTCCTTCCTCCTCTCTTCTCCTTCCTCCTCTCTCCTCCCTCCCCCCCTCTCCCCCTCTCTCTCCTCCCTCCCTTCCCTTCATTCCTCCCTCTCCTCATTTTCTTCTCACTGTTCACAGACAGAGCTGTTAGTTGACCATATAAGGACACTGCAGAGGGTGTTGAAACCTGGCAGCAAAAGGCTCAACTGGAACTCTCTTGGCATTCAAGACTACATCACCAAGTGTGAACAGGTGTGTGAGGGTACACTTTATGTTATCTGTGGCTGTAAGTACATGCACTTCATGGATGGTGGTATAGGGAACTCTTCATCAACATTAAAGATACTGCTGGCAGCTGTTACAACAACATAAAAGAACAGCAACTACACTCATAAATAGCTGGCGTTTCATTTTCAGATGAGTGTTAACGTCACTGCATGAGGTCTGTAACCTTATATAAAGGCTCTGAACCAGAATGGTCTAACCCGAAACATCACATCACAGAAAATATCAGGTTACCTGCAGGGAAGTACAAATTGAGCAAGGAACTGACATCCGATCTGCGTAGCTATCGTCACTTGCAGTATGGGAGGCTGTTGGCAGAGTAAATTTATTGCTTGAATATCTCCAAAACCATAACTAATATTTATCTCAAACAAGTTACAGTCCAACAGCTCATGAAAGAATATTCGGAGACAAAAAAGCTTCTGTTTAAAAATGCCCCAACGGATTCGAGCCAGCAATTAGCTGCACTGCTCGAACACTTTTGCGCCAAATTACTCGGCGACTGTAAAGAGTTCGATCCTGAAATGTTTTCTTGCACTAGTACATGGTATTTGCTAGCTATTAAATTAGGTTGGCATGTAAAGATTAATGTACATGTATACTTTTAGTAATACATGTGTATTTGTAGGAATTTAGCTGCTTTAGGCATAAGAAATGCACTTTGGAGCATAGAATCTTCAACTCAAGTCCAGTTTTCGAGATTTCTTCACATGCCGCTCTGCTAGAAACACTGCGCTACTCGTACAACACACCAGAACACAGAAGAAACGCTTTCCTTGCCTTATATTTGACGCAAGGATGAGCCATCTGCCTTCGAAATATGGCAAGGCCTCAAGCATTGCCTGGTGAGTTTGGGGATGCACGTTTGCGCAGCTTCCGAAATAAATAATTATTGTGTACCACATCGACTTTAATTACTTCTGTAAACAACTGGTGCTTACATCCATTTCACAGGTTTCCAACTATTTGTGAATATGTAGGTTGGTTTACTAAGCTGCTTGTGACATTTTCAGGTATTCATACTCTGCTATATATACCAAAAGGAATCTCTCATAACTACGTACATCATTGGTATATAAGTAACAAGAGAGGAAACTGGTTCGTAACCACAATGATCTGACAACTCTCTGATCATCTGTGATGAACTGCTACCAGTGGATTTCCGAGTTGCAGTACATGCCTTTGACACAAGCAGATGACTTCATAAGGCCCATCGGTGTGTCAATCTGCAGTACCACAGATTGGGAAATTTTCACATTAAAAATAATTCGCGTGAAAACTTTTTGGTGGTGTTAAATTTTCGCGGTTTCATTTGATCTGCGAAATTTGTTTAACGGTTGACGGTTGCAATAAGGACGAGCGCCTGGAGCGTCCTTAACGTGTTTAGTCTACTACGAGGTATTGGGAGAGCCAGGTATCGCTAGCTGTAGTCATCGATCGGACATTTACCTCGGGAGGTGGGGACTTCCGCGCATGCTTATTCATTGATCATCACCAAGTAAGTTTTTGTTAAATTCTTGCGGTTGGTCTTGACCGTGAAAATATTTTAACAGCGAAATTTTCCTGATCTAACGGTATCATGGTTGTAAGATGATCTAGGAGAGTCTGGTTAATTGTGCTCTTCATAACCACTGTCTCTGCAACCAGGGTAATCACTAGTCTGACGAGTTAGACATAAACATGAGTTTCCCCCCCTTCAGCTGTAGTTTTGCCCGAACCCCACATCACTTGGACATCGGGAAACAGAAGTGATCTTTTTCAGAGGCACTGGAAAAGAATAGAATCATCTCCTTGGATCTCATGGACTCAACATCTGACCCCACTTCTGGTTGCTTCCTGGGAACTTGATTTTACACCAGACTTTGAACTAAAAATTTGTTCTTTTGTGTATTTTGTTTTTATATTGTAGTCCAGTAAGCCCAACCAGGCTGCCTACGCCTTGCGTAGGGACTTAAAAATAAAATTAAAATTGAAATTGAAATATGGTAACAGGGAGTAACGTACTCGATGCAGGGATGGCATTGCCTTGTTTCTAGGCTTGTTCCTCCTTAGCAGAGAACGAGGCTAGGGATAGCATGGACACCTCATTTGTGTATTTCCACAATGCTCAGTGCAATCTCTGTCTCTGCTTGAGGAGCCATCACACATTCATCTGATTCCCTTCCTTTCCCTCTCTTCTTTCCCCCTCTTCTTTCCCTCTCTTCTTTCCCTCTCTTCTTTCCCTCTCTTCTTTCCCTCTCTTCTTTCCCCCTCTTCTTTCCCTCTCTTCTTTCCCTCTCTTCTTTCCCTCTCTTCTTTCCCTCTCTTCTTTCCCTCTCTTCTTTCCCTCTCTTCTTTCCCTCTCTTCTTTCCCTCTCTTCTTTCCCCCTCACTGCCCCTAGGCAATCACCAAGTTTGAGTCGCTGGCCAACCAAGTGCAGAAGAATGCTGGAGACATTGAGGAGAGGCTTCACATGATTGAAGCAGTGCGGCTGTTCAAGCAGCCCCCTCCAAAGCCAGGCTGTGAGCTTCCAGAGGCAAAAGTGAGACTACTGTACATCTACCTTACAATGTGTGTGTGTTCATTACTGGTAGTTATATGTACAACAGCCTTTATTTACTAACACTATGGAAAATCAGATATTGTACTGAGATTAGTGTAATGTCCTGACTTATCAATTTAGAATGTGGATAACGCAGCTGGATATTGCTCAACGCATTATCTTTGACTATCCTTCAGGAGTACTTTGAGTTCCAGGAGACACATCGTTGTCGCATCTTTGGCACGCTCAGTCGGAAGTACCATGCCATAGGCCCCTTGCTGATCAAGGTGGAGGGTCTGGTGGCCTCCACCAACACAGGGAAGTCTCCCCGCCTCAAGGAGTACTACACCTACTGGGAGAGAAGGATCTTTGACGCACTTGTGAAGGTAGGTGTGTGTGTGTGTGTGTGTGTATGCTGCATGTGCGTGTGTGTGTGTGTGTGTGTGTGTGTGTGTGTGTGTGTGTGTGTGTGTGTGTGTGTGTGTGTGTGTGTGTGTGTGTGTGTGCTGCATGTGCGTGCATGCGTGCGTGCATGTGCATGTGCACGTGCATGCATGTGTGTGTGATGGGGTCAAACATCATACTTAGAACTGTCTTGATCCCAGTTTCTTCTGTCTTCTGTCCAGATGGTGACAAACAACTTGCAGTATTACGACACCCTGCTGCAGGCGGGCAGGCCGCTGTTCACAGTGGAGGTTCTGCTCTCTCCTCCAGAGATTGTGCTGCATCCCCATGCCAATGAGCTGCTCAAAGTGATGAACCAGGCAATGATGGAGGTTGTTGAAGGGTACGCTAGTGCATGGTTTAGATGTGTGGCTGAGACTCTGTTGAAGTATGATTTGTGGTGTCATTGTGTCCACCACATTCCTGCAGCACCAAGAAGTTTCCTCGGTGGCTGAATGGCTCCTGCATGGAGGCCCAGCCACAGCAGGTAGCTGGGAAGGACAAACCGGAGGTCTTTACCTTCTTCTCAGATGTGAGCATGCACCCTACTGTCAACGAGGTGGCACTCGGGGTGCAGGAGGACATCAGAGATCGTGTTGCCAGCCTTGTGAAGCACACCAGCTGGTGGAAGAAGTACAGACCTCTGTGGAGGATGCAGAGGGTCAGTGTGTGATGGAGTAATATGGATGCTACAGTGGAACCCTTCTAATGCGGACACCATAGGGACCACCACAGGGGTGTCCGTAGAGCGGGGTTCCACTGTATAGCCTTTTTCCCGGACCATGGGCCCGGTACTTGGGTACATTTGCTAAGGATCCTGGTATACTGAGTTTGAGAGGTGTGTAGTGATTCCCATGAGTTCATATCTTGTATGTGTGTTCTGTGGTTTTGCACAACCTCAAGACTTGTTTTGAGTATCCTTATGCCCAAGGACATACGTAGTATTTGCAGTCCATCTTGGCCCCTTGAGCATGCATGCTTGTGGTTTTGTAAGAAACCAGTAAAACCTGCAGCTGTAAGCCACTCGGTTCATGTAATTTGATCACCAAGCACTGGAGGTGGGATGGCCAATAAGTGTGGTAACTTAGTGATTTACCTTTTCTTTCTCTTTCCCCTCAACCGAACCTTCCTGCAGGACAGTCTTCTTGAGAAATTTGCCCAGAGACGGCCCACATGTGTGGCCTATGATGAGAAACTTCACTTCTACTCCAGTGTGGCGGCTGAGGTTGCCACCCACCCTAGCAGTCGGGAAGTGGGTGTGGCTGTGGTGCACCTGGACCCCCTGGCCCGGTCCCTGCAGGAAAATGCTCGCAGCTGGGTTACCTCTCTTGGCAAGCTGCTCAATGACACTGCCAGAGAGAGCCTCACGAAACTCAATACAGAGCTTGAGGTATGCGTGGATACTTGTGTAGCTAGTAGTTCATATTTACATAAAGTACTTGTGATTTTTGTGTTTTAGGATGGAATACTAGCCTGTAGCTAGGTACGGGTAATTACGTATCAGCTGTGTTGTATGCCTTTCCTCAACTCTGGTACAAATAGATAATACTGGTAAGTGTTAATGGTTGGTGTTGTTTCTTTGACTTAATCGAGACCATGACCTGGCAGTAAATTAAAATGTATGTACCTTTTAATATAGCTATAGCCATCTTTGTTGTATGTATGTATGGAAATCATGAGTTTAGAGACTTTTGTGTATAGCTGCTGCTGTGCACTTCAGATATGGTACTACTGCAACGTGTGTAGGTTGTCTAGGATACTGTTTGTGTTCCCTCACCTCCAGGGGTTGTCCACTGACCTCACACGACCCCCAGACACTCTGGAGGATCTCAAGTTTGTGCTGAGTGCAATTGCCAAGATCAGAAGCATGTCCCTGGAGGTGGAGATCCAGTATAGGTAGGCACTGCCACACCATCATGCACAGCATTTTGAGTGTGAATCTGAGGCTTCCATGTTAAACTTGAGAAGCTGCAGAGTAGAGTGGATAGAATTTCATGCAACTAACACTATCTCATGAGCATGGAGCGAGATATGCTGGCCCAATCTACTTACATTCCAGCACAATTAAGGCATATGCACAATTTCCAAGACTGACCAACACAACTGCTGTACATTGTACACAAGCAAATATTACATATATAGTATGCATGTACTAGCCCAACCTCCCCTCCCCCCTAACTCCCCCTACTCCCGCACTGCAGAGACATCCAAGAGTGCTACCGCACCCTGGCCATGTACAATATAGCGGTGCCACAGGAGGAGGTGGAGATGGCAGCAGGCATCGAGGAGAAGTGGAGGAATGTGTTCACCCAGGCCAGGCAGGTGGACAAGAGCCTCATCTCTGTCAAGAAGAAGTTCACCCTGGTATGCCTGCGAGGCTCGAGGGGTAGTGTAGTCTAGAGTGATGCTTCATCATCACAGAAGTGAAACTATAGGCTAGTACAGTGAAACCTGTCTGTAAGGGTTGCCATGGGACCAGCAATTTTCATAGACAGGTGGCCTTGGCCTTGACAGACTTATGTCAAGGCCAATAAAAAGCCTGGTCCCATGGCAACCAGGTACCACTGTAGTACTTATCAGGCTAGTGTTAATTATCAGCTCCTTTGGAGGCCACAGAGAAACCTGGATACGGTCATAGTCATGTGTAGAGGACCACCAGGTTGCCTGTTTAGTTTCTCCTATATACATAATTCAGTGTTACAATGTTGGGGTACAAATGAAGCAAAATATCTACCTCAGATACATACATTGTATATATGTGTGTACGTGCAGTGCCTGTACTAGTTCTGTGCATACTGGTGGTCTACTGTTGCTGTGTGTGTCCTTCTCTCAGATCACACAAGAGCAGGTGACAACCTTCCAGGCTGAGGCTGGGAAGTTCAATGAAAAGTTCAAGACGGAGGGACCCGCCTCTGTCGGAGCAGATCTTGACAAGGGTGAGGGGAAGTGTTTAGTCCAGCTGAAACAAAATCAATTATGGAATGTGTAAGGTCACTTTTATGACAAATCTGTGAAAATTTTGTTCCTTGAAAATTTCCAGATATATGATATATGTCTTCAGTGGTGTTGCAGTAAGGGCAATTCCGGGAAAATGTCAACCAAGGGGTCAAAATTTCAAAGTGGGTTTAGAGTATGCTCTAATACACCATTTTGAAGCTAAATAAATGAAGTTTCATCTTCTGCAATTTTAACCCAATATGACAAACGGGTAATGAGATATGGTCGTTTTTATGTAATTGCCATAGTAACAGATTATGATAAGCTTTATGCTGTTTTAGATCAGACACCTCCTACAGTTGGGAATAATAGAGTTTTGCTCCCAATTTAGTGTATTTGGATCATTTCTATAATTGCTAAGTAGATTCAACGTTAAAAAAATTGGTTACACCTACCAATTAATATTTTACGGCTTGTGGTTTTGGGATATAATTGATGCCGTACGTCCGTCACAAAAAGTGCATTTTTTAAAATGATATCAAAGTATTAACTAAAACCATTTCATATCCTCTTTTAGCTTTCTATTAGGCATAACATTCACCCTTAATTGAAAGGCCACACCCCCCATGACTTACGAAAAAACCATGACGGACGTACAAGGTTCTTGTACGTCCGTCATGTACGTCCGTCACAGCTTAACAAATTCCCATCTAGACACTGTTAAAAGATGTAGAATTTGTTAAATTGTAGAAGCTGCATTACATTTACTTGTTATAACTGTTGTATTGCTACATTCTATGTACATGTCAGCATTGTATAACGGTGACAATCGTCTCGGCTTTTCATGCGCTAGAAGCTTCTAGAATACATATCATGATCACATCTAGTCTAGTCAGTTCAGAATGTTCTAGAAAGTGTAAGGTAGCACACTATAAATAGGAGATTGAATTAGTGCTGTAGCCATTCTAACTTTTCTGAAGATCGAATTATGTCAACGGCTAAAGAAAGACAAGCGAAGAGAAGGGCAAAGATTAAGGCTGATCCTGAACTGTATCAAGCTCAACTTCTAAAGGACAGAGAGCGAAAGAAGCGTCAACGTGAAGCTCAGAGAGAAAAAATGTCAGAACAGCAGTTACAAGAAAATCAGCTGAAGGAACAACTACGCATTAAGAACTACCGATCAAAGAAGTCAATGAAACCAACGAGCAGCACTAACCAGGGGACACCGTATCGCTCACGGCAAGCATTAGGAAAAGCCATAAAGCGACTTGAGCATGGCCTTCCATCATCTCCTCGCAAGCAACGCTTTGTTGTCGAAAAACTTGCCAGATCAGTACCAGTGTGCTCGTCATCTAAAAAGAGTACCTCAGCAGAAAGTGAAGAAAAAAGAGAATTGGTGCATTCTTTCTACAGGACTGACGACATATCGTGGCAAGCACCGGGAAGAAAAGATCGCATCATCATTCGCGAAACAACGGAGGAGGGAGACAGGATTAAGACAACTCAGCAAATACGATACATGATGATGTCACTACGAGAAGCCTACAACAACAACATTCGACAATGAAGATGGGTCTCTCGAAATTCTGTGAGCTAAGGCCACCCAATGTCAAACTCTTTGACCATCTACCACACCAAGTATGCCTTTGCAGCTACCATGAGAATGTTCGGCTTCTACTTGAGGTTTTAAGAGAACATTCATCTCTAAGTACTAAGTTTCGTCCTTCATTGAGCAAGTGACCTGTGACGCCACTTCCAAGAAGTGCATGACACGAGAATGCTCAACCTGTGTGGATCTGATCGATGAGTTTGCACCACAAAGCAGCTCAGTGACCTTGCAGTACTACCAGTGGAAGTCTACGGATAGCCGAATCGAGAAGGTACTCATGACTGACACAGTGGATACCATCTTTAATGAGCTGAAGAAACAGCTGAGTACCTTCTTACTCCATACCTTTGTGAAGAGAAAGCAAGCTGCTTCGTTTGACTCCTTGAAGAACTCCTGTGACGGCAAATCCATTGTTTTGCAAGTCGATTTCTCCGAAAATGCAACAATTGCAGCACAGAAAGAAGTACAAGCAGCCCACTGGCACCACGCTCAGGCAACAATCTTCACCACTCACGCTTGGATCAACAACGCTACCAATTTCAGTATGGTAGTAATTTCAGACGACCTCAACCACACGAAATACAGCATTTTCGTTTTCATGCAGTGTATTTTCCGAAGCCTCCGAGCGAAATTCCCAAGCATAAAAACTGTCAATGTTTTCAGCGATGGGCCAACTTCTCAGTTTAAGCAGAGGTTCCTCTTTTCAAATCTACACTACTGGGAGCAAGACCATGACATCTCTATCAGATGGAATTTTTTTGCCACATCTCATGGAAAAGGTGTCGTAGACGGGATTGGAGGGACGGTGAAGAGGGCAGTTTGGAGACACATTCGGTCGGAGAGAAGTCATATCACCACTCCGCAAGAGTATTCAGCACTCGCCAAACAGCTTTGCCCAAACATTCAAGTTGAATTCGTTGCCAAGAGTGAGATTGATCAACAATCTGCATTTCTGGATGCCAAATGGGAAGGGGTGATGGCAGTCCCCCAAACACACAGAGTTCACTGTATTCAAGTTTCTGGTGCGGATGAGGTCAAAGTAGCTGACACTTCCAATGAGATAGAGAAATGTTTCTGAGTTTGTCGAATCCGCAACACCAATGTCACTCCTCCGACCAATTCAACAACTGAACAGGATTCTCCAATCGAAGACGATGCCGAACCTCAGCTACCAACACTGAACTTGACAATTGGACTGTGGGTTATTGTGAAGTACGAAGGTGAAGAGTTTCCAGGGGAGGTGACCTGTATAGAGGATTCTGATGTTGAAGTAAACGTCATGCATAGAAGTGCAAATTCGTGGAGGTGGCCGAGACCTGAAGACAAAATCTTCTATTCAAGAAACAAAATTGTACGTGTCATTAACCCACCAAGTGTTGCAGGCAATCGAGGACAGTTTGTGTTTAAAGACATTTAGTATCTGTTTATGTTATGTTTACAAGTACTTGCTTTGTCTGACAGTGCCTAGCTATGCTCAGAATGTCATTTATACTATCCTTAATCACACATGTACGTCCGTCACGGGTTTTGTGTACGTCCGTCACAAAGTTTAATGAGGATTAATTTAATTATACAATTTTCAACAGTTAGGCTTTGGGTATTAAACATTACTTCTATGCCTTAGTATGAACATTTATAGAAACAAGAACAATATCCCTAGTAACTTCACAGAGTTTTGGCTTTAAGCATTCCTACCCTACGATTTCTCAATTTTCTGCGTACGTCCGTCACAGCCCTTTAACAACGCCTACCCCCTCCCCTGTATTATGAAAGTGAAAATTTTTTTGACTAATGTCTAGCCTAGGTCAAGCCTTTGCTGTGAATATGTAAATTGTATACAAATTTATCCTTTCTGAAACTAGCCACAGCTCAATTTGTTGTCTGAGTTGTACGTCCGTCACACCGGAATTGCCCATAACCTTCACAGACCTTTCAAACCTGGGTGGCACTCATTGTGTAGCCTCGTTCCCAGGCCTTCCCACCATCCAGTTTTTGATTGCTTGCAGTATGCAAAAATGGAGGGGAAGGCCTGGTTCATTTTATCACGTGAATGACGTCAGTGTCTACCTAGGTAGATAGAGTGGGGGAGAGGGGTCCCTGACTGAAAGAACGAGCTTGAGGCCTTTTCTTGTGGTGTATGTCCCAAGCGGTGGAGCTACGAATGTTCGTGAAGCGAAAAATGTACCACTTCTTGTTCAAGACAAAGAACGCATGCGCGAAATGCGTTCCTTAGATCGGGGACACCTCTGTCTACCTAGGTAGACCTGACGTCATTCACGTGATGAAATATACCAGGCCTTCCCCCTCCGTTTTTGCATACTGCAAGCGATCAAAAACTGGATGGTGGGAAGGCCTGGGAACGAGCACATTTTATTATTCAGTGGAGAGTACATGTAGCTCATTTATGACTGGGTAGCTACACAATACATATGTGTGCACAAGTGACATACTCACACACATACACACACACACACACACACACACACACACACACACACACACACACACACACACACACACAGGTGTGAAGCTCCTGAAAGAGTTCCAGGCAGAGTATGCACGGTATGAGTCTCAGCGCCAGGAGTTGACCGGCGCAGAGAAGCTCTTTGACCTCCCCATTTCCCTCTACCCGGACCTCATTGAAGTGGACCGTGACCTCAAGAACATGACCAAGGTGTATGAACTCTACGAAGCACAGAGGGTGAGTGTGTAGACTATTTTACAGGCGCTACAGATACATTGTTCATACATGACTGTATGTAGCCTTGTGGCCCGTCTCTGATACCTTCTCAGCTGGTGGCTCTGAACTATTTTTATCATCCTAGTAGTCTGTGCTGCATGTGTTGCAGCCAAACAGTGTTTTTATACAGTTTGTCATGTACGTGTGTAGTAGCCTCATTCCCAGGCCTTCTCCGCCTCCAGTTTTTGATCGCTTGCAATATGCAAACACCTAGGGGCAGAGTAGGCCTTGGAACGAGGCTACATGTGTAGCTCTCTTGCAAGACTTTTCCTATCTAGAACGGGTGATGGCATTGGTACTATGCAAGTATGGTATACATTACAAGGGGCACCTCACTGAAATTTACGCTGTTGGCTTTTAGCCCATGTTAATCTTATGTATGTAGCTCCTTACTAGTATGTGTTCCATCTAAGCGATTACAGGTATTACATGTATAATGTAGTATAGAAATATTTTGTGCATGAATAAAGCACTTGATCCTTGCAGGTTGCGCGTGAGGAGTGGTCGAGCATGCTATGGGCCAACCTGAACATTCAGCAGCTGACTGAGGGCATTGAGGAGTTCATGCGGCGACTGAGGAAGCTTCCCAAG
The DNA here is from genome assembly GCA_949130485.1 of Agelas oroides. Taxonomy (NCBI): domain Eukaryota; kingdom Metazoa; phylum Porifera; class Demospongiae; order Agelasida; family Agelasidae; genus Agelas; species Agelas oroides. Next base: position 4,371,695 of record OX422201.1, on the reverse strand, counting down.
GAGGTTAAAGCCCTGCCTGTCTGCCATGTGCTGGAGGAGAAGATACGAGGGTTCAAGGATTCTGTGCCTTTGTTCGCTGACCTCAAGAATGAAGCTCTTAGAGACAGGTAGACAGGGGTACATAGCCAATTTATGTGTGTATGCATTGTGTGCATATGCAAATTTACATATGTATGTGCAATAAAGAGCAAAGAAATTGAGTATTAATACTCCCTCTTCCCTTACCTATTCCTTTGTTTCTTCCTTGCTTCCCTTTCCTCCCACATTCCCCCCACTCCCTCCTTCCCCTCCTCCCTCCCTCTTACCCCTCCTCGTTTTCCTCTCTTCCTTTCCCTCTCCTCCTTTCATATGCCTCTTTACTCCTCACGATTTTCCCTTCTCCTCCTCACCTCCTTCTCTTGCAGGCACTGGCAGAAGCTAATGGAGCTGACTGGAAAGAACTTTGACATGAACCCTGAGACATTCACCCTAGAGAACCTCTTTGCCATGGAACTGCACAACTATGCTGAGACTATTTCAGACATTGTTGCCTCTGCTAACAAGGAGCTCAGCATTGAGAAGAGCCTCAGCGAGGTTGTATCCACCTGGCAGACACTGCGCTTTACTGTGATCAAGTATGTAAACACACACACACACACACTGCATGTATACGTAGATAGTGTGTTCAAATCGATGATTCAATGACTTTCCATGTGTTTATAATCATACCATGTCTTCACACTAAAGATATGTATAGGCTGTTCATGCTGTTAGCTGTTAGCTGTACAAAGTGGTGTTGTCTGTGGTAGTGCATAGTTTCACTCCTTTCCTAGTGAATGTGAATCAGCTGTGAGCATGAGTATCTCATATGTATTTGAGTAGGTTATTGTGGACAGGCCTTTAGTAACAAGCTTATATGTACATACGTACTACCATTATCACATACATACTGTCATACATGAACAATCAATAAACACTAAAAAAAGGCGGGCCTACATGGTCCTGGTCACACTTGTATGTATGTGCTGTGTCAGCAATCTTCGTTTGGAGTAGACGAATCACGTTTGTCCATTACTAATTACTAAATTCTTGACCACGTGAACCTAGTTCCAAGACCATTTAAAAATGAGAATGAGGCTACCTCACCTTTTACACATGACAAACTACTACTCTCACTCCCTGGCAAGATGTGTTCACATACTCTGTAACACTATCATTGTCAACAGTATAGCTGGCTACCATGTGATCACAGAAGGCACGCAATTGTTTACATACTATGCTGACTCAGCACATACGAGAAATTTTGTGAGTGTAACCAGGCTCTTCTCCCGATTCTTGGGGGCGGGAGGAGGCTAGCATTGAATACCACAGTTGCCTCCTTCCCAGGCCTGTCCGTCTCCAGTCTTTGATCACTTGCAGTATCCGACACAGTCTGGGAATGAGGCTACTATATATAATGGATAATATGCCTGATTTCATGTGTACGTGTATGTATTCCACAGGTACATGCGAGGTACACAGGAGCGTGGGCATGTGCTTGGGGCGGTGGATGAGATTGTCCTGACACTGGATGACAATGCCATGAATCTGCAGAGCATGGCAGCCTCTCGTTTTGTGGGCCCTTTCTTTGAGAAAGTGCAAAAGTGGGAAAAGTCTCTGTCACACATCAGTGAAGTTGTGGATGTAAGTGGGTAATCAGATTGGAAATATCTGTCGCAGAATTATCTGAGTAAAATGAACTCTGGTACGCATGTTGCTTGTGTGAAGATCACATGCAAGGATGATATCACGTGCATCATTAGTATAGTTACTGGTAACATGTAAGCACTCACATACACAGTGGGTGGATTGGTTTAAGTGACTTCTTTGATAACTGGTATAACAATAGTAGGTATGCAGGGAAAATTTTGCCAACCTGGTAGTGTAGTATTGCAGTAAAATTTCACTTGAAACTAACATATTACTGATTGTCTGTTTTGTACAGAGTGTCCAGCATTGTATGCCTGAAGAAGGTCCTACGGGACCGAAACGTTGCATCAAGTTATGAAGTTGTGTGCACTCAAAGATTGATTTGACTATTCGTTCGCAAATACTCTCGTATAACGTAACCGCACAATCTTTGGCCAAGAGATCGGTTGTTCGAGATTCAGACTACCATAAACTAACATATTACTGGGAGACTTTTACTAATTTTTTGGATTTATTTTACTGAGAGGCCTTAGCCATCAATTTACATGCTGGTCTTTCTTGTATGTAGCTGCTGGCAAAATTCAACTGTTATGTTCTGAATCACAGACATGTTTTGCTGGTTAAATTTTTGCCTCTTGAAATGAAACCAAGAGCCCAGAATCCTAGTCTGTGTATTGAATGCTGGGCATAGCCATACGAGGGAGTTATAGTAGGCAGTTGCAATAGCATGGTTTTTTAGTGTACATACTTTAGGATTATATTAATATTGCACGAACGAAACGTGTTACTAGCTATTGATTGTACTATTTGTACTGACCATTTGGTGAGCTAATATACTTGTGCACAGCCAATCAACACTTTTCACATTTCCTCAGAGCATTATACAATGTAGGTATAAGATCATAACAAAATACCGAAGGTTCCTTTCAAACTTTCTTATGTCTATGTACATAGTCAGCATATGCTTCAATTCCAGTTAGGTATACTAACTACAAGAAGGGGGTTCTACTCAAATCACAATATCTCATGGTTTCTTCTCTGTTGACCTTGGTTCATTTTGTGTTCCTGGCAGCAGCAGCTTGAGCCCTGCTAGCAAAGCTACCTTTAGGCACCGAACCCCCGTGGGACTTGGCTGTGGAGCTTTGGATTCTGGATGCAGCCAGCTGAGTCATTGGAGTACTTTTTCCCCCTCCGCCTCCGCCTCCTCCTCCTTTTCCACCTTTAGGCATCTTGTAAGACTTCTGGTGGTAGCAATTTCAGATTGTTCTTGTGTTGAAGGAGTGTTTCTGGTACACTTGAAGCAGAACGAATGCCAATTTTCAAGGAAGTTACTCACTTATCTATTTTGTGTCTGCAACAAGAAATCCCATTGCTGACGTAAAACACTCTTATTTATCAAGAAATTGCATTGCTGACGTACATAGAAATGGTTTTAGTGTATCAAGAAATGGTTTTAGTGTAACAAGAAATCCCGTTGCTGACGTATGTAGAAATAGTTTTAGTGTAACAAGAAATTCCATTGCTGACGTAAGTAAATGTTTTTGTGGGGGTGCCAGTGTTATTCATCGTCAATAGGGTATGTCATAGTTCCTTGAACCTGCTGACATGTGACTGATTAACTAGATGATATATTTAAATGTAATTAAACTGTTTCCATGAGTATAGTATATCTAAGTAGCAGTATGAATATTTCTTTTTTGGGTTTTGGTTGATTTCTTCTTGAGCAGTGGCTGTGTACAAGGCAGTGTTCTTGGGAATTTGGGTTATCAGTTTCAGGAAAGTGGGTGGGTTGTAGGTGGAGGGTCCCCCTTCAGTTGGTTACAGGGAAATTGTGAATATGGTTCCTCATAAACAACATTCATTTCTGAGTATAGTGGTCCAATTTTCTGGTGGGTGTAATCTGTGAAGTGTGTTTGGGGCCAGTTGACGTTTGACCATTCCATTGTCCCCCTCAACACACATTCAACATTGCAATGCAGTAGTAGCGTTCAAGTTCACAGATACCTGACAGTGAGCTTGATTATGATAGGCATAATTTGGTCAACATTCAGAATCCAGTTTTTGTTGGAACTGTTGATGACCACACGGTGGTCTCTTGTGGCCAATCTGTCAACAGTATTGTAATGACTGTGATGTCACTGTCAGATCACTGTCACTAGCTCCTTAAAAAGCAGCCAACTAATTGTAGGAATTAATTAAGCTGTTTCAAAATTTCAAAGTATATTTCAGACCCACCCTTGGAATGTGTAGAGTGAAGTGATCCCTCACTTATGCTTGTTATTTCTATAGCCTTTGGTTTGCACTGTTTCCCTTTTGTTATTGATGACATTCTCAGTATAGTATGACCCCCCCCCCCACACACACACACACACACAGGTGTGGATGGTGGTTCAGCAGAAGTGGATGTACCTAGAGGGAATCTTTATTGGGGGAGACATCCGGCAGCAACTGCCAGAAGAAGCAAAGAAGTTTGACAACATCGACAAGACTTTCAAAAAGGTGAAAAAACACTACTTTGTGCTCACCCTAGGCATCAGCAGACTTGTGTGCATAATGAACCAACCCATATATACAGTAAATGCATGTACAAAACTTTTCTGCACTTCCATTGGCCAGTGCATGGCATCTAAATCTCACCGATCCATACATAGTGTCTACATACAGGCTCCATGTTTTGTGGACAAAAACATTTATTTCAGTATATAGCAAATTTAGGCTCTCAGTAACACTCTTGCTATGCTACAGCCCAGGGCTCTCAAACTGTGTAGATCCCCTGGACTCAGCTATGCTACAGCCCAGGGCTCTCAAACTGTGTAGATCCCCTGGACTCAGCGGCTCCTCCCTTCTCCTGCAACACTCAGATCTTGTCGGAAACATCCAAGAATTCCCTGGTGTATGACACCTGCCACTCCCAGAACCGTCTGCAGGACCTGCAGATGATCCACTCGGGGCTGGAGCGCTGCCAGAAGAGCCTCAATGACTACCTGGACTCCAAGAGAAATGCCTTCCCTCGGTTCTTCTTCATATCTGATGATGAGCTGCTCTCTATCCTGGGCAGCCATGAGTGCACCTGTGTCCAGGAACACATGATCAAGGTAAGGAACTGTGGGTGTGTGGGGAGCTATTACCAAGCTTAGAAAGTGTGTCAGACCACACATAAAGGACTGTTTTTTTTCAGAGCGAAGTTGAGTAATGTATGCTGCATACATGTGTTTGTGGGTTGAAGATCTTCTGTATTCATTATCAAGCATGCATTTCGTGGAAGTAAATGTTGTGGGTTCATTTAGAAAAATTGGCAAGAGGGGGCAGGGCAAAAGTTGACAGTTAAAATTTTTTTTTAGGGGGGGGGTTGGAGGCCGAGCATAGAATGTAAGGTGGAGAGATGCTCCCAACGCTAGCGGTAGGCTGTCGAGCTTCAGCGGTGAAGGGCGAGGAAGCAGGGCACTTCTGTGAAGTAGCTGGTGTGTCCATCGTCGCTGCGGGAAGTCTGCATTCCGTAGTAGACACTTTTAACTGTAGACAGCCGAGTGGCTTTAATCTCAATATTTTGACTTTGTGATGAGTCTTCTTCACGGGAGAATCACTAGTGTTGTTCCCACACCTCACACAGTATTCTCAAGTTTCAAGGGGGGAGTGAGATTCTGGCAAAAGGGGGTGAATGCCCCCCTAAATGAAGCCCTGAGTATTTCTGAACTAGTGCATCCTTCTCCCCCCTGTCAGATGTTTGACAACATTTCTCGGCTGAGGTTTGCGCAGGGACCCTCTGGAGAGCCCATAGCAGATGCAATGATCTCTGCTGAGGGGGAGGTGATGGAGTACCGGAAGGGAGTGTTGGCAGAGGGGAAGGTGGAGGATTGGATGACAGCAGTGCTCAATGAAATGAGAAGCACCAACAGACTCATCACAAAAGAGGCCATCTTCCACTACTGCCATGGAAAGACAAGGTGTGTGTGTGTGTGGGGGGTGATGCTAACTTTCAATTCCAATTACATGTGTGTGACTTGCCTCACGGACAATAGATTGCTCTATTAGCTGCATAGGCGCCTGCAGAGCTGTGCGGGTACCCGGGCAAGACTTGGCTACGCAGCATTTGATGCGCAATTGCAGAAAGCGTATTTTGTCACTACACTCACTGTACGCTATACGTACGTCTGTGCGTGCGTAAGCACGCACAGACCACGTGTCTTCGCGTCCAGTCCTCGTGATATGAATACGCATGATTCTAAATAGCCTGGGCAATGCCCGGGTATGCCCGGGCCTGCAGGCGCCTATGATTAGCTGTAATTGCATGCTCCATACTGACAGCCAACCTTTACAATGAGCACATTGATACCTGATGCCATCCGTATAGAGACAGCATCAAAGTTTAATGCTTTCTGCTGTTATCTCTTCCTATTTGAGCATAACAGCTGAGACATTTCTGTATCTATGTACCCCCTTAGGGTGGAGTGGATGTATGACTACCAGGGCATGGTGATTTTGGCGTGCAACCAGGTGTGGTGGACGTGGGAGGTGGAGGATGTCTTCGGGAAGGTCAAGAGGGGAGACAAGATGGCCATGAAGAACTACGCCAAGAAACTGCACTCCCAGATTGATGCCCTTGTTGTGCAGGTAAGAGGGCTTTAATCATCTATGAAATGTTCTCGTCATAGATTGGGAAATTTTTGTCAGTAAATAGTTACATCTGTGTGAAATACACGTGATAAATTAAAATACTTAAACATGCTGTATTGTGGAATCATTGAATGACAAATATTTTAAACAATACCTGATTAGCTGGCTCCAAAAGTGGACGATCATCGTTGCCTGTCACCGTTGATGTATACACATTGCCGAGACATCGTTGGTAGTGAGAGATGGCAACGGCAACCGCAACAGCAGTCCCACGTTCCTTTTCAGCGTCTCGGGTCATCCGAGGATACCACGTGTATCAAAGAATATGGACGCCTCATGTAGGAGAAAAAGCAACAACGGTAAGAGAACCAGGAAACGAACACGACCGATTCTGAATCACAGTAGCGGTGCTCGAGGATGAAACGTTGTGCACAGTTGGACACTTGCTACTGGATAGCTTTTATAAGCGTTTTCTAATTATGCGTCATATTTCTAATGTTGCGTCATAGTTTATGCTGTCTGAATTTCTATTCTTGCGTTACATCGCACAAATAATTATTTTTTGAGCGACGCATAATTAGAGCGCCTGCGGTAGCACAAAAATGTTCTGATCTATGATAGCGGGAGGCTCCTGACCGTCGATATACATGTAGATGTATGTGTTGAACGATCCATTGTTTATCACATGGGTATGTGATAAGCTGCTTCTCTATGCAGGTTCGATCCCAGCTGAGCAAGAATGACCGGAAGAAGTTCAACACGGTGCTCATTGTTGACGTACACAACAGAGACATTGTTGACCGCTTTGTCAGAGACAGGTGAACCTCCAGCTTATAGACCACTTTGTCATCTGATCACTGTGTGTATGCACATGTAGCGGGTATTATGTGGGGCAAAGTTTTTCACAGGAGTTGTTTCAACTGCATTTACTGCAGGTTAACTTTTTGTATTTGCTGTGAAACTGTAAAAATTACAAAATTGCAAAGAGTAAATGTAGCATGTAGCAATCCCACTTCCAAAGTTGTAGTTTGTAGAACCATCTATGTATCTCCTCAGTAAAGTTCATGCCTCATTCCCAGATTATATCTTGTAGCCATGCCGATAAACTGAGTGGCCTCTGTATTATTTATGTAGTGCATGTCTATGGTGTGTGCATTAAAGGTATATGTACCTCCAAACCCTTTCAGTCCAAGGGCTGATCTGATCTTCCAAGGGGAGGAAGGGTACAGCACTTTACCTGGGAAGAAACAGTTGGGAACTGAACCTGGACTTTATAGTCAATTGTTTTAACCACTTGGCCACAAGTCACCTATTACTGTGTGTAACTGTCTTCCTTGTCCCACTCAGCATCATGGAGGCACGTGAGTTTGAGTGGGAGAGCCAGTTGAGGTTCTACTGGGAGCAGGAACCAGACCAGCTCATGGTGCAGCAGTGCACAGGGAAGTTTGGTTTCGGCTACGAGTACATGGGACTGAACGGCAGGCTGGTGATCACCCCACTGACAGATCGAATCTACCTCACGCTCACCCAGGCACTCTCCATGCACCTGGGGGGAGCCCCAGCTGGGCCAGCAGGTACAGGGAAGACTGAGACAGTGAAGGACCTGGCCAAGGCCATGGGACTCCTGTGTGTGGTCACTAACTGTGGAGAGGGCATGGACTACAAGGTGCGTGTGTGTGTGTGTGTGTGTGTGTGTGTGTGTGTGTGTGTGTGTGTGTGTGTGTGTGTGTGGGAGAGTATATACATGGTTGGAATTTATTAATACCGAGTATGTACACATGCATATGTGTGTGTGTTCAGTGTGTGTGCATGCATGTATATATGTTGTATGCATATTTGTTGGGTGTTGCTTAGCTACCAAATGTTTGAACTTGACCAACACTAAGTGGAATGGGTGGAGGTGATAATGGGTGTGGCAGTGGGTTGCTAGGGGTACCATCCAACCACATTCCCCAGACATCTGAGGAATGTAACTATTATTTGTGTGCTCATGTATGTTTGCCATTGTGTGTATTGGTGGGTGAGGGCATATCAGATACAGCAATATGTGCATGCGGCATTGTGGTTGTGTCTCCCTTTCTTGCAGGCTGTGGGCAAGTTATTCTCTGGCCTGTGTCAGTGTGGAGCCTGGGGGTGTTTTGATGAGTTCAACCGCATTGACATCTCTGTGCTCTCTGTGATCTCCACACAAATTAAGACCATCCAGAACGCTATCACAAACAAGCACAAGAAATTTCAGGTGTGTATATTGAGTATGTGTGCATGGATCATAAGCAGGTTGGTTTATATTTACTGTGGTAGATGCCGTTTATAGAAGTGCTTGTAAGTATTTAGATGTATGCATAACCCCCTGTCGTACATTATGTATGTGTAAGCCCTAGCCTCGTACCCAGGCTGCGTGGCCTTGGGTACGAGGCTAGCGTAACCCCCTGTCATACATTACGTGTGTGGTACGTACACTACCAACTGCTTCCAACTGGCCTCTTATAGCATTTTATAGTACGTGGTTGAGAGATATCTGTGCTTACCTGGGTGGTCTGAGACGAGGACGGATCATGAATAATCAATGAACCAAAGAAGGCAGGCCTAGACGTACAAAAGTCACCTGCTGTGTTGGACGCATTATGACAGTACCAAGCCTCTGCATCCTTCCCACTGTTCCAAGTACTATCACTCAGGACCAACTCACAGCAACTGTACAAAAAGGGTGCTATGTTGTAGCAAGAGTCATACTGAGATTTTCAGGTTGATTCTGTGGTTTGGATGGTGCTCTTGCAGTCACAATGCCTGTAAAACTGAAGGTTTTCTTGTGCATGTGGCAGCTGGTTTTAAACTTGTAAGGCAACCCAACTCAGTAGGATAAGCTGAAAATGCCTTTTTACGGAGCAAAAAATTTGGTTAGATGCCACAAAGTAAGTGGCAATGCCCTAACCATGTGTTGTAAGTTGAAAGTCAGAAGACTTTTCTCGTCCTTATCGAGGGAGATGCTAACCTTCTCTCGGCTCATACAACACATTCATAGTAGTGGCTTCCTCTTATTTATAGTGCTGCGTTAGACCGAAGTTTTGAGTATGGGTTTTGGCTATGAATATAATTAGCGGGCTATGAATTTTGATAAGGTACAATTAGCGTATTCACGAGGCCAGAGACGAGTGCGCACTGTTACAACCTTCATATCTTAAGCCTATTCTTTCTGCATATTGCACGAAACCCACCAAGCATGAAGTAAACTGTAGCCATTACCTTTTAATAAGCTAAGCTCCTGAAAATATGCCCCCTTTGAGCAACGCCCTCCCCCCCTCTTTAACCCCCAATTTCCTCCATAGGTACTTTTTCATCGTGTAACCACCTTGTAGTAAGCGTCTTCTAGATCTGGGCGTGTATTTAGTGAGTGTTTGGTTTAACTCCATCTGTTTGTAAACATGTACTCATGAAATTACTATAGCCTCATTTGCTAGCCACTGCCAAGCATTTTGTTGCTCACAGTACAAGCTTACATGGGATCGTCCCCATGATGTAAGTTACTCTTCGCTTAGTATCAACATAAGTACTACTGATTTCCCATAGTCTATGTTCAGCAAAGTTACCATTCTTCCACAAAGTTGCGGCAGTTGTTGTGATTTGCATGTAAACATCGTGAAGAACCAGGTGGGGTGGGGGGTGTATGCACGAGACTAATTGAATATTTGAGCAAACCTGTGCCTCAAAGTAATGTGCAATTTTTTTTCGGGAGCTTACAGTATATAATGTGAGGTATGTTATCTGCTCTTGACACTGTGTTGAAATTACCATCACTTGGAGATAACACTTGACCCTGTCCCCCTCCCCTGTAGTTTGAAGGTGTTGAGATTACCATGGATGACCGTGTTGGGATCTTCATCACAATGAACCCTGGCTATGCTGGTCGTACAGAGCTTCCAGAAAGTGTCAAGGCCCTGTTCCGTCCAGTGGTGGTGATTGTGCCTGACTTGCAGCAGATCTGTGAGATCATGCTCTTCTCAGAAGGGTTCCTCATGGCAAAGGTGTGTGTGTGTGTGTGTGTGTGTGTGTGTGTGTGTGTGTGTGTGTGTGTGTGTGTGTGTGTGTGTGTGTGTGTGCGTGCGTGCGTGTTTGTGTGTGTGTGTGTGTGTGTGTGTGTGTTGTCTGTGTGTGAAATATTTTCATTTCTGCGAATCCCAGACAAACTGCAGTTGTACACTCCCATCATTATGACAAGTGCAATTTCTCTCTCCTTCCTCTCTCCCTCTCCTTCTTTCCCTCCCTCCTCCTTCCCACTGCCTCACTTCTCTCCTTCCTCTCTCCCTCTCCTTTCCCACTGCCTCACTTCTCTCCTTCCTCTCTCCCTCTTCTTCTTTCCCTCCCTCCTCCTTCCCACTGCCTCACTTCTCTCCTTCCTCTCTCCCTCTTCTTCTTTCCTTCCCTCTTCCTTCCCACTCACTTCTCTCCCATTCCCACTCCTTTCTCTTACCATTTCGTTCTTCCTTTATTGTACATGTACATATACATAGGTACTGGCCAAGAAAATGACAGTGCTGTACAAGCTGGCTAAGGGGCAGCTCTCTCGACAGCACCACTATGATTTTGGTCTGAGGGCCCTCAAGGCTGTGCTCGTGATGGCTGGAGAGCTCAAGAGAGGGTCTCCTGACCTCAACGAGGTGGGTTTCAGGGAAACACCATGAAACACTGTAGTTTGACGGATGTGTCATGCATGCACCTGTATGCTTAAAGAACATTGTTTCTTTTGGTGGCTTGTTCATAGAATGTGAGCAGATTTACCAGTATTGTTTCCTCTAGGACATGGTGTTGATGCGAGCATTGCGTGACATGAACCTGCCAAAGTTTGTGTTTGAGGATGTCCCTCTCTTCCTGGGACTAATTGGTGACCTCTTTCCTGGCCTGGACTGCCCTCGTGTCCGCTACCCCAAGTTTAACGATGCTGTGGAGGCAGTCTTGATGGACAACAAGTATGTCCTCCTACCACACCAGGTGAGGATGTGGAGGGGGTGCGTGCGTGCGTGTGTGCGTGCGTGCGTGCGTGCGTGCGTGCGTGCGTGCGTGTGTGGTGGGGGGGAGGAATTATCTCAAAATAGGCATCACACACTTGTAATAAGCAGTATTCATCTCCTTTTGTTTTCTTTCTCTTCCTTCCCCCCTCTCCAGGCGGACAAAGTTGTCCAGCTGTATGAGACAATGTTGACACGACACACCACAATGGTAGTGGGACCCACAGGGGGAGGGAAGTCGGTGGTCATCAACACCCTCGCACAAGCACAAACCAGGTTAGCCAAGAAGAGCATAATATCTTAAACCAATAAAAGAAGATCTTGCAGTATGTAGAATATTAGATAGGATATTGGAAGTACCTAGTAAATTCATTGTTGATTGTCAGCACTGTATACAATGTATGGATCCTTCCTGCTCCCCAAACCTTTCCCATACAGGCTAGGTCTGGCAACAAAGCTGTTCACATTGAACCCAAAGGCGACCACAGTGGTAGAGCTGTATGGAGTGCTAGACCCCATCACACGAGACTGGACTGATGGCCTTCTCTCAAACATCTTCCGTGAGGTCAACAAGCCAACAGACAAGAATGAGCGCAAGTACATTTTGTTTGATGGAGATGTGGACACACTGTGGGTAGAGAGCATGAACTCTGTCATGGATGACAACAAGTTGCTGACACTGGCCAATGGGGAGAGGATCAGGCTACAGAAGCACTGTGCACTGCTTGTGGAGGTGGGTCAATGTGGCATTTGATTGCATCCATTGTCAGTTTCTGATGTAGGAATGTGGGGATCTTCAAATTTACTCATTTTACTATACCCATGTATGTTGTACAACTTACGTTCACAACATACTTGTAGTCATCTTGTTTGCATTGAGTGGACACTGTCACATGCATTCTCACTGTACATCCTACTCACTGTACATCCTACATTGTATATTATGGTACAAGCAGTGCTCTGCAAAGTTTTACTCAATGGTTATCAGTACATGTAGTTATCGGTGGTCCATACAGGTTGGTGACCTTCAATATGCCAGCCCTGCAACAGTGTCTCGATGTGGCATGGTATATGTGGATCCAAAGAACCTGGGCTACATGCCCTACTGGGAGCGCTGGGTAAACAAGCTCCCCAGTGAAGGAGACAAGAAAGAGTTCTGCCGACTGTTTGACAAGTATGCCAATCCCTGTATATCCCTCATCCTGGAGGGTGTGATGGATGGACGACAAGGGGAGAAGCTGAAGACCATCATCCCTGTCACCAACCTTAACATGGTAAGGCACTCAGTTCTGAGGTTAGGTATGTACTGTTGGTGCTACGTACTTGTATGTATAGGAATCTCAGCTTGAGTACAGTGTTTGTTTTTAGTAAAGGAACAAGTATTCTACTCAAGCTGAAGCTTATGTACATACTATGTACCGAGAGTTCATGTATGTATGTAAGCTTCAGCTTATATAGTATGGCATTTGTTTTACCATGTACGTTACCCTCTGTTTGAGTGCAGCATTTGTTTTACCATGTATGTAAGCCTCTGCTTGAGTGCAGCATTTGTTTTACCATGTATGTAAGCCTCTGTTTGAGTGCAACATTCGTACGCTCTACTTGGCAGTAGTACATACAGCCTTTCAGTCCTGCTGTCAGCAATGGAAACTGGTCAAACAATGCTAGCTTGGTGACTATCGTCTCATATTCGTTTGCCCTCTATACTAGTCATAGCTACTATTTTAAGGTAGCGTTTATTTCACTCAGTGCTTCCGACTGTGCAGCTACTATTTGAGGGTGGTGCCTGATTGGTAGTGTATCATGTGACACACGATACCACTAAAGAACCTTGACTCCACTCTCTCCCAGGTGACTCAGCTTTGTATGATGCTGGACTCCCTGCTCCCTACCCTGGACGAAGATACCAGCAGTGGAGGGGGTGGGCCCAGCCTGGGGCTAGGGTCTGCTGTCATAGAGTGTTACTTTCTTATGGCCCTCTACTGGTCCCTAGGAGCTACCCTCATTGAAGAGAGCCGGGTGAAATTTGATAGTTTTGTCAAACGACTAGCCTCCATGACTGAGGTCCCAGGGACAGGAGCAGTGGCTGGGCCAGAACAGATCCCTATCCATTATCCAACTCTGTACGAATACAAGTTTGACCCTGAGCAGTTGAAGTGGGTTCCCTGGGTGGATCTGGTGCCCGAGTATGAGCACAAACTGGGGATAAAGTTCCATGAGATTCTGGTGCCTACTGTGGACACAGTCCGCAACACATGGCTGCTGGAGCTGATGGTGAAGATCAGGAGACCCGTGGTGTTTGTTGGGGAGACAGGGACGTCAAAGACTGCAACCATTCAGAACTTCCTCAGGGGGCTGGACCCAGATGCTACTGTAGGTTGTGTGTCCCATTTACATATTATGTCTGTTGGTTATAACGTTCATAAGCTGACACTGTTACATGTGCACATCTGTATCACCCTGTGAATGTGCTGCAGATGTTGCTGAATGTGAACTTCTCTTCACGTACCACCTCAATGGATGTCCAGAGGAACCTTGAAGCCAATGTTGAGAAGAGGATGAAAGACACATATGGACCACCACCAGGTGAAAGCATGGTAACCGTTGTGTGTGGGATAGACACCCGAGTTGCAGAGTCATCTCTGGAGATGACCACGTTGGTCATGGTGTAGGATAGGCACCCACTGACAGTGAAGTTGGGGAAGGGAACACTGCTTGTATTTCTACTGCCTTTTTTCTCATGTGAACAAAGTGACTGTTGACCTTGAGCCACTAGCACTTCCATTGTGACTATGCACACTGGCTTGTTGACCTACTTTCTGACTTGGCATACCCCTTGATGTGTTATTTGGATGGCTGGCCAGCTTATAATCCAGTTGAACAGTTACATGTAATCAAAGTTTGAAATCAGACTGTAACATTAGCAGTGCCACACTTTGTGGCATCTTGGATGGAACAACTGCCATATGTAGTATACAGACATGACAGTCATGCAAATAGCTGGATTACATAGTCAGCTTGCAACTTGTATACACATGTGTTGTGACCATGATTCTGTACTGTTTCTTTATGTATAACGTAGATTAAACTACAAACGTTTCTGCTATTTTACACATAGTTTCTCCTCTCCTGCAGGCAAGAAGCTACTGATGTTTATTGATGACATGAATATGCCCCAGGTGGACCTGTATGGTACTCAGCAGCCCATTGCACTGTTAAAACTGCTGCTAGAGAAGGGAGGCATGTATGACCGGGGCAAGGACCTCAACTGGAAGCTCTTCAAGGATATTGTCCTTGTGGCAGCCATGGGAAAGGTGGGAACAGAACACCGCATACACCTAACCAGGTGTCCTAAAACTTGCCGTGGGGCAGCATGACAATGAGCACTGACGGTGCCAGACTACTGCATGAAAATTCAGGGAGCCTGGGGAAAGATCTGTACTGGATTTGTAGACTTTTGCAGTATATGCTACACTGCACTCAGATCAGACGCCAGAATGCGCATTAGTAATGCTTTGACTGAGGAAGAAAACGAACAAGTAATTGTAACAGACGAGAGCCATCCTTTCCCTACATACACATCCTTTAGTTCAAGACATCTGTCCCTCTTCTGACTTTGAATTACAATGAGTACTGACATTACGCATTATTCCCCCAATACACAACTTACCCTATAGACTGACGTGTTTTGTTGTCTGTTCATCTCTCTCATCAGGCTGGTGGTGGCAGGAATGAGGTGGATCCACGGTTTGTCTCACTGTTCAGTGTCTTCAATGTGACCTTCCCCTCCATGGAGTCTCTTTTCCACATCTACTCCTCCATCCTCACTGGACACCTCCAACCCTTCAAGTCAGGTGAGTGAGTGAGGCAGACTAGGTTAATACAGACAAATTGGTTCATTCTCACCAAACACCAGACAACCAGACTACAAATTAAAAATACCATTAGATGATGTAAGTAATGTACTGTCTCCAGGCAACTAGTCAGTCATGATTATTGCTTCCAGAGATAACATTTTACCATTTCCTTTTCTGGCCACTTTGAGAGCTAGAGGGAGTTGCTATTATTAATGCAGCATCTTGACTGCACATAAACCCTTTCCTCCACCAGAAATTCAAGCTCTGTCTAAACCTATTACAACTGCCACTATGGAACTGTACCAGCGGATCGTGCGTGACCTCCCTCCCACCCCTTCCAAGTTTCACTACATCTTCAACCTTAGGGATCTCTCTCGCATCTACCACGGCCTCTCACAAACCATTCCTGAGAGATTTGACAGTCCAGGTTTCTTTGTACGCGTCTGGAGAAATGAGTGTCTAAGGGTGTTCTATGACCGGCTGACAACAGACAAGGACCACACTCTTGTGTCTGACCACATCAGTGAGCTACTGCAGCAACACTTTAGTGGACATGCAGAGGTATACAGCTATGTGTGGATGTGTATCAGCACCCATATTTTAGAGAATGAGTCACAAAGTTTGTCAGAGGTCTGATGCAATCGTTAGCCCAGATGCTAATTATTATCAAGAACCAAAAATGTCAGTGATATCTATCATATAGTTGTAGCCATATACAATAATGTTGGACCCCTAACTTACAATGCATACTGAGATCATAGGCACCTTTCATCTTACATAGGTTGCTCTGAGGGAACCCTTGCTGTTTGGAGACTACCGCACAGCCCTCACCCCCGAACAGCCCAGGGTGTATGAGGACATTCAGGACTATGATGCTGCCAAGGCACTCTTTGAAGAGGTTGGTACCTGTTCTTACACATTGAATACTCACAGTTGCTGTAATAGTATGGCAGTATCCTTCCCTAACCTCTGACTGTGACGATGCATCTATTTCTGAAGTCAATATTCACTAGCTCTTTACTATGTGGTGCTCCAAAAGTAATATTTGTAGTTTTGCATGATAGCATATATTATGTTATTCTGATGATTCGTCTCCCAGATCCTGGAGGAGTACAATGAGAATCACAAGCCAATGAACCTGGTGCTGTTTGATGATGCTCTGGAGCACCTCACAAGGGTACATCGCGTGATCCGCATGGACCAGGGCCACGCACTCCTGGTTGGAGTGGGGGGCAGTGGTCGGCAGAGTGTGTCTCGACTGGCGGCCTTTGCTGCAGGATACGAGTTGTTTGAGATTACGCTGAGCCGAGGGTATGGGGAGGAGGAGTTTAGGGAGGACCTGAAGCAGCTCTACCAGAAACTGGGCCTTGAGAACAAAAAGGTGCTGCAGTTAGAACAATTTGTACAGAGTGTAAATGGGAGCTGTGTCTCCCTGTACTCCTTACTTGACACACTTCAATAAAGATTTTTTTTTCCTCACACAGATGGTCTTTCTCTTCACTGATGGTCACGTGGCACAGGAAGGTGGGAGCCTGAATATTGCAGTGTAGTACAGTGAACTGGTTGTTATTGTATTGGCTGTGCTTAACTCCAATGAGTGTGTGGTGGTACATCCTCTCAGGTTTCCTTGAGCTGATCAACAACATGCTGACCTCAGGGATGGTGCCAGCCCTCTTTCCTGATGAGGAGAAGGAGTCCATCATTGGACAGGTATGTAGGTGTACCTCCTTTGTGTGTACGCCAATTGGTGTACTACCGGTATGTCAAAAGTTCTTTTGTATTGGAAATTCATGGACTGACATTCTCATCTAAAGATAGAAGTTTTCTCTATTGTTGCAACCAACAATGATTTCTGATGTTATTTCTGAGCAAGTTAAATTAGGATACTCAATGCATTCCTGCGTACAGGTGCGTGATGAGGCTACCAAGATTGGCCTTCCTCCCACAAGGGAGAGTGTGTGGTCATACTTTGTCAAGAAGTGTTCCAGCAACCTCCACATTGTACTCTGCATGACCCCTGTGGGAGAGACCCTCAAGACCCGCTGCAGAAACTTCCCTGGAATGGTGAACAACGTCTCCATTGATTGGTTCACTGCTTGGCCCAAACAAGCCCTGCATGCTGTTGCCAGTCAGTTTCTAGCTGAGGTATGCCAAATGAAGGAGGTTTGGGGAAGCCTGTATACATGTATACAGAGTGTGTGACGGGAATAATGTCATCAAGGCTAACATAGGCATGACTTTACCTATCAATGTACCACTGGAACACACAAATTTGAAACCATTTTTACCTTAAAGATTGTTTTCTCATTCATGCTGCGAAGAGATACATGTGTACATTGTCATATACATATAATTGTCTCCTCCTCATGTTCGAATAATTCTACAATTTATTTTTTCTTCTCAGAATGACCAGATTCCAGATGAACACCGCCAGCCTGTGGTGGACCATGTAGTTTCTGTGCACCTCTGTGTGGGACAATATAGCAAGGAGTTTCTGCAGAAGTTACGAAGAGTTAACAACATTACACCAAAGAACTACCTCGACTTCATCAACACGTACACTAAACTGCTGAATCAGAAGGACAAATTTGTTCTTGACCAGTGCCACAGGTTGGATGGGGGGCTGATGAAGCTCATGGAGGCTACAGAGCAGATCAAGGTGTTGAATGAACAGCTGGAGGTACAGAAGGTGGCCGTCACAAAGAAGTCAGAGGCATGCGATATCCTGCTAAAGGATATCTTGGAAAAGAAAGGGCTTGGAGAAGAGAAACGAGAAATGGCACAGGTATGTGTACATTGTATGCACGAGAGTGTTATCGCTGTGTTGCACTGACGCCTTTCACTATTGCAGTATGACTGCTCAATGTACTAGAGCACACATGAGCTCCTTGCAAATTGTTTGCAATTACTGAGTGCTAATAGTTGCTGCAACTAAAAACAACGTGCATAAATCTCATGGATGGTCTTGTTCTCTGTGAGCTAATCATGAGACATACTCGCTTCAGATACTTTTATCCTTAGCCTCGTACCCAGGCTCCTCCCCATGCAGAAATCGGCATGGGGAGAAAATCTGCATGGGGAGGAGCCTGGGTATGAGGCTATTTATCCTTTCTCTAAGTTTTATTCTGCATTGATTGACACTTGTTAGTAATTCACAAGTCAGTTTGATATCCTCTGTTTTGGTGTACTATATTATCAGAGGTTATAGTATGTAAGAACAATTCACTCCCTCTACTCTTTGCTTTGCAGGCAAAGAGTGTGGAAATTGAGGAGCAGAACAAAGTGATAGCTGTGGAGAAGGCTGATGCTGAGGCGGCTCTGGCAGAAGCCCTGCCGGCCCTGGAGGAGGCACGGATTGCACTCAGTGATTTAGATAAGAATGATGTCACTGAAATCAGGTAAGACAGATTTATTAAGGGTGTGATTGAAGCTGTCAAAAGGTTAGTTGTGCTACCATGTTCTTCTTTCTAGATCATTTGCAAAGCCTCCTCAGCAAGTGCAGTCAATTTGTGAGTGCATTGTGATCCTGAGAGGGTTTAAAGAAGTCAACTGGAAGACAGCAAAAGGCATGATGTCGGATACCAACTTTCTGGCATCTCTACAGAACATGGATGTCGATGGGATCGCACAGAACCAGGTTAGACAGAAGCATGTAGTTGTTTGTACATCGATGAGGAAGTGCTCTAAAACTTGCGCCGTCGGACAGTAGTACAACTTCAGTAGCAATTAAACAAGCATCTGTCTAGCTGTTTTAGCTTATATTAGCATAACATTTCTCTCAACTCAGTATAGCGAAGCTCTTGATTGTTTCCATTCACCAAGACCATTATATGTAGTCTCACTGAAATGGCAGATAATATCTTTGAATCATCTTCTCACTAGTGATGATTCTGGTTAATACGCTGCATGAGTGCAAGGAGTCTATTTGAGTACATCTATCCATTGCACATGACAACATTTTTTCCACTGCAGGTGAAGGCTGTCCAGAATGGTTTGGACAAGATGGACACAGACTATGCCCGCATGCGGGACATTAGCAAGGCTGGGGGTGGACTGTATAAGTTTGTGTCAGCTGTTATGGGTTACTGTACTGTGGCCAGAGAAATCAAGCCCAAGAGAGAGAAGGTGCGTGTGCATTTTCGTTACTGTTGAAGTATGTACACATCATCTACATGTATGTGTAGCAGCTTTTAGTTATACATTCTATGTTAAATTTGTTATGTACCTTTTTGTCCCCTTCCTGAAGGTGGCCCGCCTAGAGAAAAATTATGTGATGAGCAAGCGAGAGTTGGAGAGGATCCAACGTGAGCTGGCAAGTATTGAAAAGGAGCTAGGGGAGCTGAGTCGGCAGTATGAGGAGGCCATGCTAGAGAAGAGGGCCCTAGAGGAAGAGGCTGAGATTATGGAGAGGAGGCTGGTTGCTGCCAGCAAGCTCATCTCAGGACTTGGTTCTGAGAAGGAAAGGTGTGTACATGTGTTTAGCTTGGTGGCGCAAGCACGAGCAAGTTGCATACTTGAACTGACCAAAGACATACAGACATACATGTACATACATACCTGTGTATCCTTATTCATGCAGATGGAAGAATGAACTTGAAGAGCTGAAGCAGAAGCGTATGCAGCTGCTAGGGGACTGCCTCCTGTCTGCAGCTTTCCTTAGCTACTTGGGTGCCTTCTCATGGGACTTCCGTTACAGGATGCTCTTTGATGATTGGCAACAGGACATCCTGGACAAAAAGATCCCCCTCAGCCAACCCTTCAAGCTAGAGGCACTCCTCACCAATGATGTTGAGATAAGCAAATGGACATCAGAGTCTCTCCCGCCTGATGAGCTTTCTATCCAAAATGGTATCCTCACCACACACGCAACACGCTATCCACTCTGCATTGACCCCCAGCAGCAGGCCTTCAACTGGATCAGGAAGCGGGAGGAGAAGAACAATCTGAAGATCTCCACATTCAACAACCCAGACTTCCTCAAACAACTGGAACTGGCCATCAAGTTTGGCTACCCCTTCATGTTCAAAGACGTGGATGAGTACATTGATCCTGTAATTGACTCTGTCCTGGACAAGAACATCAAGGGATCTGGTAACCGGCAGACCATCGTGCTGGGAGACAAAGAGATTGATTATGATCCTAGCTTCAGGTGAGACTGTTCAATTTATACCATGGTCCCTCACTCATCTATCGGCATAGTACTCGTATGTCACCTTGACCTTAGGTTGTTTCTATCTAACAATTTTGTGAAAACAGCTTTGGATTCAAGCTAGCTGTGGTTAAAGTTTGTATGTATGTATGTATGTATGTATGATGACTATTGCACGCTATCTTCCTTTCAACAGGCTATATCTGAACACGAAGCTTGCCAACCCAAAGTACACCCCTGCAGTGTTTGGTCGCACAATGATTATCAATTACACCGTGACAATGAAGGGTCTGGAGGACCAGCTGCTGAGTGTGATTGTGGGGTTTGAGAAGAGAGAGCTGGAAGAGGACAGGGAGAGACTCATTCAGGAGACAAGGTGTGTGTGTGTGTGTGTGTGTGTGTGTGTGTATGTAGAGAATGAGTGCCTGAAAAGAGTTAAAAATAAGCAGTCAGTGAGGTGTATCAGTACATGCAAATATTTCAACCTGCCGATTACCTTGTGCCACTTCCCTCAGTGAAAACAAACGTCTTCTGAAAGACCTGGAGGACACTCTTCTTCGAGAGCTAGCCACCTCTACTGGCAACATGCTGGACAATGCTGAGCTGGTGCAGACACTTGAGGAGACCAAGTCCAAAGCCTCTGAGGTGTGGGTTTATGGATAAGAGGATGTAGGAGGGGTATTACCCAAATGTGTATCTTGCTTCTGTTCCATTTGTACAGTTGTCAATGAAAACATGAATTCAAGAGAAAGTGTGTACATAGTAGGAACAACAAAATCTTTTCTTGCAGGTGTTTGAGAAGCTCAAGTTGGCCGAGAAGACAGCCAAGGAGATTGAAGTGCTGCGTGATGGCTACCGACTCGCAGCAAGAAGGGGGGCAGTGCTGTTCTTTGTGCTGGCTGAGATGGCTGCCATCAACTCCATGTACCAGTACTCACTGAACTCCTACCTTGAGGTGTTTGACCTCTCACTCAGGAAGAGCCTTCCCGACTCCCACCTCCCCAAGAGGCTCAGGAACATCATTGACACTCTCACCTTGAATGTGTACAACTATGCCTGCACAGGTGAGCGTATGACCGTTATGTAGATGAAGTATCAGGAAAGCTACTTACAGTGCGTATTTAGTCATGTTCCTAAAGCTGTAAGGGGCGCCCATTGATTGCTCTACATAGTTCATGTACTTTATGTGCCTTTGTCTGCAGGTCTGTTTGAAAGTGACAAGCTGCTCTTCTCATTTGCAATGACCACAAAGATCCAGGAGGTGGAAAGCCAGCTCAATCATGAGGAACTAGACTTCTTCATCAAGGTTTGTGAGCAAACTCTGAATGAAGCTCTTTGTGTGGACCGTATGGTAGTACAAACAGGTTTTAGAACATAAGTTTTCGGGTATGTTTGCAGCATGGAGATGGACGTTTGTACACTTGTCTCTTCTTTCTCCCTCTGATACCATTTTCTCCTTTCACCATTCCTCCATTCTTCCCACCATATCCCTGTCAACTTCTCTCCTTACTTCCAACATAGGGCAACATCTC
This sequence comes from Agelas oroides, assembly GCA_949130485.1. Lineage (NCBI taxonomy): Eukaryota > Metazoa > Porifera > Demospongiae > Agelasida > Agelasidae > Agelas > Agelas oroides. The sequence continues at coordinate 4,349,872 of OX422201.1, read as the reverse complement.
ACTTGAGAAGAGTGCCCGAATGAAACCGTTTGATTGGATTCCTGACCAGGGCTGGGAGGACGTCATGAAACTGACCACAGTATTCCCAGATGTCTTTGGCTCACTGTCAGATGATGTGGAAAAGAACGAAAGGTCTTGGAAAGAGGTAAACACTTGCATTATTTGTCTGTCTTGATAGCATATGGTTTGAACATCAATAGCTGATCTGGTACCTTGTGTAGCAAAACAGAATAGTGGTGAAGCTTCTTCTGATAAATCTTATGATAAAACTTTTTAGCCAAGTAGCACTTCGATCAAAAGCCTTTTTAGCTGCAGCACTAAGCTCTAGGTTCTGTGAGCATCTTGGGGGTGTGGCTTACACTTGTGTAACAAGCAGAATAATGAACACCTTCAGTTACCATAACATAAACAAAGTGAAAGTAAAACTTGCATATTGTTGGACCATTGGGATCATCTTTTTTTCTTTTTCTTTTCCTGCACATCACCCCCATTCACTTCACCCTACTCATATGTAGTGGTTTGACTTGGACAACCCAGAGTCGTCTCCCTACCCAGGCAGATACAAAGAAGGCCTTTCTGACTTGCAGCAGCTGATGCTACTGAGATGCTTCAGAGTGGATCGTGTGTACCGTGCCATCACCAACTTTGTCACAGGGAGGATGGGAGAGCAGTATGTCACCCCTCCTGTAGTCAGTCTGGAGAGTATATATGACCAGTCCAGCCCCCAGTCTCCCATTGTGTTCATCTTGAGTCCAGGGGCTGATCCTGCTGGTGAGCTGGGCAAACTGGCAGAGTCAAAAGGCTACGGTGGAAACAGGTTTAAATTCCTTGCAATGGGACAGGGACAAGAGAAGGTGGGTAAATTGGGATACAGTTGAGTGAGTACCTTTAAAATTGGTTCATAGTTTCATACTGTAGTTTTACAGTAACTGTTGCAGTAAAAAAACTGCTTACTACATGTATAATGCCAATCAGGTAGTGTACATGTAGCTGCATAACTTTATCTAACTAGGTACATGCTTCATCATCGTGGGGTGAGCCTGAGTGAGCAGCACATCGTGCTAATGGTACCACACACCATGAGTAGCAGCAACATTTGTGACTGTCTGTGGCCAGTCATGGCAGCTTTTATGACCACACATGCATGGAATAATCTTCACGCCCAAATCATGAGCTGAATCTCTGCCGTTTATGAGCAGAGTTTGTACATAGCCCTTACCTGAATGAAGCCAATGTGCATACTGTCTGCTGCAAAATTTGCCATGCATGCTTCAACTTGAACTGTCTTCACTCCGGGCCTTTTTCATGCTGACGCTGCATAGTCCTTCACTGTTGCTCTTGACTGAGCTAAAGTGCATGATGATGTTCAATCTTCGTGAAACATTTAAATGTGCTCATTTAAAATTTACACAAGCAAGCAAGCAAGCAAACAACATACACACCCGCATGCGCAATGCAGTCTCACTAATGTAGCACTCAGGCTCGTCCTAATTAGCCCAATAACACAGTATAGATTACAATTTCAATTTTCAACTGTGAAAATTTCACTCTTGTGTACTACCAAGAGCTTATTGAGCTGCCGTTGATGGTGCCCTTGGTACTACTGAGCCATGAACATTGTTGCCATTGCTCATTGTTGCCTGTCCTATTCACCCAGTTACACACATCATTAGACTTTTCTAGTGAACAGTCCACTCTGAATCAGTGTAACAGTTACATAGTATATTAAACCATTACATAAACTTCTTGCTGTATGTATAGGTTGCCCTTCAGCTGCTGGACACTGCATCTACACGTGGCCACTGGCTGATGCTGCAGAACGTCCACCTGCTCATTCGCTGGCTGAAGTCCCTAGAGAAGGCCCTTGAGAATCTCACAAAGCCACATCCTGACTTCCGTCTCTGGCTCACCACCGCCCCCACCCCAGAGTTCCCAGTGGGGATTCTCCAGGTGAGAGAATGTCTGTATAATGTATGCCACAAGCTTTCATCAGGGAAGTGTACATATGAGACTCCAGCCAAAGTGCTACAATTTTCTGATAGTCTGTTGACGAATGAGTGTTGTTCTTTATTGCAGCGGTCACTGAAAGTGGTGACTGAGCCTCCCAATGGTCTGAAGCTGAACCTCCGCAACACATATTTCAAGATTCCTTCTGCTGCTCTGAAGAGTGGCTGCCCCCATCCAGCTTTCAAGCCTCTGGTCTACACTCTGGCCTTCTTCCACGCTGTTGTGCAGGAGAGGAGGAAGTATGGAAAGGTGGGTATTAATAGTACGTAGTACAGCTAATAAAAATTGAGATCCAGCCAGGGATTGAACCTGGGTCTTCTGATGTCAGTTTACAACTGAGCCACTGGAACTCTGGCATCAACAACTCTTAATAAAAAAACAAAATAAAAACAAATAGTGCAAAGCTACTACACACCTCACCTCCCCTTGGCCCTACAGGTTGGCTGGAATGTACCCTATGACTTCAATGAGTCTGACTTCCGTGTGTGTATGGATGTCCTCAACACCTACCTGACCAAGGCCCATGAGAGTGGAGACACCAGAATTCCCTGGGGGTCTCTCAAGTACCTCATCGGAGAGGTATGTAAGCAATGGTTCTTGTTGTATATGTACATGTATGCCATACAAGAGCAGTAAGTGTTGCATATACTTTCACTTAGTCTTGTACCCAGGCCACGTGGGAGGAGGAAAAGCATTTTCCTCTATTATGTGGCCTGGGAACAAGGCTAACTTCCACTGGGATTCATCTATATTAGGCCATTGCCATGCCCGCTCAGAATAGGTAAAACCAGGAAACAGAAATTGGATTAGAAGTCAACTATAAGCTAAACCATAATAATGTGTAAAGATATTACTGAAGTGCATGTTAGCATATACATGAGTATGTCACTGTAGTGTTGCCTCAAACCCAGGGTTTACATGTATTCTGGATTTTGTCTCGCAGCTTTGGAGGAAAATTGATTTTTCTCCACCAAAATCTGGAACAGAAAGTCTGGGTTTGGTGTATTCTATAGTCTCATTCCCAGGCCATACTCACCACACAGGGGACAGTCCATTTAACTATGATAGTATGTTTCTATCTGTTGTGCTTATCTCTCCAGGTGATGTATGGTGGTCGTGCCATTGATGATTTTGATCGGCGTGTGCTGAAGATCTACATGGATGAATACATGGGCGACTTCATCTTTGACACCTTCCAACCCTTCCACTTCTACCACAACCAAGAGGTGGACTATGTCATCCCTCCTGATGGAACCAGGGACAGCTACATGGAGTACATCGACACCTTGCCTCTTGCTAACACCCCAGAAGTGTTTGGCTTGCACACCAACGCTGAGATTGGCTATTTCACACGGGCAGCCAAGAACGTGTGGGCACAGCTGATGGAACTACAGCCACAAACTGGGGAAGCTAGTACTGGAATGAGTAGGGAGGAGTTCATTGGAAACATTGCATCTGACATACAGGTGAGAGATATATGTGCAAGTGTGTTAATGCTCCTACTTCTGGGAATGTGGTGTATACTGTAGGTTGACATGCCAGGGGCTCACAGTGATGTCATTGTACTCCTGAACAAATTAGCAATATCTTGACAGTGCTACTCCATATAGGTTGTCTTCTGCATCTCTGCTGTAGATTCCATGCAGTAGTTCCAACTGCTTGAGTATTGCTACATAGTAATATCTAACAGCAAGGTTTATAATAATGTCTTGGGATGAAGTGGTCCTACAAATCATCACTCACTTAGACCATTGCTAATATCTTCCCTTCCCCTCTTACCCAGGCGAAGCTTCCAGAACAGTTTAAACTTGATGTGATTCGTAAGAACTTGGGGGATGTGATCTCCCCAACTTCTGTGGTGCTGCTTCAGGAACTGGAGAGGTTCAACAAACTCATCAGTAGAATGGTCCTCTCTCTCAGCAACCTGCAGAAGGTGGGGGCATAGGAGCAGTGTGTTAAGTGTGTACGTATGTTGCCAGATATTCTGTTGACTACCTCATCATGGAAATTAATATCTACAAGTTTATTTACGCATGGAGATTGTCCACTTTTTGCAATTTTTATAAATCACAAAAAAAATACTGAAAGTTTATATCTGCTACAAATATTTCAACGCAACCCCTGACAGGCATTAGCAGGAGAAGTGGGGATGAGTGCAGAACTGGATGAACTGGCCAAGTCACTGTACAATGGACAGATCCCCTCAATCTGGAGGGTCCTCGCCCCTGCCACTCTAAAGACCCTTGGCAACTGGATGATACATTTCCTCAAGAGAAACCAACAGTACCTGAAATGGGTAAGTTGTGTTCGTAAAATGACTAAATGCCAACCCATCTACTTGCACTGGCAATGAGTGAGTAGCAGCTGCTGTTGTTCCAAGTCAATACATTTCTTTCATACAGGTCAATGAAGGTGAGCCGTATGTGATGTGGTTGTCTGGCCTACACATCCCAGAGTCCTACCTGACAGCCCTGGTTCAGGCCACTTGCAGGAAGAATGGCTGGCCCCTGGACAAGTCAACACTGTATACTTCTGTTACTGAGGTATGAGGAATTCAGAAATGCTTATAAACATCTAGCAGTACTGTATGTACCGGTATACACCACACCTAAGCCTGTACCTGCTTATATGTAGAATTTATGATTGCCATCCTGTATCTTACCCTCCTCTCTCATTTTCCCAGTTTACCAGTCCTGACCAGGTGACTGAGAAGGCTCCTTCGGGGTGCTATATTAGTGGTTTGTACCTAGAAGGGGCTCGGTGGGACCTACAGAATTGTTGCCTTGCCAAATCCCTGCCCAAGGTGCTTGTTGAAGATCTCCCCATTCTCCGAGTCATCCCCATTGAAGCACACAGACTGAAGCTTGTGGTAAGCTTACTGTGGCATATGTATTATCGTAGCTAGCAGTGTTAACCTAGACAAGAGTCTAGTTACACAACTACCTTGTGGAAGTGTACAGGCACCACATGCGTAATATTTGCTGTCTTGTGCATGTTACCTTGCTATAGAACACATTCAGAATGCCTTAAAGCTCCCTTTTTCACTGGGCCTTTAAGTCCTGGGTCAGAATCCAGGTAAACCGCTGGCATGATTTTAAATGGGTTACAATGAAGTTGTACATGACAAGCAGTCCAGCCTCTCAGCCACTGAAGCGAATTCTAACAGTGTTAGGCTGGTTAGCTAGTGTACTAATGGAAGTAGCCAGTCAAGCTACATGAAAATCATCTAAAGGATGTCGTGTATAGTAATTCTGCAATCCTGTTCCACGCACTCCCAGAACACATTCAGAACACCTGTGTATACTACTTCTGACCGGCGCAACCAGATGGGGGTGGGTCTGGTATTTGAGTCAGACTTGGCCACCACAGAACACATCTCACACTGGGTGCTGCAAGGAGTGTGCTTGGTTCTGAACACAGACTGATGGGTAATAATGTGTTAGAAATGGCAGTGGATCACTTACACTATACAATGTCATAGAGATGCTAGTCAAGTTGTAATTGTGTAATAGTTTGCATAATTATGGATTGCAATATGCAATTATTATTAACAATGCAGTGCTCATCATCTTAATTTTATGTTGAGCTGTTCATCAAATTCTGTTCATGTGTACACAGTTGTGTATGATAACCCAGTGGTAGTTCTGAACTGACTATACCTTCAAAGTTGAATTGTGCATAATAATACCCCAGTGCATGTAGTTGACTGTCTGAGTATGTGTGTCCTGTGCACAATGGAGGACACACATTTTTTAATGAGACAGGAAGATGTGGTTTACCAATCATTATTCATGCATATACACGTAGCTATTTTGTTGACAAGGATGGAAATTACTTTCCTAAATGGGCAATATTTGGACAGGTATATATTTGATGGGCATACAAAAGCAAAAACCAAAAAAAGCTTACAATTCAAGCAGTTTCATAACTTATCCTACCAACACTAGGGGATGGCTAGGTTACAAATAGCACACAATAGTTAGCTAGTTTAGAGATGTATGTATACAAGTGAAAATCATATCTTTAGAAATTACTGTTGCGGGTACAAAGGCTAAATTTTCAGTTTGTGCATATACTAGCTACGTATACACTCGGAGTATTTTAATAAGCATACATCACTGTAATCACAAACATCAATGAAATAGTCTTCTTAGTAATGTTACATAATTAGAGACGAATGTGACATTGGCTTTACTGTCAAATCATAGAAATCAGTGTTAGTATGAACTGTAAGAAATGCACTCCCTCTGGTATGTCGTTCATAGTTCACTTTGTCTATCAAGCTGGAAAAGACGGAAGCACTTTCAGGATCTACAGAGAGATCAGTTAGGGTAGGATTGTTACACAGTGCATCAAAAAGTTCTTTCTGCATTGGTGCAAAGTTTAGCTCATGTAGCCTGCAAATATTCAGCTTGAGGTGATTGACTGTTCTGTTTGTTCGGAGAAATGTGATAAGAGAGTGCATTGTGAGAGGTTCAGTCATGTTATGTCCACTAAGGTCAAGATTCTGAAGGGAGCTTTGCTGAACCAACAAAAGAAAATCCTCTGCAGGTAGCAGCACAACTGGAAGACTTTTCTGGCCTGCAAAAAATTTGAGATCGTAGTGCATACAGTTTACTTTATGGGCTCTTTCAATATGCTCTTTCGTATTCGTGTCCTTTATTTTGAGCTCATAGTTAAACTCAGCAAATTTCTTGCCTGGATAGGGGGGAAAGATTGCCAAAGAAAGTTTCAAGAGAGTGGAGTTAGTCTGGAACACAGCGGCCATTGTATCTGCTAGAGCATTTTGCATCTCTTCAATGGCAGCTTCAGATTCATCACTAGTGTGCTCTACAGTCTGACGGCCAATACTGAGGCAGTTTAGGCTTTTGTTTTCCATCAGACCAACAAAAATGTGAATAGCTCCACCTGCTGTGATGTTGTTGCGATCTAGGTACAGCTCCTTTAATGTCCCATTGGTAGAGAGCATGCTGCCAATGTCTACAGCAGTGTCATCATCAAGGTAGCAGTGTGACAAGTAAAGTATGGAAAGATTGCTTGATAAAAGCTGAAGATTGATACTTTTTGGCATTTGGTGTGTGCAGTCAAGATTCAAAACCTTGATGGTAGAATTGTGCAAAGCAAAGAGGGAGAGAACTTCTTCATCGACTTCACACTCTTTGAGAGAGAGGTTTGCAAGTGTCTTTGAGTGGGATAGCATGTGCACAAATGCATCTAAAGCAACATTACGCTGCTCCCCCACAAAGAGTAAGTTAAGGGCTAGATCAAGAACTCGAAGATCTGAACTGGCAGATACAGCACCAAACAACAAAGCTGCTTTATGTGGGGATATCACATACCCATTTAGATGCAATTCTTGTAGGCCTGCTGCAATGCACCTGAAGACTGAATTCATGTTTGAACTGATTAATGGTTGACGATTTGCAAGCAGATGGCAATTCATGATGCTCATGGATTGAGGGCAGATACCATGCGACAGAAATTGTAAAAAGCCTTCATTTGTACGCCTGTTATCAAGAGTAGCTGTCATAAATTCAAGAGTGTTCAATCCATACTTAGTGCTGCCATGCCTGATCAGTTTAATCTTGCCAATAAAAAGGTCACGCTGAGCATGGAGTTCAAATTCACTGAGAACAAAGCCTTCATTGGTAAGGGGTGCAAGCATGAAGTGGAACTGATGGGGGTTACCAACAATTTCAATGGCAGTGGTACATTTGTGGCGGATGAGTTGGTGAAGGCAATTAATTTGACTTTGCAATTTAGAGTCATTCATGCGTTTAGAAACATTATAGATACTGAATCTGGAAGAGCTCCACTGTAAGTGGTCCACAAAATGTGCTAGTAAACTTATCTCATGATCATTCCAGTCTTCCGCTTGAATTGAGAGAACATTGGCTTTCATCCTTGACCTTATTGCATTAAAATAGTGCTCATTTTGAGCTTCGTATGCCAACCGCAGTAGGATCTGGAGCCTTCGTAGGTCTGCAGGTGAGTACAGAACTGCAAAAAGTTCCTTTAAACCTTCTACCGTACCTTTGAGTGATGTTCTACCAAACAGGAATTGTAGCATGACAAGAAACTTTTCATTACTTACATGTTCAACTATAAACTTCTTTTGCTCTTCTTCTGGCAATGTGGCAAGATGTTCAGCTGCCAAAAACTCTTGAATTGTGAGATGTGTGAACTGATATTTGGTGATGATACCAGTGGAAACACAACATTTAAATGCCGTTAGAAGCCCAAGATGACATGCAAATGTAGGGCTAGGGTGAGGTGAACATGTGGTTTTAAGGTCTTCTTCACTGAAAATGAGTGAATTGCTTTTAAGCCCATCAAAAGCCAGCTTACCAAGCGTCTTGTAAAATTCAGCAGCATCAGATGGGAGAGAAGCAATGCTATCAAGATGGCAGAGATTCAGCTGACGAGTAAATGTGGTCTTCATAAAAATATCATACAGTTCAGTTAGAGTGTGGGGGAGATCCTTTTGTTGATTGTACACATGTAGCACAATTGCCAGGTTTAGAGGAATGTAGCACAACTGCATAACGCCAGATACTTCCATTTGTTTTAGAAAGGTTTCACTCATCGATTTACTACTGAAATGATTGGCAATAATCTTCCTAATTTGGTTTGAAGTTAGACCAACTATTTCAAACTGACGATCAAGAACCTGGTATCGTACTAGTTCAGTAGATGCGTGTGGTCTTGAAGTGATCACTAAGGAGCACTTTTGTAGCACCCTCTTGTATACTATCCTCTTGATCACAGATGCATCTTTATGCTCTGACAGTTCATCCCAGCCATCAAGTATGAAGAGTACACCATTCCCGCGTACCCTTGCAACTTCCTTAGCAATACCTTGAGATGTTTCTTGGCTGTCAGTTTCAAATAACTGCCACAACTCTGTGGCACTAGCAATTGCACTGTCTTTCAGTGGTAAATAAACCACCAAGTTGTACTCTGGCCACAGTTTCCCATTGGCCCACTCTTTACAAGCTTTACGAGCCAGTGAGGTTTTCCCTACCCCTGGTGCACCATCTATAAGTACTCTGATGCCCTTCTCATTCACGGATGTATCAGCAGGTGTAAATGTACTGGAAGTTTTGACTAAGTCAGCCAGCATAAGGTGCTGTAAATGATAGCAATCACCACCCTGGTTCACACCCCCATGACTAACAGACCTTGGCACATCATGCTGTTCACCTTGGCTGTGAAGTGGTTTATGATGAATCAACTCCAGGTTAACATAAAATTCAGTTTGAGTTGACTTTGGTGGCCAGTCTCCCGGAGGAAACAGAGGCCAGTCATTGTCACTCGAGTACAGTTCCTTGAGTGATGCTGCACACTGAGAAACAAACGGAGGAAGTCTTCTTGTAGTATGGAGCTTGGACAATGGTATACCTACAGTGAGATACATGTAAAGATGAACATGTGTTGCAATAGTGTGATTCAATACACAAGCTGCTGCGGAATTCCATGCATGAAACTTACCAAACTTGTGACACAGTTCTTGCGCAGCATTCTCATCCCCTGCAGCTATCAGTGCCTCCAATACTACCTGGTAGGAAGGATCTTTTGTCGAGCGCAACCACTGAGAAAACATGTTCCTCACACAAGCCTTCAGGTCTCTCGGATTATTATACTCAATTGTCATTAACTCCGATTCTTCTAGCCCAAGCTGTAGCCTTATGTCAAACCATTGGGTTGAGACTTTAAGAAGCACCAGTTCTCTCAAGGTAGGATCTGTAAATTGATAACATTGTTCCTCATCACATGATCGTATGTACATGACTCACACTAACTAATTGTAGGTTCCATATACACTAAGATGCTATTCACATTTCCAACTGCCATGTGCATGACTTTGCATAACATCTAGGCCTGTTTTATAAGGGAGATGTGGTTCATTGATTGTTCATGCATGTGAACTGACAATGGAAGCCATATTAAACGAAAAAGTATAAGTGATCGAGCACAAGTAATGTGACTTCAGCTGATACTAATATTTCTAGTTCACTGCCACAGTCCAGTCATATATCGAATCCGTTTCATGGTAGATGAACTTTCTTGAACTAATGCAAGCCTGATATTCAAAACAATATCACTCACTACTTAAATGCATACATGTACCTGGCAACTTAAGTGAAGACAGCTCATCATGGTTAGTGATGGGAAGAACTTGCTCATATAGGATGGCTTCATCTTTCCTGTAAATACCATGGAGGGACACAATTAGTGTACTAGTACCACCGTCCAGTACACAAACTTGTGTATTAAAGTGCCTTAGGAAGGCAATGAGAGTGATAAAGACCACTCTAGTTTGTGCATCAGGCAGGCAGATAATCTCCATGACATCTTTTTAACTGACTGGATGATGGTAGCTAATAACTACCATCATCCAGTTAGTTTAAAAGATGGTACTAGCTGTGTCTACTTGGTTTCTCTAATCATGTAGGCTAGGTGCTTCTAGAACTACGGCTTTTTTTTTTTACTCACCACACCCCTACAAGCTAATCAGCATCTGCTTAATGATTACATGTAGCAACCTACTAGTATGCCTGTTGCAGCAACATTTCTCAACAGATATCATGTGATGTCAATTAGCTAAGCACTACAAGTACTTAGCCTTTCTCACAGGTTTTGCTTTCTTTTCTTCACTCAGAAACACTATTCACAAACTATTCCTACCCAACATAAAACAAAAATGTCCTGTTTAAAAAATGTAAATTGGTATACTGCATAACCTCTTTGGACTCGGCTTGAAATTTTTACACTGTTTTATGCAATCAGCCAACATATATAGCCAATGAATACACAATGTACCCTGATGTCATTTGTGGCTCCACATTTTCTGTCTGCCAACCAGGAGGTAGTGGATATGCCTGTATAGTGACTCCGCCCTTTGCCCAAGTGTCACCAAGCTTATCCAAGAATTCAGTCTTTTTACCTATTGGGAAGGATGTTATCAGCACTTAAGTGATCTATACATGTACATCATCTCTCATCCAGACTACTACCTGACAGTTGATGTGACATGAAAGCTCTCCAGAAGATGGTATCCATCTTAAAAGCTGTCTGATTGACTTCTGGGTTTTGAGAAAGTACTCTTGCTACTTTCAAAAGTATCTCTGGTGATGAATTAACTTGTGCAAACAATTCATCCACAACTGCAAAGGCCTTTTGCACAGGATCACCACTGATGCGAGTTGCTTCGTTCTTAACTTCAGTGGAAATCAAGTCATTTGAACAAAGTTCAACAGCTACAGAATTCCTGATAGGGGTTCGTGTAAGGTCACGAAACAGAGCAGTAAAGCATTCTGCAAACAACATCACTGGTATATGTTTTGGTGTTGTACCATCTCCTACAGTAGAAAGTGTTAAGAGCCAAGATTTATCAGATGGCCATAGAAAAGAATAAATATTCAGTTTTGCTTACCAAAAGTTATAGGCAATTTGTCTTTCCTCTCTGATGCTGTGCTAGTTGATTCCCTTGACCTTTCAAAGATATTAGCAGTACATAAATTGGACAGTCTTATATAATCAATGTGAAATGTTTACTAAAGCTGATTGAGTTACGAATTTAAAACAAAGTTGCATTGAGAACCATACATCTTTGTGTCCAAGAGGATAGATTATCAAGCAGCCTCATTCCCAGGCTCCTCCTGTATGCACTCCAGAATGTGAACAGTGTACACTGTATAAAGTTTGTACGTGGAAGAGCCTGGAGACAAGGCCAGGTATCCAGCAACATGCTGTTCTTTGTTTTTGTCTTTTATGGCAGTTTTTGTGCTGAGTGTTAACAGTGTCACGCACAATGTATACATATGTCTTGCTGCTGTCCTAAACCACCAAGCTGCTTGCCAGCTTATTTACCTTGGCTATATATATATATGAGGGCCATTATGTATGATTTTTTACTGGGTGAATATAACTTATATACAAAATTCATATGCTAACAGGTATAGATAGAAGTTAGCACATAACTACCTTTCCCCAGTTTTTTGGAGCGCCAGTTCATTCTTTCCTTTCTGGGATAAAGCTTCAGCATCTACTGCACATACACAAAACACAACTAGTTAAAATTGGCACAAAACATTATTAAAGTCACAGAAGTTTTTTTCTTACGCCTTTCAGTTGAGTCTGCAGGACACTCCATCCTTATCATGTCATGTTTAGAGTGCAGGGCCTTTGTTTCGCATTTCTCACACAAATCATAATCTGGGCATACCAGACACTTGTATCGCAAGCCAAAGATTGGTTGATCACATCCATCACATATTGCATTATGCTGATCTCCCTTTCCTGAAAATAGAATGAAAGCTACATGAACAAATACACAGAGATGTTATAATAATTTCTACACAGTATAATTGCAATCCTGAAGGCCAAATCCTTAAGGTCAAAGCCTTCTACTGTAGATTACCAAATGACATATTACTATAGGCATTCTAATACGTGCCACACACAACTAGAAAATAGAAATGAAAGCACTGTGTGTGATTGCACATTGATTGTAGAGCCACAGATCAGGCTGACAGATGGGCAAAATTGATTAATGCCACTTTGCGTATACATGTGTGTGCAGGGTAATTACACAGCTGCAGTGTGAACTCACGGGTACTAACAGCATTACCTTCGGTACGTTTGATCAGGCATAGACATAGCATCAACTTGCTCAGTGCAGTTAAGGACTGGTTCCTTTTTGTTTACGCGCGCCGTAGTCGCACCATAGAAGTGCAGATAGAATATTAAATTTAGCACTACGCTGTCATGTGATAGGTTTCCAATTTGTGGTTACACTTTGTGGCTTCGTTATTATTGGCCTAGCAGTTTCGAGATTCTACCGGCCTAAAAGCACCGTGATGCTAGTTTATATCCGCGATTTGGACTAGACACCTTCGTATATACGATTGCGATGGCGTGAACTGGCAAGACACGTCAAAAAGGTGGACAATTTTAGAGTCTGGAACCTCGGATCCCTTGATATGGACAGTAAGTCAGGCTCAGAACGTCTCAATGCGCTTGCATTAATCTAAGATAGTTCAAATACCGATCTTGCATCCAAGAAATGGTTTTTCATTGCCAACAAACACTAGATAACACTTAGAACAGTTGCTCTAAAGTTTACCGGGAACTCAGCGCCACATCGGAGTGCATGATTTCCACGTGACTTCGACACTTACGGCAGTAATGGCCGCACAACTTAGCTCGCTCGTCACGATGTGACTGTCCAACATTCTTCCCAGGGCCGTATCTACCATCAAGTTCAACTTTTCGCAGTGTCTTCATAAATCATTAGAATCTACCGAGGTGCTTTTTGATACTCTCATTCGTTTTTGAGAAACGGCAAAAAATGTGAGTGTTGTCAGAGGCCAAAAACCAAAGAATTGCGGCTAAAAATAGATAGGAATGAGCTTTCGAGAAGCACCTCGGTGAAAAGTTAGATGGTATCGACTAAATTATTTCTAACATACAATGAACTCCTTTAGCCATTGGGAAAAATGTTGGAATTTGCAAAATGTATCTTGGAGGGCGTGGTATTGGTTGGCCTTTGGTCCATCATGTGACGTGTGCTAATTAAATTAACAACATTAAATTGAAGGTGATGAATGATTATTTCATTCCATGTACCAGTGACTGGTATAAATACATTACTGTCCAAGAAATCTGCATGGAAAATCACTGATCTGTGGACTGAAAATTTACTGGACCCAGTCCTTAACTGCACTGAGTGGCTTTGGATGTGGGCCTTCATTAGCTATACTACTATTGTGTGCTATAATAGTTGATGAAGGCCCACAGGCCAAAACATACTATTTTGTGCTAGCTATGTCTAGTATACTTGATTAAATGTGTATTAGTTACCAAGTTGAGAGTACATAGCAATAAGCCTATACAAGATAACATTACCCTTCCTGGCCGTCTTACTGTCATGTTAATACACCACCTCTGTGAACATACCTAGTGGATATCTTGCTCCATGTGGGGAATGTTTGCCAACCATATTGTGTTCTTTGTGAACATCACTATCTTTGCACTCTGAACACAGGCAGTAGTCAGGGCAAACCAGACACTGGTGCATCACCCCATAAATCTGCTGAAAACATCCACCACAGATAGCTCCAGGATGGAGTCGGCCATTTCTTAATCTCAGTTCTGACAAGTGAATCAAAGTTGAAAGTGGGCTAAACTAAATTGATGCATGTAACAGTGTAGGATAGTGTACTCTGTTCCCATAGTGCAAGATTACAACAAAATGAGGGGGGAAAGAGGGATTATTCATGGGCAACCTGGAGCTTAGACCAGCACATAGACAAACTATTTATTCAGTACTTGAAAACAAGATGAAAACTCTAATGGTATGGGAACAGTATAATCTCACCTTTGTAAACTGCATATTTGAGTGCATTCACCCAGTATTGACGCTGATCTAGCTTTTGTTTTTCTTGCTGCATCTTAAGGACAGCTTGCATAGCTTTCTGCAGCTGCTTCCACACATGCTGCTGCTCAAGTTTAGTGTGCACTTCTTCCTTCATGTGCCGACATTTTAGTTCTAGCTCTTTGAGTTGCATTTCAAGTGCATTTTTATGATCCAGAAGTGGCTGCAGCTGATCTTCCATATCCTGCTTCTCTTGCTGTAGAGCTTGCTGTACGCTCTGTAGCTTTTCTTTCCTCTCCTGAGCTGCATTGAAAAGTATTTCAGTTAGCTAATTAACTTCTCTTGCCAACAACAGATTTTATACCAATGCAGTATGAATCATTACCATCTGCTAAAGTCTCTAAAGTGCTTGGGCATACTTGGTATGAAGTGTGAGTCGGTAATCTAACTTGCATAGTCCTCTTTCTGCCTACTTGGTTGACAGATCTTGAATGTGCATTGTACGGGCTTGATATTGATATGATATGATGCTCACCATTATCCAATGCCAAGACATCCCTTTTGTGAAGTTCTATCCATTCTCGCATTTCAGCATCCCATTCATCTTTTCCTTCCTCAATATTTTCTGAATGAGACTCCCGCATTTCAGGTTGAAGTTTTGAGTTGCCCTTTCTTTGGAAATGCTCACCACATTCTTTCACTTCTCTCAACTGACCTGCGGACAATCATTTACATCATAAAGACACCATGGAGTACTTACAAATGTACCAGTAGCTGTCATCACAAACTAAACTGAATGTGGTGAACATGCAGTAGGGACACTTACTTGGCTGAAGTTCCTCCTTTAAGCTTTGAATTGTTTCTCGTTGGTGTGCAATTTCCTCCTTCCTTTGCTGGAGCCTAACAATACTCACTACTGCATCATCTATTTGTTTTTGGATTTGCTGCTCCTCCTGCTCCATCACGAACAGTAACTCTGTCTGATTGCCCCCTTCTTCTGCTTGGCTTGTAATCTCCAACCTCAGTTGAACCTGTTCTTGCAGTTGTATTTCCAGCATTTGAAATTTGTTTTCTGAAGTAGCCAGCTGTTGTTCTATTTCTACTTCTTCCTGGAGAAGATGCTCTGGCTTTCCCACTTGGTTTGTTTCTGTCAGAGAAATTGTAATCGTTTTTCAGTGACAATTACAATTGTGTACCTAATTCAGCTCAGTATACATACTACATTAATGGTATCCTAACCTGATTCATGAGATTCTGTCTCCAATCTGCATTTGTCACCCTTCTGGATATCTTCATTTTCGCCATCCTTCTCCTTTCCATCACTTAAAAGGTCAACACTCATCGGCTCTTCATTCTTCTCAATGTTCCAGCAACTCAAGTGAAGATTTATGAATGCTAGCAAAACTGCATTTTCTCCATCTCTCACCAATTCCAGGGAAGGTACATCTTCATCCTTAGCTGTGTCTGAATGAGTAGCATCGATAATCCAAAATGTGAAAAAATGGCTTTTTATATATACACTCATAACATTATTGGCGTATAACTGGTTTATCAATCTGCATGTCTTCAAAAAGCAACATGGAGATGGTCAGGTTATAGTAGTTAGCATGCAGGATGTGCAACAAAATGTTTTTACCTATCTTAACAGTTGAGAAGTGTCCTCAATGCACTTTGGCTTCAAACAGGTACGTAGCCACCACATATACTATCAGCGTGAAGGTTACTGTGTTCTTATTCCATGCTCAGACAAGGCTCTGATTTATTGGGATTGTCTTAGTTCAGTTACAATTCAGTCTGGGAATGAGACCACATAGCTACAAGCTGAACACAAGGCTTGATCTGGTGGCAAATTGATCTTGTAAGAGTTGATCTTGTGCCAAGTTGATATAATGAGAGTTGATCTGTTGGCAAATCATGAGGCCACACACAAGCTGAACGTGGGACCTGGATAGGGACTCGTTGTATGTCACAGATCAATTCTCATAAGCCACCAGATCAACTCTCACTAGATCAATTTGCGACCAGATTAACTTGATTTTTCTTATGTCCAAAATGTTATTTTGAAGTGGATCTTGTTGAGCTAGAATCAATCAAGTTGATCTCATGAGAGTTGATGTGGTGGCAAATTGATCACATGAGAATTGATCTCACGAAAGAAAGCCTTGGATAGGTGCAAGTTGAATCAGCTAAAAATGGTCTGGCCATTGCCAGACCAGCCGGACCAGTTCTGTAATCCACGCCTTTGTTCTTCCTTTCAGAGAAGCACAGGGTGAACTATATTCGATTGTTGATCTGCTTTGTAGACTCATATGGTTAGTGTGTTGCTCACAATTGTATACTAATGTGTTCTACAGCTATGTGTCAGTATGTGACATCTATTTCTCTTGCCTCCAACAAAAGATATTTCCCCTTCACCACTGTCACGATATACTGGAATTCCTCTCTCTTTAGCAGCTGACATTATTCCATCTGAGCATAAAAAATGAGATGTTAAAATACTAAACTAAAATGAAGCTTTACATTCTACAAAAAAATGATAACAAATTATGTTGATCAGTTGGCTCAGCATGAGTCAGCATGCAAAACTTATTTTACCAGGAGTATAAATTTTATGGCCATGCTAGGAGGAAATGCCCCTCAGAAAATGTTTCAAATTTAGATGCTCCCAAGATTGCTTCTGAAACCATTTTTGAACCAAAACAATGCTTCTTGGCAGTCGACCACAGACGTCCACATGCATAAGTATCTACCCCTTTTCCAGCCCATTGCTGCTGCACAGCACTAGTTTCGCCAAGCAAGCTTGAGAGCGAGGAAAAAGTGGTCAGGTTAAAACAGGACTAACTGGACCAGCGACTATGGCCCTGCACAGTTGACAACACATGATGCTTATGTATATACTAGGGAAGAAAGTAGATTATGTGATGGGCATATTATAAAGCCCATCAAAGTCCACGCATGATGACATCATAATAAAAAGGATGTTATCATGCACTCTTGGGCCTACCAATGAGCTTACATAACAGCAAAATTACTATAGTACGCATGTTGTATACACAGAAGCATAACTCCTATATACCATCACTCTGGAGTACTAGTGAGTCCTCTTCACCACTGTCTGAACTTGAACTCTCTTTCCTTTTAGCAGCTGACAGTAACCCACCTGAGTACAAACAACAATGTTGGGATCTCTAATGTTAAAACTAGATCATCCATGCAAGGAAGCTTACGATAGCTTGTTGTCAAGCTCTCTGCCACAGCAATCAGAGATTCCTGCTTCTTCAGTACTCTCACAAAGCGTCGCAGACACCGATAGTCATCACTAATAGCAGACTGAATGAGGGAAAGGAGAATAGACACACTCTGGTTGGATGGTTTAAGGACAAGACTGTCACAGAACTCCTTGGAGATGATCTGCTGCGCTGACACCTTTTTCATAAGCCACTTTGTGTGTGGTAGTATGGCAGTGTGTAGTTCATTGAAACACTTAATGAATGCTTTCAGAGCTAAGTTTTCTCTACCAAGTACAGTAGTTGAAGCTGTTTCAACAGCTGGGTTTGGTCCTTCATGTTCAGAAGGACTGTGATGAGGGGTTGGGTGACTAGGAGGTGTTGGAGTCCTCCTTGTCTCTTCTGGCACTGTGGAAGATGGAGTTGCAGCAGATGCAAACTAGTCACAGATGCAATGCACTTAGTTGCATGTGCTAGGGCTTCTTTTAAATATTGTGTGTGCTCCCCCTTAATTCCATCACTTATGGCAGTAAAGTAACAACACTACATACTAGATTGACTTGCGTATGACAAAAAATATCTCAGAATACAAAAAAACTTTGATTGTAAGTGCAACATAGGCCAGAGTTAGTTGACACATCACTCACCTAAATTTTCCATCACTGTAGTCAGAGTATATCTAACAGAAAGATATTGGCACAAAAGTAAGATAATAACCAAAATACTTTTGGAAAATTGAGTCTCTTGGCTAAACTTGAGTGCACATATCCTACAAACCAGCATGAAGTGTTTGTCTAGGTCTGACCACAAGACTAGACTAGTACTCTGTTGTTGTGTTTCCGGAGATTGTCTCAGTGATCATTTTCTGTACACGCATAACTAACTTGTATACATGTAACTATCAGCTATACATGCTACAGTAACCTATAAACAGAATCCATGCAGTGTGGCATTGCAAGAATTCTTAGAGGTAGGTTTGGCCTTAGCATGGCTTCTGTGGAATCTACACTACCCTTCTTGTAACTCCAGGAAAGTCCCTACACGTATACAGTAAACAAAAATTAAATAACAAGAATGTGGTTTGTGGTTAGTTATGGCCCAAACTTGGCACCAACACCTTTGGGCTAATTACATATATGGCATGTCCAGGGGATATTTACCATGGACTTGTACTAATTCATCAGATTTATTTCCTTGCCAAGTTTGTGTTGCCAAGTATTGCTATTGTATGTGCGCTAAGCTACTCATGACACAAGTGTCTCAAGTATAGTAATGTTGTATCAATCCTTCTTGTTTGCTATACTTGCATTGTGCCTTTAAAGCACATTTTTATAATAAAGTACCTCTTTTCATGCACTGCTATATACATGTATGTAACAGCTTCAATTGCTAACTTAATGATGGCCACAAAGTGTACAGTGGTCTAGCAAGGTAGGAAGCTTTCCACTGTGTGGAACAACAACTTGCAAATGGCGCACAAAATTTACCAAGCCTAGTACTCATATGGTAAGATATATTATAACAAAATTTGGTTTGGTTCATAAAATTAATGTTACCACAAATCCCTTTACAGTTGCTGTGAATTGAAGAGTTCATATAGATACACAGGCCAGAGAAAGCAATTTGTAGCCAATCTAAGCACATAGTGATTAGTGGCTTAGTGCCTTGGGCATCTCCAGAACTAACAGCTTAAGTTGAGAAGTAAAAATTAGAAGTGCAAGTCAACAGAGTCGACTACTCACCAATTGTTATGGAGTGAGTATTAAATACAGTCATGATCTAGTATAGCAATAGCTCCAGCTGTGTGGCTCAAAAAATAAATAGTACTCGCCCTGGCTCTAATAGACTAGTTACATATAATTTACTACTCACTCTAACAGTTTACAGGCCCACTCACCACTTTACAGGAGCCAAATGCATACTACAAGGACGCATGATTAGTGAACTCAACTGCAGTAGAATTCTCCCTGCTGCAAGCCGGAGCCAGACTCTGTTGACATGAAAGGCATCAGTTTAGTACAACTACAAGGTAGAGTGGAAGCCTTTTATTGAATCTGCTCCGGGGGCGGATCAGGCGGATCCATTCTGATTCCGCTGGCAAATACGTTCCGTCCTGTTATCTGCCCTGGAATCGGCTAGTATGAAGGTAGTCTAGGCTCTAACCCACCATGTGATGGTCTGGATAGTTGCGTACAGAACAACCATGTCCTGGGAGGGCGGAGGTTCTTGTGTGAGACGCTTGGCACAACTGCGGGGTGCACTACTGGGGGCCAAGATGTCTGTGAGGAAGTGCAGCTCGGAAACAGCAGGTTGAACATGAGTTTCTGAATCATCCTACGGTGCCAGTGCCCTAGAGTGCCAAAATATGGATGCTGTATTATACAATTTTTATACAGGGAAATTATGTGATCTTGGAAATATAGCCAAATCACAGAAGCAGCCTTGTGAATGAATCAACTGAGTGCATTTCGATGGACATCATTGTCTTCAAGAATAAGGAGGGAAACAGCCACCATGTTGGTGTACAATAGTCTCGTGCCCATCCTGTGCATGCATGCCTCCCAGCAAGAAACGGTCTGGTGAACAAAGTCGAATTTCTTGGGTTTATTACCAAAAAGTGGTAAGGACCAATGAGATTTTGAGATTGGTAATTATTACGCAGCACTTCCTTTACAACAGTAAAACTTTTATCTCTACTCAAGTATCTACTTTTTTGATTGGGTTTGCTGCAAAAATATTTTGAACGTTGCTAGGTTACACTGTTGCAAGAGTGTGTGCAAGCCCAAGAAATTCAACTTGATTCACCAGACCATTTTCCCATGTGAGAGGGTGGGGTCTGGGGACGTGACTAGGTGTACAAGGAGATAGTAGCTTCCATAGCAAATTTTAATAAATGGAAAGTATGTGTTGAACCAGACAACATACGTAAGTTTAAACAGCTATTTAAGTGCTTACCTGTGCAGGGTTCAATCGATACTACATGTACTGCTGATGACACACTGTATGTTGTTGGCAGTATATGAGAGTCTGGCCTGCGACATACTGTGCAAACTGTACACTAAGATGGCGGCTCAAGTATAGTGTATGGAATTAAGATCACGTGATGAAAAAGCTCTATTAGGGATTTACTAACTAGCAGTACTTGTGTTTGTAATGACTTTAAGCCACAGTGTAGAATAGAATTCATTTGTAATTCTTTTTATGCACTACATATTGTTAATAATAGCAATGGAGTTTGTTCATTAGGAAGTAATCAACATACTTGGTTACCAGGTGGATGTTTGGAGGAATGGGACATTTTAAAGAAAATCACTTTTCTGTTCCTAGACACTGTGAAACCAAGTGATTGCAACAGTGCTGTCACTGTCCTGGTGAAATACCACTTTGACACGCTTTTGGCATGCTTTCAGATATCCACCTGTCTTTCACACATTCACCTGTCATCAAGGTATGCCACTGACCAGTGAACAGTTTGTTTATGTCTTGCAACAGGTGAATGGTTGCTAGTTGGGGATGTGAAAGCCAGAGTCAACACTCCTTCCCGTCCAGAACTAGTGCCAAGACACTATGGTATGTACTGGTCTTGCTGGCCACACCCCCATTTTACAAGGAGGAAGGCGTCTGGTGACATACTTGCCATTAATTTAGTGTGGTTCAATTTATACAGTGCAGATACGTACATACACATGTATCAATCACATGACTGCTGGTAAAACTACTTAATTGTGATTTAGCTACAGTAAATGCTGCTTCTGCAATACATTTTGAATGGCAAATTACCAGACTCCCTTATTCTTTTCATATTTTAGCCCTTCAGCCCTTGGCACAGAACATGCTGAGACACTTGAGATGGATGATTCAGAAGGTAGTATGTTTGTTACGCATAAGATTAGTACAGTACTCCAGATCAGTGGACCAAAGTAGCCTGGACTTTTTGCACCCCTAAAAGCCAACCTTTCACCTTAAATATTAACTTACACGACAACGTTTCAGTTTTTGGGGTGAATTAAGTTGGTTAAAATATGAAATCTCTGTGTTGAACCAAAGTGGCAAGTCACTTTTTGAATTTTCATGATCAAAAGCCTCTATTGGACCAAAGTGGCCAAGTTGCATATGCTAAAAGTGAACGCCAAAGAAAAATTCCTAATAAATGTCTCATGTCGTATATTATAGTTCTTAATTTTCACTCTTGTAACATTTTCCCCATGGGTATCAACCCAGTCACTGCTACAAGTGAATCAATTGCATACAGACATATCAATAGAGGTTGAACAGAATGCACCACTATTGACTTGCTTTCATATGCATTCAACTTTTCGACTCTAGTTGTAGATACAATATTGGCCTCCATTAGTCAACCATTAGTGATTGCTTCTCTTTCTCTAGGACCAGTTGGGTCAGGATATGTTTCTAGTTGGGCCTCCTGGTCCTCTGAGGAGACACCTGGCTCTGGCTTTCTGTGAACTGATGGGAAAGGAGGTGGAGTATGTGTCCTTGTCTAGAGACACTACAGAGACTGACCTCAAGCAGAGGAGGGAGATTGTGGGTGGCACTGTGCATTATGTGGATCAGGTATGTACGTACATCTTGTTACTTCTAGCTTAGTCTTGTGCACCAGCAGAAATTTGGACATTATCAGACAATGCATGAGGCTACTGCTATGTAGCTGTATTCTGGTAGTAAAACGCCAATTTTCTTGCTGGCCAGGCTTCCTCCAATTCTTTCCTCTGTGTTCTTCCGTCTTCTTCTGGAAAGTGTGAGGTACAATGAATGCTGTTCTGCTCTCCGTGTAGCCTGCTGTCAGTGCTGCCTTGTTGGGGCGTGTGCTGGTGGTGGAGGGTGTGGAGAAGGCAGAGAGGAACGTACTCCCTGTCCTGAACAACTTGCTTGAGAACAGGGAGATGCAGCTAGAAGATGGCAGATTCATTCTCTCAGCTGACAGATATGATAAGCTCCTCAAGGTCTGTCGTGTTGTGATATTATACAGTAGATACCAGTAGGACACAGCTGTAATCACCTTGTCCTCTGATACTGTATACTTCTGTGATGTAAGTTCATTGCTTCAGGAAGGTAAACTTTGTAGTTCTGAACACTTACGAAGAAAATTTGACCACATACCATGGGCTTCTCAATTTGACACAGCAAGAAAGCATGGAATGGAAAAGAGCTTGTTGTGTTGGGTATATTGTGTGCATGACTTGTGAATCAGCTGTTGACAATGTACTTAACATGTGTTAATACCTAGTGCTATATGGCCAAATGCATTCCAGGAACATGGTCAAGAGGTCTTGGACAAGTGGAGGATTGTGCGTGCCAGTGAGAGATTTAGAGTGATTGCGCTGGGGCTGCCAGTGCCTCCATACAGGGGGAATTCCCTTGACCCTCCCCTCCGGTCTCGGTTCCAGGCAAGAACCATCTATCCATCCTCATTCCAGGAGCAGCTTGAAGAACTGAGGAGACTCCATCCAAACGTGGAAGAGAAGAGGTGAATCATCAAGGGTTGACCCTTTTTTATTTTATATTGTGGGAATTTGAGGTAGGTCCTCCACAATCTGACCAACAATAGCTGTTAAGGAACATCTAAAGAAGGCTCCTACTATCAACAATGGAATGTTCTGAACTCTCCCCAAAACCTAAACTGCAAGGTGCATCATGTGAAGTTGCATCGTGTGATGTGCACCTTGCAGTAAGCTTCTTGAGATCAGAAATTAGATAATGTATACACATGCATGTACATAGCTGATGAGGCCTTGCACAGTCAGTGACTTTGTAGGCCTGCCTTTTGTATTCAGGGGATGTAGTTTATTGGTTGTCATACACACATGCATGTACAGCACCTTTGATGATTGTACACATCCATTTTGTCCATTTCACCAAATGTATTGCTCACCATATTTCTATGGCAATACAAGCGAGGTACCTATGCAGCTTCACAAAACCATGGAAGTTTGGCTTGACACTCCTGTGGGAAGTAGACAAGTATAAATATATATTTGTTTTCTCAAAGACACAAGTAAGTGTGCCAATCACTTTTTTGTACCCACTCACACACTCACACACATGCATACACATACATGTGCATGCACACATGCTACAGTCTTATCTCTGTGCTGTCTGTGGCCTCCACCATTCAGTCTCTGTCATCAACAGCACAGAATGGACCAGTAGACCTTAGTGAACAGATGCACAAGATTGTCACCATTATGGTATGTAGGTTTAAACCACTACCAGTATGAGTGCAAGGAAGAAAATGCAGGTAGAAAAGATAGATAGATATACCATAAGCTAGCAGTAATATGGCCCGTTTGAGCAATTATTGCCCATGCAGTTGTATTACAAAGTTGCTAAAAGACTATCCCTTACTTCATTCTGTAGATGTTGTCAGTTGTGAATCCTACTGTGTTCCTACTGTGTTCTTACTGCTGCAGGACCATGTACATGATGCCAACCTGTCAGTGCTACTACAGACAGTGTATCCACCAGACTTGTTAGAGGCTCATGAAATGTTTCAAGATGCATTAAAGGTATGGTAACGTTCATACTAGTCTTGCAGCATGTTGGTGGCTGGTTGCATGTGCTCATTTTTTTAGCAGTGGAGTGTTTGTAACGATGATTGTAATAACAACTCTAATACTTACTGGGTGTAATTATTTTGCAGAAATTTGCGTTGGCCACCTCAGCAAATGATCAACCTCTGACTGTGCAAGACTGTAAACCATCTGATGCAGCCTCAAGTGTTGAAATAACTCTCAAGAGATTGAGCTCAAACACACTCTTTGGCCAGGAGAGCTGTACAAATGTTGTAGTCCCAGGGTGGGGAGAGAGACTTCGCAGTGTGACCAGTGGAGGTGCAGGTGAATTTGTCGCCACCAAGGAGCATGAGAAGCTGCTTGCTTCCTTGGTACAGAGTCATTTGGGGGGAGACTTCTGTCTGGTTGGACAAAAGGTACATGAATGCTTGGATTATTGAATGCTTATATGCTTACACTGGTAGGATGTTTGTACACATGATATACCAGTAGTATGTAGCACCACAAAGAACAGCAGTAGCCTTGTTTGCAAGAGTTCATTTCAGCTTTCATTACTTTCTAAACAAATAATTCGAGGCCTGAAAATCAGGGTTCATTGAATTTGAACATGCCCTGTCCTCATTTATGAATCCTTGTGTGCTTGACTTGTGCAGGGTACAGGCAAGACAACTCTAGTAAACAAGTTTGCAGCTATGCTGGGTTACAGCGTTGAGCCAATTGTCATGTATCAGGTCAGTGATAGCCTCGTTCCCAGTCTGTCCCCTGTGGTCAGTAACCTGGGAATGAGGATATAGTTTAGGGATGTAGTTAGCTGTAGTGAGTGTTGAGTTATGGCAGATCGAGGCCATGCAATGCTGCTCTAGTTTTGGTTCTGTTGTGTATGATAAACAGTCAATGGACCACGTGAAAAAAAATCAACTAAATCCAGGACATAACTGCATTAAATTGTCAACCCAATCCCATATTGGTTACATATGTAGGACATGACATCTCGTGAGCTGCTGCAGCAGCGTAGCACACTTGCCAATGGAGACACCACTTGGCGACTGGCCCCACTGGTAGTCGCAGCACTGGAGGGAAGGCTGGCTGTGCTGGATGGTGTGCACCGTCTGGACATGGGGACATTGGCTGTTATTAAGAGGTGGGCTGCATGCCTTCAGAAATTGTAATAGTATGTGGGTATATGCAGTGTATATACACAACTATATACTGAAGTGCATGTTTTTTAGGTTGGTTCAGGACAGGGAGTTGAGTTTGTTAGATGGAACCAGGCTTCTCTCTCAGGAGCGATACACTTTAGCAAGGACTGCTGCTGGACTTTCAGAGGAGGAAATGGCAGAAAGGTATGGAAAGGAACTGTTGTGATCCTTATGATGTTCCTTTGTGCTGTGATCTTGTCAATTATTGCTTCTGTTTTGTACAGATCTATCTTTCCCATTCACCCAAACTTTCGTCTTGTTGCGATTGGAGAGCCAAAGAAGTCAGTTGCTCAGGGTGGAGGCTTGTCACCTTCATTTGCTTCCTGGGTCAATCCTGAACTCCTCTCCATGTTCCAGTTCCACACCATCATCCCCCTACCTGTTGAACAGGAGAAGGAAGTCATTCTGGGGAAGGTATGCATGTACAGTATACACTGACACTACTGAAATAAAATACGGGAGATTTTTTTTTGGGAGGGGGAGGCGGGGGGCAAGCCTGATTGAGTGCATGTATTTTTGTATTTACGTACTTCTACAGTTTGAACACTGGTGCATGAAAAGTGTGTACTTATGTTTGTTGGATGTGGAATTTAGAGGGAAACAGAACTGTAATTTTTGGACTTCATGCCATGAAATTGCAGCTATGTAGTTTGCCACTGTCTAACAATGTTAGTACTCAGCAATTACGCTCCTCTTCTGTAGACTTTTGCTCCATGCATGCCCAGTCTACCATTGTAAATTTGCCCAATAAGCACTGATAGTTATGCATGGGGATTCTCTTTTAAGTGTAAAGTATGTAGTTCTGATCTCTCATGACCTGTTCATCGATAATAACTGCAGGTTCCAGGTATATCTCTTGAGAAGCTAAATCCACTGTTAAACTTTGCCCAGGCCCTCAGAACCTCTGCTGATTCAACTGTGAGTTTACATCAGTGTTGCTCTTGTGATCCTGCAGGGTACATATATCTGTTAGAGGACTCTATGATTATGAAGGTTTCTCATTAGAACAGCAAGCAATAAGACAGAGGCTGTCCCTGTACAGCCTAGAATACCTATATTGACCTAATAGTTATGTTGTGTACAATGTTTGTTTTAGATGTGTTTTATTAACTGTTCATACTACACACTTCCAAAACTCACCAACAACCCTTGACTCACATTGCAGCTGCAGTCCCTCTCTACCTCCTTATCCACAAGGCAGCTGCTGAGAATGTGTCGAAGACTGGCGGCCCACCCAGAGGAGAATCTATACCAGTGCATCACCAAGGCATGCCTTAGCAGGTCAGACAGACTAACTTTGAGTGTAGCTAGGATGCTTGATAGAAAGTAGAGCACCGGAGTTGGTAAGTTCACATGAAGCTATGTATCCTTTCTCTCTGTAAGCACTTCAGCCTAGCCTGTCTCTACTGTCATGATATGACTTCCAATACTGGTATAAACTTATAAAGCTGGATGTAGACAGTACAATGTATATTCGTGTAGCAGACATTTTCTCGAGTTTCCATGCCTTGATTGTAGGGATCATTATATTATTGCTAACAGCAATTTTATAACCCATGACTGTCTGATCACATGCTTTGGAACATATAGTGTGTGCGTTAGTTATATAGGCCTCATTTCCAGGCCCTGATACTGCTTGTGATGTGGTGACCTGGGAATGAAGATACGTAACTGAGCTGGATGTGAAATGGTAGCCTCATTCCCAGGCCTTCCCTCGCTCTGAGAGATGTTCAGGATTGCCATCAAGTGCCTTTGATCTTCTTTTGTTTTTTCTTTGTTCTCTAATCCCAACCCTAACCCTAACCCCACCGCCTAACAAAACAATTTTGGCAAACCTGGACGTATAGAGACTAGTTTTTGATTGGCAGTGTCTACTTACGCACTCAAAATCTCAGCTAATGTTTAGCTAACTGATACTCAGAGCTCCTGGGGCTCCTTGTATAACATTACCGCTGTTATTTAGTGTACTATACAGCTTCCTTTTCCAGGTATAATTAATGTAGACATTCTAAAAGTTTTGTGCATACATGTGTGCATTAGTCATTTGTACATGTTTGCACAAACTTCTGGAAGACTGGAAGAGATATAAGACCTTGGCACATTGTACTAAGTCATACGTACATATGCATACTTTCTAGCTGTGCTTGTTTCTGTCAATTTATCGGCATACATTTAACCCTAAATTAGTTGATTGAGTGCATGGACTGATTTCAAGCCTTTGGTTCATGCCACTGTGTCCTCCTTGGTTGCAGGTTTCTCCCTCAGCTTGCCAGGGCTGCTCTCACAAAGGCCTTAGCTGATGCCAGCATTCATCCACCTAAGGATAAGGCCATGCAGAGAATGGAATCTGTGAAGTGTGAGCTGCCTATTTAGTCTCTTACTTTCAAGGAGTTGTCATGGTTTGTGCTCAGCTTCATATAACTTTGTTCAGTTATTCAATAACAAACCAGTTGTAAACCCAGGTGTATAATATAATGCTATGTTCACAGACGAGAGGCATGGTGGGTACCTGCACATAGGCCAGACAAAGGTTCCATTGAGATCTGAACATGATGCAGCCGCTATGGTGCCCGATGTACTCTTCTATGACAACCAGCAGGTGGGTTCATCGAGTACTACTAACACCACGTGGTTCTCTATGAGAGTTACTTTCTTATTACTTCAGCATCTTCGCATTCTGGAAGACATGTCCAGAGACTTTGCTCTTGGGGAGCACCTACTGTTGGTGGGAAACCAAGGTGTTGGCAAGAACAAGATTGTGGATCGATTCCTTTACCTTCTCAATCTCCCCAGAGAATATCTCCAACTACACAGGTGTGTGGTATATTCATAACTATGCATTTGAAAGTAGCTCAAATCTTATACAGCATGCATACTTATATTATGTTTTCTTGATGTTACTGGCTTTCCCCTTCTGGGAAATTGACTTGCTTCCATACCTTTGTCATTGATGATAGTGGCATTTGTTTCCTGGGAAGTGACTTCTTTGTTGATGTTACTGGCTTTCCATTCCTGGGAAATGACTTGTTTGATGATACTGCTTCATGCCCATACAAGTACTTGCATAGATCGGTAAAATCTGTTTGAGATCTTCTATCCATGCACATGGTAGCCATACAGGGCATAATGAGTTCCAAGCCCAAATCTGCTGTATTGCTACCCTCACCCTCAGGGATACTACAGTGCAGACACTGACACTCCAGCCTTCAGTGCAAGGAGGAGTTGTGACATATCAAGACTCACCCCTGGTATAGATGTGTTGTGAGAGATGTTTAGTGACAAAATACTGAACTGTGTGTATCTTTCAAAGGAATGATACAGACTCGATAGACTGAGAAACAATACCTATTGCAATTGAGTTAGCACTGCCAATACTTTAATCTATCAAGACCAAAGGTTACCTTAGTGGCATCAAATCAAATGGACTGATCACTTTTTTTAGCATATCTCAGAGTATGGCTGTCAGACTTATCTAGCTATCATGGTTGAAGCACATTAAAAGCATATATGCTGCAAGGCTTGTAGACAACTGTCTCTGTTATACCATTCTCTCTACCTGCAAGGTCCGAGCCCTTCAGTCTGGGATGGTGTTGGTTGTTGATGAGGCAGACAAGGCTCCTACCCATGTCACATGTATACTCAAGAACATCATTGAGGGAGGTGAGATCACCCTTGCTGATGGACGGAGGATTGTGCACGGTAAGGGAAGGACATTACAACAACATTTGTAATGATATGCCATAGCCCCCAAAACAACTAATGTCAGACCAACGTCTGAGTGAGTCTTGAATAGCTATTTGTTGTGAGAAATTCACCACTCCTTTAGTGTGCCAACCATTATTATTAATAGAGCATTTTCATCACATGATCACAATTCCGTATGCTAGAAATAAACCGCCATCTTGGAGTACAACTTGTACAGTATGTTATTAGCAGTATATGCGATATCAATTTAAAAAAACCACAGGTAAGCATTTATATAGCTGTTTTAACTTATGTAGCAATGGTATTTTGTCTGATTCAACACATATTAGAAGCATTATAAGTATATCACTCATTTCGTGAAGATCACCATAGAAGCTCCTATCTCGTTGTATACCAACATGGCGGCTGTTTTCTGTTTTCCTTCGTAATCACGAAGGTGATGATGTCACATGAAACACTCTATAATTTCAGTCTTGCTCATACAGACAAATTAATACACTTCTTGATTGTGTGCTTGATAATTAATAATATATTTGCCTGCACGAGGAAGGTGCCTTGGGAATGAAATGTTGCGAAGTGTAACTAAGTTTGGTGTGCTCAAGTAATATTGTAATTATCCTCTCGCTGTAGTAACATCCAAACATGCCTCCTAATGGAAAAATAATCATGATAAACAACAAGCCAACATCTGCTTGGACAAGCTATCACATGACGTCACTCGTGGTAGTTTCTTGACCTGTACCGAACTAGCCTATGAGTAGCTACTGTCACTGAAGCTATCTACAGACAGATGTTATGCACTTGACAATGCTTTTTATACACAGCATCTTCTGTGAAGGACTACTCAGCCAGTGAGGTGGTTCCGATGCATCCTAATTTCAGAATGATTGTGTTGGCCAACAGACCTGGCTTTCCTTTCCTGGGAAATGACTTCTTTGCTGCTCTTGGTGAGCCGCTCTATGAGTTAAAACTGATACTGATCTCCCTTGTGTTTCTGTTCACTTATACTCAAGTATAATTGCCTCATCTCCTATCTTATGTAATACTCCTGGATTCTTTTTGGGATGTGTTTGCAGTGCATTAGACAAATATTCTGAAATTTGCAAGAAACGAAAGATTGGTGTGTTGAAATGATACTTGGTAAGTGCATTTCTTTTCCTGTAGGTGATATATTCAGCTGTCATGCTGTGGACAATCCTGATCTGCAATCAGAAATGGTAAATTTTTATGTCTCTGCTGTAGACCAATCTCTCCTTCAGCTTGACCACCCTTAGTATACTGTAACTGTTTGTGGTAACAGATAAAGGCATGTGGGCAAAGGAACTAATTATTCATTGACTATTTGATCAAACAAAGTCCAGGTGACTTAGTTGCATAGAACACTTCAGAGACCAACAAGCACATTTTCATGCTTGAATCAGCGTCTGGTAACAGGCCTGAGGAGTCATGGGTAGTCATGGGTAGTTGAAGAGTCATGGGTAGTTGAAGAGTCATGGGTAGTTAAAGAGTCATGGGTAGTTAAAGAGTCATGGGTAGTCGAGGAGTCATGGGTAGTTGAGGAGTCATAGGTGGTTGAAGAGTCATGGTAGTTGAGTCATCATGGGAAGAGTCATGGGTAGTTGAAGAGTCATGGGTGGTTGAAGAGTCATGGGTAGTTGAAGAGTCATGGGTAGTTGAGGAGTCATGGGTAGTTGAAGAGTCATGGGTAGTTGAAGAGTCATGGGTAGTTGAGGAGTCATGGGTAGTTGAAGAGTCATGGTAGTTGAAGAGTCATGGGTAGTTGAGGAGTCATGGGTATAGTTGAAGAGTCATGGGTAGTTGAAGAGTCATGGGTAGTTGAGGAGTCATGGGTATAGTTGAAGAGTCATGGGTAGTTGAGGAGTCATGGGTAGTTGAGGAGTCATGGGTAGTTGAAGAGTCATGGGTAGTTATAGGGTTGGATTAGGAGTGGGGCTAAGGCTAACAGTCTTCTCCTACTAGAAATAAATTAAAATTTGAAGGACTCAGAGCTAGAGTAGGCTAACTACATATACTAGGAGTACAAATGCATATGATGCCTCGCGCTGTGCCATGAACTTTGAATTTTGAACAGGTGTCAGAAATTGTGCGCTGCTGGTTTATTAGTGGGAGCCCAAAGAACAATACCTGGCTTGTGAAGACTCTCCAATACGTGCTTTCTACTATTGAACTCTTTCTCTTACTCTCTTGGCTTCTACGGTGGACTGACTTCTTTGCTTTTTATTTCTCAGAGTTGCCAGCTGTCGGCTGTGTTCAGCACTTGTTTCTGCACTTGACTCTGCCAAATACGTACATTGAGAAGGCCCATCCGCGCTGTCCTCCCCGTCTTCCATTACCAAGAAACGTTGTCCCCCCTACTCCATCCTCCATTGACATCCTCATGTAATGCACGTATCAGGCACCTATCAATGTTTAGCCCCACTATACCCCACCCTGGATATATAGGGAGATTTGACACCAACCAATTGCCCCAGGGGTTGGGTGTTGACATGCACAGAAATTTAAAATTTGTCAAATCCCATAGCATAAACAAGGGAAGTCAGGGGCATTTGACAACAAGGTGTGCCCAAGGGGGTGGGGATTTTACTTTTATATTGTCAAATCCCCACTTTGCCCTTGTGTACCCCGGGTGGGGTATAGTGGGGCTCAACATTGCTAGGTATATTGAGTTACGCCCGAGTTCCTGAGTGTGTCGCAAATTGACATTTCTAAGCGTGACCGACACATATTTACGTACATACGCACATCCCGAGAATAGATCCCTCATTCAGAGCCTTGCGCTAATGTGCTCGGCAATAAGGTTAGAAGTACTTGGCCTTTCAGGAAACTCATTTGTTGTATTACAGACTTCTAGCTTCCTAATTCTAAAGCCATGCATATAGATGACTGAATCTCTGTTACTAAGTTGGCAGTTTTCACTGTCACACAGCATTCTTGTGATAAATGCTCCCAGACCTTCACTCTCTGTTTTTTGCATACTGTCAAGTGATCAAGAACTGGACCAGTGGGAAGGCCTGGGAATGAGGCTAGCATCACTTACAGTAAATAGTATACAATGGTACTATGAATATTATAACTGCCATTCTATGCTGGCGGATATGTATCCTGTGCGGTGAGGGACATCTAAAGGCTAACCAGATTGGTTATACCGCACAAACCAAGTAGTAGTAGTACTCACCTCTCTGAAAAGCAATGTGGCTAAGTAGTGTGGGTGATGAGTGAGGGCTAAATATGACTATTCAGTACATGGCCAGTATGGTAGTAAGACTCTTGTCTGGAATCTAGGGATGCCCTGGCTATCTTGGGGGAGGTGATCATAGTCAGCATGGTTGGTTCTTTGATAATTGATATGGGCAGATAAAAGATGCTGTGTGGGGGTATATACAGCATATACATCCCTGACTCAGCAATATAATGTCAGAATAAGTGCACCGTGCTATTGCAAAGTGTGAAAATGAATAAATGTATGTAAGTTTTTTCATGCTTTTATGAAATTTACCCCTGTGAATATTTGCAACCTATATGGAACTCCCTACAGCTACAATTGCTAGTGAGGATATTACTGAGTCAGTGATGTGTATGCCAATTAGTGGTTGAGTATACCTGTACACAAAGCGTTTCATAACTTCAGCACTAAACTAAAACTAAAAATTTTGTGTTCATCGTATGTCTCCCAAGCACTGTAAAGATCAATATTGCTAGCTAGTCTAGGATCACACAATGTCGTAGTAATTCACTGTATGTAGAGTTCGGAAAGATCAACTAACTTTTATCACTTAGATTATATGAAAATAATGAAAGCTTGGAGGGGATCAAAGAGACTGGAAATTAGGCTGCAAAAATTTACTCAAAAGTTTGGTTCCAAAGCAAGACAACATCTTGTGGTTCACTGTATGTAGAGCTCAACAAGATTAATGGGGATATCCTCATTAGTGCGAGACTCATCCCCACAGAGACGGAACTCTAAGGCATCAGTAGTTGGCTCAGGAAGCCCCTTGCAGAACCACGGGAGGTTTGGGGGATCACAGCACGTTCGCTCAACTCCACTGCAATCTTGTCCATCCCACAGTGGGTCATCAGTGGCAAGACCACTCTGAGAAACAGAGTGTCCTGACTCACAGTAGTAGTCAGAGCCCACAAAACTAGGGGGAGGTGTTCCACCACTGCATGGACAGGTGGCCGTTGCAGTTTGGTGATCAAATGCCCCAACTGCATATGTCCAGATGTGCTTCCTTGGACTGACTCCATGAGTTATACTAACACCATCAACATAAGTATTATCAATGGTGCAAGGAGCTGGACAAAATGAGTGCCGTTCAAATCCATCTGGTGAATCGTACTGGTAACCCCTCACTCTACCACACACTTGTTGGTACTGAACTCCATAAGTACGAAAGGTGACTGAATCACAGCCACTATTGGTACTCTTTCCACACAGTCGTACAGGCTGGTCTGTATATGACCGCTGTAGGTTCTCGGGGCATTGCTGGTTAGGGTCTGTCATGTTCAAGTTTGCTACCCTCACCCAGCCTCCGGTGACATTGAGACTAGCTGGAAAGGCTTCACCCATTTCACAGAACACTTGGACTGGTGACTGCATGTGTGGAGTTGAGAATCCAGTAGTTTCCTGAGGGGATGTCTGGCTCTCGCTCTGCAAGCTCTGTACAGGAGTTAGCTGGGAACTCAGGGGTACGGCCTAGTAGCTTACAGCTTACCACATCTTGTAGCAAAGTAGAAACATTCTGTTCAATCTCGTTGATGGTTTCATCACCAATTGAATCTGGACATTCATCTCCTCTGATGGCAACAGCAGGGAGTGAAGCTGTACAAGGATCAGCAGCAGAAATCCCACTGGCAGCTGCTAGAACAAAGAGAGTGGATGCAGCCAGAAGCACTGTCTCAACTAGTTGGCATTCCATTTTTACAGAAAAACAAACTGAAGTGTGAACTTATTGTTAGCTTTAAATATTATTATTCTCATGCACATGACCTATGATCCTTATGTGACATTCCTAAAAATGCATCCAACAAAGTGTGTGTAACTAATGATAATTAATTATCAAATAGCCACTAGAAACAATTTTAACCACAAAGTGGTTGTCATGGTTGTGGTTATAGGAGTCTATTTGCATAAAGCAACCCTAAAAGAAAGCTCATCTTACAACCACAATCCTCTAAAATACACTGGTCAACAATTTCTGGAGCATCTGCAATGAGTCACTACAACTGCATTTCAGGGAACTGTTTATGGCCTTAAATTGATGCCTGTAACCAGGGCAACCACTTGGTGGTTAATTTGTTTTAGCATTGGCCCCCCATCTAAGATTAGTTGCTCTAAGCTACCAGGGGTCCTGAGCCATTGGGACAGTAGAAAAACACCATTGTAGATGTTTGTTCAGAGTGTGTCCTGGTCAGTGTTTGTACCGGTACCTGGCAGCTAAGAGATTCAAGACAGTAGTAATAAAAGACACTTCTTACGTAACCGGTACATCAAGCTGGCTTGCTATCACACCATCAGCAGTGTCAAGCTCTTTTTCCCATGCATTACTTGAGTACCTCCACCAATATACACAGCTCATTCTGCTTACATCTGCTCACAAACTGTGCTTACAATTCAGTTACTGTAGTTACAAAAACAGGTACCCGTGTAACTACAAAGTGAAGTATTGCTGTACATGGAATACCAAGTCCTGGACTGTAGTTACTGTGTAACAGTTGTAGTGTATTAGACATTTTCCTGAGACACGTGGAAGGTCTAGGAGCTCAGTGCCTAATTAGTGAGGACAGGGGTGATGGCTTCCAAGTATGTTAGATCATTTTTCAAGTTCCCTGTGGCTTCACTACTTCATGGTGCCCTGTGGAAGACTACAGCATATCAGCTTACATAGTTGAATAGCACTGTAGCCTGAAATTCTACTAGGTCACAGATTCAATATAAGGAAACTGCTGCAATTAGAATGCTTCTTCTGGAAGGCTTCTTCTTCTGTAGGAAGTCAGAACAGCAGTTTAGCTAACTCCAGATAATGCATTTCAAAGTGTATGAAGTTTAAATTTTGGCTATGCACCATTTTTTTTACATGTCAAGAATGACATATCCTGTCTTCCCTCCAGGCTATGCTGCGGCAGTACGGACCTGATGTTCCAGAGGCCAGTCTAAAGAAACTTGTCTCTGCTTTTTCTGAGTTGCGGCAGATGGCTGATGAGGGGCTAATTGCTTATCCCTACTCAACTAGAGAGGTGGTCAACATCGTGAAACACTTACAAGTAAGGTGTTTCAGTGTAACCTGCTCACCATATCAAATACAATGTAAATACCAGTACTTGTTACACCCCGAGATGCACAAAAAAGGAGAAAAATTACACCCCCTAACAGTGCCAATTGCCAGACCAGAAGAAGTGATAAACATCAAATCTGAGTGCATTGGTTAGAACCATTGTGTACCTACCACATGCATGAATAAAAGTCGCATTTACTGACAATTCACCAGGTACACCACTGTCACCCCATGAGAGGGATTTCCCCACTTTCATGATGTCATGCACTCCATATGCCTACATCAATGTTATACCATAGATGGGGAAATTTTCGCCCTTAAAAATATTGGTCTGTTAAATTTTTTGTTGATTAATTGTTGTCACTTCAGTGCACCGATGAAAGTTAGACACAATGAAAAATTATTAAACAATGAAAATTCATAGTCTCATACCCAGATTTAGATCCGGGTCTGGTAAGAAAGACATGTGTGTTGGGTTGTCAAAAAATGGAGACGTTCAGGAAAGAGTCGTGGTGAGAGGGTACCATGCATATCTACAAAAAGCATGGGAAGCAGTCATTGGAGGAGCTAGAGTGTCAGAACAAGCGTGGAAATGCAGCGATGTTAAAAATGTTTTTACTTTTCGTCCTAGTAGGGTACTGACGAAAAATTTTTAACACTGAAAATTTTCTGATCTACGTTATTGTGCTCATTGCTATAAGCTATAGTACATATGCACGAGTGTAAAGAGGTCAGATGTGTCTTGCTGTTCATAACGGAAGTGGAAGTAAACTCATGTCTGGCTCCTCCCCTGAGGATGAAGCAGTGTTATGATGAGACCTATAGCTAAGCAGCACTAAAACTTTCTAGCTAAGGTAAAGCAGCACTAAACTCTCCGTATGTTTTGCAAGCATCTTGGGGTGTAGTTTAGGCTTGTTATGAAGTGTTGTGTTATCACTGTGTATCTATACAGGAGTTTCCTGGTGAAGGTATTGCAAGTGTGGTGAGGAACGTGTTTGATTTTGACAGCTACCATCGTGAACTGTTGGAAGTGGTTTTTAAAGTGTTGCATAAGCATGGTATTCCTGTCGGTGCCTCAACTACTGCTGTACAGCTAGCTCCCGAGTAAGATGGGTTTTCTCCTTCTATATAGTGAGGAACACTACACCTTTTTTATTTTGATATCCATATCGTCTGTACATGTTAACATTACCTGTATTGTTTTCAACTACAGTGTGTCAATCGTTAAGTAAGAGTAATAACTGTTGCATGGAGCTAGTAGCATATCAGCATCAAGGCAACTCACATACATTCTTTGCCTATGTGCAAAGATTTCCTTGTATGACTACTGTACACATGAAAACTATTTTTATTTAGGTATACTATGTAGTAGTTGAATGCTTGCGTGAAATTCCATTTATGGAAATTGCTGATGGTTAGTTTAAACCAGCCTCCTGGTAGGTGTTGTAGCAGCATAAGTTAAAGCTCTACTGCCACAACATGAGTGAATTTGAAAACACATGCAATGCTCTTGCCATACATTCACCATAATGTTTCCATCGTCATCTTCTTATAAGGGTATGGTACGTAGTGGAAATGTGAGAGAGGTACACATGTAATCAACTGCCGGTTGACATGAGTTCTTAATCTGTACGTTATCATCACTTCATAGCCGAGCAGCACATATTTATTGCAGAGAAGGCTATGGTTTTAGCAAATACCACCTCACCCCTCTCCCCCACTGTGACTTTCCCCTCTCTTTGTTGGTGCAGCCTTAAAGTTGAAAATGGCATCTTGCGTATCATTGTGATGGCATTTCATCTGTGCTGTTGTTCAAATTTAGCTGTGTTTGTACACACATAGATTATAGAATGAGTGAGGAGAGGGGGTGGGTGCTTGATACGTACTCTATGGTATTCACATAGACTCTACATGTGTATGTAGGTTCTGTTATATCTATAGCATGTTTGATATGTGCTGGTTGCTTCTGTGAAATTCTTTGTCATCAACACTATTTTTAAATGATTAATTGTACATAGGTGTAGTACACTTCTAGATTCTGCCTTGTGTATGAGTACTTGTAGACTAATTATTAAGTGGAGACTCACTTGAGGGATTGTCAGGTGCATGTTCTTTTCCAGACACCCCCTACCTCAGCCAGCCCTTGTTGGGCATTGGACTGTCAGCTCAAACAAAGGCTCTCTCCAAATGAAACGTGTTCCTGTGTCCATGAAGGTATGTATATATGACACCACAAGACTTGCAATCCTGTTCTCTGTTCCATTGGGACATTTTTCCTCATTTACTGCGCAGGGTCCGTACCAACTGCAAGCAAGAGAGTATCCCATTGAAAGGGTTGAATCAAGGGGGATTGGTTTCTCTGAGCTGAGATGTCATTGGATGCTTCCTATCCATGAGACCAATTATATTGCTACAATCTGCACTGGTCCAGGTAATCATGCATTCCCAACTTCTTTTGTACATAGCAGAGAAATGCTGTAGTGGCCAGTAACCTGGCTATGAGTCGTACTACTAGTGGCTGTTGGCAATTTACAGTGAAAACAAAGCTGATGTGGTTGAATTGGTTAAAAGAGCTTGAGAGGGAATGAACATGCTAGGAAACCTGTATACATTATAGCCTCATGTTTTGCCTTTTGGATCAGTGGTGACCACAAAAGTCTTGGGTGTGAATCCCAGTTCTGCCCCTGGTTTACTTATAAAACAAGTCAGTAGCAGACAGATGGATTGGTAGAGCTTCTAGTGTAGTTCACAGATATTCTATGTGCATATGGACTGATTCTTCACTGGAAAGTAAGGTTGGCTATCTCCTTTTGCAAATGATATTGAAACTACGTATGGTTATAATTTTATGGGGATAGTAGTTTCAAGTAGGAATTGTGTTTTGTGTGTCAGTATGAATGCCTAGTACTAGGGTATTTGTTTACATGTGGTGTACACCAAATTCTCAGGTTCATCACCTGAGCATGGAGATTTTCTTCATGCTGTCACAGCAAATCCAATTTCACTGTTCAGTATGCCACTCAACGGGGACTCCTTCTACCACATGGACCTTGACCACTTGTACCCCTCTACCCGAGGACTCTGGAGACCCCAGCTGACACCTGTTTCACTAGGAGGTCACAATGCAGGAAAAATTGTGTTACATGAGGCTGAAGTGAGTAGCGGCCACCAGGTCCTCCATAATGTTCTTCTGTTTATTGGGCTTCAATGATTAGCTATGTAACTGAGTCATACAATGGCAAGCAAGATTTTGAACATCACCAAATGCAGGTAGCCATGCATATGTATAAGAGATAAGCTGGATGTCTGATTCAATGTTCATCCAATAGGGTCTTTGAAGGTGTTTGTGGTGTGTCTCTGCTTGTTAATTATGTTCTGCTGCCTCCACATCTCCACAGACTAACTCCATGTTCTTGGTGCACCCCACTGAAGGTGAGGTGTACCGAATGGGCTCTCACACTGCTGCCAGTAGCTTGACAGATCTGTTAACATGGAGGCAGAAAAATAAACAGGTATAGACTCAGTTTGGTAGACGTGTAGGTTATTTCAGTGAGCATGAGCAACCAGTGAACCATGTTTCTGTTGAAAAGCAGACCTAGGTGTAACTAATTACATTTACCCAATACCTCATTATAATTCATCCATGTCCTACTTGGGGAAGTAGGCAATCAAACAATGCAGATAGAATGAAGGAACAAAAAATGTGGTTTTGTACTTAATTCTTGCAGCATCCTTACCATTTGTGTGGAGGAGCATTAACTGATGACCTTTTGGCAGTTTTTCAGGAAGGAGGGTAGGTAAAAACATTACAAACATGTGTCACTTTTTCTCCAATGTGATGAAGTATGTTGGTTTCTTGTTGGTGCTCTTCCTTTGTAGGAACTCTGTTACTTTGTATGACTTTGCCAGTGCTACACCAGTTGCCCACACAGTCTCACTGCCTACTGTGGTGACAGACATGCATATGCTATCAGGAGAGCAATTGCTTGTCTGTGATAAGACAAGAGACAAGTGAGCAGCCATTTCTTGCAACAAACCATTAGCCACATTACAGTTCTTGTAGTTGAACTACACATGTAACACATACAGTGCAAACACATTATTTGTACCACACAGTATAGTAGGCCTTATGTACCACATGCACTCAATCCAGACTATAAGCTTACATGAGATACACTGATGATTTATGGTTATAGTAGCAGAATGTGGTTGGTACACAGTAATAGCTTAATGTAGAACTGATAATAAAGCTCCACCTACAGTATATATTCACATGGTCGGCACAATCACAGCATGCATCTACATGCAGATTTTATGTTCACCTTGTCATGCACAATTTCTGTTGTGCATGTGACATAATTTGCCTTCAGTAAATAGGTCCCATTTCATTTATCTCATGCAGTTACAGGTGTTGATCCACTTTACTTTAGGTTTTTTGTGCTGAACATCAAGAATAGTAGTCCTACAGAAGAGACTCCCACTGTGTCGTTACTGGAAGTCAACACGTCAGGTAGTTGTAATCCAGGTGAGTGGATTATATTCATCTACTCAACAGCAGTTCAATGATAGTCTTCTAATGCTTGCTGGGGAGATTCTGAGTAAGCCCCACACTATGTGAAGTCCATGATAAAGTCTTAGGGGATACACATAAATATTGGTGTGTATGCATACATCATCAGATGGTGGATGTGCTTATTGGACTAAGTTGACTGTGCATGCCCATGACATGTCTGATTAAATTCACTGTACAGAGAATCAGATGCAATGCAATAATACACAACTATTCTTTCATACTCTCAAGCTACAGTGAAGTGTTTCTCCACTGATGGCCTCCCTGCTAATCTTCTCGGAGAAAGTCTCAGTATGGTGGTAGATGAGAACACCCCATCTTCATATAGCAGATTGATGTCCAGAGGTGACAACAGCAACGGTGGTGGAGCGGTGCTCACTGGACTACCACTGAAGGTAATGTGCTGATATGCAAGTTGCAACCTTTACAGTCTATCACATATGAGAAAACCTTGTACGATTCTTGCTTGCTTGATTTGACACTTGTTTGTTATGTGTTTCAAATGGGTACTTTATGTACGTGTTATTTTGATCTCTTGCGATAAAGGCTGTAAATGTCGCATAAGGATGTTAAAAAGCATCACCTTCTTCATCCCATGGCGGTATATTAATTTCACAAAAGCTTCTATTTTATGTTCTCAGGCCTACCCAATATTCTGTCTTATGTCTGGAAGACTCCACTAGATAGCCCATTGGAATCACTCTTTGCTGTTTGTCTCTTCAGGAGCATTCTAAAGTGGAGGTCTACTCCATTCCCACTACCCAAGCTACCTCCCAAGACCTTGGATTTGTTACAAATTCAGCTTCTCCAGCGTTCATACCCAGTGAAGGGGAGATTGTGTATCCTACTACTGGCAGCACTGAGCAGGAACCTGCTCTGACCATTGTTAATCTACCCAGACACTGTTACCGCAAGATTGGATTACCTGTGTATGGCTGGAATTTGATGCTTAATGGTTGTCACAGTTTACCTGTTGTTAATGTTTAATGTGTAGAGTGGTATTTTAAAGATCCAAGGTGTATATAAAACACTCTATGGTTGCTCTGTTTATTATGCATTGCAACTGTAACAGTATTTGATGCCATCACCATGGTAACAAGTGTATCTTTCCTCATTTCACATATTATTACTTGTGGCTTTGTAGTACATGATTTACTTAATGTTTCACTATGATATTACATATGTGGTGCAACTAGTTTGTTTACTTTCTGTGTATAGTGCTGGAGAGAAGAGTGTCTACTCTCTGCAAAAGCCCATCATCCATGTTGCCTCTTTGCACAATGGCTCAATAGTGGCTGTAGATAGCTGGGGAACAGTTAGGATTTTGGAGATTGGACACCATGCACTGCAGAGGTGAGAGAAGTGATTGTGCATGCAGATCAATTCTACTGTGTGAGTGGTTGAATGATACCACTCGCACATTCACTGTAGACAACAGACAGTGATTACAAGTATACATTAGCAATCAACGAACCATGTCTCCCTAAAAAAAAGGCCTAGATGTCATGCAGCTGATAGGGCAAACCCATGTGCAATTGTCACTCAACAGTTAAGTCATACTATTTATATACTGTAACTGGGCAAGCCTGAAATTATCTATATTTTTCAGTCGTCTTGTTATTGTGGGTTTGTATCTCTTGCTTACATGTCGTAGGAAATGATCCAAATAAGATAACTGTATTAGTGCAGATGGTTATAGTTTTTGCTACCATCTCTTTAGATCCCTTGCAGAGTGGCGGTCCATGGTTGGGGAAGACAGTGAGAAACCTCTGCAGATCACCTATGAGAGGGAGAGTGGACTGGATGTCAGTAGGCCCAAACATGGAAAGGTATGCATGATCAGTATATAGACCTTATGCAGTGGGTGTGGCTTCAAGGTTAGCAACCGCTATTTATGTTGC
Source organism: Agelas oroides (assembly GCA_949130485.1). Classification (NCBI taxonomy): domain Eukaryota; kingdom Metazoa; phylum Porifera; class Demospongiae; order Agelasida; family Agelasidae; genus Agelas; species Agelas oroides. The sequence goes on along the minus strand of OX422201.1, from coordinate 4,308,061 downwards.
CACAGCAACACCAATTTTATATGACAATTCTTATAGCCCAAATGACTCAAATCTCAAATATGAAAGTTATCGGCCTTATGGTTGATTTTTTACAAATCGTCAAACTTTGACTGTTAAGTATTGAGTTCTGTGGTGAGTGGCAAAAAGTTGCCACTCACCATAGAACTCAATACTTAAATGCCAAAGTTTGCCATTCTCCTTTGGCCAGTAGCTAGTACAGCAGTAGAACTGGGTTATAGTATCTAAATGACCAGTGACAGAAGGATGAAGTTTGGTGAGGTATCCTGCCTGTGGCTGGCCATAGCTACTCATTTTTCTTCCCATGCACTAGCTTTACTAAGTGTGTTGAGTAGCCATGTGCTGCAGGTTTGGTGATTATTGTTAAGTTAGTTAACCCTTTATCCATAGTATTATCATGTACTGAGTCATTGTGGACTGAGTCCTTGTGGGCTGATGCTGAAGTTTGCTGGAAGACAGAGACACACATGCCTTTCTGTGTGTAGACTTTGATGAGTAGGAGGGACTAGTAGGAGGGATACAGCTGGATTTGGAGGGAAGGGAGAACCATACTGGCTTTTCAGGCTCCTCCCCAGCTTTTCAGTTGCTAATGTATGAAAAAATGTGACTGAAAAGCTGGGGAAAAGCCTGGGGACTTTTTTTTTTGGTCACAGGCTATGTGTATAGTTTGACTTCTCTTGCACTTGACATACAGAACAAGTCTTTGTTGGATGCCATTTTCAAGCTTATATACTTGATAGCTAAAAATGGTGGAGCGTACAGCACCTACTAGTGAATTGAGAAATGTCAGGTAATAATTCTTTCTCACTACTTTCTACCATTCATACCAGCATGACCCCACCAATGCACCTCATGTGGGTGGAAACACTTGGGCAGGAGGAACTGGTGGGAGGGATACAGCTGGATTGGGAGGGAAGGGAGGACCATACCGCCTAGATGCAGGACACCCTTTATACCAAGTCTCTGATTGGGAAAAGGAGAATGTTCCTGAGGAGGTATGTACATGCTATTGTACCTGTAGATGTGGTGCTCAGAAAGCAGAAAAAAATTAAACATTCCATTGTGTACACTTTCATCCAGCCCATTTATCAGACCCTGCACTGCTGGTTTTTGTCTTAAAAAAGCCCTATACCTATATGTAGAAGTTGGATGTGGGATTGACTAGCCTAATCTCAACTGATTTGTCATGCACAGCTATACAACAACTCAAGTTGGAAAGACTTTTAGTGCATGCTTGTTCCCAATTGCCAAAATTGCTGATAACCTGGGAAGGAAGCTACTTAGCTGAGCTACGTATAATCTGCCAACATATAATAGGTGCTGTTTTGTGAACTATTGACTTATTTGTTACAGACTCCTATTTCAAGGTTTTTATTTTTGATTATGCTCTCAGGTTAAAAGAGCTGCTAGAGAAATGGGACAAAAGGCACACAGAGAAAGGTATAGTTCAATATTCATTTTAACTGTGATGCTGCAAAAGTGAGAAGACAGTGTAGCTAAATGCTTAGTGAGAAACAGATCTACAGGACACAAACCAAGACACTTAAACCCATGGGCAATAATGTGACAGACAATCTGCATGCAGTAACATTGGCCTAGCCTGACTTAGTGTCTATTCATGTTAATATCAGACAAGAGTCATCTAATCTGTAGGAATTATACACTGTTAGTAGGACACCACCTTGTGTCACGATTGGACCCTACCTCAGCCATGTCCAGCTGTGGGAAGAATGAAGGACTCTACAGGCAATGTTACTGTAACCCTCTCTGCCCAAGGATTGTCAGTGGCTTTATGTTTGAATTTCACGTAGATCCTTGATGTTTCATGCATGATTTTCTCTTCATCAGTACAAATCTGTGCAGAATCATTGTCTACATTGGTATAGGCTCAGGGAGATTGAGATGAGTGAACATGATGCTGAGATGTACCAGAGAATGCTGAGTAAGGTCCGCAGGCAGATTCAAACACTCAGGATCATGCTGGATGCTATAAAGGTGAGTCCTTTTCTCACTTTGAGTTACTTTTCTTGTAAACCACAAATTTAAGCCTATTCCTCTCCATAGGACTGCTCATTATGCTAAGAATGTATGTGTATTCAAGTGCTGCTTTATTTTGAACAAATACATCAAACGCTGCCCACTTTTTTTTATGTCTGTAGTAATAGTCAATTTGAGCACAGGGTTCATGCAAACATTACAAATAGTAATAGGTATTAAGGTGGCGGGTAAGTAATTTCACAATGAAATTCTCACTAGTAGTTCAATCACCTAACTTGGTATTCAAATACTGCATGGTGATTACTATTTGTGTAATAAACCTTGATACTCTGCTACAGAAATTATCACTTCTAAGCTAAAGAACAGTAGTTGAATTGTAACTTGTTCAGCTTGCTTAGTCTAATGCTTCTGACATGCATGGGGATAGCTGGGCTTATTTACTGCAATAGGATTTTCTGTGCATGGAAAATGTTTTTGTTGTGAATGTATTTATCATACTCTTTGAGCTCTGGCCCAGGATGTTAAAACTTACTCTGTATGGATTCTGTAGTCAACCAATACTGAAAGACAGTGGTTGAGACACCAGACTTCAGGAGACCTGGATGATGGAAAGGTAGTATGAGTTCTGTACACTGTCTAATAAGGACACTTCAAGATGTAACTTATGCAGCTTGGTTTCACTTCTTGTTCCACAAAGCTCATAGAAGGGCTGACAGGAGAAAGAGCTATCTACAAGAGAAGGGGAGAAAGGACACCTGAGGTGATTCATTGCTGAACAAAGCTTCTAGTGCTGCCTCTGTTAGCTACCTGTACCGCATTATTGTTGGTATATTTTTATAATGAGTCCTTGTACATCCACTCACCAGTTTGGTTCAGATCAGGTGTACCCAAAACACATCAGGCTGGTGGTGGATGTGAGTGGTAGCATGTACCGCTTCAATGGTTATGATGGACGACTTGAGAGAACACTGGAAGCAGCACTGATGGTAATGGAAGCTTTTGACAATCAGAGAAACTTCAAGGTTTGTTACTATAGGCCATAAGAGGCTAATTGGGCCAAGCAGCCCATACTACCTGTACTGTCAATGTTAGTGCAGATATAGGTATGTTGATTGCGTATGCTTCACCTTAATTGTGCAGCTGGACATAGTGGGACACTCGGGAGATTCTGATGAGGTTCCCTTTGTTAATTCGTCTAACCCTCCTAGCAATGACAAGGAAAGGCTACAGGTGCTGAAGGTACGGGAATCACTGCATCCTAAAGTATGCCTGACAGTGTATCACAATGTATTACCTTGCTTGTATGTATAGGCCATGATAGCAGAATCTCAGTTTTGCTGGTCTGGTGATCATACTATGGAAGCAACAAGGACTGCAATAGAGCAGGTCACCAAACATGTGGGAGATGACTACTTTGTCATAGTGCTCAGTGATGCCAATTTTTCACGCTATGGAATCAAACCGAAGCATTTTGCAGCTCTGATGAACTCTGACCCTCGTGTGAATGTATATGCTATATTTATTGGTTCATTAGGAGATCAGGCTAAAAGGTATGTAAGTGGTGTTACCATAGTGTAGTTATATTAATTAATAAGAGAGGATAGAATTTAATATATGACTTGTGTACGTGTAGTATGAAGTGGGTATATAGCTTACTTGTGTACTAGTGACCTAGTAAATACAATCAGTATACAGTTGTGTGTGCATGATCCACCAACTGACTACTTTCCATGCAGGATAAAGGAAGCTCTTCCAGCTGGAAGGTCATTTGTGTGCATGGATAACAGAGAACTGCCACAAATCCTGCAACAGATACTATCTTCAACTTTGATGTAATAGGAACTGTTACTAGCTATAATAACCACTCTTCTGGCAAGTGAGGACATTAATTTGTTACATGTCACTACTCTAGAAACAATCTGCAGAAAGACTCAATTCCAACTGCTGGTATATGATCTCCTTGGGCCCTAATGTCACTTAGCCTGAGATACTTCATATACATATATATACTTATAGTTGTGAGTTGGCTCTGAGAAGAACCGGTTGTAGTTGAGCTTGCCACGTTTTCCACAAAGCCTAGTTAACCGAATTTCTAGCTAATACTCGGTTCGAATATGATAAATTCTAGCTGGCTGATGGTTTTTTAGCATCGTAGTACATATCTGTGACATCACAAATTATCTGTGATGTCACAACGGCTCTTCTTAAGTATGGCAAGTATATAGAGAAGCTAAACTCGCAGCGCAGGCCGTGTACGTGCAAATAACGATGATTTGTACCGTTTATATGTGTAAATAAGATGATAGGAGGGCTTTACTATATAATTTGAAAAATTTTGCTCTTTTGCTTTGGAGCACTGTACCTGTCTGAATTCTTTGAAGCGACATCTATGTATACTATATAGATCCTAGCTTTAGCTCTTCCATCACACCCACCTGAGTGACCTGACTTCTTGGAACCCATGCCTAAGTTACTTATGTGAAGCACATATGCATTCTTTGACTTATGAAAATGCATGCTCAATTTGGGTTTGGAACCAAGGATGGTGCATGCATTGACAGTGCATTTCTGTATGCTCTAGTTGATAAGCACAAAAAGTTTAATACCAGTACAATAACAATGTGGTAGACTACATCAAGTTCCTCAATAGCAGCATGCACATTCTATTGCTCATTGGACAGGCAAAGACCATTTAAATCCCCGATACATGACATTCTTACTGCATATTTATATGGTATAACCAGGTCAATCTCTCAGAACATCTGATCAGAATACAAATTCAAACCTCAAACTTCAGACATATCTGACAACAGTTCATTCTACTAAGCAAAGATGATGGGCATGGATCATTTTTTGTTTGTTTGTTTGTTTGTTTTGTTTTAAGATCACCAGCTGTAACACTGAATTTCTGAATGCATGCAAGCAAAAACTAAATTTGGTCCTCATACAGATAAACAACTTGCTATAGGTATAGGAAATACACTAATTGAAAACGAGTTTTTTCTTTTTGTTTGGAGGTTGGCCTTCTATGTCTTGTACAACATGACTGTGAGCTTCATGTACACTGTTTTGTGAAAGTTGTTCCTTGTTTTTGTTTGGCAACTTGTTCTTTTTTGTGTGCTGTTCATCACCACCTTTTGGAGCAATCTTGAATCTGCCTAGATGACCCAGTGTTGTAAGAACATCAGAGCAAGGCGCTTCAAATGAGATCTTGGTAGTGGCTCTTGGCATCGTCTCCACATCCTCACATCCAGTGGCAATACTTCTGAGGGTAAAGTGGAGGGCTTGTGACTGGTGAAGGGCATCTTTGGCTGGAAGAGACTGCCAGGTGGAATACTTACTCAGGGCAGCCCTCATATCTGTAGTTTTTCTCTCAAGCTTGCTGCAATAATTATTGATGGATGAACATCATTCAAACACAAAAATAATAGTACACTGAAATACTGTAGAATGAGCAATGAAACTCATAGTACTAGCTGGTATTGCTACAAGTCCATATAAAATTGGTATCTGCCAGCTATTATACCATAACATGCCATACAGAAGAGATATCCCAGTAGTTGTCAAAGTAGCTAGTTAGGGCAATACCCCCGGTACATCGTATATAATCCAATTATATTCATGCATAGTGCAGCATACATTGTATTCACTATACATGTATAACCCATAATTGCATAGTGCAGCATACTTGATGTGTGTTTCCAACACTCCACTGATGTCTGCTGTGTGTGCACTCAACTCCTGCAGAAGCTGCTCCTTCTGCCTCTGCAGAGCTGCCTCAATGTTATGAAAACACTCCTCCACCAACTGTGATACACTTTCTTTTTGGGATTTCACCCACTGTTGTTCATCCTTTAGCAGCAGTAGACTACGCTCCAGCTCCGATACTTTGCTGGAGGCTTGGAGCTTCACTTCCTGCAGGGCACTCTCCTTCCTTTTCCTGGCTTCCTCTATGGGGACACACTCATGACCGGAATGCTCACCATGGTAGGCACAGTAGATACACACAAGTGTTTGGTCATCAAAACAGTAATAGGCCTGGTCGTGCTGGTGAGTCTTGCAGAAGTGCTTTGATTTAGGAATCACATTCCCAATGATCTGGACCACCGAGTGGTTTGGAAACCACATTTTTGTCTCGTCTGAACCCAGGTGTTCCTGGTTGCACTTGGAACATTTGATTTTGATCACATCATCTGCTTTTGACGAGCAGTTCTGTAGGCAATCTTGTGAGATGCAAAGAAACGAAAGTGACAAAGAAACGAAAGTGACAAACACAATAGATGGATCCACATGGAAACATGCACCAGTGACAGAGGGAGTAATGCCCTCTGGTCAATATTACACCAAGGTCATAAGTTTATACCAAGATGACCAACATGGAGCACATGTACGGTCTCTTCTGCACATTGTTTCTTCACAGCTCTCTTGCAAAGCAATCCACATGTACGAACTCAGAACGATTAAGGCGGGCTTAACTTTATTATTCGTAATGCGGAAGTATGCGAGGATATTGCAATAGTTTACGGAAACTGAATGGCTGCCGAGTGTAAGCGTCTTAACTTTGTCATCGTTATTCTGACCGTTAGTATTTTCTGTAGAGCTTTGTTTTAGCGCTGATTATGAAGTAGGTATGTCCGAATTTCAGAAGGGATATCACTGAGACCGAGAGCCGCGTGCTTCTGCAAGCAGAAGACAGAAGTAAAGCTCAAGTCATTTCGAGCGACGATGACCGATCGTCTTTGGCGGTTTATGCGGAACACTCGTCAACCGTGGAACCAAGATCTGATGGCTTTTCTGTGTACAGGAGGAGTTGAAGTTGTTATAACCAGGTGGCATTTGTGCTGTTAATGCTGTGCTGAGAAAGCCTTAACTTTTGAAAGTTAATTACCACACGATAAGCCCCAATTTTTGCCTATTTTCGATTATATATCAGCCGTAAAAAGGAAAGCTGTTTCATGCCACCTGGTTTCTGTTAGGCCATGATCTATAGTAATAGTGGCTACAATGGCTTAGCTCTAAGGCTACGTCTTCAGTTCCGCGTTTTGCTGTATTTATTGCTACAAACGGCTTGTTTACACGAGCGCGGCTGCTGTTAATTAGTTGCCATGACAACAAATTGTTTTCATTTACAGAATTGGGAAGCATCATTGTTGTCATTGTTACAAACCCCATGTTCACACTGCCATGGGTTCATGAGATATTTAAAGTTAAATTCACCATGTAAAAACTTGATGGGTGTATAATTTATATGTATTAGCCTGCCTTAACTGTTCTGAGAATGCATTTATCTTAGCTGCTGTGTGATTGGCATTTAATGTGCTTGGTACAGATGTAGAATCTACCAGCTGTGTGATTGGCATTTAATGTACTTGGTACAGATGTAGAATCCACTAGGTAGATTCTACATCTGTACCAAGTATAAGACCAATCACACAGTAGCTAAGATACATGCATTCAAGGATGCTCCATGTATTTACATCACTGCAAAGATAACAGTAGTAGTGGCAAACTATTTCTCACAAGGGAGGAGATATTTTGTCATGGGACACTGTACACTATGACACCGATAATTTATGTTTATAATTATCAGACAGTTAGTTATCCAGTACTCAAGCACTATCATAATTTAGTGTTGATCCAACAGCAGTGCAGCATCAGTACACATACCCAGACAGAAGGTATGGCCACACTTGAGACTCATGGGTTGCTTCTTTCCTCCTTCTTGAAAGTCGTCATGGCACATAGGGCAGGCAAGAACCGAGACAGTCTTATCAAACTCCTGGGGACTTGGGGAGGTACTGTAAGGAAACAAAATTGTATGAGGCAGTACCTATGTACTACATGTCGAACTTGTCATGCTATGTACACATACTTAGATTTGGCAATGTAAGCTTGCAGTATGATCCTATCATCCTTCAGATATCCCTTGGAGGCATCTGTAACATCCTGTAAAGAACAAGTTGACAGAATCTTAATAGCTGAGTGCCCTAGTACAAGGCAACTAATTTTGCTGTGTAGCTGTAGCTATCTTATGTATGTATGTCTGCACATGGAGAAGGAATAGCATGCCAAGACAAAGTAGCTTACCTTCCATTTCATGAATGAGCTATAGCCCCAGTCCATTGATTTGGCACAGTAGCAGTGATCAAACTCTGGACAACATGTAAGAAATACACAAAACAGTTATATAGGCTCCATGGTGAAGCAGCTCACTAAGAAAGTGTAAAGACTGAAGAACACGAAACTAGATATAACAGGTCGGACTAGCAACAACATTTGACAGGCCTCGATTATTACATATATACCAGGTTAGGTACGGACTCAATCTCTCTGCTATGACTTGTCATGATAGATATAGTTATCACACATGCTAGGAAGCACAAAGTAACTATATATACATATCAAGGTTGTGTAAGACTGATAACTAGCCTCATTCCAAAGCCTCCCACGTTATTTACTCTTCTATTTGTGTTGACCATATTACACACACTGAGGTGGAAGAGTGGCTAAAAAAAGACCTGGTCTTATTCAATGTTGTCAGGGGGATGTGAAGTGGATATGGGGGGATTGTGTTTAAATATGCATGCACTAAGCTTGAAAGTGAGTTTCTGGTGAAGCTAAGCAGTTTCCACCGCACAAACATCTGGAGTTTTGACCACCTGTGGAATACTTAAAGTTGGGTTCGTTCTGGCCTCCCTATACATCCACCTTACATCCACCTTACATCCATCCACCTGATGTCATTCACATGATAAATGAGACCTTGCTTTTTGCTGCTCTTCTGCATCCGGTACTATTGTCAAACAAGGGAGGCCTAAGAGTGAGACTAATTGCATGATAGCACTGATGTAAGGATAATCCAGTCCAACAGTTATTTGGGACTACTGAATTTATAAGTACTGCTGCAAGCATAATTCTTTAGAGAGTATGCATAATTTGTGGCCTAATGATAAGTTATCTTAAAGCACTATCCCACTGCAGCTGACATACTTTTAGAGTAGCTCTTCTTGGGGTCTCTCTGGTTGACAAGAGTCATGGTGGAATGAGTTGCAACACTCCAGCCTCTGAAGTAGAAAGAGAAAAATTAAATTCATACTTATGTATGTTATAGGAACTGTAAAGACAGTATGTATGCATTGTACTATTGTTACTGTCATTGCCCTAATACGTAGCCCTCTCCAATACTTTGCTGTTTCCTCTCAATTTTCTTTTTATGTTAACAGTGTAAACTAAAAAAAAAGTAATCACATGTAGAGCAGTAACAAACGATGCTGTCGTCAGTCCTGTTTGCTTAGTTTTCACTGCTTGCACTAGGAAACTGAGGGAATGAAAAGCTTGGTGGGGGGTCAAAGTGGAGTTGTACTGCGTCTGGTTGCTCCTCATGCTTCCAACTTATTTGTTCAATAGTCAAAGCCTATAACACATGATGATTCGGGAGGAGAATAAGACAAAATGGCTGAGTACAAACTGTTGGTGGTGGACGTCTGCTGGCAGCATGTCAGATCAAAGGCATGCAGGCCAAGTAGCTGGCCTGCAGTCATAATCACATTCTTCAAAACCAAATTCACACAGTAATACGGTCTACCCAAAGTGTTTTGTCATTAGAGCAGTGACAACAGATGTGTATGCACTTCATGAGCTACGTAGAGTTCATGACGCTACACTTACAATGGAAGAGTTTTCACATCTTTTACACACTGCAAAAACACTCCGAGTGCTTTGCATCTTCCACCTTGTGAGCTACTGGATACATCCTGACACACCACTGCCAAACTCCTAAGTATAGATATTAAGTGCGCTATGGTAAACATATGTTTATCACTTGCAAGCAAGAAGCTATGAGACTGTAAGCAAAACATAGCCTCATTCCCAGGCCTTCCTACTGTCCAGTTCTTTACAGTAAGGAGGGGGAGAGCCTGGTGCAGGTATTTTTATCACAATGCATGACATCAAGGTTGGAGAGAAGGTAGACACAAATTAATTGTACATGGTGGATAGCTCAGCTCACGATCATGCCAAAAGTAGCTACAATGGCATGAAAACAGTTTGCTACAGAACCTATAATAAACCAGACAAACCAGTGTGGTATATTCTTAGTGAGTCAGACATGGAACCTAACGGGTAGAACATGTCTGGCTTAGTCCAACCCCATGTGATGAATTACGCCCTTGATGTCACACATGTGATATAAAGTGTACTCTTGTTCCCAGGCCTTCTCACTGTCTAGTTTTTACAGTACACAAAAATGGAGGGGAGGGAGGCCTGGGAGTATTTATCCCCTATAGGTAGACATTGACATCACTCACATGATAAGCCTTCCAACTACTTGATACACTCTGACACATCACTGTCAAACTGTCAAAAGGGCCTCTATTTTTTTGCAAAAATTTGATGGTCGGAAGGCCTGGGAATGAGGGTACAATGCAGGCTCTCCACCCTCCTTATTGCTAGTCTGGCAAAGCCAGACCCAAGCATATATAGCACAAGGGTCTTGGTTGCAAGCCTATATTGCATAGGAATGCAATTATCACATAGATTATGTAATGCCTAATACGTTTTGATTTTAGGCTTCGGGTTAGTGTAGCCCAGTTCCCTAGCGGGAGTCGGTAAAACGCGGAATACGGAATAACGGAATAACGGAATAGCGGAATAACTTTTAATTGACCGGAAATGAAAATGCTTTGAACTTTGCCGACACGGCACGTGGAATTGCCATCCAGTGAGGTAGCTCTGACAGTGTTATGTGTTGTAGACGAACTATGAACATTGGGCAGACCCTCAACAGTTGCCCTACAGCCAGAACTAAGGAGCGCCGTGATCCTTAGCCTATGTGAAGGTACAACTAGCAACTACAAAATTAGCTCAACACTGCTGAGGACAACTATAATTTATGAATTGTCTGAGCGATGTCACAACTGTAGACAAAGGGCCTTCTGTCCATAAAGCCATAGATACTTGGGTCTTACTCTTACAATGATAAAGCCCAGCTCACAGAGGCACAGTCAAGCCTTGGAATGAGGCTAAGTAAATATTCACTGGACTTGTAGTCTTTATACGGCAGCCTTAGCCTCGTTCCCAGACTCTCCCCTCGCCCTGTATTTATCGTATTTGTCGATAACCCTATGTTGTAATTGTGTGTTCTGCCATCTGATTGGACTGCAAAATTTCTGCAGTGGGTATATAGCGCAATATAGGCTTGCAACCAGCCCCCCCCCCCGTGCTTCGCACTCGGATGTGGTTTTGCCAGACTACTTTATTGCAAGGAGAGCCTGGGAAATGGGGCCATAAATATGGATATGCACTCAGATAATATGCTTTTTCTGTCGTATCTTGCATCGATCTTACAAAGCAATGAAAGCGTGATATGCCTACTACACGATTATTGCTTTATGTTATGCTGCGAGACGGGGCCTTTAACCCTTGGGAGTTTAGACTACAGAGAACGGAAACCTCTCAGAACAATGTAGTTTATTATTCACGAATAAAATACTAAACAAAAAACTCCTCAGTGGTAGTACACTTACCAGGGAAGACTGTGTATCGTTGTGAGCTCACTTGTCACATAACCGTTCAACTGGCTGAAGTTGGGGACCACAAACTCTAACTTACAATCGTCCATACTGCCATATTGTTTATGACAAAACACGTGGGTGGCCTACCACGCCCACCGTAGCGCCACCGCGCGCTGCATTAGTCTCACATGGATACGTTACGTAACTCAGAACGAAAGATATGCCCTAACAACTGGATTTGACTGACAATTTACATCTTCTGCATCAAAGTTGGTGCCATTTCTATTAACCAGCACCAGGACAGCCATTGCATCGAAGAAAGGAGAATACTGTACTTAGGCTTCACATAAGTTTCTGTGTTCCAGTACAGTAAATGATGTAAACAGTGTGTCAAAGTAGATGCATGCAGGAATGGGAAAATGTAATGCTGCATGAAAGATAAGCCTACAGAGAAGCCCAGGCCTGAAGTGTATTCTGTATATGACTGAGTCTGTAAGTACTGTTCAGCACTTCACAGGAAGGACAGAAAATCAGCAGAGGCAGTAATCCACTCAGATATAGCTCAGGTAGCATCCAAATGTCACCATCGCAGCTCTAGCTTGGTGTCCAGGCCCATCTGAAAATTATGCAATGCACTCTGTAAGAATAGTAGTCAAAAGTGCACACTTCTTATAATGAAAGAGAAGCATGGAGGAAAGGGTCAACACTGCTTAAAAAATGTTCAAATCTAACATACAAGATGTATGTGTACCTGGCACTGAAAGGGGTGATATCCGGTGGCAGAAATACTAAATTTCATCGACAGTGTAGTGGTGCATTTTTGTGTTAACAAAGTATTAAGCTGCTTGTTCTTGTACCTACACTGGGCTTGTAGGCACACTGAGAAGGGATGAAGCTAGTAATTGTGATTGGTAACACATCACAATGACCTGGACCCATCCCATTGCAACACCCGGTTTTAGTCGTTGCCACTTCTACTGTGCAGCAGGTGAAGTATCTCAACTTGATATATCTCAAGCATCAGGCCTAGAAGAACAGATTCTCCATCTCCATGCAGCTAACACTGGTCCTAACTGATGTCGGGATTCCCTTGTTGCCGGGCAAGTCTCTGGTACGAGTTCCTTTGTCTGGTTATCAATGTATGAGAAATACAGCCCAGATACAGGACTGTATGATGGCAGACAAGGCCAAGGCTGTGTGCTCTGGGATCCAATAAATGCCCACTCAATGAGGGCTGCAATATATATGATGCTTATACATTGTCCAGAGAACCAACAAACAGGTATGAAACAGTGACAGATTTTGAAGTAGATCAGACGACGATGCAGAAAGTAAGCTTGATGATGATCTAAGATACTTGAATACTCCTCTAGAGTAGAGTGTGGGACATGAGTTTGGTGAAGAAAATAATCTTGAGTTAGAAACATAGTGTCAATGCTTTATGCACACCCATATGTGCACATCCTACAGAAAGGTCACCCAACTCAGGGCAATAGAACCTGGTGCCATTTCCATTAACCTTCACCCACAAACTTAAAACTTGTTTTGCTAGTTCAGTAGTCCCATAGCTAACTGTTAATAGCACCAATACCCGTGTTCCCGCTGCAAGGAAGCTGATAACCCCCTCAACTTCCCATTCGACGGTTCATTAAATGTCAGTTACACACGATTTCTTCTTTGCATGCCGTTTTCAGTCAAGATTAGATATATTTTCTTACATATATATCCCTGCTTACCTTGAAACAGCGTGTCTTTTCCTTTCGCTATCTTCGACAAGAGGAAAAACATCGCTAGAAATGTGGACTGTCACGGACGCCATTTTCCGACAGGAAGTAACCCCGCCTCTGAAATTAAAATCCCGGAAGTTTGCACGCTGGCGATTGTAGTAGTGTATTATCCCTGGTCTCACGAGTCAGACCGTCAAACGCTGGAACACAATCATGTCATACAGGCCTGCTGTACTCTGATGGATTTGTGCAGTGCAAGTAGATACAAATGTCTGTATGGGTGCACTGAGGTAAATAGTGTTACCCCCCATGTAAGCCGTATTACAGTATGCAGTTTTTAACAAACATCAAAATACACAGTATACATGTAATACATGTGTGTGCATGTGTGTAGCATCTAGCAAGCTCCTGTGTTAAGTTGTGCAGTTTTCATATCTAACTGCACAAACATTGCACATGCTAGTACCAGGCGTGCTTTTTCTTCATGAAGGGCTGTGGAAAGAGAAAATGGTTACAGACTATCAGCAGACAGTAAGCTATCAGATTATTCAGAATACCCAAACACCAAAAATACACTAGATTGACAAGACTGTGATAATCTTCTGATCACAGCTTTTGTGTGAGCCTTTTATTATGTAAATGCAAGCAAGCAATACTCCACCAGTGGCACCAATAGCTCTAATATCGATGCAAGGCAATGCAACAGATATTAGGTCGGGTGTGTTTCTCTGCTCAGTATATAGCTTCCTCCTCCCTTTCTAGTTTCTTCAGTATGACCATTGCAGTATGGGCTACTTGTCAGTGGACCAAAGTGGTTATCATATTTTGCCCTTTGCTCTAATGAATTTCAGGTTTGCATGATCAACAGGTAGCTAGTTGAGAGTATTGTAGATCTCTATGTACATGACAAGTTTATACTAGTATGGATTGTAGATGCCTTCACAATCACAGACATTGTGTAGCTTCATACAAAGGTTGATCATTAAGTGGCAATCTTCATACACATGAAAAACTGCCATTTGTATTATACATTAGTTGCCAATTGCCGGTTGACATTAACACATTCAATATATTTCACCAACTACTCATCTGTACATGTTTTGCAACTTGAACACATATAATTATGTACCTTTGGTCTGTATCCTCTTGCTGTCATTCTGGTCTCTTCTTCCTTCACCAATGCCTCATACTCCTCCTCTGCATGTCTGGAACAAAAGAAGAAGTATTGATGAGCTCATGAAACAAGTACATTAAATGTTCCCTTATATTTATTGCCTCGGCAAAGTTGTTAGTAGCTCTATTGTACTGTGAAGACTCTTGCTCAAACTTGTAGGCATTTTGTCTTGGAACTAGGTAGTTACAAAGCAGATTCGTTCAACCCACCTTCCACTAAGAACTCCAGACTTCTAAATGTGCAAATATAATATTCAGGTATTGAATATCTAGCATTGTTATTTATGGTACTGATTACTACTGATGGCCCAATATATGTGGCTGTTGCAAGCAGATGTTCATTTATATACAAGACTTCAACCTCCATATATTTTCACCCTAACACTTTTTACATGAATACAAAACAATATGAGGTTGCCCCTTCAATTAGGTCATAGGAGCATGCTATCCGTAATAATAACTCAGTTTACTTTTGCTCCTCTAGCTCTCTTTCATATTGTAGACGGGCACGTTCTGTTCTTCTCTTTCGTTCAGTGACCTGTGAAGTATGTAAAATCATCATTCGTCAATTCTCTGTATACAGTCTGTAGTGTAATACCTGTACATGTTGATCATAATATGCATATATGAAAGCTTTCTATTGATATTGCTGGCATTACAAGAAGTGACAGGGTTGAGGCCACGGAATTATGACAGTATCATATGAAACAAATGGTGTCGAAAATAACCTAACCTTACACTTGTAACTGATACATGTACCACAGGAAGTCCTAGTAAATTACATTGTAAGTGATGCCAGGTGTTTGTAGGTAGACACAATAATTAACTTACCACAGTATTACGTAAGAAAATATGCCAATTTTTCAGATCAATGTGATGTGTTTTCCCTTGGGCCAATGAGTACACATGCAAGATCAGTGACTCTCTAGTAACTGCTCTCAAAGTTAGTCTCTATTATTCGCCATCTCAGGAGATACATAGCGAATACACACTGTCACCCATTCAACCGACATTTTAAGTTTCCTACCTGAATCTCTAGTTCCTCTGCTCTTGTGGTCAGGGCCTCTTGCTTCTGCTTACTTTCCTGGTTAGCCATCTGACTGATCATCTCCATCTCTTGAAGTAGCACCTCTCGCTGCTGAATGGACTCCGCCTGAGGGAAATGTTCACCACAAAATCATCATGTATGCTTAATAGCCTTATTTCCAGGCCTACTCCAATTCTTTCTTCTGATTGTGTTGACAATGATAATACCAGGGTATTATGCAAAATTGCAGCAGTGATGAAAAATGATTAGCTGAGGCTCAGAACTACGTGGTACAACATAAGTTGTATAAGTCTCGTATTGAGAATGATGCTCAATTGTAAAAGTGGACGAACCAGCCACCATTCATTCATGATTATACATTGTTACTAACACATCCACAACCTGCTGCATCCCTGTGGATTCTTCTTTCTCTCTCACCAAAGCTACATCGACGTACATAGAAACTGACCTGTTTAACTTTGAGTAAATCCATCCTGCTCTGAATCTGTTGCTGCCTCTCATCCATCACCTACATGTATAGCAATGAGAATACATACGCACTGCCATACTTCTGTGATCAGACACCACAGTGATGATTTTGTGTTGCCTGGTTATGCATGCAGTGAGTGGCACCCACTCAACGATGGTATTCATTGAAAAGTGGCCATGGCTTTATAGTTTGCACATAGCTACAATGTAGCCTCGTTCCCAGCCCCACCCATGTTTCTGTACTGTAAGCAACGGAAAGCTGGGTAGGGCCTGGGAACAAGGCTAGCTACACTGTGCAACACAAACAAGTGCAGACTACAATACCTGAGCCATGAGCTTTTGTCTGGCTCTGGCTTCTCTCTCCCACTCGCCTTCACGTTTTCTCCACATTCTAGCTGCCTCCTCCCTGCACAAAGTTAGAAGTACCAACTATTCAAACTGAGCTAGCTACATGTAGATCTGAAAGCTGCACATTGAAACTGCATGGTTGATGACGGTCTCACAAAATGGATGAACATACTCCTAATTCAGGGGAACTCACTGATAGAGAAGATCAAGCTCTGCCTCTCTTTCTCTCTCCAGTTTCAGCTGATCTGCAATGATCTGGAGGGAAGGACGTGTACAGAAAATGTACTGGGAACTATTGTACAGCTGTACCTATCCAATGTATCATGTATGAGAGCATATTGGTAGAGTTACAAGGACTAGCTGTGGAAGCATAAATCCATTTCCAATGTTTGTCAAACAGCTCAAAATTATTGAATACCAGTCGACGTATTTTCTTCCTCACAGGCAGGTCATATTGATTCAGGAAATAAAGGATGGTCATAGTTTACCTTCTTCATCCACTCTGCATCTGCCTTTGCCCTCTCTCTTCGGGCAGTCCTTAACGCTTTGTCCTCTTCCTCCTGTTGACAGAGATTACATTCACAGATGTGCTCAATCACATTCTGCACATGCGTGCACGCATGCACACACACACAAACACACACACACGCATGCACACACGCATGCACACACACACACACACACACACACACACACACACACACACACACACACACACACACACACACACACACACACACACACACACACACACACACACACACACACACACACACACACACATGCATGCACACACGCATGCACACACACACGTGCACATGCACCCACGTACACAAACTCACACAGTAACATTCATGGCACACCTGCGTATCCTTACAAACATGTACCTACATGTACCTTCTTAGATAGGTCTTCTAGAATTCTCAAGTCCAATTCCTGAAATGGAGAGGAGACACACAGTATGGTCGAAGCTGCTACAGAGAGCAGTTAGATAATACAAGTACCAGAGCCTCCTGAATCTGTTGACTCTTTCTTCGCAACTGGGCTTTGTACTGTCTTGCTAAAACACGGCTGAGGAAAAGCGGAAGTACAAATGGTCAGACACAAATTCCATCTCCCCGTCAAACTATACAGTATCATCTCTCAGGAACAGCACCCACACTAACCCATGCTCTGCCCTTCTCTGGGCCACCTCTAGCTGTCTTCGTTCCTCTTCCTGTAAGCAGGACACAGAAAGAATATCCTGTTATTTCCCTGCATCCAGACACATCAAACAAGTATATATATGGCCACTGAAGTGTATGGGCTCTACAATGATTGAAGACAATTCTGAGGCTCTCATAGTGTGTGGTTAGACTGATATACTACAGTGGCCGTGATGTATCAACTACCATAAATACTGCATGGTGTGGCTGGAAAAGCTGACATTTGAGGAACAAAATTTGCTCTGCTGTTGGTCATGCAGTGATCTATACACCTGACAGATCAAAGTAGAGGATAGTGTGGCTTGTTTACT
This sequence comes from Agelas oroides, assembly GCA_949130485.1. Taxonomy (NCBI): domain Eukaryota; kingdom Metazoa; phylum Porifera; class Demospongiae; order Agelasida; family Agelasidae; genus Agelas; species Agelas oroides. The sequence goes on along the minus strand of OX422201.1, from coordinate 4,290,253 downwards.
GGAAAACAGTATATAAAACCACATAAAATTACATTTGGCCAGTGTTAATTCTAGCTTGAACATTGCAATTTCCAGAAATCACAACATTCAAATAGCCACCTGAACTCTCTCCTAATATTGTTACAAGAGTGCATAAGGACGGGCAGCTAGAGTAAGAGCGTGTAGCTCCGTAAAATTTGAGACCGGTTGGAATTTACCGCCAGTACTAAAAATAGTAACACATACTGCACAGACATAAGCTGTTGTTGCTAAGCACGTGACCAGTTGTTCTATTTTTAGTACAGTTCCATAATTTTGACCGGACTACGAACTTCTATTGGAGTTACACGCTCTTACTCAAGCCGCCCGTTCTTATGCGCTCTTGTTGTTACAATTCCAAAGTAGCAGGAGTACACATTACATGCATTGTATTGCATGTACTTTACAAGATATGATGTACATATACATGTGCTGGAGTACTTACCGCTTTCTCCAATTCCACCTGTTCCTGCAGTAGCGCAGCCTGCTGCTGCTCCAACATGGCAGCCTAACAGAGACAAACTGTCAAACCGCTAACCATAAGCATCAAACGTACATGCACCATACCTCTTCTTCCCTGGCCTTGATTTCTGCCACCTGCCTTTGCAGTGCTCCGGCATATTCCCTCTCCTCCCTGCAGAGAGAGATGGATGCCACCAAAATTAGTACAGTAGGGTATAGTGTGAACCACATTAAGAATATTAGGCGTTGAGAGTAGCAGGAAGAATGAGGGCACAATATGCCTCTTCAGTATACATGTGTATGGTAGAGTACATGTACATGTACAACAGTTAATCCCATCAGCTACATACATTCATGTAGCAGGATATACAGTAAGTTTTCATGCATGTTGTCCTAAGTTCTATTTAGGGAGGTTGCATATGCATAAGAATTGCTTGCATCCACACTGCATAAACTTTCTTTATCTCATTCCTTGTATGGGGGGACACACGAGGCTAAGGAGCTACAGCTACCACCAACATTATGTACAGTTCAACAGAAACACAACAGTTACAACATGCTGTTACCATGCAGTCTCAATCCTCTGTACATCAGGTTCTATTAATTATACTCACATACGTACATTTTTCTCCTCCTTCCTTCCTCTTCTTCAAGCCTGAGAGCAGCTAACCTCTCCTCCTCAACAGCCAGCTCATATCTACACACACACAGGACAAGACCAGCAGTAGCTCACATAACATTAGTTTCATCATGCTTTCATATGATGGGCTTCCACGTTTGCCTAAAATTCCTCCGCTCCCTTCTTGTCCTTGTTAATCTCTCATGCTTGCTCTCCCGTGACTCCACTGCACAAGTTGGCATACCTTTCATTTTCTTTTCTGGCAGATTCCAAATCCTAAATCAACAGCAAAAAGCAGTTATCACATGGGATGTAATCTACATTAGATGACTGTGCACTCGGCAGTAATACAAGGTAGTGTGATCCAGATGACAGATACCAAAGGACAGTGATCAAAAAAGATACACAAGTAATTTAGTGTTGCTAATTGGGGAAAATTATGAGAAGCTTTTATAAGCTAGAATGCCTGTAGTCTTAATAAGTAGTAGTGTAATTCTGACGATAGTCCTTCTCTACCGGCTGGTGTTGTTTGCTGATGACTGATGAGGCCACCTAGGCTGGAAAACCTGTCTGCAGCTGTACTCAGACATACATCAACATGTGCATGTATAGTATACCTGCTGTCTCTGTCTGATTTGCTCCTCCCATCCTACTTCTACTGCCTTTTGCATTTGCTGGGACTCCACCCATCTCAGATCAGGGCAGTTGGATCTCCAGTGCTCCTGAAGTTTCTCCTCTGCAGCCTGGAGGATATTTTAGTGCAGTGACTGATTAGGCATGAGGCATGATTTGTGTACATGTACACTATTTTAAAGAAGCTCGTACTAATACTGCACCTTCTTTCTTTCTTGTTCTCTATGAGACTTGAGTGCTTCAGTTCTGGGGTTATGAAATGTAGTCCATTGTATGGCATATTTAGGGTCTTAATACTAGCACACATACACACACAAAACGCAATATTGCATAGCTACTCCATAGCAGTGAAGAATACTGTTGAAGTGAATGTAAATTAGAATTCTACATGATGCATATATATATATACCTTTCCTTCATGTAGGAGAACTTGTCACGTGACTTCTCTTTCAGCTCTCTCTGAAACAGGCACACACAAAGCCACATGCATGTATGCATAGCACTCTTTCAAATGCAGTCACGATATGGTCTCGATGCATAGCCTCGTACCCAGGCTCTTTCCTCTATGAGAAAGAGCCTGGGTACGATTCTAGTACATGTAGGTACAGCTTAAAAAGCCTCAATTCCAGAGTGTACAGCCATCAATCTGATATTATACATATTTGTAACATCTTCATGCGTATACCATATATGGAAGTAAGTGTCGCAGTCTCAGTTTTGTGCGAGTGAGGAAAGTGTGTACATACTTCCATAGCTTCTTTCTCTCCTTCGAGAAGTCTTCTCAGCTTCTCTCTTCTCTCCACCAGCCTTCTCCTCTTCTCCTCCACCTTCCCTTTAGAGTGGTACGCATTCATGCTATACACAATGGGGTGCCAAGAGCACGGACATGTAGTTGAGTAGTTAAATTAAATTACAGAATGAAAATGATCATCTTTAGGGGAACAGAGAGAGACGATTCTAAGATCCAGATGGGATTTATGTTTCGTACACTGTAGTTCTAGACAGAAGTGGTGCAATACATGTATATACCTGTCCTGAAAAGATTTGGTCGATGTCCATGCTTCTTGTTTGAGTGACTGCACTTCTGAGCTATGAAAGTATCTGGAGTGCTCTGTCCACTTCTGTTTCACATCACTCTCATGGGTTCTCCTCTGCACAATCAGCCGCTCCGGCTGGGCCCCACCCTTTCTGGTCATGTAGTACGACTGCAATGTGGGCAGAGCCATCACTCCAACACAATAAAGCCACCTACATTGAGTGTGCACAAACAAACAACAACAGATGACTGCTTGTCCACTTGTGCACTCGGGTAGGGACTAGCATACTGCTTGCCCCACAATGATCCAGTATCTGTTTAGCAAAAACCAGGAGGCCAGCTTCTGTATTCTGAACATGGCTAACTTGAGGATTTCATTACCATAACAGCACCACTGTACTCATCCATTGTTTGTCTGTTTTTTTCGCCACATTAACAGAGTGCTGACGTTGCTGTATTAGCTGCCAACTTTCACGCATTTTGTGTGAGACTCACGCATTTAGTATCTACCTCATGCTCACATGCACCGAAATCTCACATGCACACACAAAGTGATTTCTAATGCCAGGTCACGCCCCTAGACTAGACAAGGCTAAATCGTAGGTGCACTGAATCGGTGATCGGTAAAACACTGTGAAGCTAGGAACGAAAGTAAGTATAGAACCAAACCAAGTAAGACGACATTAAAGATAGCATTATAACATCTCTGCAATGCGGTAATAAACCAATTAGTCCCATAGAGCGATCATACTTTCACATGCCTCACGCATGAAAGTCACTACGATGTTTTCTCACACCATTTTGTGGCACATCTCACTCATTTGCACGTACCGAGGTCGCAACTCTGTAACTTTGTACATTAGATAATAGAGCAGGAAACCCGCTCTATTACTGTATAAGCCGGCTTGCTTTTCAAACAGAGATGAGTTTCACTGATTGTTTATGTACATTAATCAATACTGCATACCTGTACAATGTTCACGACTCAAACTAGAACATGAGCTCAGAACACCGTGACTGTTGCTGTTATCTAGATTTCCATTAATAGCAGAACGTTAGCATCCGTAAGCTATACAGTGATTTATACGGTTAGGGTGGGGTTAGGGTTGGGTTAGGGCTGGTATAAATACCGTATAGCATACGGATGCTAACATTCTGTCGTTAACGGCTTGTGTTATCTATGCTATTTTCTACTAAGGCTAGGCTAAGCTCAGAGCTTTCCATATACACTAAAAACTTACGTTAATTTGAAATAACATTTCAGGTTCCTACTATGCTATCAGGGACTACTCTCATGTGTACTCTCCCCATGCCCACCTTACAAATCCTGGTCACCGTCTCTGCCTTCACACTAGCCCGCCATTTATAAACAAAGATGCGGCGCGCGCAAGCTGGGTGGTAGGTAAGACTGAAAATTATTGGTGGGCTTCTATTAGAACTAAAAGTTACACTATCTTAGGCTTAGCTGATCATGGCTACCAAGCTCTGTTCGACGCTGAAAACCTACGGGCCAAAGCCGAAGGTCTTCAAACTCGGTGAGGAAGGGGAAGAGTACATGCTGGGATCCGAAGTGGGAAACTACCTGCGGCTGTTTCGAGGTGATTTGTACAAAAAGTACCCTGGACTATGGAAGCGGAAAATGAATCAGGACGAGAGGCGACATGCCAGTGAACAAATCGGATACGGTTACAGCAACATCTCTTCAAATGTTCAGATTGTGAAGGCGGTGGAGGTGGAGGATATTCTTTCAGGAGCTGAGGAGAAGTATCGTTCATCAATTGGGTTTGATTCTGTGAGTCACTCCAGTGTGGACCGATCTTCCTCCCTCCACCACTCAGCCAGTGACCGCAGGAGTACCAAGAAGAGCTCCTGGATATCACAAATTCCAAGTAGCTCTTACCACCTGGATGCTGTCCCCTGTGCAAGTCCTATTGCACGTTACAAGACAAATTCCAAGAGAATCAAGAGTTTCCCCACGTGGTGAGTAATGTGCTTACTTGATATCCATCACCATGGTAACAGGTTTTCTCCCCTCATTATTTATTAGACCCATGGAGGATCTAGGAGCTTGTTAGTCAGTTAATGAGGACAGGGACAATGGCTACTAAGACTAGTATGTTATATCTTTTTTTGCATACACTACTCACAACCTCACTGCATCGTGGTATATGTGAAAAAGATGTAACATATACCTTCACTGAATCGCACACAAGGTGTGGTGTGGTACAAGGCACATAAAGCATGACTTGTAGATGCCTGGTTAAGTTGCTAGCAGCGTTTCTATTGCATGTTTTTATACATTATGCAACTGAAAAGCTGGAGAGAAGAAATGGACTATTACACACTACCGTAAAAGCTTTAATTAAGGTGCCTCTCCAATGAAAGCACCCTTAAGACAGGAAACTAATTTTTCCCGCTCTAAAGCAGGCGCCCTTTGGCGGCATAAATAATTTTTGAAGGGCACTTTCTATTTAGAGAGATTTCGTACCCGACTCGTGCGACTTCGAGACTACTAGTTCTTCGACTGTTGTTGAGCCTTTCATTGATCTCTGAACTCCAAACACGCTTGTATTCATGATAGCCTCGTATAACATACTCCAGTTTGACTGTTGTCAGTGTAGCCATACTCAGCTCTTTCGAACTTCACGAGTTCATTGGAAGGGTGTTACTCCAAGGGTCAGAAGTAATTTTTCGCTCCAAACAAGGCGCCTTTGCGCCTTAATTAAAGCTTTTAAGGTACATTGTTTGCAGTAACACCAATCACATATGAACTACTCTCATATCGTTCATGTGCTAAACTTGGGAGGATTGCACTTTGTCACCACTTGTGTGTCCCTCGCTCAGCTATGATGACAAGAACCCTGCTGGACTGTGTGAGGCAGCTACCCTTTCTGAAGTTCTGGTGCCCATCAGACTGGACATTGACATTGACGGACAAAAGCTGAGAGATACCTTCACCTGGAACAAGAATGGTATGTTCTCTCTTCAGTAGGAATAGCGTCTGCTTTGCATGATAGGCTGTATATACATACGTCAATGTGTGACTATCTGTGTTTATGTGTGATGTCATCTAGAGATAGCCTTGTTACTTATGGTGCATACAGTATGTAACAAAAGCTGTGGAGGACCTTTGCAACACATTCTATGTTGTTATCACCCACTTAACCCACGAAAACGGATACACATGTACATATATTGCACAACGCACACACACACACACACATGCTCAGAAACTCTGATAACCCCAGAGCAGTTTGCAGAGCTACTGTGTGATGACCTGGAGCTACCCAGTGGGCCCTTTGTGCCAGCCATATCATCCTCCATCCGGCAGCAATGTGAACAGTTCTCCACAGACATGATACCGGAGGATGAGGAGGACAGGAGGGTCATCGTCAAGGTGGGGGAGAATACATACAGTAGTACTAGAAGTATTACTACATGCACCATTCATGCATGCATGTGTAACGCTAGCCAAGATATTTGTAGGAAGGTATCTGTACATGCATGTAGATCCATTATTAGTCTCCATTTGGTTGGATTGCTTTTCTTGATCTGGATAAGGGCCTATCCTTTCTTAACTCAGATAGTTGTCTCCCAGATTGCCCGGCAGTTTTTCTGAATATGAAAAGTTGCAACTTAATTCAGAATGTAGTACTAATCTTATGTATATTAGTAAGTATAATAGTTGTACCGTAGTGTCCCGCAAATACGCCCCCCCTTTTGCAACTTTAGCCTTAGTACAAAGCGCAGGGGGGGCTTATACACGGGATGCGACATTTTCTCTCGCGATTATGCCCTCCCTTCCGGTGCCACATAATTGAGTAAAGCATGACCTCATTGTTGGTGGGGGCTGAGCGTAGAACGTGAGCGGAGAGATGCTCCTGGCGCTAGCGGTAGGCTGACGAGCTTCAGCGTTGAGGGGCGAGGAAGCAGGGCGCTTCCGCGAAGTAACTGGTGTGTCCATCGTTGATGTGGGCGGTCCGCATTTGCAGTAGACACTTTAACAGTAGACAGCCGAGTGGCTTAAATAAACTTAATCTCAATATTTTGAACGGGATGAGTCTTCTTCAGGGGGGTGGGGGGGCTTATGCGCGGGATAAAAATACCTCTGCAAGACTTTGCACTAAAAATGCAGGGGGGGGCTTATGCGCGAGGGGGGGGGGGGGGGGGGCGTATTTGTGGGACACTACGGTATATCCCATACAGGCCAGAATATGTGTATTTACATTTTTATGGCAATGGCATGGTTTTACATGCAAACCTCTCCTCTCCACCCAGCTGAATATCCATGTTGGCAACATCTCACTTGTAGACCAATTTGAATGGGACCTCTCCAACCCTCTCAACAGCCCAGAGCAGTTTGCACGTCAGCTGTGTGCCGACCTGGGTCTCGGGGGAGAGTTTGCCACCACCATTGCCTACTCCATCAGAGGACAGCTCAGCTGGCATGCTCGCACTTATGCTTTCAGGTAAAAGAAGGAAAGGCTCCTCACAGCTTTAACTGTCACTTACACATAGGATACAAAAACCGAGAAGCCTGGTACATTTTATCACACGATCGATGCATGCTATAAATCCTGGCACTTGATCTTGGTCCCTTAAATCAACTGATAAAGAGGCATGAGATTGATTGATACGACCACCATGTGCGTCTTGCATTTGACATTGTGAAGTTCAGTGTAAAAAGGCCACCTTTCCAATAGACCTATATGCTGGCAGGGAAGCCTAAGCAGAGACAAGTAACAGCGCTGATCTAATGTCAAGATGTTAACTCCAGCAGCGATGATGCTGAAAAGGTCGACGAGTGTCCACTAAATCGGGGTCATTAATTACTGTCTGCGTACGATTGGAGGCATGAAAGCTGTCCGTTATACAGAGTAGTGTGGTGTCCGCTTTTCAGGGGTTGCTGAAGTACTGAAGTGAATGGAAGGACAGCCGGCACTTTCGGAACTGTCCGTTATATTGTGGGTGTCCGCTGTTGAGGGGTGTCCATTAAATAGGGTTCCACTGCATTGCCGACTATTGGTGCAAGTTAGAGATGATTTATTGCTGCCAGATTGATCACTGTGATACAGCCCCTGAGTTAGGGACACCTCGCTATATGGGGAAAAATGTTGGTTCCCAATGGTGTCTGCTATAGAGGGGTTCCACTGTACTGAGGACTACTGTTGGTAGTACAAGCACATACAGTGGGAAGTATAACCTTGTTCCCAGGCCCATCCAGCATGTTCCTTCTTTCAAACTGGCCACCAAGAAGTAGTATCACTTTGAGAAACAGACAGATTAGTCACTCGCTCCATCTGATGTGAGCCTAAACTAACTCCATAAGGACATCTTCTAGTGTTAATTTGCTCGTGTTGTTTTGTAGTTCTGCATCTTATGCAGATACTTGATCAGTATTGTGATAAGTAGGAATATAGTAGAAGTCACTTATCCGAACACGTTCAGACCAGAGGGAATTTGGTTGACTGATGACTGCAGATAACTGAAAGACGACAGAGGGTGTCCATTGCACTTGTCAGCCCATATGATGTATGTTAACTATGCGTGAGCTAGCTGTGCACTACCACTGATTTGTTGCTGTCAAGTTGTCACCGGTGTGTGATGCATCCCCTGGCTACCAGATCTGAAGTTGTACTTCTAGCCACTGCTATGTAGCAAGTGCTAGAATCCACACAACCGTAAACTGTTACCCAGTTTCCTGCACATGATACCCAGTGGTCACTTTGTCAGTTGGTTATTAAACCTTTGTTGTAAATCCTGCCTTGCCAGTAAAGTTATATCCCGTGTCTCCAGTTGCCGTACAATGGGTAAAGTGAATCCTAAGCACCAAATAGTGGCCATGCTGACATCTGGTTGTTTAAAGTGAACACTTTCAGTTAACCAACGTGTTCGCATACCTGATGCAGGGCTTTAATTTGGAGTGGGAAAGGAGGCATTTGCCCCTCCCTCTTTTCTTGGAACTTCTTGGAACTTACAAGTTGAGAGAGCCTTATCAGTATTAGTGAATGTGGTGACCAGTCATAGACAATGTTATTTGAAAAAGTGATCTCAGAGGGTCTAATTTTCCTGGAGGCAAGCCCCCAGACCCCCTGTATAATTTATATACAAAGTACAACATGGGGGTTGCCCTACCCTTGTTCCCAGACATCATACAGCAGTAGTCTAAGAATACACACGGTACAAACATTGAATAATGTGAGGTGTGGAAACGAGATTAATGATCCTCCTCCAAACCTTTTAACCATCAACTTTCGGCCCTTTCTTGACAATTAAATAAGCCCCTGTTGATGTTCAGATAAGTTGCTTTCCACTGGCTTTGGTTAACCAACGTGTTCGGATACCTGTTGTAGTACATTGTTATTTAGAATGCCTTCAACTGCTTATGCAATACAATTAGTCTCCATGGATTCACTATCTCTGATGATCTGTCATTGCTGCCATGACTTCAACCACTCTCATACTTCTGATTGAGGGAATCTTCTTTTCCTTGCTCACATAGTGAAGCCCCACTACCTGCAATAAAGTTCCCAGTGAGGCAACTTGCAGATGCAGAGCAGTGGGGACCCACAGTACAGGTGCTCACTGATGCAGAAATGGAGAAGAAGATGAGAGACCAGGATAGAAACACCAGGTGTGTGTGTGTGTTCAGGGAAGGGAAATATGTAATTGTCTATGTAGCTGGAAACCTGGTATGTCTATTACGTATGATGGGTGTGGTCATGTGCATAGATATATACGTATTAGTTGCAACAAATTGGATTGGAGGTGCCTGGATGCACATGATCAAATGGAAAGGGATTGGAGGTGCCGGGATTGGAAGTGCCTGGATGCACATGATCAAATGGAAAGGGATTGGAAGTGCCTGGATGCACATGATCAAATGGAAAGGGATTGGAGGTGCCTGGATGCACATGATCAAATGGAAAGGGATTAGAAGTGCCTGGATGCACATGATCAAATGGAAAGGGATTGGAGGTGCCTGGATGCACATGATCAAATGGAAAGGGATTAGAAGTGCCTGGATGCACATGATCACTTTGTATGGCACCCAAATGGTGTGGTGCTAAACTCCTTGATCTTGTGTGTGTTTCATTTTCCATGTGGGTATGAAGTGTGGTTGTGTTGAGTATTTATTAGCTTTACTGGCTGTGGCACTTTGGTCCTGTCTCTAGAATGCACTGCTAGTGTTTTCTCTAACTATACTCACTTCTACTATTGGTCCATGAGCTGACTGACTGACTCCAGTCGGTTTTCAATACAATGTCTTAGATTTGCAAACTTGTACAGAGGTGTATATCTTCATGATACAGTAGTCAACCAATTATGAAGCACACAATGTTGTTTTCTCTCTTTCCATTCTAGACGGATGCGGAGATTGGCCCAAGCTGCTCCTGGGTGGTAGATCAGTACCTTATGACTCCTCACTGACATGTATACTACTCATCACGTTTCATCAGGGTGCATGTCATGTGTAGTGTTGTAGTTTTACCACTCACTGTTCTCACAAGTATTATTATACTTTCTTTTAATTGGATCACTTTCAGGCTCTTTTCTTACAAGAATTTGTACTCCTGTGTTATGCATGGTTACAGATAGTCTCGCAAGCCAGACCCACTTCTGCAAGTGGGTCTGGCTTGCGAGACTAGGTTACAGGCCTGCTCCACTGCATGGCTATGAGCTGAAACACACAATCATGCATGCTAGTGGTTCCTATTGTGCTAAATGCTTGCTGTTGCTACAGATTGAGATCAAAGTCCATATATTGGCATTGGGCTCAATCTCACAGACACTCTTGCTGTTCAACCTAACCAGTTGAGTATCACCGCCTGTGCAGTGTATGCAGAAGAATTTTATAAAAGTTGTTTTATAGCCCTCTTCCTATCTATTGCCTTTCAGAGCTGCATGCTGCATGGTTGGGAGCCTGGCTATAGGATCAAAATTAAGCCCCAAAGTTATTAGTGCATGCTACTAAGATATGAGTTGCCTTGACCTCTGATAGGGTGCATAGAGATTTATAATGGCAACCCAACCTCTCCACCACTGTCTTCTGAAAGAATAAGATTTCCAGTCATTCACCCCACACACAAACCGACGAAATGTCATCCAGCTTTCCATGCAGAGCAGAGAAGTGAGAGAACAACTCATTGTAACATGCACATTCTAAGGAGTATGCTCACTATGGCCGGATACCTCATTCAAAGCAGGCTTGAGCTTGAACACCTTAACTTAGAGATCCAAAGTCATGCACTGTAGTCCTCCCAATCCTTACTGGAGACACTATACAAAGAATTCAGACAATGTGTACATGTTTACCTATAAATTAATGTCATAGCAGTGAATCCATCAGAATGTAATGTTAAAGGTTACAATCTCAAATAGTCATGCTCCCAGACCCCCACTGTTGCAATTCTTAACAAGCACCCGCTATAGTCTTGACGGAGTCATTTACCTACTGACTTGCTAACAGTGCAACATCAATGTGTTGCACTGTCAGCACTGAAGTCAGTAGGTAATTACATAGGCGGAACAAGTGTGCAATTGACAAGGAAGTCACTGACATTGAAGCCAGACTTTCAAAAACTTGGCCGCTCTAACCTACTTATGGTCAATTATCAACCACAGAAATTCCTTGGCCTATTAGTACCAACTCGATATGTGAGAGACCGGACTCTCTCCCACTTTTCGTGTGAGAGTCCGGCTCTGTGAGAGTCTGGCTCCGCAAGACTGTACATGCTAGGGATCTGGGAATAAGATGCATCAAACTTGCATTTCCATATAAAAATACCACTTATTCATTCCATCTTTGCATTCTGGTAATTCTGTTCCATAACATTTCCTTCTCTCTTCATTGCTTCACTTGACCTCACAATACTTTCCATCCAGCTCTGCACTTCAGGAGGGGGAGGGGGGCTCCTTCCACAGCCAACCAGTGTTTGGAAGATCACAGGTGCTGTGACACCCCGTACTGCAAGTTTGGCAAAGACCACAGTGCATACAAAACCATCACTTGCAACCACTTTGTGCTCAAAGTAGATTGCACCTTCATCCCAACAAAGGATTCTTGTCTTGACTACAAATCGCTGAAAGAGAGTTAGTGACCTCCGGTATCTGACTGCTGTGGCATTCAGTACAGCTCTCCCACCAAGCTTCTTCACCACATCTCGTATTCCCCACTCCAGGCCGAGTCCTACCCTCCCAAAATCCATCTCTCTCAGGTACCTCGAGTTGTTCATGTGCAGCATCCAGTCAAGATCAGATGGCAGAACCACTCCATAGCACCTGTACTCTTTGTTCAGAAGGTCCTCCTGGGACATCGAGCACTCTCCTCTCCCCAGAGTCCTCTTCAGAATGACCTTCAAAAACAGGAAGAAGAACCGCACAAAGTACCAGGCGTCAGTGAAGGCGAAGAGAAGTGCTAACACGCCCACAATAAGAGAGCACATTCTGCAGAATTGACAGTCTCCGCCTAGCCTGATCCAGTCTTGTTCCCAGACCACAGATCGCGAAATGCATTCTGTGATCTGGGAACGATATTAGGTCAACAATAATCATTCTGCATTCCGCAGATGACAGTACTATAATTATACTAAAAATGGGAAGCCACATGACAACCTCAGTGCTATGAATTCATTTGCAAATTATTTGGTCGAGAAACACTGAACGATGGAAGTACATGTAAGTGAGATATCAGCTTTACGTACGTGTACTTGCATGTTAGTGGTTGTATAATTATGGCTAATCACAATGCATACTACTAACATCACCATAAATAGTCTGTAGTGTAGGATATTATCGGTGCATGAGCACGGCTGCACGGGAGCTTTAATACACGACTATGGCAGGAGGAGGTTTACCTACAAGCCGTTAACGACAGAACGTTAGCATCCGTATGCTATACGGTATTTATTATTATTATTATTATTATTCACCCCACAGAAAAGGAGTACAATTAAAAGAGTAGATACCTAACTATGAAGTAGACACATAATGCACAAATAAGTTCAGTTCAGAGGTCTGAAAGCCAGGTACAAACAGTGAGTTATCTCTCAACTCTCTAACCAAATTAACTGAATCTAAAGAGATACTACTATAATCCCGTACAAAACTCTTGCCAAACATAAGGTTTTGACCAATGAAATTGCGACAGGAGAGAGATGCAGATTGAAAAACTGTACGTACAAGGAAATTACTGCTACTACAAGCAGACTGATACAACAGAAACGTTGAAAACAAACATTATACACACTTACACAACCAGAAACACAATGAACAATGCCAGTGTGGCTATTAGGGGGAAGTGACCAGATACGTCGTAGCCCTATACCAGCCCTAACCCAACCCTAACCCAACCCTAACCCAACCCTAACCATATAAATCACTGTATAGCTTATGGATGCTAACGTTCTGCCATTAATGGAAATCGGTTTACCTTCTTCCTAGAAGTTTATAATGTTAGTTGAGACGCGAGATTTTAGAGATGAGTGACACCAGAAATTAGTAGCATCCTAGCCTCCTTCCCAGACCACATTTTAAAAGTAGCTAAGTTTTTTTTTTTCTTTTTTTTTTTCGTTTCATCTACCTTGTGGCTTCCAAATGTGTCACATGAGCGCTATCATCATAATTATTGGATTTGCAAAAAGCTACTTTCAGGACATTATTAGCCCATCTCAAACTCTTGACATAAGTTGAACAGCAAGCTGCACTGCAGTCTGCTATATGCTCAGGTGATTCAGATTTTTTCTCTCTTGCAACTGCATGTCCACGTATTCCTCAAGATTCTGTCACTGATGCTGTTGGCTGTCTTTTGCTGTGGAGCAGTGGCTCAGAACTGTCCACCTAACATGCAGCAGTGCTTCACAAAACCTCCTTACAATGGAGTCACCATCACCACTGAAAACACCTATCGATACATCAACACTTCTACATGCCCTCCATATGATAATCCTGATTGGACCAACCCAGCCCAAGCCTGCTTGAGACAGACCATCTTTAAGATCCCACTCAAACCTAAGCGTGCTAAGGAGCCCATCCCTGTTGGGGAAAAGGACAGTGTCTACAATGGCATCACTTATCTCAAGGAGAACCCCAAACCAATTATGGGAGCTCTAGGGGTGCTTTTGAATGGGGTCAAGATATTTGGAGTCGGTTCTCCATGTGGATTCAGCTCCAAGTGTCCCAATCAAGACCCTAACGCCCCTACAATCTATGTGGATGCAGTTGTGGCGGAGGGGCATACAACAGACCAGTGTGGAGGCCATGCAGATCCTCATAATAACTACCATGTCCATTCTGGCATTGGGATCAACACAACAAGCCAGCGTAAGGAATGCGAACTTCCCGCAGACATACCTGGCCAACATTCTCAGCTTCTTGGGTGGATTTTTGATGGCTATGGAATATATGGTCGCTATTCTTTGGGAGGCGTTGTTCCAACCGACTTGGATTCCTGTCAAGGCCACACTCATGAGATTGATGGAGAACTTGTCTACCACTACCACCTTCCTGATGGCTTCCCATGGACAATTGGCTGCTTCACAGGATGTCCCGTAACCTCCAACAACCCAAGAGAACTCAATGTTACAGACCCAAAGTATGGTTGTTAACATACATGAACTAATGCATCTTATGCGTTAATTTAGAATTGGTGGATGTAGCTAGCTAGCTACATAATTCTTTGTCTTGAGACTGTGTTTTGGTTAGTCCCTACTTTGATATATTGTTGTACTATACTGCAGGACAGTTATATTCATAGTTATCAGGAAAATTTCGAAAATAAAATGGTTTTGAGTTTGGTCAAAATATTTGGATTGAAGATGAATAATATATCACCATACTAATTATCTGCTAAAAACGTTAATTGACACCTACAAGTTTACTACAAGAAGAAAAAAGGAACTGCTTTGTCAGTCATTCAGAAGCTTCGTGAAGTGAGACACTTGAAATGGCTTATCTACACTTCATGTATAGCTATTTAAAGATGCACTATATTTTGATACATGATACAAGATTTTCACAACTGGAAGATACTGCAAACTCAAAGTGTATGATTCTGTGGTTTCTGTGGAGGATTGAGGTTGGACAACTTGTAGAAATTCTTACAGATACTTGTTCCAAGGTTTCAGTTCATATCCTCATTCCCAACAGCTTGGGAATGATGCTAAGGGCTCAAGAAGCCCTGGAAGTCTATTGGCCGAAGGTTCCGAGTCACAACTGTGTACAAACTTTTGAGTAGCCAGACGCTGTCCTTGCTTGTAAAGTTGTGGGCGGGCTGTTTGTTGCAGAATCAGAGAAAAAAGACAATCCATACATGCAAAAAAATGTGCAGTGATTTGTCAGCTCATGCAGTAGTAGTCTAGCTACTGTGGCTCAAGTATGCATGACTGGCCAGCTATGCACACTCAAACACCATGAAGCTAGCACAAGAATCGTTGCTGTGTAAGCAGCTAGTGAATCATTGAGCAGCCAGCCTGGATGGTTTGTCTGTAATACATAGTCATTAAAGCTTTTACAGTAGAGCCACACAATAATTTTATTACCATGCGCTGTCATCATGGCAGTGATGACGTGTTTAGGACTTGTACTGTTGATTAGCTTCAACACACTGCAAGGTATAGTTATAGTTATATAAGTAAAGTTTCTTAGATTTTGCAGAAAAGATGGGTTTTTTTTTAGTTTAGTCAAAATAAATATTCTGAGTTGCATGAGGTTGAATATAAATAGGCCATACTGCATGATTAATTATCTGCTAAAAACTTAAAACAGTTTAGTATACCTACAAGTTTAGTACGAGGAGAGAAAAGGAACCCCACTTCTTTGTTAGTCACTCAGCAGTTTTGTGAAGTGAGGCACTTGAAATGGCTTATCTAGACTTGCATGTAGCTACAGCTATTGAAAGATACCAACAAACAAAAGACACAGGCAGTACATAGACTTAACTAAACAGACATAGCTAAAGAGAAAGTCAGTCTCCATACATGGATGAACTATAGTAGACACCTGTATCACATATTCATAAGGTCTCAACAGCTCTTATACGATTTCCATTAATGGCAGAACGTTAGCATCCGTAAGCTATACAGTGATTTATATGGTTAGGGTGGGGTTAGGGTTGGGTTAGGGCTGGTATAAATACCGTAAAGCATACGGATGCTAACGTTCTGTCGTTAACGGCTTGTCTCTTATACTCCCTTCTCCCCATCCTTCTGAATCTCTCATAAATGTCTCTTTCCTCAGCACTCCTTTCTTCCTATATACCTCTTTTCCTCCCCCTTTCTTCTCCTCTCCTTCCTCCAATTTCCCCCTATCCTCCCCTTCTCTTCACACACAGATATACCGTGAAAAGAATTATACACGATACAGGCAACTAGCTAGAGAACTCAAACTGCATAGTTTCTGTTGAACGTACAGATAGTCTACTCGTTCCAAGGTTTCGGTTCATATATAGCCTCGTTCCCAACGGCTTGGGAACGAGGCTAAGGGCATAAAAAGCCCAAGAAGTCTCTCACAACTGTGTTAGTGTACCAACTCCGAGTAGGCAAAGGCTGTCCTTACTTGTGGGCTGTTTGTTGCAGAATCAGAGGTAGATTACCCATACATACACGTACAGTCATTTGTCAGCTGCACTAGTACTATGGCTAAAATATACATTGCCAGCTATATTAGCTTTTGATACATTCAAACACCACAGGAATCGTTGCTATCTGTAGCAGCCAGTCTGCATGGATTTTCTGTCATGCACTTGAAGCATTTACAGCAGAGCCACACCTCTGCCTTGATCATTTTATGACCAGCTGCTAAAGTGAAAAGAACACTTCAATGATGCATGACTTCTTCAGTGAATCCAGTCCTTGAATCTATTCAGATAGCAGAGCAGTTCATTTGGATCTGTACTCTGCAAGGGGTAGTCACTTATATGTCCTGTGTAGAAGTGTTTGTGACCGGGATCAAAATTGAATCAAGCCATCAAAGCCCTTTTTGGGGGCCGATCAAGGGATCAAGGTGACCTCCAAACTGCTAAAAATCAACGGATCAAGAACATGCGGCTGCAATTTAACCTTTGCAAGCAATCAAGAGCCTCTGAAGGGAATGATCAAGTGATCAAGCACACTTTTTGCTGATCAAAAACCTTGATCCCGGTTGCAAACGCTTCAACAGGCAAAATATAAGTGACTACCTCTTGCTCTGTAATGGTGTTGGTGCAAAGACACATTGCACCCTTTTTAGTAGGTCCTGACAATTTTACTGAATGTTTAGCAGTCATCATGATAATGATGAGAGCTAAAGCCAAACATCAGCTCAAGGTTCCGATTGTATACAAGTGGGTGGCAAGAACCTTCCTCCAGTAGTGATGGTTCCTCAAGATGGTCGACAAGGTAGCTAATTGAAGGCATGGATGTGCTGCAATGTGTCTGACTCTACATAGTATGTATAACGGTTACAGGTATAGTCCCCCCTAACCTCACACCCAGGATTTCGGTGGGCCTGCATGTGTACAAGGCTAAATCTTCCCTCCCAAGTAGTTAAATCACTGTTGACACTGACACATGCTATAAACATTAAAA
Source organism: Agelas oroides (assembly GCA_949130485.1). NCBI lineage: Eukaryota > Metazoa > Porifera > Demospongiae > Agelasida > Agelasidae > Agelas > Agelas oroides. The sequence continues at coordinate 4,272,921 of OX422201.1, read as the reverse complement.
TTTGTTGTTTTGACCACAGAGTAGTTACTACAAGCTGGAGATACAGCTGCTATGAGAAGTCAATTTTGATATTAGCACTACTTACATTGCAATCTGATTTTATGTTGCCTAGGCCCCACCAACCCAACTTTTGGCACATGCTACCCAAAAATGAAATTTGCTGCTGCATGTGTGTGAATCTTCAACCTGAATTTGAGAGTGGTGTCATCTAAAATTGGGCCTGAAAATTGAACAAAAGCCAACTGTAGATAGTGTGACTCTTAATTTTGGAGAGCTGTTAGTGTACATTTTGCTGTGAGATTGTCGCCATGTAAGCTCTTGATCATGTGACTATTATTATCATTTTTAAGCCTTCTGCCTACTGACTCTCCTTGAAAAGTTATCTGGCTTGAGCAACCTTATGTAGGACAAGCAGAAAAGCAGCTAGCTCAGAGCATCTTACAAACATGATCCTGCAGATAGTAACCACTGAATATCTGTGAGGAAGTCAACTGTTTGCATCAAGATCATGAAAGTTCTGTCATCTTTTTGAAGTGTGCACTCCCTCACAGATGTTCTGGGAATGTAGTCAGATGATTGTGGTTCCGTCCTCTCAGGTTGAAGTGCCCTTGTAGTGACTGCCTCACACTGTTCTGAGGGTACAGTCAGAAGTGGACTTGTAGTGACTCACTCACAAATGTTCTCAAGGTTTGTAGACCATATTATTGTGATCTTCCTCTCAGGTTGAAGTGCCCTTGTACATAATGACTTCGTCACAATGTTCTGAGGATACAGTTAGAACATTGTGGTTGCTACTTTCAGGAGAATGAAGTGTACTTGTAGTAACTCACTCACAGATGTTCTCAGTTAGGGTTATGTTAGACCATCCTGGTTGCAGGCCAATTTCCTCTCAGACTGCATTATATTTCGAAGTATACTTGTAGTGACTTCCTCATGGATGGTTTTCACATCATTGTGGTTGCACCTGTTCAGCTTGTCTGCAACCATGGTAGCCACTCTGTGTTTGTACAGTATATTGATCCTCATCAAGTGGCTACAAATTTTTAGTATGGTAGCCCTAACCATGGTTCAATATCAATCCTTCTAGGCCAGGGTTTTTTGTTATTAACTACTACCCTATACCAATGATTAATTATGGCTATTATAATCATGCTCAGGCATAAAGCTTGCTCACTGGACAATTTCAGGAGTCAGTGCAGAGGATGTGTGATATTGTGTTGCTACAATGATTGTTATTGCAGATTCTTCTCATAAGGACACACTCCTTGCTCTTTGGAAATCTAACCAGGATGTTGCATCGAAGGATCCCTGCCAGTCAACTATTTGTAGCTGCAGTACTGGGAATAGTTACAGGAACCTACATCTTCCGGCCCTATTTTGAGAGCAGAAGAGAAGGTCAACACAAGCACAGAGAAATGAAGAAACATGAACCCTGAAATATGGTGTTACACTCCTCTGTGTACATATTCTTAATTGTTGCTCAGTAACTTTGTCTCTAGTTTTTTCCTGCAAAGAAAAACTCTCCTCAGGGTGTGAGGTGAAGCTGGTTGCTTAGACTAATACATCTATGCCACCAGGCACATGCCACAAATATAAATATTCAATGCAAACTGTTACTGCCTACCCACTAGCAGAGAGTTAATTCTAAGTCCTGTCATTAGCCTCATTCTCATGGGCCTGGGTATACACACATCTAGAACAATATTGCAGGCTTTAATCTACTGCAAAATTCCCCCAAAAATTGTCCCATTTCTGTCGTATTATATGTACACAGGACACTCACATAATGCACCTTCACATAGTTTAAGCAGCATTTCTAAAGATGAAAGTGAAATGTATAATGTACACACTGGTGAATAGCATCACACAAAAAAAACAATCATTACCAAAACTAAAAAAATACTTTGCTACAAGCATAAACACAAACTAACCATAAAACAGTGTTATGTGGAATACTACACTATGTCATTTAGACTATCTATATGTAATGAGGTAAGCTGGGTAGGCACGGTTGTTCTCATATGTGATGAACACTTTGCTTCCACCAGTTATGCCACTGACACTATCATAGCGACGCTGGATCCCTCCTCTTCCCTGAGTACCTCTGAGTGGGGGTTTTGTGTAATGCTTTGAAGCACAATGGTAGCTAATACCAGTCAAGACCCATGCCACTAACATTTTTTTCAAGCCAGTTTTGGAATGGTATGCATAACCATTTGAATATGAAGCATTCACGGCAAAGTAATTGCCTTTGCCCCACATTCCATCAGCACTAAAACGCATGTCAAAACTCGAGTCTCCACTGTAGATTTCCTTAGGGTCTGTTGTCCTAGAACCATGGAAAAGTACTTGCTCTCCTAGAATGGCATCATTGTACTCCAGCATATGTTGGCTACATTGAAAGTACTTTGTCCAAAGTGGTTTGTTTTGAATTCGCTCAATCCTCAGGATCTCACTATGTGGCATTGTCTGTAAGAATCGTCCTGCTATGCGTTCATACTCTTCTGACTCCAATTCAGCATCTAGACGCATCAGTGATACTTCGTCTGTATCTGGCATGGGGTCCCAAGTCTCTGGGTATCCTGCATTTGTAAAGCAATGACATGATATCACTATAATTATCAGTCATGGTTTTAATTTTGAGATAGTTGCAGGTACTAAATTAGTGCTTTTAGTGAAGTGGTCGTAATCACTAAAAATAATCAAAATTGAAATTACTCTAGTAGCCTCATTTCCAGATCTTACATTGTCACTTGTAGTGCATGAGACCTTAGCCTCGTTCCCAGGCCCGTTCGAAAAATCGGAGAAAAGGACCTGGTATCCACTGTTCGCGCATGCGCTTAATTAGTGCGTAAAGCTCACGTGAAATTCTGCAAGGGTGTGTCAAATGACAGCCAATATCATGTGGTTATGAACTACGACGTTCATATATCGGCTTTTATATTATATCGCCAAAGAGGTGAGCGCTGCTCTCCTAGTCTTTTGCCCAGACCTTCTGACCCCAGCGCTTATCGTTGAACTGCGCTATCGACCCAGGACCATCTTCACACTACAAATGTAAGCTATAAGTTTCTTAACTTCGTAATACGAATTATAACTTGCCAAAACCCATTAGCAGCCAGCATAAATGCTTCATAGATGCTTTCTTTTTGTGTTTTAGCGCCGTCGCTTCACCTCGAAGTCGCAGGAAGGCATACAGCACGGCAGAATCCAGGCCTTGCACACAAATAGCCATTGTCAGCAGTATACGATTAAATATACGGCAAAATACACGTACCTGACGTCACGTCACACGGAGGTAACACGGTATTATCCGGAATTCCCGGAATGTCGGGAAATTAAGCGCATGCGCAAACAGTGGATACCAGGCCCTTTTCTCCAAATTTTTGAACGGGCTCCGATATTTCGAACGGGCCTGAACTGGGCCTGGGAATGAGGCTAATGAGACCTGTGAACGTGACTATGTTCCATACCACAAAAGCAGTGCAATTTTATTTGGCTTCCAAAGCAAATGCTCAGCATTTTTCAGACAGGTAGCAGAATACCTGCTCACTGCTGAGCTGGGATATGTTTTAGGGCTCTACCTGCCAATCCCTGCCCCATGTGTGTAGCTTTTCAAGAGCCAGAAATATAGCGAGCAATCCATTGTCTTTGCCAAAACTCAGCCCACCAACTTATAATGCTACACGATAGCGCTAAAAATTAGTACTCGCCAAATCCGACAAATTCAAAATCACTAAATCTTGAGCTTACAATTAAAAGTAACTTTCAAATAACTTATACTCTGGCCCTCTTCATGGAAACTCAAGTCCTTGTGAGAGTTTGCTAGTAACTCAACACTAGTTAGATAGTATGACCACTCTTTATATAAATTTTAGTTTCTTTAATAACTACTGTGCTAGTTGTACAGCCAGCATATTAATTCTGGTTAACTTTCCTTTATAGGAAAGAACTTGTTAACAAATCCACACTCCAGAAGCCTTTCTATTGCTGGACTGAATGTAGCTGTATATGACTTTTTATCTGGTAACTATTGCAATGCTCTGACTTTTCTATACTGTGTACTAACTTACTTTCACCTGTAGCCATTGACTTCAGGGTAGAAACAAATTTTGGCTTTGGAATTTCCCCAATACAACCAAACAAGTCTTTCAATTTTTCATCTTTCTGCAATTCAGCCAACAGCCTTCTTGTGGCAAAGAAAGCTTCAATGGCATCCATGTGATTATATACAGCTGCTGGAGCACAGGGGGGAATCTGGTAGTTGGGAAGGCGACTTTTATTCTCATGCTCATTGATAAGGTATACACAATCCTGAAGTGCAGGGATCAATGCTTTGGGTGAATGTGGAGACTGTTTCAAGGATTCTAGCAGTTCAACTAAATGACTGCTGTCTATCATGTTTGGTCTGAGGCCACAAAATGCATAGTGGACTCCCTTGAGACACTTTTCCACTGTTTCATGACACAAGAAGCAAACGAGGGCAGGAAAGTGATGAGCCCCAGCTGATTCCTCTTGTTCATCTTGCTGTTCAGTGCTGGACATCTCATCTTGTGATCCAATACTGGAAGATTCATCTTGCTGCTCAACAGTGGGGACTTGTTCTGGTTGGTCAGTTGTATCTGGTTCAGGACGTGAAGTTTCTTTTGGATGATGAATGCTGGAAGCTTCACTCACCTGGTCAGTGCTAGTTGCTTCATTTTGGACTTCTACTTCCATGGAATCCACATCTCCCATTGACTCTAACAAGAATTCTGCTGCTCTGTAGTCAGCCTTGGCTTGATCTAGCCACATTCGTGAACTCTCAATGCAGATTGGTGGTTTGGGTGGTTGTGTGGGTGTTTCTGGAACTGGTTGAAAACGGGTTTGTTGTGGAGGTCTGCATCCCCTTCTCCTGGACATTGTTGGAAACCTCTGTTGGGGATACTGTGGAGGTGTGAGTTGGGCTACTGGTGGTGGTGGAGTGTGGTGAATTTGACGTGACTGAGTTTGCTGTGATCTCAGAGGATGCCTTTGACGTGAATAGGGGTAACGGTATGACAGTTGTTGTGCGTCATCATCTGAATCTGATGTACTGGAGTATCTGGTTGCTTCCTCACTCTCCACTCCTTCCTCTAAGCACATCTGTTCAAATCTTCCTGCAAGTTGGACCCTGAAAGATCTGGTTGCTTCCTCTTCTTCCACTCCTTCTTCCAAACACATTCGTTCAAATCTTCCAGCCAGTTTGTCTAGTGTCTTAACAAGTTGATGATGTTCATCAACTGTACAGCAAGGAAGTTCTGTGCAGCATGTTAGCCTTTGAATTTCCATTACTGCTGGGCCAAAAAGATGCTGTGCTCTATCTTGAATGACCAGCTGGTAGTGCAAATGTCCAACCAGGCGGATAGCAAGCAAAGATATGTCAAGACCTGAGAGGCTTTGTATTTCCAGAGAGTGGTAGATTTCCCCAAGCCATGTATACAGTGAGTCTAAATCACTACATGGCACATCTGCTAGGATAATGGGAGTTGCAAACATACTTACCACTGGTTGTTTCAAGAAGAGTGCTGCTCGCTGATGTGGTGTCAGGCATTTGTAAAGCTGAAGGGGAGTAACCCACAACTTGACCTCTTCTTCAGTATCCTCTGTGTCATCACTTGAGTTGGTGACTTGTAGTGTTCTGATCTGTACTGACGGCTCAAACACTTTGTGAGATTGTTTCACTTCCACAATCTCACAATACCTCATGGTTCCATCAGCTGAGTGAAACAATACCAATTCACCTGCACTAAAGTTTAGAATGATTAGTAAATCATGGTGGGTAAGTGTGTCTAGTTGGACAGTGTCACCAATGTCGTGGTAGGTAACCTTCTCTAGTTCATTGGGGTTGTATGGTTCTACTCTTTCATCATCTAAAGCCCGTGAAATACTATGAGGATCGCACTTGAACATTGCCACAATGTGCATATCATTCTTGATCTCTCCATGAAGCACCTTTCTTACTGCAAATGCCAGCTGTTTTAAGAAGGACTCTTCAGTGAAATCGTCAATGTGAGGTGAGATATATAAAATATTCTTTCCGCTTTGCATTTCCATGTGGCAAAAAGCTTTGCCTTCTGTTCCAGGAATTGGCTTACCATTCTGACAGAGCACAGTTTTCAATGGTTCGTGTGCAATGCACTTGATTTCTACTTGTGCAAGGATCTTTGCTGCAATCAGAAACTCTTGAGTTGGTACAGATTTGTTTTCACTCCAGTACACACGACACAACCCATTCAAAAGTTCAATTGAAGTAAACGTATCAAGCAGTTTCTGCACATAACCACACCTTGTTGTCCGCTTCTTTACAGTATACAGTTCCTCATCAGTACAGTTAAAGTCAGGACTCTTAACATCTTCATGAAGTTTCTCTGAGATGACGGTGCTGAGTAGCCTGACACCAAGGGAGACTGGAGGAATTGTTCGCCCTCTATCATCGGCGGGTGGTTGCTTTATGAATTCAAAATTTGCACAGCTTTGGGCAGGAATCCTTTTAGCATACCAAGGCACGTCATCATAATACAGCTTACTAGAATCTTGGAGTTCATGCTGATCTGTTAAAAGAGAAACATTGATTCTCCCAGTAAGAGTGCCATCTCCACGGCGCAAGCATCTTATCAGTTGATTGTAAGCTCCTTCAGTAACTTTCATGTACTGATCATTGCTTTTGAGTTCCATTCCACTTTCTACTATCCCATCATTGATGCTATTTAGAATCTTAGCATATTGGAAAGCTTTCAACTCATCACAAATGGAAAGAACTTTCATGAAATGATCATACTTCAGCAAGTGTGGTGGCATTCGGTAACAGAAAGGCTCCAGACTGCACTCACCTGGAATATGTTTTGCAAGTTGTGTTCGTTTAACCAAAGTGATGGGAGAGGAGACAGGACTGTCTTCTGTGTTCAGAAGAAGGATCGCCTTATCCATCAGTGGTTCTAAGTCTGTATCAGTTAACTTCTTTTTCATGTTTAGGAATGCATAATGAGCAGTAAATAGTTTCACCATTTGCTCAATTTGATTGGTAGATTTTGGCTGTTGTGCACAGGATCTACTAACCACTTCAGACAATAAAGAGAGATTCTGGACAACAGTTTCTGTCCTCAAAGGAAACTCTATTTGTAATCCATCCTTTCTCATCTTAGAAGAGCGGAGCTCATCACAGTCTCTAGGAAGGACAGACTTATGCAGCCAAGCAAGATCAGCATCTGCCAGGAAGATAGAATCTCTGAAACAGATCAATGAGTTCTGTTTGAGTTGCTGTGTCCGTAAGGGTGGACTAATGCCTGCCAATAACTCATTTATGTGAAGCGGCATAGAAGGACAGATAAAATGAATGTCTGCTACATTGTGAAGAAAGGCAGTGACCGCATGTACCTTCTCAGGAGCTTGTTCCTCCTCACTAATAGCTTTGATCTTACTAATTAATGCTGCAAGTAGTACTTGGGACTGCTTCATGAGAACTATAGAAGAATGACGTGAACTGGCTACTCGGTTAGCCTGTAACAGCCACTTAGATTTAGTAATCTTTTTCTTTAGTCCCACATCTCTGAGAAAAGGTAACCACTTTTGAGAGTTCCATGGAGCTGGAGGTAGTTCTGTGCAATAAAATGTTTTGAAAAAATCCACTTCTGGATCATACAGTTCAGATGGTGGTCTGTAACTCCCATTCAGGTGAATGAACCGCGCCTTTCTTAGTGCGTCTAGCACACACTGCATATCAGGATGCTCTTGGTTGTGCTTAATAAATTGCAGGTGTACAATAATAGCTGCATCACCAAGATGTTCAATGTTTGGAATTATAAGTCTCACATAAAACTCTGAAAGACTAATTACAGCCTCACTGTACCTAGGTACTATTGCACGGTAGAATGCCTGGGTATACTTATCAGGATGTTTGAGAATGACTGCATTGGTGTGCTTCTGAATTTTATCAATGCCATTCATGGGCATTTTAGGAGGGATGATGAAGATTCCAGAATGTGCAGAATCCAGGGAAACAAATGATCCATCAGTTGTCTGAAACAGTCTTAATCTGGAAAAGATCCTGGTTACTTCAGGTTTCATGGTAAACTTTGATTTTCTTATGCACTCAATGAAGGCATGTACTTCCTCAGCATTCAGTTCTGCTTCATAGTTCAAGGTGAGTTGCAGGGAGAGGCACTCAATGACATCTTCTGGAGATGAACAGGAGGTAGTTACACTTTGAAAAACTTTCATCCCTTTCTGCTGATCACAATCTAACAGTGGGCAACCAAGTTTCCTCAGGACATTTTGCACATCACTGTCACCAACAACTGTGTTGATAACAGCTTTGCACAGAGAAATTGGAAAGAGTCTTTCATCCATGGTAGGAATTATTGCTTTACAGTGAAAGTAGTGCAGTATGCTATCATTGGTCCAGGAGTACTCAGAAAGATATTCCCATAGGTTCCTAACAATCTCCATGGTATTCGACTCAGAAGACATTGGAATAGGAGACATGGTGTCAGGCAGTTCAATATGCTGAGCTACAACTTCTATAGGGAGAGGAACAATTACTTTACACTGAAAGAGGTGCTTTCCCACCTCTGATCTTTCCAGATTGGGATCAATGAATCTCTCAGCAAGGCCTGGTAACAGAGCAGTGAACCTTGACTCGTACATCTGTGATGATCTTTGGAGAGAACCATCTGATGCAAGTAACAATGGGACAGTCTGTAGCACAGAAGGAAACTCTTTATCAGAGTAGCCTTTGCTGCAGTATGCAAGGAGATGTTCAATGTTCTGTCTGAGTAAGACCTCAGTTGAATCACAAAATGTTGCTTGCTGCAAATGTTTGATAACCTTCTGGGGGTCAATCCGGGCCAGTTCTCCATACTTTTCATCAATTTTGGAACACGACCAATGGATGAGAAGGGGTGCACTTGTAAGAGGCATACCAAGTGCTACGAGAACATCTCTGAGCTTAGTGCTAACAACAGCAATTTTCTCAGTCCTTTTACAAGCAACTTCAGTACAAAAATAGCCACTTTTAAGTTGAAACCATTGCAACTCAACTTGAGGATTTGCAGTGCCATGTACTAAAGGTGATTGTTGAGGCATCAAAACAGGTGGGTTCTTCAAGAGAAGTTGTGCATAGAAGGCTTCAGGCAGTTTTAGATCTCCAAGCTCTCCTGGTATTTCTAACTTAGGGAAGAGGTTGTAAAACCACTTGCTACTACCAGTTAATGGCACCATGTCCATTGCTTGCAAAACAAGATCAACGTAGGCATGTGCAATCACTTTGGTTGCAATCTCCTTGTTCCATTCACTGAGTCCTTCATGCTTAATCTCCTCAAAATGCTTTCTAGAATCATCAACAAGAAAGTGACCATTGACATGAACAGGTAAATGGCTGTCCAGAGGAAGTGGAAGGAAACAGAAGATGTGGTACTGACGATGTTCGAGACTCAACTGTGCTGCCACACCACCAACAGGCTTCAAGCCATGCTGTAGTGCACTCTGGAGGAGGCCTAAGTCCAGTTGGTTGCTACCAACAGCACGCTGGACTAACCATGTGGTGTCCACTGGTGAAAATTCACCATTTTCTCCATCCTGTCTTTCCACATGGAGAATGTTAACTTCATGGCATGTGGATTTAGTAGCTGGGCACTTCCCCTCTCTAATCTGTTGTAGGCAATCACTGGTATAACTAGCAAATTGTTTGTATGCTTGTAGATGTAGAGCAGAAATGTTTGCTGTGGTTGTGGAATTGTGTGTACACTTGCCATCTTTGTTGATCTCAAACACAGAGATTTGCTGTAAGTGGTTCAAATACACAAGAATATCTTTTGCTTTTGAACTGAGACTTTTAAGCAGTTTAGAGAGGTTATCGACAGAAAATGTCGTGCCCTTAAGTTTGTTTCTATGTTGATCACCTGTATATGAGTGTCTTGGAAAGATTTGTGTACATGCATCGGGGTGCTTGTAAAAGATTTCAAGTTTTCTAGTCAAAGGCAATCGAAAGACAACAAAGCCATTTTCTGAAAAGTTTCTCAAGCAATTTGGAGCACATTTGGAGAGCTTTGGCAGATCATTTGCAAGGAATGGCTCAAACTGGTCAGCGAACTCTTCAATATGCTTGCTTGTCACCTTCCACCTTCTTCCAGGGCTACGCTTGTTTGATGCTTTTGGTGCAAACTCACATGTTGGATCCAACACACAGAAGTTTTCTGGCAATCCACCCTCTCCATATGAGAGAAATGTTGGACAGTCAGTTATATGATAAGCAACATTAAAGCCGATTCCAAATTTTCCAATCTTATCACCAGACTGGTCCTTTCCACCTCTTCCAAGTTTTGCAAGTCCCTGTATGTCTGCCTCAGAAAATTTCCGATTGTTAAAAATGCAGAGAGCAGGAGTGTGCTGAAGTTTAGCCCAGTTTTTACCATGACCAAATAGCTTCTTATCTTGAAAGTCTGTGCGATGATCCAAAACAAACACAATCTCTGATGCTTGGGCATCATCTGCATTTTGGATAAACTCTTGGAACATTGATTCATCTGCAGGGTACTTCTTCAAGATGGAGTTCAATCTGTCACACAGTTCCTCATATTGACCATAGTCACTGCCATCCAAGAAACTCTCGTCTTCGATGTCCTTAAGAATAGCATCAAGTAATGGACGAGCACCAAGAGCCTCGGCACGTTTGATTGGAATGCTGGGATGAACAAAGTGGCCTGACCCTGTATCAAAGTGAGCCTTGTATGCTTCTGACTCAGCAAGCCACCCAGCTAAATCAGATCCAATTTTTTGTGAAGCTAACTGTGAAGCAGGACGCATTACTTTGTTTTCATCAGGAAGGTAGAAGTCTTCACTGCATTCTTTGTGAAGCTTAAGTTGTGACACTACTTCTTGTAGAATCTTTTCAATGAAGGGAATAATATCATCAGATACAGGAGAATCTGGGCCATGATCATCCTTGATCTGCTTCAATATTTGAGCAAGTACCTCAACTGTGGCCTTTTCTCGAACTCCAAGAAGGCTGAATAGTCTATCAAATGTTCTGTTGGTTGAGGAAAGTTCACACATGTAGGGGTAGCACTGGTGATGCCACACTTTAACAACTTGGTTAACTGACAAAAAGTGGCCATCCTGCCATATGAAACTCAGTCCTTGTAACCTATGCTTTATTAGATTAGCAGCTACACCATCAGAGTCCCATTTCAGTTTATGTTCTAGGTATTTGTAAACGTCATACATCACCTTCTCATTGTTAAGATGGCTTCTTGTTGCATCACTAATTTCCACTTCTGTGAGGCTAGAAACTAAACAATGTAAGTGCTGTATCACAAGCTCTAAGTTAGGAGCACTCTCACCTACTCCAAGGCAGTCTAGCACTTGATAGCCATGAGTTAGGGTAGGTGGAAGCTCAACCACGGGCTTCTGTGTAAAAGTGAGGTTTTTATACTTGGGATGGAGTGATTCTGATGGAGTAATATACCCGTGTTTAGTATACCAGGGAATATCAATGCCTTCAGGTTTCTTTAAGGGCAAGAGGAATGCAACATCCCGTAGGGTTTCTCTGACTTGTTTTAGTTCGTCAGTTAATGTGACTGTGGTGAAAGTATAGGAGGAGTATGTCTTCTGAAGGTACTCAAGGATGTGGTGAGAACGCTCAGTTGCCTCATGGGGCATAAGCTCACAAACTGAGGTGGCACGTTCATGAAGGTCAGTTAGTTTGAGCTTGTATCTAGCCATCCCTAACAATGCAAGACCGTACATTGCTCTGCTTGATTTCAGCAGACAGTCACTTGGGAACCTTCCTTCAGATGGAGAGTACAGACATTTGAGATGTGGCTGTGTACAGTCAATCAATTGATCTGGATGCAAAAGTTCACTACTCTCCTGACAAGGAATACAGTGGTTCTTCTGTAAAAGTTTGTTTGCCCATTTGTACTCATGATGCTCCTGACCAACTTTCTCAAGGAGATATAGTAAATGTTTGTCACGCAATGATGGATCAACAGTAATAACATTAGGAAAGAGAACCTCTTCACAGAATCTGTGGTAGGTGTAGACTGCTTTCTTCTCTTGCAAACCTTTCTTGATCATCATCATAACATGATAAGATTGACTCGGAGGTTCCACTATTTTATATCTCTCCTGAATCATCACTTCGATTGCATCCTTGCAGACTTCACTCTTTAACAAGTATTCAGAGAAAATGATGGCTTCTTTGGGACAAATCCAACAGCCACCATTCACTTCAGACCACAGTATTTCCAGTTCTGTAGCCATGAGCTGCTTCCCAAAGGAGGATACCAAGGCTTGAGGTACAATACCCGTTGACTTCTTAAGATTCCACAGAGAATAATAGGAATTCAGAATGTCCTTTTTGAGATTTGTGTCTTTAATTTCTTTTAAGTTGGTTCTTGAAGCAAGGGTAGCAAGCAGCTGATTGAATGCTTCAGTGAGTGCACTCTGCCCCAAGGCCTTGTTCCAACGTGAACCAAAGGTCTCATCATCTGCTGCAGAAAGACTACGACGGTCCTTGCCAACATCAAAGAAGCCATTAATATGAAACTGAAGCCCACTCTTTACTGGCAAGGGAAGAAAACAAAAAGTCAGACCTTCTACACCTTTAGGGATTATCCCACCAGAGACCATGTCAATGTTTACAGCAACTTCTGCGAGAGGAACAAGGCCAGTTTGCTTTCCCTCTAATTTTAGAATGTCAAGTGTTGAGGAAGATGATTGAAGAGTGGAGCAAAGAAGCCACTGAGATTGTGAACATCCACTGGTCTTACTGCTGACTTCAATTTTGAGGGAAGACTTCTTAGTTCCTTGGTAACTAGGATTGTGTAGGTAGTCCTGTATGAGAGAAGTTCGTGCATTACTCTTGTGAGATTGTAAATGTGCAGTGCACACATTTTGACAGGCAGACTTTTTAATTGAAAGCACCTCTTTCATCTCAGCATGATTTGTAGCATGTTCATCAAGGTAAAACAAAGATACTCTTTCTACATGCTTTAGAAAGAGAAGGAGTTCTGTAGCTCTATTCTGCAAGGCTTTTTCAAGTCTCTCCAATTCTCTTTTGGTATAAATTTTTCTGCATATTTCACTATTGCCTGCAGTCACTATATCACGAAATGGAAAACGGAAGAGGGTACCATTGTAACCTCCTTCAGGCAAATCAAATATGTTGCAACCAAAGATGTTCTGGTATGGCATAAACTGGTCCTCATAAACTTTTAGATCTCTTTGGCTCTCAACAAGATCAATTCTCATTCCAGGCTCTCTTGGAGATACTCTGTCACCAAGGTAGATGGTATGTGGGTCAAACATGGTGAAGTATCGTCTGCTGATGAAGCTTGGAAGATCAGTAAGCTGGTATACTGCACAGAACCCAACACCAAATCGTCCAGTTTTAAGAGGGTTACTTCGTTTGGTTTCACCAGCTAGCTGACAAATGTGTTGAAAATCCGGGTCTGAGAATGTAGCATTATTGTATGCAATCAAAGCTGGACCTTGCCAGGGCTGTAGGTCTCCTGAAAAGAGAGATGAAGAAGGGTGTTTCCTCCAGTCTATAAGAAACTTCACTTCTGTCGCTCCTGCATCATCAGCATTTTGAATTAGTTCCTTGAAAATATCAATGTTGGTTTCATAATCTTGAACAATGTGCCGAATTCTCCGAGTAACTCTTTCATGTTGACCAGCTAAAGTGTACTTTATGCACAATTTTTCAGATGGAGCTATCTTCTCACTCAGTGGTTTCACTTGAAAATACCTTGCTAGTGGTGCATCCACCTTTTCATGCACAAATGTGAAGTGTGATATCTGCAGAAGGTTCTTCTTCTGTTTGATCCAGTCCCTGTCATCAAATGTACACTGTATAGAAGGCAAAAGGAAGCCATCTGATGTAGGTATAAGGATGTTTCCAGGTGACTCAGATGTCTCTTTTAACCAATTTAAAATGTCTAGTACCATCTTAAGTTCAGGTTCAGATCCTGTGAGAGACCTGGCAGTACTCTTACATGTGGCTTGGATTTTATGCAGAATTTGAACAACATCTTCAGTTTCAATGCTTTTCTTGATGTTGCACTGTTTGAACAGGGATTTGAATTGACTCAAATGTAAGTTCTTGGAGATGGAAAAGATATATGGCTCTAAATCTATACCCTGTGGTAGCTTCAGGACAACGCTGGTAACAGGAAGAAACTCTTTTACACTCTCCCACCATATCCAACAGCTGGGCAGGGACTGCTCAGGAAATGGCACAGTTGAAAGGAACCTGTAGATGATGCTAACCACTTGGCTGATTGAGCTGTATTCAACCACCTTCTCAGCCTTCACTGCTGTAACCAGATTGGATAGGTGCCGAATGACATCTCCAGCATGTATTTGGCAGAATCTGGTAGCTATATATCCACGTATAGCTTCATACTCACATGAGAGAAATGGTTTGACACTTCCAACCAAGAGTTCATTCTGGTGAACTGGGAGACACAATTTATCAGCAGTTTCAAGGCAGTGCAATGACTGCCCATACCATGGTAAGTGAGATGGGTAGAATGGTGGTGGAGTGCTTTGTGCGAAAAGAAATGGCACATGGTGTACTGCATTCCATAGTCTATCTGGAAAATACTGCATTAGGATTTTCAAAATTGTCTTGCTTCTCTGCAGTGCAGCCTGAACATCATTCTTGAACAATGTAGCCACCGTTCGCACACGAGATTGAATTAATGAACATAATTGGTCTACATTGTGAACAACTGAGTTCCAAGTTATCAATCCTAACTTTCTTAGGTTCCCCACATATGGGTCATACTGTTCAGCTGGAAAAACAGGTTCAGTTTTGGAGTCAAAGAGCTCTTGAAATGTTTCATTGTGTGGATCATAAAGCTCACTGGGTGACTTTAGATATGATAATGTACGAATAAACTTGCTTTCCTTAAGACAGGATATGACAGGTCTGGGAAGATAAGGCTGCTGTGACAACAACCACTTGGCAATGTCATCTCCATCCAAACACCTTTGTTGCAAGAAACAGGCATATGGAATCAGATGTTCCACACAGAATCTTTCAACAGACAGTTCAGGAATCTGTCCAAGAGTCTTGATCAGTTGAATGGAAGGATAGTCTTCTCTACTGAGGATATAGTCAGGGTAACAAGGATTGGTAGGCAGTGTTAGTTTAGCAGGGAGAAGAATATGTCTTTGAGGATCCAGAGGAACATATTTAACCTCAGATTTTCCAATGCCTGCTTTGAAAATTGGCAGTGAGCTCAAACATTGACGATACTGTGAGGGGATGGAACCAGAAGCCAAATATTGTCTTAAGGCATCCTTCTGTTCATTACTGAAGCTGTGAACTGTGCTAGCTTTCTTGTGTGAGTAAATCTGTTGGGCTACTAATGCAGGATTGAGGGTTGGGATGTAGCGATTCATCCCAGGGTGTGCAAAACAAACGGACCTTTCAACAATTGTAAACCCCAGCTGCTCAAGGATGCCCACCAACACGGCTGGTTGATGAAAAGGGATGATAGTGAGGCTTATGGTCTTTGTGATTTCAATCAGAGATATTGTTACTTTTGTGTGCACAGAATCCTGAGGCAGGGATTGTGGGATTAGGGGCAGACCCTCAAGAAGAGGAAGTGGGACTGACTTGCTTGTCAGCCAATTCCAGACACCTCTAATCCATTCCAGTGGAGGATGGTTGGAGCATCCAGGTGTCCACCCCCACACTGAAGGGCACTTCCGTTGTTTGCACCAGGAGAAGATTGACTGTTTCAATATTGTGGAACAAATATTTTCAGGTGTTGCTAGTTTAAGTTGCAGCTGTCCATGTTCTGCTAGCATGACTAGCTTTTTTTCAAGGCCTGGGGGGATTTCTGTACTCACTATCATGCTGTCAACTCCCGGGAGTAACTGAAGCACTTCCTTGAGGTTGCTTGTGAAGATATATTTTGAGTTTGCTTGCAATGGGTCTTCAAACTGACAGAAGGAAAGCTTGTCTGACTTCAAGGGAAGGAGAGGAATTCCTACTAAATCTTTCTCACTGAGATCACTGTCAGACAGAATATAGTCAAGTAAGGCATACATGGAATTCTGATCTTTCATAGTGGACTTTGATTGTAAAAACTCTTTGTGTTTCCTGAGTGCCTTCCTCACCAAAGGAGGTGTTACTTCATGATCCACAACAATCTTTAGCAATGTCTCATGTGATTGAAGAGTCTCACAGAGAGCACTTGGGAAACTCACGACAGGTATGCCAGCATAAATGAGGGCCTCAATTGCAAGTGCAGGAGGAAGAAGTTGTGGAGCAGATGAGAATGATCCTGGAAGGAAGTATGCATCAGATAGTTTCACCCACTTACCTCTATCTGCTTGGGTCCAAACAAGGGGAAACTCAGAGGCAAGTTTTAAAGTAGGTTCAACAAGATCAGACCAAATGGATTGGTTTTTAACTTCTCTATACACAGGCCAGGCAGCATAGGGATCTGTGATGTGCCTTGTGTTCTGCACTGGCGGAGTTCCCTGATACTGCAGCAGTGAACTACGGCAGGCAAGAAGGATACTGTATGCTGGGGCAACAAGGTTGTGAAGGAGCTCATAGTTCCACCGAGCTTCCTTACCTTTATCATCATGTGCTGGCCACTTGATACTCCTTCGATTGTCGGCCACTGAAAAATAGCCATGAACATTAACTGGCAAAGCAGTGCAGCCTGGCAGGGGAAGAAAACAGAAAGCTTGTCCACTGACAGACCCTGCATCCTCATGGGACAGAGGAAGAGTAAGCTGAGAATGATGCAGCTGGCGCAGAAATGGACTAAGTTCCTGCAGGAGAATGTTTGGTTCAGTGATTGCACTAGCTGAAAAGCTACAATCCTGGGGTAAATGTATATGCTCTGGAAGGCTTGCTGCTATCGCAACCCAAGGCAACACTTTCAGCTCCTTACCAAGCTTCTTCAGTGCCATGTTGCTACTGCCAATCACACTCAACACTAGCCAGTGGATCTTTTTGGCTTCTCTTTCTGCCAGGGTTTGCAAAAATGTGGCAGTGAACAACTGCACTTCAGCGTGTGAACTGGAGAGACTATAGTTTTCTGCTAATGTTTTGCTTTGCTTCCTCTCTGTCTGTAAAGCTTGCTTACTCTCAGCATCAACCTCTACTCCAAACAGTAAGGTAGCTTTGCCATCCCATTTGTAAACAGAAATGCTAGTAACATTTTTTAGAAATAGCAGGATAATAGGGCCCTCCTCCTTTAGTGAGCTAAAGAGATTTTCAATGACTTTTTCTGGATTGTAGGTGGTGCTAGATATTTTTGAGACAGTGCCATCCTGGCGCATGCCATCCTGGCGCAGTGGAAAACGAAACAGTGTGGCATTGTAGTCAGTCTGTTCAGAAGACATGCCAAAAATTCCATCAAAACAAGCCTTGTGGCCTTCGTGCTTGAAGAATTCTCCAAGCCTTTTCTTCTCTCCTGCTGGTTGAGTCTCATCCTTTACACAAACACACTGGCGGTGTGGGTCAACAATGCCCACCCACTTTCTACTCACAATCATTGGCAGATCTGCATGTGAGAAGTAAGTATATGTCTTTGACTATGCAATCTACTTTATAGGAGCAAAAAACATAAGATAGAGCAGCATTGTTAGCTAACTACGCTTTTTTAACGTACACTTGAGAGAACTATAGCCTAGCCATAGGAACTGGTTATAAATGCACTTTTATTGTAGAGACCAGTTAATAGGTGCACGCTCTTAATGTATGTAATAGCAAGAATTAGGCATACACTAAACCTGTCCTATCGCACATGTTCATTGTCTAGCGCTTTGATATCAGAGAGTCAGTAGACTCTCTATGTAGGGATATCGTGGACGTGCAATATATGCAATACTTAAGCAAAAGCCATATAACTTCACCACAAATATGCTAAAAGCTTATTTACGTGCCCAGGCTTCCTCCTTGAGTGCCTTTGTGATCAGTAAGACTCATAAAGTTGCCCAAAAGCCTCGCGGAAGACAGCTAAACGCAAAAGTGTGTGGTAGCGAAAGTGCCATTTTCGTATTCTTTCTTGTTAAGATCACTATGTTCAATAATGATATCTCAAAAACGGTTTGAGTACTCACCGTCATTTTAGCACGAAACTGATGCTTATCACAGTGCAGGCTCTACGACCACTCAGCGGCTTTATAGCTTCAAGTCGATAAAGCTGTTCACAGCACTGCCCGGCTGTTGTCCGTTGTGAAGGATGCCATTTTCTAATTTTGTACGCATGCGCACATGTAGTCTTGTTCCCATACCAAAGACCACGGTCATTGTTCTGGGAGCTAGACAAGTGCATGAGCGAAATCGCAAGTTGACCAGCAGGCATTACGCACGGCTGATATGGTGATGACCCGTAGTAGTGGGCAAAGCTTATGAATACCACGTAAGTAAGGCGCTGCATTCAGCTGCTTACTTATAGCTACACTAATAAATAGCCTACTCACAACTTTAGTAAACTATGTAAAGCTAGGATTGTCAGTTGTCAGTACAGTTTTCTGTGCTGCAGCTGGTCAGTTGTTATGTGATCGAAAATCAGGAAATTGGTTTCACAAAGGTTGGTACGGAGAGTGGTTGGCCCTTCATCAGATTCTAGCTGTGGCAATGTTACTCAATTATTACATGCTTGGAATCACTATACTAAACTGTCAATGCCATTTCAAGTTCTGGGGTTGTGGTTACACTTGAAAGAAATATTCTTAGGCTTAGGTCTAACTGTAACTGAGATTAACATAAAAAAAGTACAGAAACAAGAATAATGTAGTACTCCAAACTATGCAGGATCATAGAAGCAAGGACACCTAAACAGCTACTAAACTGTCAGTGCTGTTTCAAGTTATAATTATGGGTTTGTGGTTGTACTTGATTGACATTGTAACTCAGAATATTAAACATGAAAAGTACGGAAATAAGAAATAAAAATCATTAAAAATGAAAACAGATGTAGGGATGGCATGCTAAAAAGTGCACCAACAAGAACGGGAGGATTTTGTATATTTACCTCCTCTTTTATAATATCCTCTCTTTCTTGTTAGTGCACTTTTTGGTACGCTACCCCTACATTTGTTTTTATTTTTTAATGACTTTTACTCCTAGTTTTTTTAGCTCATTCAAACTTAGTGAAGAGACCGTCACATAGGCACATTCCCAGACTCCTAACCAGTGCTTTGGAACCTACAGTACAGAAAGGCAGGGAGAGCTTGGTATGTCATGTGGTGGTGAGCCAGAGCAGGTAAATTGCTGTGCATATGCTGACTGAGCCCCACACTAGCAAGTTGAATGGTGATTTTGTCTGTATACCGTATTTATTACACACGCAAATTAAGCAAATTAAACAATTTGAGTGGGCATGTGTTAAGTTAGATCCACCCATAAATTCTAGGAATTGAATTTCTTGCGTTAGATTAGATCATGCGTTGCAATGGATTCAAGTGCGAAAATTTTTTTGGTCAAACAGAAATGCAAAGAGTTCCTGGCCTTCAGTTCTCCAGAAGTGGATAGACAGTAGCAGCAGTAGCAACAAAAAGTCTTACAAACCCCAAAGTCTAACAACTATGGGATAGCTCTTTCTCCTGGAAATTGTTCTTGACCGCCCTTTGTCACAAAATAAACTGACTATGACAACTGAGAGGCTTCAATCCTGGTATTGCAGATCAACCCAAAATTAATTAGTGTCTGCTTGCCCTAACCACCCATAAATTCCCAGAATTGAATTTCTTGCGCTAGATTGGATCATGCATTTAAATACGGTATATACATCCGGTATATACATCCGGTATAATGGTTTATCCTCTAATTTAACACGGGCAATACATGTTGCCGCATATGCGTATGGACAAAATTTTTTGAAAACTACACATGGCCAGAAGCTCTTACGTAGATGTATTTTGCATGCAAGCTCTACTAGCTCCTTACAGAGTTTTGAACATGAATACTCAGAGCACTTGTAGAAGGGCTCTCAAACCATTGCAGAACAAGGAAGATAGGCAAAGGCATAGTAATGAATGAGAGAGAGCTTGACGTGTGGCAGAGACAGAGTAAGAAAAAGCCTGAAAGTTTGAGAAAACGAAGGGAGAGAGATCGTGCCAGATACAATACCCAGACCTCCTGTGAAAGAGAAGCCACATAGATGGGTCAGAAGATGAGGACTTGACTGGCCTGTGCTCCACATTGTAACAAACCAGTTCCTAAGTAGCCTTGTTCCCAGGCCTCCCCGTTTTTGTTCTTCGGGTTACGTTCATATAATAATACATGAAAGCGGAAGAGTGACAAAAAACTGGTAAGGCCTGAAAATACCTATCATGTGAATGACCTCTGGTGGATGCGAGGTGGACGTAGGGGGGGAGGGGTCCACGTTCAAATAACGTACTACCGTATTCTCTCTAAAATAACAGACACTCAAATTGTCCGGACACCTCAAATATGAATTTTTCGTCGCTCTAATTAAACTGGACAGCAGAAAAATTGAGGGATTTCCCTCTCTAATTCAAGCGGACACACGCGAGGTCGAATTGTTTTTTGTCGGAGTGTTGGTTAGTCAAACAAAGCTCCGCAGAGTGAATCAAGGAATAGAGAAAAGCTCTACGATGTTATTTTGAGTCTAGGTAGTTATTCTGGAAATTACGGAGAACGCTTACATGCTGCATGTTGTGTGTACCAGGTACTGTCTTTGGCTTTTCTCGTTGATAGCAAGGCGCAGCTCCAAAACTGTCTTCATATTTAAAAAGCTCATGGGCCACAGCACCTTCGCAGTTAGTGTTATATTTCTGCTTGGAGGCGTTGTGAACAAATCATGGCCAATAAGTCGTTTTTACGATCGAAGCAATCAACAATGATCCAGGCTTCGTTCACTATGCTTCGCCCCTTGAGTCCGATGGTGATGCACAGCAGGTCTGTTCATGGGAGCTGACGGTAGCCCCCACACACAGATAGCGGCAGTAATTGTAACTCGTAACAAAAGCGTAGCAGATAACTCACAAAAAGGACGACGAAACTGGCACTATTTTTAAGACCTCTCTAATTCACACTGGACACTTCCATTGAGAAATTATAAACTCTCTAAAATTTTCCGGACACTTTGAAGCTGTCCACTATTTTAGAGAGAATATGGTAGACTTCATCATCAAGCATTCCAGCGATAGCCAGGACCTCAGACGTTCACGAGATTGACAGTACTCAACTTCACCGGTAAGAAACTTGCTCTGGTGTGTATTGCACACGAGTTTGTAGATGGGCACTTCCCCCCCCCCCCCCCCCCCCCCCTATGTCCACCTCGCGTCCACGTCACATGGTAAGCGTTCCCAGGCCTTCTCCGTTTTTCGCCGCTATTCCGCTTCTGTGTATTACACTAAATGCAAACCGAAGAATGAAAAAAAACGGGGGAGGCCTGGGAACGAGGCTAGTTCCTAAGGCCATTCTGAATTAATTGTTTGTTTGAACTAACATGACCACAAGAATGTTGGGTCGGTCGGTCGGGTGGGTAATATTTTATTTAGGCCCACCGGATGTATTAAACGTGGCAGCTTAGCTCTGAAACGGTAGCCTAAAAAAAACAATTTTATCCTACTTGTGCTAAAATGTTTGAGGCGGTGCATATAACAATTATTACCCAACTATGAGGCACTTTTAAAACTTCAGGTCGGTCAGGTTAGTTCAATTAATTCAGAGTGGCCTAAGTACATAACCCATCCTTAGCCTCGTTCTGAGCTTAAGCTTGGGAACAAGGCTAAACACTTAGTAGTTCTTCAACACATGCGCAGAGGACGTGTTGCAAAAATTGATTCCTGGGGTGGGGCTACTATCAATTACAGCGCGGGTTCCTAGGGTGGGGGCTGTTTTTAATTGCAACACACATTTCTGAGTAGAGCTGCTAAAACGTGGCTAATATCTGATGAAAGAACAGAACAACCGGTCAATGTGCACTTTAGAACCACTAAAGTGTTTAACTCTTTAACCACCGTAGGCTATTTACTGGAAGTCTTTATTAGGCTTTGGATACCGTCCTTGGTCCGTATTTCCACTTCTGCTTGGAGCTAGCACTGGAAACTTGAGTCAAAGCTTTATTGACACATTGTCTGTGGGTTCATGACCTTAGCCACACCCACTCATTAGCAAGCATTCAATAGTCAGGGCCCTCCGACCAGAATGTGCTCCTCCGGACTAAAAGCTGCCTAAAATGCCAGAAATGGAGTCCCTACAAGGTGAAAGGAGCGTTTTCTATGCCTGTTCATGCAAGAAAGCAGACAAATGGCCCACCTGGCGCTGACCAGGGCTTTTCTACAGCCAGCTGCAACAGCCGCCATGCACTGTCAGCCAGAGGGGTGCACCCACCCACCTCCCCCTGTCCCACCCTTTCTGCTAGCGCAGAACCTATCTTCAAGACAGATTGCGCCAACTGATAACATGCAGCCAAAGTCAGACGATACCAAAAGTGGCATCGGTGGTTAAAGGGTTTTAAAGGGGATTGAATGTCCAACAAGACCACAGAAGAACACAACATACTATTACCAACCCATCTAACATTTCCCCACCCGCTCAGGCTTGCCCCACAATGCTTTGCATCTACACTAGTAATAGATACTTTTGTTTGTTCATGTTGTGTTGCCAACTGCTGTGATGGTTGTCTTGGGAACTGTGTTTACTTGGCTTCGTTGCAAGAATATACAGTATCACAAGGAATGTTGTACTAATGTAAAATTATTGTTCTTGATTACACTGGTAAAATCCCTTAAGCATAGGGACTATCACAGCATGATTCCAAAAAAAGGCATCGACAAGCAAAACATTAGATCATATTACCAGAGGAATGAAAAACACTCTAGGAGCGAGCCTGAGTAAGCACTGTCTTCACTGAAACGATTGTTTGCCTATAGCTAAGCTTCACCAGCACCAGGAGCTTATTCGTAGCTTTGCCACTCACAAGTTCTTGCCAGCACATCTCAAAGCACACAGATCAAGCATGCAGTTAGCAGCAGAGTTTGTGTGTGACCCAAGCTGCCCCATGTATAGCTACTGTCCTCACATAAGATACGCTTTGTCTTGTACTTGCCATAAAGCAGAAGGCAAAGAGTACCACACATTGCAGCCATTTCTCCTACGCAGGAAACTTTTATGGCTTTTATAATAAAATGTTCTCCACCTGGATCTATCCAACTCTTGCTTAAAGATAAACACGTCATTTTCTGTTCACCTGCCCGATCCAAACACACAACCTGGCTGCCTACCAGTAATGCCTACCAGTAATGCCTACCAGTAATGCCTACAGCAATGCAACAGCCAGGCTGTCCAGTGATGCAAGTACTGTGGCTGTTCTTTACATGAGGGACTCCCCTAAAGTCACAAAAAAGTTTTCCGAATGAAAACAAGCGCATGTAGGGATGGAACCCTCAAAAATCAGCCAAACAAGATGGGAACGATACCACAACACATTCACACCATCCCTACATCTTGTGCCATTTTGCCAACTATGTTTTGTGTTTGTTAGTTGTGTGCATAGGAGGGTTGTGGAAGGCAGTGGGGAGGGTATTGCTGGGTGTGTAGTGCATGTTGATGTGCATGGAGAGTGTGTTATGTTGTGGGTGGATGCAATGTAGTTGCTACTGAGCATGGCAGGTATAGTTTGTCTTGTATGCAGAAACTGTGAGCAGTGGTGGGTCTGTATGGTATGTTGGGAGTTTTAAGTTATGTTGTGAAATTTTATTGCTGCTGAATGTGGTAGATATGGATTGTCTTTTATGTGGAAGGCTGTGGAGTGAGCAGTGCTGAGTACCGTGTTCATTTAGTGAGTGTGTAGAGAGTTTTTTGTTGTGCATAGTTGGTAAAATGGCACAAGATGTAGGGATGGTGTGAATGTGTTGTGGTGTCGTTCCCATCTTGTTTGGTTGGTTTTTGAGGGTTCCATCCCTACATGCGCTTGTTTTCATTCGTAAAACTTTTTTGTGACTTGTTCCTGCTGCTTTTTTTTATAGTAAGAGAGAAGAGAGGTGGGAAAGGAAGGCGAGGGGAAGATGCATGGTCTGTAAAGTATGAAAGCATAGAACTGTGTTGTTCACAAAGAACAAACAATCATCATAAATTCAAATGGAATTTGTAAATTTATCTACAGGGTTTAGAAGCCCAAGCAAAGCCTCATAAAACCCAAGTGCAAAGCACATGAGTTTTATGAGGCTTTGCACACAGGCTTATAAATCCCATGGATCCCAACGCTGTGGTGTCAAACTGATAGTAAAACTGTTGCTGTAATGGTGTCTTACGACTCAATACTACATGTATGTGAGCTCTGTGGGGACGAACACTGCAGAGAGTTTTTCGGTGAACCCAATAGTAGTCCACATGAAGTGAGCGGGAGCTGAACAACCGCCAGTTTCTGCAGCCACCTCCTTTAGTGTGGACGTTTTTGAATGAAGCCACCATTGACTCAGTGCTACTAGCTGCAATAGAGCAGTTCAAGGACCAAGCTACCAATAGGCTGCTAATTGCTGCGTTGGAGGAATATGAAGACTCAGGCACAACACAAAAGGAGGATGTTAAGAAGACACCAGCCAAAATGCTACTTTCAACTAAACATTGTATGTGTACTATATGCATTTTTGTTGTAAATGACTATAACAAGCAAATTTGAAATGTGAAAGTTGAAAATAAAAATTGAATATCAGTGTTCTAAGTCATATAATCCACCTAGATACGAAGTACTTGATGGTTAAAACACTAGCTGGCAAGTACCAGGTAGTGTTTTAACCATCAAGTATACCTCGTATCTAGGTGGGTTATATGACTAGCAACTGACTAGATTACAAAATGACTTCAGCTATGGTCTAAGTGGAAGTAGAAACTGCTGCACTTGCAAACTACATGTGCTTAGTGTGGGAGTCCTCACATTATGACACATACACTTTCATTTACAGCAGCTCTAGCAATACATACCTTATAATACTTCTCCTGGAAACATGCACATCCCCTCTCTATGTTTTGCGTTATACTATATACCTGACTTTGGCTGTTGCCGTCCGAAGTTCATCTTTCACGGTAAGCTAGATCTAAACACGTGCTCAGTTGAGCTTCCGGGGGGCGTACTTGCTATGAATAATCTTATATTCTAGCAAAATGGCGTATTAGCACTAAACATTAACATCGGAGTGCTTGAGAATCACTGAAGAATAGTTCGAGTTCTACGATAACGATAAGTAGTGAGTGCAATACCCAGTGATTTATGTTGGTTTGAATCATTGTAATAGCTTCAGCCGTTATCGTGCTAGCCTGACTTACAGTGAGAGAAGAAAGAAAGAAAGTCAGAAGATAGACGATTTGCCCGTTTTAGCGACTTGCCGGTCTGGTACTTTAGCAATGCTTTCCAGCAAAGTTAACGGTCCTGTTACCCATGGAAGCACTCGATAATGCCTGATATGGCTCATGGAGGCCTTCGACTAATCTAACGTAGACATTTCGAGCGTGTCATTTGTGCACTTTTAATGTGGCCACCATTTTTTTTCGGGGTCATCCCTACATATGGGCGTACTACCGTACGCCATGATAGTTACATGGTTCCTACACCCAGGCTGTTAGTCAGCACATATGTAGCCTGGCCTGTCATGCACAGTTTTCATTCAAGGCAGATCAGAAAAAGTGAAGTGAACTGACATGCATACTACTAAATCAGCTATTTAACCTGCACACTCAAACCATTAAGGTTATGGGATACTGAGTGTGTGTGTGTGTGGTTACCATAGTTTCAATTTAGCGTATGCAAGTTCACTTTGAACAGCAGCATTAGTCAGCTTTGTGTATTCTTTTTTGTCACCTACAATAAAGCTCAGCATCTATGTACTGGAAGCAATGTGGCTACTAACATACTGTAAAGTGGACAACGCAAGGACTGACAGAAGCTATTTTGGATATCGTTAACTGCTGTAATTTTACAGAAGTCAAGAATTGTGTTGTATGTAAATTGCACGTTCATTGTAACAGAAAACAGACTGTTTCTTGCAAAAGTGGAGTCAACTAGAGTTTGGCACTAAAAATATTACTAGCGGTACACTTCCAGGAAGCTTATATACCTGTAACATGAAACACTGAGAGGAATCCTAGGCCAAATCTGCCGACTTTCAGCACTTCCTTCTCTTTTTCACTGCGTTCAATCTTTGCCAGGCAATCCCAGTCATCACGTTTGAATGTGGCATCATTCCAGGCAAAAAGTGCTGGTCCTTGGTACTTCTTGAAATGCTCATTTGGCAGTCCTTCATCGGGATGTTGCCTGGGGTCCACAAGAAATCTGACCTCTGTGGCTCCAGCATCATCAGCATTCTGGATAAGCTCCTGCAAACATTGAAGTAATAGTTAACTGAAGCCAAAATGTGTTCCTTATGACTATGTTCTGTCACACACTCAACTTGCCACATGTGCAATTCCTCACTGTCATAATCAAAGCCAGGTGTGACCCTCACATGCACTATACTCAGTCTACTGTCTGCTATGCCAGGTTGGTACACTCCCAGTACATAACCACTGTGAATTGGCACTGGATCATGTGGTAAATACTTCTCAGTATGTAGTGATTCCAGACACATCTGACATTGTAAACACACCACTATGACAATGCTTAAGGAAATTGTCTCAAGCAAAGGTAGAGGTACCACACAATGCAACCGTTTCTCCTGTCTAGGTGCATGCATGTTTGTGCTGCTGATCAATAGACCAACCCTTCTGTGTGTGACTACCTTGTACTGTAAGAGGCTACCCTACCTAACTCACTGACCACAATGAAGGAAACACATTGGTGCTCAGCACTTACACCTTACCTTCAGAATCTGACCCCCATCTGGGTATCTCCTTAGAATGCTGGCAATCTGTTCGGTCAGTGGCGGAGATTGAGCTCCAAATGTGTCATCTAGAAATCAAGAGTGATATAGAGGGAAGAGAGAAGGTAGAGAGGACTAACTGAGCATACTAGGTGAATCATTGATTGTGTGCACACACAAAGCTATGTGTACAATTAACAGTATGCGTAATCATAGGCTGGCAGGGGCTGGGTCTCTATCTAGGATTTTGAGTTTGGGGGACAAGTTGTATAAAGCATTGTCTAGGGGGGTCTGGGCGCATGCCCCTCAACAAAAAGTCTGGTCCTGCAAGATTGATTCCCCCTGCCCCCCACTAGATTGAAGCCTGGGGCCATCTCTGGTAGTTTTTCAACAGTACAAGTGTAGAGAAGACTTGACGAAAGCTTGGAAAAAGGCCATATATCTTTGGGTGCCATCTGCCAAGGTGAACAAACTGTTGCTGGGATGTGAGCAAGTTACCATTGATTTGGGTTTGTGTATAATCACCCATGACTTGCTTTGCTGTCAGGCAATGCAGTGTAGTCCCAACCAGTCCTGTCTTGTCAACCATAAAGTTCTTGCAACTAAATTCGACGAGTACAATTTGAACAAAGTGTAAGCAAAGCGTGATTAACCTTACATATTGCAATTAAGTTTTCTCTGCCTGTTACACTTCTCACATCATTGGTAGTCCTACGTCCCCGTTTCAGAGTGAAAATCTGTGGGTTTCTGGGACCTAATATAGTTACATCACCATAATACAATTACCTATGTCCAGATAAGAGGGTGAGCTTAGTTAGGTCAGCATGTATTCATTACTTGTGCCTTCATAGAAGCATAGAGCAAGAACAATTAAAGCAGGAGTCAAGACAGAGACAGCTCAATCAAAGAAACGCCAAAAAAAAGGTATATAGCTAGTATGGCAAAGGCTGCCAAATTATCTCCACCACCAGGAGTCAAGACAGAGACAGCTCAATCAAAGAAACTCTGGGTAAAGTCTCCCAAAAGAAATGGGAAAAAGTACATAGCTAGTATGGCAAAGGTTGCCAGGCTGCCAAATTAACTCCACCACCAGGTAGAGCCACCAGGTAGAGCCACCGGGTAGAGCCACCAGGTAGAGCCATGATGGAAGAGCCATGATGGAAGAGCCATGATGGAAGAATAAAGTAGAGCCAGGAAGAGACACAGTAGTTAAGGTACCGGTACCCTACCAATGTATAAATGTTCACTACATACCACTGTACAATAGAACAATACATTTCTCACACTATAATACAACAGTAAATGCACAGGGTAAGTGCATGCTCACTGAGCACTTCTAGTTAGTTTTGCAAACATAACTTGACCATATTTGGTAATGTAAAGGTGTGTACTAACAATGTGTGTCGTTCTCTATTTATGTTTTCCTCCTGAGACTCCTTTATACTACCTTCAACTATTGGGGCCTCATTGCTGATCCATTTGTTTCAACGTAAAAAAAAAAGAAAGGCACTGGCATTCCATTCACTCGAAACTTGGTGAGGTTGGTGCTTCATGGCTTTAGTTACAAAAGAACTAAATAAGCACATGCATGTCCAGTTACTCTTAAGACCTTTTAATCACTGAATTTCCTATCTCCCCCTGTCCCCCCTTTTCTGCTGGCACAGAATTTTTCTGTGCAATGTGCAAATCTGAAGACAAATTGGCAGTATTACTTGTAGCATGAGTCGAAGAAGAATTTATTATAATGCACTTCTACTATTTACGAGCAATCCTAGGGTCAGCTGCGTATCTAGCTGCAGATTGCCAATGCATCCCTCCTGAACTGTCTCTGTGAGTAAGAAGCAAAGGGTGTTAACTTGAAGCAGCCACCTACTTTTGGTCATGGGGCCAATATACAAGTTTCCCTGTAATATATTGTATACCTATTATATATAGCTAGTCACAAGGTTGCCTGTAGAAAGGGATACATACCTAAATACTATTTAGGTAGTTGGGCAGTAGTTGGTTCAAGGCTTGTTGGTACTATTTCCTCAGAATTTTGAAAAAAGCTCAACAACTCTGAGAAGTTTCTTAATTGTGCTTATAGTATACATTCACTGGAAAACTAGACTTTTTTATCAAGTTCTTGTAAAACTCTGAGTTTCTTACAAGGGGACTTTTCCAATATTGATTAACAAAGATATCTATTTACTACCAAGGGCTAGATCAGCAAACATGCAATTCCAGAAATCCCCAGGCTGGAAATCTTATGAATCTTCTTCCCACATAGAATGTACACACAGCCCAACAAAGTATGGATACTGTAATTGGATTCCAGGAAGATCTGATAAGACATTGAGACCATAGTGCCATGCTGCCCAATGTGATCCATACACACATGTAGGAAAAGGGAGGGACAAACTGCCACTTGGTATAGAGTGCCATGGATTTGCAATTAGATTCCTGACAAATTTTAAGTCAGCATTCATTTTCAATGATAGCTAACCCAGTTAAAGAACACCTAGGAACTGCAGATGAACTTCAAATTGGAGACTACACCGATTTTCAATTCCACTGCTACATAGAATGAGGCTCAGATAGTATGGCTTGCACATGCACATTACCAGTACTATTTCTCTTTGACCTTTGAAACAAGGTTCATTATCGATTCGTGCACAGATCTGTATTATTCAGTACTCACAACAATGCCCAATCTTTCTCCTCAACATCATTAAATGGCTAAGGAACCTTGTCCAGGTCAATCAGACTGCACATGAGTAGTTTTCATTCATGCAGTACAAATCAAAAATCAGTGTATAGCGCTATGTACTGCTTTTAATCTGGGAGGATGTACATGCCAGAGGAAGTGGAAGATAATGTTGTACTTGGCATGCATGACGTCTGATGACCTGAAGCCACTACAGTTTCTATACCTCATGTTTCGCAACTGAAATGAGTTCAGTGATCACTGAGTCATTGCAGCTTAGAATCAAAAAGGTCACCTGCTAAACAGTTTGAAGGGAGCGGAGGACACCATGGAACCAAATCTCTTCAAGGGGAGGGCATGTGCCCCTGGCACTCCCAAGTCTGAATGACTATATATGCTGATGTTACATGTACTGAAGTTTTGGGAGTTCATGTTTAGAGTTGGCAGAAATGGAAGGTGACAAAATTATAAATGCAGGGTATAAGTGTCTGTCTGATAGTTACAGCATGTTTGGTCACAGCTACTTCAAAAGTCAAAATCCTCCAGTACCTTTTTGCCTTTCTCAAGTAGGTCAGTTTCACGGAAAAATGGTTTGGTAATTAGATTCACTTCTTGAATCTTAGCAGTAATCGGCTACAATCTTAATACTACTGTATTAAGATGTTAATTCAACAATGATTCAGTAGGATTTGTAACTAGTGATCACATGACCAGCTGCGTTGAAAAACCAGATGTTCTGTGCCTGATAATTTTTTATGGCAACTGATATCCTGAGTTTTTCCGCTTTCCTTCAACTACCCACAGGCATTCAAAAGGCTGATGTACTTTCTGCTCTATTAACAAATACCTAATAATTTGTTAATTTCTCCTTTCGAGCCTAGTTTGATTAACTCCCGCCATTTTATTCTGATGCAGACCTCACAGAAAAATCAATCTTACAGTATTAAACACGGAGGATTCTATCATTTTTAGAAAGGCAGTCGACATACACTGTGTATCACTACCTACTGGCAGAGGTCTGGCTTCACTAGCCCAGACCGTCGGCTTACCCTCACTGTCGTCATCGCTGTTTATGATGTTCGACATTATGAACTTTATTCTCCTTCTGTGAGCGCTCAATACAGTATGCTGAGACCGGTAACAGTCACTCCATACACTCGCACTGTAAAATACAATAGCTACCCAATAGCTGTAGCCACACTTAAAGTGTGACCTCAAAAGCAAGAAAGTATGAATTTCAACAAATTTACGTGATGTCTCCTACCGATCAGAGGATGTGAGTCATACCACTTACGGACGTATGCGCAACTCCGTAAATTTTTGCAGTGCTAGGCATCCTGCCATTTACCTAGGCTTTCCGCTGGGAAGGAGGCTATGCAGCCACTTAGCCTGGTGCCCGGCCCGGGGACGAGGCTATGCAGCCGCTAGTACTATGCATAGCCCGGCCCCGCCATAGGCGACGGAAGCGGGTGGGGCCGGGGGGGCACGTGCCCCCCCAAACGTTGAGGCTGGGGGAGGGGGGGCACGCGCACTTTTGTTTGAGCGAGCCAGAGAACGCTTGACACCTAGCTACCTGCAGCCAAGAAAAAGAAGACAGTGACAGGAGGTAAAAAGTACACGCCTTGTAACGTTACCAGGCTACGAATGGAAGAAGTTGGTTAGCTTCCTGCAGTCTCGCGGGCCGCGGCCATTCCGATCTTTTCAAGGCAAGTACAGTACACTCGAGCTCTCTGCGCTACATCGCTTCGCGCGGGGCCCTCCCCGCACCCCTCCCCTACGGCCGCCGCGCTAAATTCAAAGCGCCTATGCTATGTGTTTAAAAACCACAGCAGGTTATAACCGTATCCTGCATGTTAATATAGCAATTAAGCTCTTCTGGATTTACTATAGCCAAAACACTCCAACACAGCCAGCATCTTTTCAGGGCCTTCTGGGTGATTAGTTTTGACAGTTTCTCATGATGAGGACACGTCTGAGTACCTTACTGATATAGATACTGATTCATGCACTACTGCATGCACTGATTCAAGTACTTACTGGCTAGTCCAGTGAGTAGTTATGCATCTATCTGCTAGTAACATTAGAGGTGATCACTTAACACATTGGTGTATATGGCCTGACACTATGACAGACTACCTCCAAGGGAGGGAGGGATATAACTAATAATATAAATATAGGTCTGGTTCAAAACCTTTCCAATCCTTCTGGTAGCTGAAACTGGATGAATAACCACTTCCAATGTTGAATCAGAGGATGAACTGCACACTGTATTTATGTGTTGGATATACTCTGAGTGTAGGTAATAATTATGTCCAATCTATACCACATTGACACAGTAAACTACAAGACTTAAAAAACATTAAAAATGTAAAAAGATGTAGGGATGGCATGCCAAAAAGTATGCAAACAAGGTAGGGATAATGCATGAAAGCAAAGGTCAACATATTGGCAAAGCCCCATCCCTACATCTTTTTCACACTGCAGTTAGACAGTGCACGGGAGTCTTCCTAAAACGTACCACAAGTACACCCCAACCTTTCATGGCTGTAGCCTCGTTCTCAGGCCACTTCCTACCTCCTCCTACATGGCCTGGGAACGAGGCTACAAGTTTCCCGGTCTCAGACCACTTCCTAGCTCCTCCCACATGGACTGGGAACGAGGCTACAAGTTCACCAACCTTTCTGCTGTAGCCTCGTTCTCAGACCACTTCCTACCTCCTCCCACATGGCCTGGGAACAAGGCTAGTATGATCCAGCATTATGTCTTGTAGCCGTCGTAGGTACCTATCAGATAGCTACTAAGTAGCTTTACTGCCATCATACTACTTGTAGTGACAGTGGCACCCTTTCTGATACAACCTAGACACTGAGCTTGAGTGGGCTGCAGACTAGTCATAGTAATCAGTGTGTAAACTCAAGTACTCATGCTAACTGCTAGCCTCGTCCCCGGTGCACGCGAAAAACGGGTACCAGGCTAGCTAACTGCATGGATGGGTACAGATTCAGCTCTCAAGCACGCTGTCTAACTGCAGTGTGAAAAAGATGTAGGGATGGGGCTTTGCCAATATGTTGACCTTTGCTTTCATGCATTATCCCTACCTTGTTTGCATACTTTTTGGCATGCCATCCCTACATCTTTTTACATTTTTAATGTTTTTTAAGTCTTGTTTCTGCACTTTTTTTAATGTTAATCTCAGTTACAGTTAGACCTAAGCCTAAGAAGAATATTTCAAGTGTAACCACAACACCAGAACTTGAAAAGGCGTTGACAGTTTAGTAGTAGTTCCAGGCATGTAATAATAATGTGTAATATAGCCAGCTAGAACCTGATGAAGGGCCAACCGCTCTCCCTACCAAACTGTGTGAAACCAATTTCATGATTCAGTTGTCATGACGACTGACCGGCTGCAGCACAGAAAACTATCATACTGACAACTGACCATCCTAGCTTTACAGTTCACTAAAGCTGTGAGTAGGCTATTGTTAGTGTAGCTACAAGTAGGTAGCGCCTTACCTACGTGGTGTTCATAAGCCTTGCCCAATGCCGCGGGGGGGAAAGACCGTGCCAGCTATGCGTACTGCCCGCTGGCCATTTCGCCTGTGTACTAGTCTCGCTTCCAGACCAATGACTGTGGTCTTTGGTCTGGGAACGAGACTTCGTGTGCGCATGCGTACAAAATTATAAAATGGCGTCCTAAGCAACGGACAGCAGCCTCAGAGTGTTGTGAATGGCTTTTGTTGACCAGGGTGAATTTGAAGCTATGAAGACGCTGAGTGGTTGGGAAGCTGCGCGCTGTGATGAGCATCCGTTTCGTGCTAAAATCAAGGTGAGTGCTTGAACCGTTTTTAAGTTATCGTTGTTTGAACAAAAGTCGTAACGAAGAAAGAAAGAAGACGAAAAATGGCACTTTTGCTATCGCATACTTTTCTGTTTAGCTGTCTTCCGCGTGGCTTTTGGTCACTTGTATGAGTCTTACTGATCACAAAGGCACTCAAAGAGGAAGCCTGGGCGCTTAAATAAGCTTTTAGCGTGTTTGTGGTGAAGTTATACGGCTTTTGCTTAAGTATTGCATATATTGCGCGTCGGCGCCATCCCTACATAGAGAGTCTACCGACTCTCTGATAACTCAATTTTGTGCAAATTCAATTTTGTGTATACGTGTGATTCAATGTATACAATCCTGTTGTAGTGAAAATTGAACAATAAAAAATTGCCCAAGGGTTTACTGTAATTAGTAGCCTCGTTCCTAGGCTCTCCCCTCCTTTGTGGGGAGAGCCTGGGAACGAGGCCACCAAATTGACACACACACACAGCCTAACTTCTAGGATAAAGATTGTTGGTACAGCCAATAAAAATCATGGCCTAGAAAATGTTCGTTATTTTCACAAAATCACAATTCTTGGTATGATGAGGACAAGTCTGAGTACCTTACAGATTTGGATTCTGATTCATGTATATACTACTGTATGTACTGATTCAACTGCTGATACTGTTGCAGGAGAAAGTTATAGCAAAAATAAAGCATAAGAGTGATGGCAAGCAGGCTTATAGCTCCTATGATGACGGCTGCAATTCCCAGGTTCCTTGAGTACACTGATGCTTTCTTAGCTCTCTCACGATGACCAAGTTCCCAGGCCATATCAACCTGCATAGAAACAATACCATGTATTGCTGTCACTATCCTTCTAGATCAATAGTTCAATCTAGCAAAATAAATTCAATTCTTGGAACTTTGCTAACCCAATTCTACAGAAGTGTGTTGCACTAATTATTTCAAGTGAATCCAATTTAGCAGAATACCAGGTAAGTATGTACCATGTTACAGCAAAAGAAAGTGGCTAAATCACTGGCAGATTAGTGCACCAAGAAGCATTCTTATCATGAGATATGATCAGAAGGTCACATTTCCCTGTACCTACACACTTTTGGGAGAGCCTATGAGATGATTGAGTACTGCAGGCAAGTTGGAGCAACAAACGCTGAGGCGACGAGGCCTCTGCATGGCTAGTACTTTGAAAATGTGCTTCCAATATAATAATCAACCTAATCTAGTGGAAGGAATTAGGTTCCTGGATTTTGTTCTGAATGTAATCTATTGGAAGCCAGATTTATTTTTCGGAATATTGACAGTACAAGTACATACTAAGAATAATGGGGACATGCAGGTAACGCTACATGGCCTTTCTCTCCTCTGGCCCTTTAGCAATACCTTTCAATTTAAATTGCAGCACCAAATTTCACAGGAAACAGAGGTATTTTGGTATTTACAACACTATATGAGATTGGGAGAGTGCGATCGATTCAAGCATCACATGAGAATTAGAGTAACCAATCAATTATCGGACACCCCACATTATTGGACGGCTGTATAGCACCAATGGGAGTAACAACGGCCCTTGTTTTTGATCTAGTGGGTAGGTTGATGCAACTGCTAGTGCACCCCAAATTTGGGCTTATAGATCAGTGGATGTGGACGCTATGCCGCAATAAAGGGCAGTGTCCGATGGTCGTGATCAAGCTACTGAGCTACAGACGACAAAGTCCTATAAAAGCAAGGGAGGCAGCACTGTCCACCAAACTTGGTTTTCAGCTGCAGCTATCCTTGCTCTACCTAACCTCCAATTATCAGCGATTTCTGTTGTGGAACGGAGACAAATGTCGTGTGAAGAACATGTAGGTTCAAGCCATCAATAATCGGACGAGAATGAATTTAGTCGTGCGTGCATGCACATTTTGACAAAGCACATGAAATTGAAAAGGCTTTTGGAAGGTAAGAATCCTTCAAAAGTAGGTGAACAGTCTGACATATGTACAAGTGCAGAGGTCACCAGCCTCAAGATGGTTGTGGAGTCCCTCCCCCTAACCACAAACAAGCGAGGCCAAGCCCGAGGCTGCTCCTGAGGTCGTTCTCCCAGCCCACGTCCTCCTACAGAGCCCCACCTTTGCTGGTACCACACCAAATTCAGAGAAGCAGCCCGGAAATGCAGTCCACCATGCTCCTGGTCGGGAAACGACATGGCCAATCACTAGTGGCAACGAGTGTCACTGGCCAACAGTCATCAAATCATCTATTTTGCATCTCTGATCATTCCACTGGTTTTCGATTTCTCATCGACACAGGTGCGGAGGTCAGTGTGGTACCCCGAGCGAGTGCACCGACAGGACTACCTCAGCCTGCAAGCCGTCAATGGCACCTCTATTCAGACCTTGACAATCGATTGCTTACACTCGACCTGGGACTCCGTAGGATGTTCCAGTATATCTTCATCATTGCAGACATCAAGAAGCCCATCCTCAGGGCTGATTTTTTCAGAGCCTACAACTTGCTTGTTGACATGAGGTACAAGCGCCTCTCCGACACATACAGATTGAGGCATCACGGCACACAGCTCATCACCCAGCCCCTCGCTCCTCCCCCCCCCCCCCAAAACAGGCTTTGAGGCTATCTTGCGTGAGTTTCCAGCAGTGATACAACCCTGTAACAACAACCATACCATCAAACATGAGGTCACACACCATATCACCACTACAGGTCCACCAGTCTACTCGCGTGGCCAACAGTTGTCCCCAGAGCGGCTCAAAATTGCGCGGCAGGAATTTGAGCACATGCTCGACTTAGGTATCATCCGCCCTTCAGCCAGCAGTTGGTCATCCCCACTACACATGGTTCCAAAGAAAACACCCGGTGATTGGAAACCATGCGGCGACTATTGAGCATTGAATAACGACACCATCCCCGACAGGTACCCCATCCCACACAGTGGCGGATCTAGGATTTTAAAAAGGGGGGTTCCAGCGTGCACTTGACTGATCGCTATACTTGGTGGAGTGTAATAAAGCGCGCGAAGCACGCCCAGTAGGGGGGTCTGGGGGCATGCCTCCCCAGGAAAATTTTTGATTTCAGACCTTCTGAGATCGTTTCTGGTGCTGTTTTGAGGTGAAATAGCAAGAGTTGGACGACCTACTGCCAAAATTAATCTAGCCATTGTGTTTGAAGCCTTTAAAATGCTCGCAGAATTTAAAAGGCGTGGCTCCAGCATCGCTCCGCAGAGGCCACAAAGGCTTTGTCCGAACTGAATATCTCGAAACAACTCTAGGCCTAGTCAAACGTCTGGAGATCAGTAAGGGAACTGATACGTGAGTGTGTAACTGTGCTTGCTGCATGCCACTGGCTGCATAATCATTTGATAGTCTCGCGGGCCAGACTCTCATGTGCGGAGAGTCTGGCCTGCAAGACTAATCATTTGATGGACTCGTGCAGTTAAGTACGCAAAAATACACTACTAGCCACCAAAGGGGGGTGCATTTGCACCCCTTACCCCCCCTAAATCCGCCACTGCCACACATCCAAGATTTCTCTGCCTCATTACATTGCTCCACCATCTTCTCTAAAATAGACTTAGTGTGTGCCTACCACCAGATTCTGGTCGAACCAGCTGATGTCCCCAAGACAGCGGTCATGACACCCTTTGGTCTTTTCGAGTTTGTGCGAATGCCTTTTGGCCTGAGAAATGCAGCCCAGACGTTTCAACGATTTATTGATCAGGTGCTGCAGGGCCTGGAGCACTGTTACGCCTACATCGATGACCTTCTGATTGCCAGTCCCACTCCTGAAGATCACAAGCAACACCTGCGCTCAGTTCTTGAACGCCTGAGCAACCACGGTATTCTCATCAACCCAGCTAAGTGTGTGTGGGGAGCCACAGAGCTACAGTTTCTGGGACACCTGGTGGATTCCCAGGGCATCAGACCACTGGAGGAGAAGGTGCAAGCTATTGTAGACTTCCCTCAGCCTACTTCACTGTGCAAACTTCGTGAGTTTCTCTGACTCATTAATTTCTACCACCGTTTTATCCCGAACTATGCAGACATACTCCAACCACTCAATGCTCTCCTCTCCTCAACTGCCAACAAATCCAAAGAACTGGCCTGGACTGAGGCTGCTACCACAGCTTTCATGGCCATCAAAGAAGCCTTGGCTACAGCAACCCTCCTCGTGCACCTGAAGCTCGATGCTCCAACCAGTGTAGTAGTGGATGCCTCAGACACGGGTGTGGGAGGAGTCCTGCAGCAGCGTATTGACTGCGAGTGGTGCCTTATCTCTTTCTTTTTGAAGAAGCTCAGGCCGAATGAAACTCGCTATAGCACTTTCGATCGTGAGCTTCTAGCCATCTACCTCGCAGTCAAGCATTTCCTCTATTTCCTCGAAGGTCGACAGTTCCGGATCTACACAGACCACAAACTACTCACATTGCCCTGTCCTCCACCTCCTCTCGTTATTCCCCTTGCACCATACGTCACCTGGACTTC
The DNA here is from genome assembly GCA_949130485.1 of Agelas oroides. NCBI lineage: Eukaryota > Metazoa > Porifera > Demospongiae > Agelasida > Agelasidae > Agelas > Agelas oroides. The sequence continues at coordinate 4,235,102 of OX422201.1, read as the reverse complement.
ATCTCCCAATTCACAACCGACATCATACACATCCAGGGAGCAGACAATAGTGCAGCTGATGCTCTGTCTAGAGTCGAGGTGAACACAGCGGACAAGGACAGTCACACAGTCATTGATTTTGCAGCCATGGCTACAGATCAACAAAGCGACCCTGATCTCCACATGTTACAGTCGTCAATCTCATCCCTCAGCCTGAAGGCAACCCCTCTGCCTTTCACCAATGCATCACTTATCTGTGATATGTCATCAGGAACACACAGACCCGTCGTCCCTGTCAACTTTCGATGGGCTGTCTTTGATTCTCTACACTCACTTTCTCATCCGGGCATACGGGCCACACAGCGTCTTCTCACTGCAAGGTATGTCTGGCCTTCAATCAACACATATGTCAGACGATGGGCACGACCGTGTCCTCAGTGCCAACTATCCAAGGTCCATCGCCACACCGTTACCCCATTGTCAACTTTCTCCACACCAGATGCTCGATTTGACAAGGTACATCTGGACATAGTTGGTCCCCTTTACTCCTCACGAGGTTTTACCTACCTACTCACCTGTATTGACCACTTTACTCGGTGGCCAGAGGCTATACCAATTACAGACGTCACGGCACAGACAGTAGCCCGAGCTTTTCTAAGTGGATGGATTTCCCGATTTGGTGTACCATCTACGGTTTCCACTGACCGAGGACGCCAATTTGAATCTAAACTCTGGAGGGAACTCATGGAGCTGCTGGGATCAAAGTGTATCCGCACAACAGCCTATCATCCTAGTGCCAATGGCCTCATCGAGCGATTCCATCGCCAACTCAAGGCATCCCTCAAAGCACAACTTCAGCCACCCTCTGGGTAGATGCACTTCCCCTGGTTCTCCTTGGTATTCGCACCACACTCAAGGAGGACATCCATTGCAGTGCAGCCGAACTTGTCTACGGCACTACCCTACACTTGCCTGGCAAATTCTTCGATTCTGATCACTCCCTACCCCTTGCAGATCCAGCAGAGTATGTTATTCAGCTCAAAGCTACCATGGCCAAGCTAAGAGCACCACTTGTATGCAAGCTAGTGTTACACCGATACTGGCATCGGCATCGGTACTGGCGCCGATATTCAGTGTATCGGTACTGAATCGGTGTCTGTTGATCTGGTTATGGCAGTACCGGAACTAATTAGTGATACTAAATTTAATTAGCATGTATGCACGTGGCATGCAGCACTGACCTGCCTAGCTAGCTGAGACTGATCGTTGTATGGGCATCGCTTGGTATTGCAACTGATACCAGTCGTAAGAGTTGTATTTGGAACTAATTCTACTTGATTTGTGCCATTGACGAATCGAAGGCCATTTGTGCTACCTGCGGAGAGAAAATTTCTTGTTCTTTGTTGAAACTGGTTTATTGGCTCTGCCCATGGATCTCCAGTATCGGTATCGGTATTAGTATCGGCCAATACTGAGAAATGAAGTATTGGTATCTGTAGTATCGGTAAAAAGTGGTATCGGTGCAACACTAATGCAAGCATTCTCCAAAGAAGACATATGTGAGCAATGACCTCTCATCATGTACACATGTGTACATCAGACATGATGGGACAAGGAAAACTACTACAGAGGTCATATGGTGGTCCGTACAAAGTACTCAAGTGAGATGACAAACATTTCACGGTGGAGGTCAAAGGCCGGCAAGACACTGTGTCCCTGGATCGCCTGAAAACTGCTCATTTGGAACCCTCATTAACAGCAAGTGAGACTTCCACTACTATTGTGACTGAACCCACTAAACTATTCTCACCTCCAGTTAGCACACCATCACAGACCAACCCAGTACTGACATCGGTGACAACCTGCTCAGGTCGTCATGTGCACTGGCCAAAACATTATCTTTGATCATTCACCATGTTCACTGTAGCGGGAGTTGGACTCCTGAGTTATTATTGCATAATCACTCATTTTGTAACTAGTCACGTGTTTTCCAAGCTGTATCTGTTGTAGTCGTGTACATCTCTCTCTATTTTGTTGTACTTGGATTGCCGCTGTCTCTTTGCTATTCACTTGATACACGTACATGTAACCTGCTGAGTAGGTCAACCTCCTAACCTACAGGCCTTTGAATCCACAAGCTATAAAACAGCTATATTTATCCATTTAGGATCAACCTCTGAGGTAGTGCCGAGGATGGTTGAGCAAATAGAACCAGTTGGGGTTGTTTTGGCCAGTTAGTCCTAGAGGAAATCACAGTATGTAATCTAGCTAGTACTCTCCCCTTTTATTGATATTTATATCAATGCTGGTGAGGTAACCGTTATTAACTGGGACAGGAACTAGTAGTGTAATTTAGTTATTGTATTTGTGTGACGTCATTAATGGTACCTTATTTAAGATCATGTATGACCTCTTTTATTCATTCTTTCCTTGTACTCGTGTCGTTTGAGATAATTGGCGATCTATTGTAGTTAAGGTCTAAGACTAAGTTACTACATTTTGGCGACGAGGTCGAACTAACCCGAGCCATGGCCACTCACGGCAGTATTCCAAAGTTCCACCCTGGGAAAGAAGACTGGAGCACGTGGATCGCTCAACTACAGTACTATTTTGCGGCAAACAAGGTCACCGAGGATGACCAGAAGAGAGCGATCCTGTTGTCTAATGTGGCTCCTTCCGTATTCAAGTTGATTCGCAACATTCTTGGCGATGAGTTGCACACTGCAACGTTCGAACGCATCACAAACGCCGTGGAGTCTCACTACCAGCCAAAACCCTCTGAAATTGTACAACGATACAGGTTCAATACCCGTACTCGCAACAGTGGGGAAACTGTCGCCGTTTATGTCGCCGCTTTGCGAGACATCGCGCAAGATTGCAACTACGGGGACACTCTGAAGGAAATGATACGAGACAGACTCGTCTGTGGAATAAATCACGAAGGAATACAGCGAAAGCTGTTGGCAGAAAAGAGCCTGGACTTTGACAAAGCTTATGCATTGGCGCTATCGATCGAAGCAGCAGAACGTGATTCCAAAGATCTGCGAAACCCCCCTACCCCTCAGCTTGTTCAATATCAGGCCAGCAGCAACCCACCGAAGTTAGATGCCGTTACTTGCTACAGATGTGGTGGACCTCACTTGGCCACGGTATGCAAACATTTAACCACAGTATGCAATAATTGCAAGAAGAGAGGCCACTTAGCACGTGTGTGCAAGTCGAGTAGAGCCAAGCAACGGAGGCCAGCAGAGCAGAAGCAGAGTGAAACCAACAAATTTGTAGGAACGGAGACAGGCACGGCAAACGAGCAGGTGGATCGTGATGATGCCTATGAAGTTTTGAAAACTCTCAGGAATTCTGAACAAGAACCAATCATCATGGATCTACACCTGAACGATGTCCATGTACAAATGGAGCTCGACACAGGAGCCTCGGTGTCAGTTCTCAACCAAGCTACTTACGAGAGAATCAGCAAGAATGGTGCATTGCCTCCACTTCAACCCCCTCAAGTCAAACTCAAGTCTTACACAGGAGAGGCCATTCCAGTGCTGGGAACCACAACCCTCAAAGCAAGGTACAAAGCAAAGAAATGCGATGTAGTAGTACATGTGGTTTCTGGGGACGGGCCAAATCTTTGGGGTAGGAATTGGCTAACCTTGTTTGAGGTCAAGTTAGACAGCAACTGTCTAAACAGAGTGGAGCCTTCCCAAGCCTTGCAGACAGTGCTACAAAAACACTCCAAAGTTTTTTCTGAGCAATTAGGCTGTTTCAATGGTCCACCAGTTCACCTGTATTTGGATGAGAAGGTGAAACCCAAATACCACAAGCCTAGGAAGGTACCATTCTCTCTTAAAGAGAAAGTAGACAAAGAACTGGAGAGATTACAAGATGATGGCATCATTTCCCCCGTTAAGTACTCCAAGTGGGCAGCTCCAGTCGTACCAGTACTTAAAAGGGATGGTACAGTACGGTTGTGCGGTGACTACAAGGTCACAGTGAACCAAGCACTCATTGCAGAGACCTACCCACTCCCAGTTGTGGATGACTTGTTGGCAGCTCTTGCCAGAGGCAAAGTGTTCTCAAAGCTTGACATGTTGAATGCATACTTACAGCTTCCTCTGGATGAGGCATCCCAACAGCATGTCGTCATAAACACACACAAGGGACTTTTCAAGTATCATCGTCTACCATTCGGAGTATCCACTGCACCCTCCATTTTCCAGAGGTGTATGGACTCAGTACTGCAAGGATTGGAAGGGGTGGTTGCCTTCATCGACGACGTCCTGGTCACTGGAGAGACGGAGGAAGAACACCTCCAGAATTTAGATGCAGCACTTCAACGCTTGGAAGAGGCTGATTTCACACTCAAAAACATCAAATGTTCGTTCATGCAACCAGAGATCGACTTCTTGGGCTACCACATCGACGCAGACGGTCGACACCCGATGGATGAAAAGATTCGTGCTATAAAAGAGGCCCCTACACCCAAGAATGTGTCTGAGTTACGCGCTTTTCTCGGGCTGGTCAACTATTATAGCAAGTTCCTTCCCAACCTTTCAACAACTCTGAGACCATTGTACATACTCTTGCTGAAGCACAGGAAGTGGACCTGGGGGCCGGAACAGGAGAAGGCCTTCAACGCAGCAAAGCAAGCTCTACAGCACAACTCCGTCCTGGTGCATTTCGACCCAAAGAAACAGTTGGTTCTAGCCTGCGATGCGTCACCCTATGGGATAGGAGCAGTGTTGTCCCATGTCATGGAGGATGGCACAGAGAGACCGATCGCATACACTTCTCGAACACTCAATCAAGCTGAACAGAACTACTCCCAATTAGAGAGAGAGGCTTTAGCCATTGTCTCACGCGTGAAGAAGTTTCATCCGTATTTGTACGGCAGGCAGTTTACAATCCAGTCAGATCACAAACCTCTCTCCTTTTTGTTTCACGAGTCCAAGTCTATTCCTCCCATGGCATCATCACGAGTGCAGAGATGGGCATTAGCTCTTTCAGCCTACCAGTACAATATCGAGTACAAGGCAGGAAGTCGCCTTTGTCATGCTGATGGGCTCAGCAGACTTCCACGACCTGCAACCATCATAAATGATGGGCAAACTCCTGAAATGACCTTCCTGATCAACCATCTCTCTTCAACTTGTATGACTGCTTCGCACATCAAAGAATGGACAAGCAAAGACAAGACCTTGTCCCAAGTGAAACGATTCATTCTCATAGGCTGGCCGGAAAACCTGAAAGACAAAGAGTTGAAACCATTTTTCACCCGCAGAGATGAACTCTCACTTTTAGATGGATGTGTACTCTGGGGCACTCGCGTAATTGTACCTCCTCAAGGATGCAAAGCAATTCTAAATGAACTTCACGAGACTCATCCCGGTGCAAGTCGTATGAAGACGTTGGCCAGAGCATATATTTGGTGGCCGAACATGGACGCTGACATTGAACAGTTAGTCCGCGCATGCTCGGTTTGCCAGGAATCACGTCCAGCTCCACCCTCTGCACCACTCCATCCTTGGAGTTGGCCCAGTGAACCTTGGTCTCGCCTTCACATAGACTTCGCGGGTCCCTTCATGGGGAAAATGTACCTCGTACTGGTTGACGCCCATTCTAAGTGGATGGATGTGGAAATCATGTCGCAAATCACAGCCTCACAGACAATTGAGAAACTGAGATCGATTTTCGCTGTCCATGGACTGCCCAAGAAAGTTGTGTCAGACAATGGACCAACATTCACTAGTCAAGAATTTCAAGAGTTCATGGAAAGAAATGGTATTGTCCACGTGAAATCTGCACCGTATCACCCCTCATCAAATGGGTTAGCCGAAAGGGCAGTGAGATCATTTAAGCAAGGTTTAAAGTCAATAACTGGAAAGTCTGTCCAAGAGAAATTGTCCAAATTCCTTCTAAAATATCGCATTACACCTCACTCAACCACCGGAATTCCACCAGCTGAAATGCTGATGAAGCATCGTTTGCGTACAAAGCTAGATTTTCTTTATCCGGATGTGAACAAGAGAGTTGTACAGCAACAGGAAAAACAGAAAGAGACTCACGATAACTCATTTCCTATTCGCACCTTCAAAGCTGGAGATCTTGTTTACGCTGAAAATTTTACTTCATCTCCGAGATGGATTCCAGCCACTGTGTTGCATTCCACTGGTCCTTTGTCATATCTTGTGAAGACTACAGATGGTAGAGAGATTCGTCGTCATGTGGACAATCTACGTGCTCGATATCAGACTCAGTCTGCGAACACTGAACACAAGAACTCTGTTTTGATTGATCCTCTGATTTTTCCTGATTCTCCTGAACCGGTTGTGGACTCAACACCACAAAGTTCACCAGTTGTTACTGGACCTCGACGTTCAAATCGAACCCATCATCCCCCTGACTATTACAGCAAGTAGGAATTTGAGGGGGGGGAGATGAGGTAACCGTTATTAACTGGGACAGGAACTAGTAGTGTAATTTAGTTATTGTATTTGTGTGACGTCATTAATGGTACCTTATTTAAGATCATGTATGAGCTCTTTTATTCATTCTTTCCTTGTACTCATGTCGTTTGAGATAATTGGCGATCTATTGTAGTTAAGGTCTAAGACTAAGTTACTACAGCTGGAACTTGTGACTATGTTGTGGCATTTAGTAATATCATGACACGATATATTGATACCATGAAGGCATAGTCTCAAGAAGCCACAGCTATTTTCATAACTGTTACAGTGGCCATGCCACGTGTGTAACATAAAAGCATCACATACCTGACAGCTGTAGATCATTGCAGTGATTGCACACAGGAATGTTGGGAAGCCTGTGCAACAGAGGATGGCAAACACAGAGAGCGGTATAAAATTGTTTGGCTTAGGCTCATATGGATTCTCATCTTTGTCAGGACCCTGGAATTGTATCTGCATAAGGAGGGAAATATTAAAGCGTTCCAGTAAGTAAGGTATTCTCTTCCTGTATCAAGGAATGATCTAAACCTTAATGTGGACATCACACATGCACATTGGTAATATGGTTATCTATTGCTTGAGCCATGCATGCACTGCAAAAACACTTGGGTTACTTTAACCACATTTTTAGGTTGCATCAGTGTGAACAAGAAATGCTACCAAATAGAAAGTTCATTCAGTTACATTAGCTAGTCTCTTTTTTTTTCAGAAGACCAATTTGGGTACATTCCTGGCATTCTAACCACAGCCATGCAACCAAGGAACTCTCCAGAAGCAGATGTGTAAGATCAAAGAAACAACAAGCCTCACCAGAAAGGCTGGCTTATATAGACTTTCTGAAAGAAATACAAAAGAGGGAAGCTTCTCAACTGCACACTGTGTAATTAATTCTAAGCACTTGTTGAACTTCATGTGTCACGCACACAAAGGAATGCATCTGAGGTGACCAAAACATGGTTAAGGTAACCTATATTATAAACAGAGTCAACAGACAAGTGACTACTAGCCCGAGTTATTATGTTGTTGGTATATGCTATCAAGGTATGGGGCAGTCCAGATTTGCAGACAGCTATATACTGTGATATAACGGAGGAACTTCTGGAATTTGTTAACATCAACAGACTTACTGGTGAAATTACTTCTACATATACATTCCAAAATAAAAGGGTTGCATCTATGTAGCAGTTGGATCAATCTGCTACAGTTGGCACAATGAAGAAGCTCTCTACTGTATACATTGTTTGCTCAGGCTTGCCTTGTGATAGTGCAAACATGTGTAAAGGAGTTGCCACAATTGCAGAATTCACGTGCTTTAACCGAATCCACAGTTGATTCCATATCCAGATACCAGCATATGGTGCCTCTGTTGTGGAATAGCCTTTAGTTTTATGTAATGATGTATGAACCACTAGGTACTACACACAGTAGAGTAGGAGGATGTTTAGACTAAGGGGGTCTCCACCTGAATGCTTAGCAGTGCTTGGGCTCTTGTGAACACTAGCCGATGTCCGGCTTTCGGGGGATATGTTCAAGTCCTCCAGAAGATTTAGGTGCTCAGAAGTGCATGCTTATAGTAGTACTACAGAGAAACTTCATCATCATGAAAAGAGTCTAAGAAATTCACAGCTTGTGTACTGAGTAGTAGCCAAATGTGGTTCTCACTAGGGTTATAGGACAATAGCATTTAACAATATGTGTTGTCTCAATCTGTGTACAATTTTTATGTAGTAGTCAACATAATTGCAGCCAGTCAAAATTATCATATCAAGTGAGCAACTTGTGTAGGAGTGCTTGACGATCATACTGCATGTGCAACAATTTATAGATGCTTTAGTTAAGTATTCTCTCTACCTCTGCATCATTCCAATCACCAGGCTTCCCCCTCTGTCATACTAAAAGCTTGGAGATGGTTTTACGTACTTGAAGAGGCTGCTCTGCTTGTAGAGATTGGTTACACAATTTGAGTGTGAAGCTTAGTTAATGTGTAGAGCACTTTAGCCATACTAGCTACCCTGGCTGGACAAATACATGATTTGTCTGCAACAGTCACTGTAGGGCCAGTAACAAAGTAATTACAAATGCTATAGATAAATCTGAATATGGAAGTGATTCAAAGGGAAATAATATTGTGTCATTTGTGCCATAGCATTTAGTTGGAATGGAAAACCACAAGAATAATTTCTGCAAACAAGGGGCAATCACTCCCATACTGTAGGCACAACTGTGACCACAGTCAAGATCATGACTGTCAATTTGCCATGGTATGACTGCTGACCATCAGCAGTGATCTTTGATCCCGTGCATCTTTCACGATGCAATGGAAGCAAGCAGCTACAAGATGGCAATAAAAGGGAATGACTTTTGCTCAATGGAGGATTGTATTGCGGGGACAAATTTATGTGATGTTTTATTTTTAGCTCATATTATGCCCGTACGCCTTGGTTGGTTACCAGCCAAAATTAGCCTCATTCCCAGGCTCTGGTCTTGTTCACGAGTCAGCTAAGCATTGACTGTGCTGGCACACAAGCAATAAAAAGCTGGATGGAAGTCTGGTAATAACACTATTTCTGACAGTTAACCGACAGTTTTAGGGTACTTTGACCATTGACCAGCTGCTAAAATCTGTCTCAAATGTTGACTGCACTGTGATCATGGTCGCAGTTGTGACTACAGGGCATAATATTAGTGAGCGACATTTCTTGTGCAAGCAAAAAGCTAAGTGCTTTTCTTACTTTCTCGATACAGAGTGTGGTTGGTGGTGCAGGCATATGGAGGTTAGTGCAACAAAGTAAAATTACAAAAGTTTCCAATTCCCCAGAAATCCTTGATTTAGGGGGGGATTGATTAAGTGCGTAAGTTTAACATGTTTCTTACCCATACAGAAGAGCCTGGGAATGAGACTATATATAGTGACTAATCCTCGAGTTCTCACAGTTACCACTCTTCCCGTTAATATAAAGCCACATTGGGTGTACCAGGATAAATTCCCTGTTCTCAGGCTTTGCTCACTGTTTGCTTTGTAGCTAGTCACACTCCTTTTATCAGAGAGTCGGTAGACTCTCTATATAGGGATGGCGCGGACGCGCAATATATGCAATACTTAAGCAAAAGCCATGAAACTCAACCACGAACGCGTTTTAAGCTCAAAGAAGTGCCCAGCGTACATTTCTGAGTGATTTTACAACCAGCAAAACCCACAAGCTTTCTGAAAAGCATCGTGGAAGAGAGTTAAACACAAAAGTGCGTGGTAGCAAAAGTGCCATTTTCTTCTCATCATGATTTTGTTCAACAATGATAACTGACAAACGGTTTAAGTACTCACCGTCATTTATGCATGAAACGAATGCTCATCAAAGTGCGCAGGTCCACGAACACTCAGCGTGTTGATAACTCGGACTGAAATCATACTAGCTGTTCACAGTGACACTAGCCTGCTGTCTGTTGCTGTGGGACGCCATTTTCTGTCCGTGTACGCATGCACACACATAGTCTCGTTCCCAAACCACCGACTGTTGGGAACGAGACTATTATTCACCTTTGAACTTAGGCGCTATGCTGGTAGCTAGGTGCCAGTATTGAGCTGGGATAAAGGTCTGGGAACGGGCTACATTGGCTAAAGCTATACAGGGACATAGACAGCAAGAAAGGCCTGATCCTTCAGACTGAGTCCTAGCTTTGTAAGCCAATTGTCACTCTGGCAAGACTAGGTCTGGTCCAGACAACCTACGGCTGTGGGCAAAGTAAGAGTCTAGAGTTTCCCTCCAAATTCACGGGTTGTGATTACACAGGGCCATGCTTGAAAAACTAACCATCACATTGTAACTGAGGAAGACCAGCAGTCAAAAAAGTCCAGAAACAAGTCTTAAAAAACATTAAAAATGGAAAAGGATATAGGGATGGCATGCCAAAAAGTATAGAAACAAGATAGGGATGATATAAAAGTGAAGGCAAATATACAAAGCCCCATCTATCCCTACATCTTTGTTACACTAAGAAACCGTAAAAAAGATGTAGGGATGGGGCTTTGTATATTTGCCTTCACTTTTATATCATCCCTATCTTGTTTCTATACTTTTTGGCATGCCATCCCTATATCCTTTTCCATTTTTAATGTTTTTTAAGACTTGTAAACATTGTATCAGAGATGCTTCCGCTCAATAGTCTACTGCATGCTCGTTGAGGCTCACCCAGTTTTATAATGCCATACCGTGTGAGGAGGTAGTTTTCCAATTTCTACGTCTGTAGTGCTCAGTGGCTGGTATGCAGGCGGCTTTGAGTCCATGTTTCACCTCAGAGTTTACACAGCTCACACTTTCTGGCTGGCTGGTCGAAATTTTCACTAGATCTAGCAAACAGTTCACCGCCGTGAAGCGGAGGTGCACAATTTTGTGTGGTGTATTAAACGCTATTCCAGGCCACTCCCAGATTTTATCTCGCAGCTGTGGAGAAATCCACAGGAGATAAAATCTGGGAGTGGCCTGGGAACGAGGCACACCTCAGCGCTAGCCTAGTTCCCAGGCCAGTGTTTTGTTTTTGGTTTCCGTTGGCTGTAATAGACGGAAGCAGAAGAGCGGTAACGGGAACTTCCGGTTATCGCTTTGAATATTATTTGCACTCATCAAAATTCTCGCACTCTATAGGCCTGCCTTTTTTCTCAGGGAGATCATGTGGTTAATTGATTGCATTGTTCATGCATTGTGATAGTCTATCATGCCAGACCATCCTATAGCTGCCTAGAAAAGTTTCTGTGCTTTGTTAAGAAGTTACACATACTTATGGCTGCAGACTAAGATATGAAAATCTGGAAAGTACAAAAGTAAGTTATACTAATTATTATGTTTTAATGAGGCTTACAGAAGGATCTTCAAGAACATCTTATCTTGCAAAAAGTCAACTTGTAACTGTTAGCTTACTTGTCTGAGTCCTTTGCAGTAGGTGTAGGGCCACCATGCAGCAGTATTAGCTAATGTCAAATTCACAGTACATTTCAAAAGATGTATCAGTAGGTATAGCTGCTCTGCTTTTAATATGTAGCTACTTTGAACCTGTTATTGAAAGAGAGACTTGAAAGGTGATGCAGTTAAGTCCATCTTTCTGCTGCCAACGTTGAGTTCATATATGTCTTCCTGGTTATAGGTAGCTGTGGAAAACCACTTTTCCCACTCATTTTAGCTTCTGCCTTTTGGGTGCCATGCACTGATGATACCATTTATTCAGCAAACTTAATATTTGTTCACTGGGCTTACACTTCTACATTGACTGATTGCTTCCTTTGCCATCCTCTATGTCTTCAACTTGACTTGCAGCTAGTGGTACTCCATCCAAAGAGGCTACCTTCACCTTGCAGCTCCTTTTTACTAGATGTCAGGGAATATTGATCGATGTGTTCACATGTGTGCTGTTTGTCGGACATCATTACTATCAACATGGGAAGCACTGTCCAAACACAACGCACAAAAATGGTAAGTACAGTACATGACCTGTGACAATTCTGTATTTGGGTTTGGAGTGGGGCCTGAGTTACTCCTGCCTCAATAGCTAATCATTATAATATCAAAAACAACCACTTTTCTTGAATAGGGTGTGTTTTTGTTCTAAAATTTGTCTGAGCTGGATTATAGGTAGAAAAGAAGCTATGGAATAGCTATCAAACTTGTGGGAGGTACACCTATGAAAGCTTATGTCATCTATTACAGTGCTGCTATCTAGGGTAAACATATACCATGTGCACACTACGAGCCCAATCTTGTGCAACAGCCAAGGTACTTGCTTCAATCCCAGGTAGAATGCCTCTACAGCAGTCCATGATAAAAACACAGCAACATAAAGTACTGGAGGAGGCCAGCACTGATGCCATAGACTCAACAGGAAAGCTGCAGTGTTGGCTCCCAAGATGAAGATGAGGTACACCCCCATCAGAGCAAAGCATGAGAATCTGCTCATGTTCCTTTTTGTGCGGATTTCTAAAAAGCCAAACTGCAAAAAGCCCACCCTTTTAATAAGGAGTGCTTTTCTCTTGAAAGTACACCCACCTATCTATGCCATTAAATATACAAGCATTCTGTTAAACAAGAAGTTCTGAAGAAGCAAAGAGCCGGAACTAACAAATGAAGGCAGGCACCATTTGCATAAGCAGTGCATGACTAAAATGGCATTTTTGAACCACTACATGTGTACATCTATAAGACTAGACTAATTGCATGCGAGGTGGGTGTATTTTCAGAGAAATAACGTAACTTTCAAAAATATGCCCCCCTCCCCTCTTTGAAGGGCGTATTGTCAGGAGAATATACGTAGAGTACATAACTATTCAGAGTTGACCAAATAACCTCAGTGGCTAAAAACTGGATCTCAACAGACAATCCAGATACACATCTAATGTCTTGATCTAAATGCCACTTCCAATGCATGCTTTGTTTGAGTGGGGGGGGGGGGGGTTGAAAAATGCTTGTGAAATTTTGTGAATCAAGTGCCATCATCTTACATAGGAGTAGCTATCCACTGACCAAGTTTTGCCCAAATAAAGGAGGCATTCTAGTGCACCTAGATTGGATGCCCATGCATTTACTATATAAATCTTTTAAGAGGTGAAGTTACTTTTTTTTTCTCCCTACACCCCAAGTGGAAAGGAGAATTACACCTCAAGATGTCAATTCATGCAGTTACAGTCCACTCAAGTGGAAAGAAAATGGTGATCCAAGCATGTATGGAAATTAGAGTTATAGAAGATTAGTGAAATCACTCATAGCTGCAGGGCATGTAAACACTAATGGAGAATTTGCGGTTATTACACAAATAATGAGACTGTATATGTACATTGAGCCTGTATGGCACGTATACTTTCTAGATCCGCATTTCCACTGGGATAGAAAAACTTTGGGGGGGGGGGGGGGGGGGGGGGGTTATGAACAGGTGCACGCTCATGAAAGAACATTCTTTGTGCATTCCAAATTCAGTGTGTCTTGAAGTGGTTTGCAATGGGTTATGAATTGTTCTCTGAAACAATGTGGCTGATTTTCCTTGATTCATTGATTGAGCACCACGCTTTGCTAAATGACCTCTTTTTTTTTTCTTTTCTTTTTTTTTTACACTTTTCATGCTTATGCTGATCATTTGAACAATGAGAAACAGAATCAATGTGTATGGAGGAAGAGAATCAATGTGTATGTAAAAGCAAGCATAAAGAAGCCATGCACAAATCAAACACAGCTAGTTGTGTTTAATTGAAGGGCTCAGTGGAAAAAGGGGATAACCGTTTTCGATGACCCCAAAAGGTCAAAGGTCAACAAAACATTTTCATTGTCAAACAAATTATCAAGGCTGAAGTTTAACAGTTGAAACTGTGTACTGTTGAAATTCAGCCTTGTTATCTTGCTAGACAATAAAAATTCTTTGTTGACCTTTGACCTTTTGAGGTTATCGAAAACGGTTATCCCCTTTTTCCACTGGGCCCTTCAATTAAAACATTCACTTGTCCAGGAATCTTTTTGGGCCTTCTTGCGATTGAAGAACTACAGCCAAAACCATCTATCCCATAGAGAGAGCAATCAATGCTTTGACAAGCTACACATACTAGGTGCTGAGTAGGGTTACTTGTAAGGAGGCTGATGTCTCATGGCAAGTTCTTAGCAACTATGGGATCCAGTACAGACCACTTACAGCAGCTGAAGCTATCTGAGAAGCTCCTGTAATGCCCTGCATTGTCCATTTCATATGTAAACCGCTCCACATACATAGCTACATTCTGAATTTTATACTTTGCCATGGGTACAGTGTCATTAGGAGGATGGCAACAGATACGTACATGCAGAGATGGAGGTGGAGACCCAAACATAGCCAGATTTGAACCAACATTTTTGAATAATTATGAAGAACAAGACTCAATAGAATCTCATGAAAGAACTGCATAAGTTAATAACTTGTAGTCCTATCAATATGTATGTATGCAAAACCAAAGCTGTGCTAGACACAGATAAAGCTACATATACCTATCTCAGCATGTAGCAGCCAGCTATTACATAATTATATGTGCAAAACTAAACCAGGACTGGTAGTCTTATAATCGATGGCTTATTCCATGCATTAGCAGATAAACAGTCCTAGGACAACTGCAGTAAAGACAAGCACCAATGAAAGTGTTGTTACAGCTAAGCCAAAAATGATGTGTTCCCACTTGGAATCTTCTTAGTGGACACTACCGGTTATATTTCCGGTAGTGGAATATAGTGTCACCTTAATTTCCCTTTCTCACATGAGAAATTCCACCATAGTTATACGTCCCTTTCCACATTAGAAGCAATGTTTCCAAGAGCACCAGAAAAGTTTACAGCTCTCGAAATTCTTTCCACTAGTGCACACTTGCATCGCTCTTTTCAAGTTCAGATCCATAGATTCCTAATTCTGCAGATGTCATTATGATATTGTTCAGTGCCAAAGCAAAACCCCAAGGAGAATCATGCAGTGCATTAGCATGTTGGCAGCATCTAGTGCACTTTCCAGGACCATGCAACATGCAGTTGCCACTGGCAATCATCAGGCTTGTAGGAAATGATATTGTTAATGTTCCCCACCATCTACACCATTGCTTGCTATCATCTAAAATGAAACTGAAGCCTTATCCGTGCATCTATCCTCACTGAGCTGAATTCATCATTTGTCATCCCCCCCTCAAATATAATTCTACTTGTGCGTGCTAGCTGTAGCTATATAATATACCTGGTGTTATGCATTCATCTACTGGCTATTACCCAGTTGAGAATCAGAGTATAGCTAGCAGATGGATGCAGGTAGATACTATGAAGTACTCCCATCTCTCCTCACAATTCCATTAACTTTCAGAAGTAACAGCTGGCACAAACACTTATCCCAGGTGAATCCATTTGCTAGCTATATTATAGGGTTCTGAATAAAAGGATGATGAGGGGAATGTAATCACGATCATGTTTGTAAATTCTCTTCATGTCGTTCATGAGTTCAATCAACTTGTATAGTGAACTCAATGAAACTTCAATAACCACCCATGGGTTCTAATTGAGCATTAATATTTGTTTTGCAGTGAGTTGTTGGCATATTAAAACACAACCCATGCAAAACTTCTCCACAGTGGATGTTGTAACAAGAAAAATATGTAGCCACTTATAGTATCACCCCTATCTTGGTTGTATAGTTTTTGGATTGCCTTCACATACTGTTTCTGGACTTTTTGATGCTGTTCTCAGTTGCATACAATATGAAGTCTCAGAGCTTGAAATACATTGAAAGTTTATTAGTGGTTTAGCTAGGTATAAATCCAAGCATGAAATAACTCATGTATTAATTGTTACCAGATTTCATTGCCACTGCACAGGGATGTTGGAGGGCTTCAAATGAGACCAGTTCAAGTGATGGTATCAAGTTTTTCATTTGATGTACGTAGTTATAACTCATAGCTTCTTCTATTGTCAGTGGTACTTTGGTTTCGCTTCTTACATGCACAGGCACACACACACACACACACACACACACACACACACACACACACACACACACACACACACACACACACACACACACACACACACACACACACACACACACAATATGAAAGTTGATATAGTATTTATACATGCAGCCAGCAACAATTAATGCTAAAGTGTTGCAGTCAAAAGTATACAGTTATGATCAGCTTAGGCTAGTCTCACAGAAGCAAATGGGAAAACAGTACTACTGATACTGAAGTCTAGTAAAGTATAGCACATTCAAACCAATCATGAGCAACAACATCAGTATTCCAATGACAACAGCTACACTTCCCAATTTCATGGAAAGCTCCGATGCTCGCTTAGCCCTCTCACGATGACCAATTTCCCAGGCCAAATCAACCTGCATGATCATGAAGATGATGATAATAATATTATGCATCCTATACATCCTAAGGTGACTGCTGAAAGGCACATCAATCACTATATAGACAGTTTTCTAAATGAAAGCAAGCATATAATAGGATGGAATCCTCAAAACTCAACCAAACAATATGGGAATGACACCACAATACTTCTTTCTATACCTTTGCATTGTTAAGTATCAGCTGGAGACAGTGGGTAAGCAGCTTAGATAAAAGTTTGGTTGTGCAGGAGGCAGAAGCTGCTATAAAGCGATGCCCGTAGGGATTTTTGTGTAGTTTAGGCATCCAATAAAAACAGGTAATCTCTTCATGTCTTCTGCTACTTTAACCTTGACATTGTGCATGCATGCTAAATGTTTTGCATAATCTGATCTACAGAATCTCTACATTGGACATATGTAGATGCTTTCCCACTCTTCCAGCAAACTCATTTCTAATCACCTCAGTATATACAAAGTATGATTATGTTGTTGCTAGCTTTATCTGCAGGTACCAGGACATATTCATTGTGGAGCTCCCGGAGGGCTGTCCTACACCTAGTGTCTTTCAATACTTGTCTTTTTCTTGTTTTGTGCCCCCGAGACTTGAGCCGTTGAATTTTCTTTTCAATAAGGACTTTTACCATGCCCACCCACCCATTGAGCATGCACTGGTCTACTCTTTCCCTAGAAGCCCATGTATCTCTACAGTTGTGTACTCACTCCGTGCACAGCTTCAGACAAAGAGTCCAGTTGATACTGTTTTGCTGTTTAAAATTTTCTAATGAAATGTCTAAGTTTCCTATTGGTTATGGTGCTGAAGTCACCAGTGACCACATGGCCTAAAGGCTGGTAAAGAATGGCAGATGAACTGCACTTGCAGGTTGTGCAGTCGTCACTGGATAGGTTTATGCTCTCTGTAACTTTCTTAAAGTTGAAGACTGAGGGTCCTATAGTCTTGGTATATTTGTAAGAAATACTGACAGTATCAAATAGGCTGAGCTTCAGCATAATCAAACAAAACCCGAACCTAAGTGGATCTAGCAGGCTAGAACCTTCTGGCGCCCAAAAAGTGCTGTTGAAACAATGGAATGCAGCACCAGGCTGGGCAGTATATACCCCAGTGATGCTGTATAGTATCGGTAGTCCATCTTAACTCAGCATTACATTATGGAGCTAATACCTGAGCACTGTATATCATTGACGCAATTGAAAACATGATTGCTGGCCAGCATATACAGCAGAGGAGGGCAAACACTGAGAGTGCCATGAAGTTGTTTGGCCTGGCCTCATATTGGTGTTCTGCTGTTATAAGAGTCTGGGTCCGGGCCTGCGTAGGCTGTGTTCAAATAAGAAATGTCAATGATTAATCCTAATCATAGATAGTATATACCTTTGGAAGGTATAATACTATCTAGACTCTATGTCCAAATACATTGTAGTGATTGTACATGGGTATACATAATTTATGTGCATATCCAAATAACTATCACACATGCATGAAGACAATTGGTCAAATCCAACACTTTTATATTATTCCCTAGCTACTATGCAAAAACAAGCTGGTTGTTTTAACCACAGAGTGCATGGCTACCTTGGTTGCATACAAGCTGTGGCTATGAGACTCAGAGGTTTACGAAGACTAATATAATTGCATAAGGCAACCTGCATGCGGTTGGCGAGGACATGCACATTCTAATGATGCCTGAATATTGCAGGTCTAATGTGTAGTTTAGGATGTCCATGCACATGCAGCGAAAAAAATACTGTCCTGTCTTTGAGGGAGCGACCCACTCAACATTTCAGCGACACCCTTCAGCACTCAAGGCAGCTACGGCGACAAATGTCAGGCGTGCAGCAGCAGGGTCTTGCTGCTCCCAAATGGTGCAAAAATCTTGCCGAGAGTTGCTTCAGAGAAGGAAGAGAAAACGACGTCCGAAAATACATGATTCGTAGCGGATTATCAAATGTTACGTTAATCGCACCCAGCGCAAGCTGGTATAACCGATTATCTGCATGGCTCCGTGTGCGAGTGTCCGATTATTGGTGGTGTCCGAGAACCGATCGCTTACTCTAAATAGCTTGTTACGGCACTGAAGTGAATGTATTGTTTTTTTTTTCCTTCAGAAAAGTAGCTCATGTAAGCAAGATATACATACAGGGTGGAGAAATGGACACGGGCCTCTGCCGCAAAAGAAAAAATTCTCAGACACATGCATTAACTACTTACCGGTACAACGATTGCAGGATCCGGAGGCTCTGTTTGTAGTTCAGTAGATACTGGCTGGTACTCGGGAAGCTTTGAATCCATGGTGGTGTATTTTGCTGATCCAATCGCAAAGCGTAAATATTGCCGACCGGAATAGCGCGCATTGTTTTTACACGGGTGACCCTTTTTACACGGACTTCCGCGCTATTGATGACGTAATATGACCACACAAGCAAAGCAACATGGCGACTGTGAGGCGGAGGTTTGGTCCTACGCAGAGTCCAGTGGTTGTTACCACCATAACCAAGAAAGAGAGTGAAGCTAAGGCCGCTTCCACCCTAGGATGGGGGGCAGTCAGCATGCTCGCAGCTACGGCACTTGGGTTGGACTTGTAAGTCAGATAACCATAAGGTGCTGCGTATCATGTGACATGTATGTGGGCTTTACAGGTTCAAGTCCCGCCAGTCACCACTAGAAGGAGTTACTCCCTCCACTTGGTACCCTACCTAGTCTCATTCCCAGACTACTTTTCGCCGAGTGGGAAAATAGTCTGGTAAATTGCCTATACCATTTTGGTGTCCAAAATTCGAAATCATTGTCGGATGTCACATCAACTGGATTGTGAATTCGAAAGCGCTCTAGTAAACAGCAAACTCTGAGACAGCCTACTCATGGTCCTTTTGAAAGAAAGAATATCCTAGTCAGCACATGGCAGCTAGGATTGTTGATCAACGTCCATTTTGCTAGCAGATTGTTGGCATGCTCAAGTGTTAAATTAGAAAAGAACAATGCTCCAGCATTCTGGTGTACTTGAACGAAAATGGAATAGGCAGTTGACCAGACCTGGCAGGTGCAAAAAATGTGGTCTGGGAGCCAAGACTATACCCTACCCAAGTTCAAGTCAAGTAAGATCTATCTTGGCTGTGCCTATTCAGCAATTACAGGTGGGAATCCCTGCTGTGGTATGGGCAGTCTAGCGTGTTGTTCATGCATGGTGCTTACCTTAAGCAGACCTCACCAATGTACATTCTGCCATGATTCTGCCATATTGCAGCCTGCCTTGTCATGTGGCTGTCAGACTCATAGCATATAGATATGCTCCTGTGAGTGCTTGGCCTGACTTCAAGCCTTGGTCTAACACTAGCCTGGTGTAGCATGCTGGGAGGACCTGGAGACATGTCCAAATTTGGGAAGTTCCCTACATTTGTCCTCTTGTTTTTGTAATTTACTGAGGGTGCCCATAAAATCTATGATCCTGTGTTTGGCTAATTATATGTAAAGTGAGTAGTCAGCAGCATTTAATGTGTATATTATTACCATAGCATATGCCTTACCACCCCCCACATAAAAATATTGGAACGCAAAATTAATTTGCTCTAATTCATGGAATGAATGTATTTTTGAAGTGAATAACCATACTAATCGACTGAATGGGCAAGTTCTACTCAGTTTTATTTTTTTCCTGCTAGTATGTCTCTCGCTTGTGCTACCAACTTCTTCCCACGGAGAGTTATGTAGCAGGGAATCTTCAATCCACCTTGAATGAGGGGAGAACGCCGTTGCCTTTCAGTCACCTTGCTCACCTCCGTGAGTCAGAAAATGCCAGAGTAAGTGGCTGAATTATCTAGATAGATGGCCAACAGTGGTGTTGTTATCAACGCTGCGTATAACAACAGCCACAGTGAGTCTGTCGATCAACCTAGGCCACGGTTCACAGCTGGTGATGATCTCTTCAATGGTGGCGAAGGATGGTAAGTGAAGGCACCCCTGAGAGTCTCTACAGCTTGAGCCAAAAGAGATTTCTGTGTTTTCTGAGGTGTTGATATCATCACGAATTGATCCATCTCACTTTTTTCAGTAGCTGTTCTACTGCTTTTGAGACGTTCAAAACCACTCTAACGTTCCATAAATTAAAGTGAATGCGGTGCACTGTGTTCATGTTTGCTTTTTGCAGTGGAGGCTAGATCTGGATAACTTTCTACATAGGACAGCACGCCAAACTATTAACGTTTCAGTTGAACAAGAGTAGTAGTGTCTCATGTGAGACTTTACCAGTGATAAAGGACTTGGTAAGGGTAGTGGCTACAGATCCCCGTTCTTTACTGCTAGTCAGGCCTGAGGTACTTGTGTTCTGTACTACTGAGCTAGCCACTACTTTTGGAGTGGTCTCGGAGCGAGACTACCAGACAACCACCAGCCGTCACAATCCTGTATGCATGCTGCACAGGTGGTACTGAACACTTTGATCAGTCTCACCCCTGGCAACCACTCAACACACGCTGCCATCACTGGTCAATCTATTGAATGTATTTATCATTCCAGTGAGGCAAGATGGTCTAATGCGTTTAGAGCCCACTCAGCATGGTTAATCTCTGGATTAAGAGATGTTTGTGTTTGTGTAATAATGTATTCGTGTGTGGAATGCCACGGTGCTTACATACAAGTTAAATGGTACTAATTGACAACAATACGTTCTGTTGGGTGTGCTTTTGAGGGGGCCAGGGTGATAGGATGTTGCATGGACTAATGGGTATACATATTACATCATCTGTCAATGTGACAGGACAGCTGTCCTCAGAAAGTTAGTTGAGTGGGTGGGGCTGGGGGTGGTTAGTGATGATACCAGGCACAACCTGGTGTGGCTATGCTGTGCCATTGGGTTCATGTGGTTTCATTGTTTTGCTGGTAGCTAAAACATCTATTAGTGCAAACCTGTACTGTTGACCTGTCAAAGGGAAGCAAACACACGAACTCTTGAAACCCATCAAAGCATACCAAATAGCTCTCATACCAAGTTGTACTTCTGTTTGGGGTTCTGGTATTCACTATGTGGGGAGAAGGTTGGGGGGGAACTTTAGTAACATGATTAGCAATAAAACCAAGTGGTTGCCAGTATAAACAAACCCATATATTGTTGGTATAATTCAAGATGCATAATTTTTACGAATTCATATCTTTAATTTGTGTCATGTAAAGGAGAGCCACAAGAAGTCATTGACAACCAAAGCTTCTCCCAGTTCTTCTCTTTTCATGACAGCTTTTTTTTGTGATTGCAGAAAAGCACTTTGCTCACGTTCAGACTGATTGGTTTCGGTTTCATACAAATCTCTTGTAGTATCACTTTTCACCAGGCAGTGGGCTGGGAGGGATATATGCAGAGATAGAAACATGCATGTGTGTACTTGTTTGGGTTGGTTTGTTCTGTTCACATAGAATATACGATACAACTCTTACATACATACCTTCGTGAAGTCACCATAATAAGCCAAGTGTGCTGCTTCTGCACTTGTCCATCACATGGGATGTTCATAAACAGGAACGGTCCAGAAGAGTGTGGCTGAAGGACTAAGTGCAAGCTGAGTGTATACATATGTACCTGCAGTGCAGCCTCATTCCTGTGGACCTTGCCCAGTGTTTCATTGCTTGCAGGACTTACAAAGAGCTGGGTGTAACTACAGTGTTTATGTTGACAGCTGTTGCAACCAACACTTGCTAGCACAACTTTCCTGTTTGTACCCACAGGTATTTTCATGTGTTTGACTACTTCTTCAGTCTCCAACATCCTGCAGTACAGTATGCAGGTATGTAGAGCTACACATATTGAAACCCACAGATATCATGCACTTTGTGTACTTTGTCACAGTCAGGACACCAGTTGGATGTGTCCATCATGGCGTACGGTAGTACGCCATATGTAGGGATGACCCCGAAAAAAAATGGCGGCCACATTCAAAGTGCACAAATGACACGCTCGAAATGTCCGCGTTAGATAAGTCAACGGCCTCCATGAGCCATATCAGACATTATCGAGTGCTTCCATGGGCAACAGGATCGTTAAATTTGCTGGAAAGCATCGCTAAGTACCTGACAGTCAAGTCGCTAAAAAAGGCAAATCGTCTATCTTCTGACTTCTTCTTCTTCTTCTTCTTCTTCTTCTTTTGCTCACCACGATAGCACGACAACGGCTGAAGCTATTACAACGATTCAAACGCGAAAGATCAGCATAAATTACTGGGTATTATACCCACCACTCATCGTTCTCAAAGAAAGAAGTCGAATTAATCGGCGATTCTCAGGTAACCCCACGCTTATGCTTGCTGCTATACGCCATTTTGTTAGAATAGATTCATAGCGATTACGTCAACAGAAGTTCAACAGCTACAGCACGTGAAGTTGGCATGCAGCTGCGGTTATTCTACTTCCGTAGAGAACTTGACGATCGATTGATTCCCAAACGATTGCATATGTTGCTACTTTCATACAGCAGTTGACGTACTTGTGCTGGATTTGACAAGGAACGCAGTATGCGTAACGTCCACAAGAAACGGGCGCGGGATAAGCAGAACTATCTGCGAAACAAAGAAAGCAAAAGGCAAGCGTCCCGTAACAAGTACTGGAAGAACCCGGAAAAACACTCTTACTCTCCAAGGGTTCCTTTACCACAGTTATGCCTTACCTCTTTATGACCTATGTACCTGCCACCCACCATACACAACCTACACACACCTGCCCACAATGTATAACCAGCTATAGAAACTGTTCCTTGGACAACACACAACATACAGTGTTACAACCCTGTCATACAACAGAACAGGTAGACAGTCATGTATATACCACAGTGCCTTAGAACAACCACTCACACACACATGCACATACCCAATTAGACAACAGTTACACCCATGATTCCATTGTCAAGTGGATAAGTGCAAACAGCTAACATCCTCCAGAAATCCATCAACATCAACAATAAACTACATAACAAGTCATTTCACTTGGGGTGTGGTTACACAACAACAACAAAAAAACAACAGAAACAAGTCACAAAAAAGTTTGCCAAACGCAAACAAGCACATGTAGGGATGAAATCCTCAAAAACCAACCAAACAAGACGGGAACGACACCACAATACTTTTACACCATCCCTACATCTTGTGCCATTTTGCCACCTGTACACAACACAAAACCCTCTACATTTGTAATTATTAGCCCACACCAACCACAAACAAACATAGTACTTCACTCCATTCAACTATCTCACAAAATAACCCATCCTTCACAAAGCATTACAAAATTACCACTACTCACTTCACAGCCACCTGTATACAAGACAACCCATATCTATCATGCTAAACAGGCATAAAACTTAACAACATAATGCACATTCCAACATAACACACACACTCACCACTCCTCACTCACTCCACACCTTCTACACACAACTTGGACCATACCTGCTACACTCAGTAGCAACCACCAACAACACAACATACTCACTATGCACAACACACCCACGCCACACCCTTCCATCTACAAGACAACCCTCTTCTACACACAACTAAAAAACAAATACAAACACATGCAGTTTTGGCAAAATGGCACAAGATGTAGGGATGGTGTAAAAGTATTGTGGTGTCGTTCCCGTCTTGTTTGGTTGGTTTTTGAGGATTTCATCCCTACATGTGCTTGTTTGCGTTTGGCAAACTTTTTTGTGACTTTTTAAGTACAACTGCTCACTTATGTACCCCCAGTAATTTTGCAAAAAAAAAGGGCTGAAGTGGATACTGAATATGCTCTGTGGAATATTATTCTACCCATAATCACAAACCTGAGCCATACATGTCATGATGGCTTAGTAACACTAGTACTCCCACTGTATAAGGTACGTGCTGCTGTCATACTCAGTTGTTGCTTGACGAAGACATTTTTGGCTATACCATACTCATGCGTTGTAAAGTGCATATGCTTATATCTCCACAGGAAGAAAGGGAACCCCTAACAGCGAAGTGCATTCAGTGTGTGCCTTGTTTAGAGTTATGCAGTGACTGCATGCAAACCAATGCTTATATATCGCTTACAAGCAAAAAGTTAACAACATGCAAGTATAGTATAGGAACAAGTTTTCTACTGTAGTTAGAGCTAATTAGAGATGTTGGGGCACCTATCTGGGACACTGTTACCACCATGCTAACTGAATAGGATTCATACAACATATTGATTCACATACGTAGCTCCAAACCCTCTGTACCAGGAGCTAGTCTAGCCTGGTGATATGTACATTCACTTTCTGCATGTACATTTCGAGCCATTCATCCTTCTACTCAATGAGGCAACCTCATGCATTTGTGCATGCCAGTTAATTTGTATGTTTAAGTGTTGTAAATAGAGTTAAAATTGTGTGGAGGCTGGAGAGAAAATTTGTAATTGTTTTCTTATATAGCCAGAAATGTCTTTGTCATGTAACAACTAAGTATGATACAGTGGAAACTAGAGACTGTGAGAGAGCACTAGTGTAGTAGGGACACCTCTTTACTCAGGACACTTTAGATGGCACCAATCATGACCCGTACCATATGGCTGAGGTTTGTTTATTTTGAAGTCAGTTATTTTACCTCTCTTCCAGAGCTGGCTCTACTTGCAGTGCTCCTGCTGTGTGCCTTGTATGACCTTACACTGTATACCAGCACTCACCTCTCAGCCAGGAATATTCAACTTACACCTGCTCAGAAGAGACTACTTGGTGTTAGCAATACAGGTGAGCGTGTACTGCAACATTGTATACCCACTTTCCCATGCTTGCTGTTCTGTAGATGGTAGAGAGTCGAGGCCTCCATTTGTCTGTATATTTATGGAGGAGAGACCCATAGGTGTAGGAAGATGATTTAGTCTGTGGGGGGCGTGGCTGATCATGAGGACAAAATCATTAGCTTCATTCTGACTATCATTTCAATAGTACCGTATAATTTCTAATAATTCGTACAAAATTAAATAATTTCAATTTTAGCTGTACGATTTGAATAGAGTACGAAAATTACCGAATATTCCAAGAAACGGGGGTGTATGAATAAATAGAGTATTTGTACGAAGTGAATAGAAGAAAAACGTGTGCAAGTTTACGACACTAAGGAAACTGATCAGCAGGTACTTTTCTAGCTTCAGTTAGCTGCCATTATGTACAACAACTAGTAACAAGTAACTTTGGCTTCGATCTACGTGCATACACAATATATATATGCCTACGCTGGGCGAGCAACTTGAAGTTTACGAGACTCCACAACTTACACTTTCACGTAAACATGTCAGTCGCACTAAGACTCTTAGTCGACATCGAAGAATGAACTTACAGCATGCTGTATAGCATTCGCTGAACGTTAGTCTCGCAAGGCTTCACACGAATAAACCTGTGGGAACATGCAGACTGACCCCACCCTGCCTTATTTCGACATCCTGTACGATCAGAATCAAGGGCCAAAAGAACATGTTTATTTGCATTTGTGGACGTTGGAAACGCTCTCACTATATTTGCGTCAACTCAGAGTGCTTGTGCTCAAGCGCGCTTCCGCTGTACGAATAATAGAATAATAATATTTCATTTTTACGTGTACGAATAAATTAGAGTACGTAAATTACCGTTTTGTTCCCGGAAAAGGGGGGTGTACGAATTAATAGGGTGTATGAATTATTAGAAATTCTACAGTACATGTTTCATGAAGCATAATATCTGGGAACGAGACTAGTGTACATGCAGATAACATGCTCAAAAGTGCTAGGCCTGGCCCACGTTGAAATGGATGTCTTTGATGACACTGTTCCGCTAAAACGTAACTTTGAATGAATTTTTTGCAAAGGGGCACCTCCACCTGTTGTGGACACTAACTGGCCAGTTTAATGAATGGCCGTATTGGTACTAGCATAGTGTAGTCTCGTGCCCAGACCCCACCCAGCTCACGCGAGGAGCAAGGGTCTGGTGTCACAAGTCCAAATCCTTGGGCTAGCTCCAGAAGCGTGGAGCGGCCAATCAAATCGCAGAGCAGCGTTTATTGGAATAATGCGGAAGCGAGAACAAGTACTTCAATCGTACAGCTCAAAGCGTGTTATGATATTCATTATCCAACACTGAGCAATTTGTAATTCTACGCTAACAATTACAAGGCTTCAACACTTCCGCAAGCCCAAGGATTCAGGCTTGTGACACCAGACCCTTTCCTCATGAGAGGGTTGGGTCTGGGCACGAGACTAAGCATAGTGTGGGGGCAATTAATGTCCCCCCCCCCCCCCCTCCCCCTTTCACATGTTGTTGCCCAGTTATATATATGCACATTTGTAACTTGTGCTAAACACGTGCTACAACTTTGTTAGTGCAGATCCTGGTGTTTACACACACACACGTATGTGCTGTATACTATTAGGCACCTGTGTGTCATGTGCAACTTTCCTCATGATATTGGAAGACAGTGATTCAACAGCAGAGATAGGTAGAATCTGCTGTTTGCGCTATCATATAACCACTAATTTATGCACATAAGAAAATTAAGTAAAACTTGGCCATTCTTAGGCGTTTAAAATTTTGTTTCCCTTAACTGTATAAATAATGCAATTCAAAATAATAAGAGGGTCTTCTGTTGTTTTGAAAGCAACCAGTAGCAATGGCTGACAAGTTACGACACAGCACTAGATGCCTCAGTCAACCTTAAGCATTGGGATCTCTTTAGACTCCTATAAAGAGCAAAATAAACCTTTAGGTAAGTATAAATGTGCTGCTTAACCACTCAACCTTGCTTGTGTTATTTGTAGGTAAATGTCATTATGCTTGCATAAATAGATATCTACTGCACTATATATGTACAATGTCTGAACGGCTTCATTAAAGTTTTTGTGACACCATGCAGTATGACACATTCTGACAGTGTGCAGTAGTGGTGATTGACTGATTTTGACCTCCTTTGCAGATGGTGGATTCCGTACTGTGCCATGGCCCCTCCCATTTGGCTCCCCCCTTCCCTCCACCCCCCAGTCCACCTTTCACACCCCTCCACTATACTACCTTTCACCCACAGTATGTTTTATACCTATGACTTGTGATGTAACGTACATTTTTCGTCAAGCCTACCCACCAGCTATGTATATCTCAACAAACAACATGCCGCACTGCCAATGAATTCTCCTACATTATCACAACCTTTAGTTTTGTTAGAGAACTGTTAATCAAATGTAAGAAAATACTCAACAAGTACACAAAAATGTGTTTGTTAAGAGATTTGTGTGTGCAGATACATTACAGAGCTTTTATTTTGGACCTCTGCTTCATTTGGTCAATCATTCAATCTTCCTGGATGACTCACCATTGGTACTCAAAGTCCCTGTGAATATCGCTTTGAATCATACAGATCATAAACAAGTTTAGCATGTTCATACATACCGTATTTCTTCGAATAGACACTGCGCTCGAATAGTCGCCACCCTCGAATAGTAGCTGCACAATCAGGAGCTCTGAGCGTAATAAATGCTGCCCTCGAATAGTAGCCATGGCTAATATGCACGGCACACGCAGACATATGCGAATAGTTTCTGACGATGGTCATCGGGCTAGCGCTAGGGTTGTTCGTGTTGTACGACTCATTTTGATGGCTGACGCCGCGGCTACTATTTTTCTCGCTCCACGTTTTGGTGCGGCTACTATTTGAGGGCAGCGTTTATTTCTTTGGAAAGTCTGCAGACATCAACGATGGCTGGATAAGGTACATATGAGCGATACAGGGACGACTGTTGTACGCTGTCAGTAGTAAGCGCAGCCTCTCAGTCCCGCTGTCTGATCAAAGAAATGCAGTATTACTAAACTTACTAAATAACTTTATGTATACGTACAAAATGTTAGGTAGCCTTTAAAAAAGTGTTTACTTGTTGTTGAGTATAGATGAAATCACCAAAATGACACAAATTAGTTTTTAGTAGACAATTGAGAGCTAGTAGATGAAATGAATGTTGTGACAGGAATGTATAGTAAGTCCTACAAGTAGTAATTCCCAACACCCATTGTTTTGTAAACAGGAAGAAGGCCAGCGACGGAATCTAATATTGATTCCTTACTTTTACCTTTTCTTATCTTTGTTATTTGCCCTAGAAATGACTGGAATACCTAACTATGTATTTAAAGCACCACTCTTGCAATGAAAGGCACTGAAGTGCCAAACCCTCGGCGCAGCAGTGCATGTGATTGTACTTGTGTGTTGACTAGAATTGATCACTGTCTCGTGAACAATAGAAGCTGTCATGCTTGCCAGATGTGTTTGGTTCTGTTCTTACCTGTGCAAAGTCTGCTCACGTGTTTCAGAAGCTCTCTTACTCGTTTTGCGGACTTTGTCTCTCTCTTTCCCCACTAATAACCCTTCCTCAGACAGTAAGGCTTTTCTACGTTCTCAGGCTCCCCAACAGCAGTACACTGTGCTTTCCTTTCTTCGATGCGAAGGCCTGGCCACAGTCACAAACACTGTGCGCATACCTTTCTCAGACGCATAGACCTATTGCACTCCATTGCATGCACTACGGTATTACACTGTGGGCATACCTTTCTGAACCTCTCGTAAAAGACAGTCACAAACGTTCGACGGAAAACACTATACCGCGTGCTCCAAGTCACGTGATCACACATTACCGCTACGTACGTGTTACGGAGAGGTATACGGAAACATTGCACATGAAGAAAATGGCTGACTTAGTCGCCGTAAGTTTATAAGTTAACGCTTCTAACTTTTGAACTAAGCAGTTTTAGAGAAAACGGCTTTTTAATTTTACTGCATTTTCCGCGCTGTAGCCGCTGATACCTCTCGTTGAACGCCTAAAAGCGCAAGAAGGCAGAATAGAGAAAACGGACACACACACACACAGACACACAGGACAACTACTGTAACCCTCACGCATGCGCGCCGAGGGTTAATAAAGTTACTTGGTTTCCTTTCCAACTGATAAGCATTCCTTGAAATTGTATTTTGCAGGGATCTGCCCACTCCTCTGTACAGAGCACTCCCCAGTCCATCTCTTTTGCTAACAGTCATACTCCCACTCCAAGCAGGTGGGTACTGTCCAGACCTTACATGGAAACTACCATAGATGCTTGTTATGTTGCACTGCCTCTTATGGTACATGGTATGTGTCTTTAGAAAATGACACTGAACTTTAGAAAATTTTTCCACTACTGCACCATGACTATAGCCTCATTCCCAGGCCTCCCCCGTTCTTTGATACATGGAAGTGGAATAGCTGCGAAAAATGGGGAAGGTCTGGGAACACTCATCACGTGAATGATGTCAGGTGGATGTGAATGGACATGGGTGGGGGGGGGGGGGGGATGTCCACAATCAAATAATGCACATAGACTTCATCATCGAGTGCTCCACTGCTAGGCAGGACCTCAAACATTCATGAGATCAAGAGTACTCAGCTTGACCATTAAGAAACTCCTTCTCAAGTTTAGTGCACATGTATTTGTAGTTGGGCCTCGGCTTCCCATACATGTATGTCCATCTCAAATCCACCTCATGTGAAAAAAAATTGGGGGAGTCCTGGGAACGAGGCTACCATGACTGTGCTGCAAACCCAGCTCTGGAATGCGTAAGTAGAGCTTCAGAAATCTTAGATGAAGCTCCAGAAATTAACCTTTAATTCTTTCGATAGTTTTCTAATCTACTGTATTACATTGCAAGGTGGTGGGTGTGATGATGTATCCAACTCTGTTTTGCAGCTTTCAGGGCCATCCTGCTGCACACAAAGCGTCTCCATGTAAGTTTCAGTGTACCAGAGCTTACCCAAAGGAAATTCCTTGTGCCATCCCAAATGCTCTTCATGGAATCCAGTTGCCCTAAGTGCTAGAATGTGATTGGTACTAACTCATGGTCTACAAATCAACAGATCATTAACTTGCATACTTTTCACCTAATTTTGTTGTAAGAATGTTTTTGTTATGTATGGCATTGTCTTTAGTATGACAGTTGCTGGTTGTCTTCATGCAGTCAGCAGTGATAGGATAGCAGACTTTACTGCACTGGACAGCTTCCTGCAATGTGAGGAAGACCGTGAACAGAAGATCCTGCGAGGCTCTCCTGACCTGGGCTCCCCACAGACACCAACATACTGGTGCAGCCGACAGGGATTTGAGTATTCCTCCTCACCAAGAAAGTACCATGTGGCAACCAGGTGAATTTAGTGACATAATTATGTATATACCTGTGGGAGAACCAATTAAGCTACATATATGTGACAGTCCTGTGTAGAAATTGAAGATTATTCCGTCACGTCTTTGATTTCATCACCGCTGAACTTCCATACATTGATGTTCTCTGATACTCATGTGTCTATGAAGTGCGTATGAGCCCACCCTTAATGGAAGTTCAGCAATGCAGCGTATCGAGCATGGCATTGCAATTGATATACACAACAGAGTAATCTTCAATCTCTACCCAGGACTATCACAGACATGCACGTTTGAGGGATTCTGTCTAGATAGTGCTGAACGATCAGTGAACTTTACTTAGTTGCTCCTTAATATGTTAGATGAAATCTTTTGCTTTGTAGAACATTTTATTAGTGTTCCATTTTTGGCGGGCACACTTTAATTGCTGGTTCAGTGATAGTTATTGTTATCCGAACGTAACAGCTAATAATTGCCAGTTGCAAGTAAGCATGGACATGAGAATTTTCAAGGAATCCGCAAAAGCAATTTCCGAGGGATATACTAGTTACAAGTGCTATAAGCAAGTGGGCAGAGTTACAATAACAATTGCTGAGTGTAGCCGGTAGTCCTGTTTCTAGGCTCTCCCCCTTCTTAGCGGAGAGAGCATTGGAACAAGACTATGTAGCTGGGACATTTGACTATAACATGATGATCAATTATTCAAACATTTCAGAGTTCCTGAAAACTTGGTGCCCCTTAGCTGTCCAGGCTATGCTTCTGCGGCCAGTAAATACATCATACATTGCATGAGGACCATCAGAGTCTCTTGCCTGTATTGGCATGCTTGGGGTGTTAATTTTGGATAGTTAAGGTTACGATGAACAAGCTGTGCGTGCGCTTATTTATAATTATATTCATGACGTATACCCGCAAGTCTGAATGCATTCCTACCGTTACTAACTTTGCGTCAATTTTAGCGAACTACTTCTATTTTCTGCGGAAGATAACAGCTCTACGGCCTTCCGTACTAAATTTTCGAGGTCGACTCGTGAAGTTTTGCCAAAAAAGTTCTGGACAAACCGTCAGAAAATGGCTTTTTCGGTCGTGGTTTACGAAGAATGCTACTCAAAATTTTATGTAGCGCCCACATTTCGAGCGCTGCTTGAAAATTGCCATCGACTCGACCTAGATACTTGTGCTAGGAGACTAGTAACCGAAAACGGTGAGTTTGAGGGCCGTCAGTAAGCAGATATTTGACGCAAGAGAGTTTATGTGAAGGCTTTGTTCTGGATGGTGTGGATTATAAGCTGCTAGAGCTGTTATGACCAAAAGAGCATTATGTATAGCCTGGTCTTCGGTATCTGCGTAGGCTTTTAAAGCGCTAAAATACCTCCAAGCACTCTAGAGTTATAACGCTGACATTCAAGTGAATTCTGAGATAGGACAGGTTGTTCATCGTAACCTTAACAGTTCACAGAAATTCTGTTGATAAAAGTGCTGAGAAAGTGAAGCATATCCATGGAGTGCCTACTGTTGCCTATGGTGATTACACTAAGTGTCTGAGTGTCCAGTAGCCAATTGTACTGCTTTATTAAATAGAAATCACATGCAAGCTCATTCTTGTGTAATTATGTACATGTAGCAGCTATTTCAAGTTGTACAAGTCAAAATTCTACAAGCGAAAACCCATACTTGGTTCGTTCTAGTTCTCAGTATAAAAGCAGCACCCTGAGAGAGCAGAACCATCGCTTCTCGGCCTCTTGGCTAAGATCAAGTAGAAATAAACTGTTCTTACGAGCGTAATGTCTCGTATGGGGTCATGTACTCCTGACATTACTTCAATTTTTGTCAAGGGGGAATAGGAGTGAAGCTTGCTTCGCCTGTCCCACGGGTTGTCTCAGTATTGCAGTACCACTGGGAGTGGCCCATCCCCCACGGGAGGACACTTTAAAAAAAAAAGAAAGATATAAATTTTGTTGTTTATTCACATACAAGGAAATGACTCATTGTGCAAAGTGATTGAACTTAATCTTTCAATCCCGCTCTATATATCCATGCATCAGTCTAATACTGCACAAGTGCTGCCCTGTAGTATTCTGTTTCTCTCTGAAAAATGCATGACCGTCTAGACATTCATTAAGGTGTAGGGTGATCATTCCAGTTCACAAGGGAGGTAGAAACTATCCTCTACTAGTGGATTTTGTTGTTACTCCAAGTAAATTTTATACATGGCAAATATACATGTCAAATTGTAAGATGAAATATGGAGTTACCATTTGTCTTTCCATTTCATCAGGTCTCATTCACCTTCCACACACCCAGGAGACAGTGACTCTCCTCACTGCAGAGAGACAGACTCGGTGGGTTGATCATCAATGAGGATGATGTCAGTAAGGGGGTCAGCATTACAGTGATGGTGCAAAGTCTAAGGATGAGGGATGATACTGGTCTCCACAATTATAAGTTATCGTGGGAACCAAAGATGGTTCAGTTTAGTTGTTCTGCATCACTGTGCAGGTTTGGACTAAACTGGGAATAAAGAAGGAAGAAGTAATTCAGTGGGTTGAAAACTGCCGCAAGGTACGTACATTGTGCACTAAAAATTTATAGGATGTGTTAGTCACTCCCGTTCAGTCTCTCAATTAAGAGACAAGTAGGCCAGCTCTGGCATTCTAACACAAAATAATTGTAAGTCAGGTTAAGGGTAGCATCTTGACTAGCAGCCTTCATGGCTCCACCACTCTTATTGCTTGATCCCAACACAATTATGAGACTGTACACCAATGGCCTCTCATATAAGTGTGGCCCTTTTGTAAATCAAGCTAGCCTTGATTGGTTATGTTTTTATGGAAGTGGGCTAAATTATTGGCAAGAACCAAGTGGTTGAAGTCCGCATATGACAGGTCTCCACAGTATCCAAGTTGTTGACCGTATCAAAATGGTGGACAACACCAATGTTAAATAGAAAAGCACTGGAAATATGGAGGATTGAACTGCTTTAGTCTCTATCGGGTACCATTTTTCCGCCATGTTAGGCCATGATAATAAAATCCATTTTTTCACAAGCAATTTTTTCTACCCAATCATGCACGCATCAGCTATTTAAATGTTATTTTTTATGATAAAGCAACAGCTTCCAGATGTACATCGAGATACAAGAGAAACTCTAGCCCAGCTCAGATCACTGGTTTTAACACTTTTGCACCATTACTAGAAAGAAGGCAATGGTTGTGTTGCCAGCTGGTACTTTGTTTACCCTGAAATACACAGACATAACTGTGTCAAATGCAAAAGTCGTTCTGCATGGCCTCGTTCCAGGTGCTCAAAAAATCGGAGGGAGCGCCTGATACACACTGTTTGCGCATATGCGGCTCCCCAGGTTTTTCTGGGGAACTTGGAAACTACTGTATACATCTCCGTGTTGCATCATCGTATATCATTGGATCACTATAGTCATCACACGTAATGGCGTTGAGTTCCGGGAAAGAATCTCGGTTCAACCAAGCCATATCGTACGCCCTCGGTAAGGTCTGAAAGCCAGGAATGGTGCTGAAGGATGAACAAACACTGGCAGTCCATTGTCTTTCGTCACTGCTACCAGAAATATCAGTCCCAGGCGACTTGGGAGATCTTCCAGCTCACCTTGAATAGCCGCTAGCGTGTCTTACATCCACTTCGGAAAGGCAGAAACAGCCCAGCAAAGTTGTCGCCATCGCTCGTCGCTGCACGACTGTTCTACACTCATGCCAGTTGTATATTCACTGAATATTTCTCCGTGTTACGGAGCATATTTTACGGAAGTTTCCAAATTCCCAGAAATCCTGGGGGAACTGAGCATGCGCAAACAGTGTGTACCAGGCTCTTTTTTTCTCCCCCCAAGCAGCCTGTGAATCTGTGCTTCACTGGATACACTTATTCAATACAAGGCCATGTAGCAGAGATCTAAGGTATAACAAGAGTAGTGGTTTAACAGATGTTGTTATGAAATGTATAATCAGTGGCATTCGTCTTAACTCTATCTTTATCTTGTAGTGGCTGGCACAAACTGTGGTGGTTCCAGTGGCAACAGAAATTGAGACTATCAATGAAACACTCTGCAAGATTGGCAGCCCTGACCTACAAATAGGAGGTATGCTGTCATAGTGCTACTAACATCAAGCACTTTCTGAGCTTTCAGTGTGTGTATTGAGGATTTGCTTGTTACTTAACGGTCATGTACTGGTAGGTAAGTGTACTTGAATCTGTTTATCTTGCAGCTACTGGGCTTGGGACTCTTCGGCAGTTGTCTAAGTCCAAGGTGCAGTATGTGCCCACTCTTGGGATGGTCATTCCTTATTTAGAGCTCTCAGCAAAGCAGGAATACCTTGTGCAAAGAATAAAAGGTGATCCTTATCTAGTTGCAGATCATCTGTGTCAGTCATATGGTGTGCTGATATATGAATCAGGCCAGCTGCTTGACTGTCTTTCTTTCATGGTCAATCCAGCATAGCTGATGAGGCCAGATATTAGCTGAAATGTATTATGCACAGTGGGGTGACATTGTCTAACATTAAGATCGGCCCTCTTTCGGGGAGACGTGGTTCATTGAGTATTCATGCATGCCTACCTGAGTGCATGAAGACAGCTAGTTTAGCCTATAGGTAGGCTTGCATAGCAGCATGACTAGTACATGTAGTTACAGCAAAATGGCAGGCGTATTTAGTTCAAAAAAGGCCCACGGAAACATTATGGGAATCTTGTCTCATCATCCCCAATTATGTGTGAATGGTTTGTCTATAGAGCTTGCCAAAGGTTGCTATATTAGTGCTTATCGATGGAACTCTGGAGGGGTATGGAAGGGAAGGACCTGGGATCAGGACTTACCAAATGACTCACAGGTACTTTAATACGTTGTAGTGCATTCATGCTGAGAAATTTAAACTCCTTTTATTGTGAAATTTTTTTATAGTTTTCAGTTGATGCCAACCAATCCCTGAAGTGGTTATGCTTGTTACTAATGTAACTGAGCCTGAGTCAATTGATACCTTGATGCATACATAGGACCAACTGTAGGACTGTGACTATACCGTAGTCTCGCGAAAAAGGGCCCACTTACGAAAGAGCGCCCACCCCCAACTTTTCGCCCAATTTCCTGTACAGGGTCAAAGTTTACTCGAATGAGCGCCCACCCTGGAGCGAGCTTCGCGTGGAGTTTGAGAAGCACAGTATGCGTATCTGAGGTAACAAACTTCGTGTAATACTTCACCGAAGTTGCTACAAGGCATATTTGCATAGACAGACGTAGCTAACGCGGTGTGCACTGCGAGCTACACCATGCTCACGGTGACGTGGTGCTGTTCAGAGTGTTGTGTGCCATTAGGACTCGACTTCGAAGCTGCTGGTGGTTCCGTTGTACGTTACTGTTTGTCCAATTATTTGCTTCGAGGGCATCGAGTTGCTGTAAACAAGACATGGGCGCTCTTTCGTGGTTAAATGCGGAAACACCCGAAAGAGCGCCCACCCCCCTCTTTGGCAGACTTGTAAGGTGCTCCGCCCATGGGCCCTTTTTCGCGAGACTACAGTATAATTATACTTGCTTTCAGGGGCCACATACCTAAGCACTTAGCCTATAGCTAGCAAGACACAACACACTAGTTGCATCTAGAGTGTATTACTCTCATCACCTGGGTTTCCTTATTATTTGCAGATAGTGATGCACCTCTTGTGTACCTACCTGGATAGCCATATGCCTCTGAATCCTCGGTTTCCTGATGGTAGACCCTTCTCCAGCCAGTATCTCCTAAAATTCCCTGACAAACCCGGTACCAACATAATATACTAGACATATGATTCATCACTGGAGCAAAGTACAGTGTTGTCCTTATACCTTATGTACTGAGTAGTATCAAAGGTTACACATAAAGATATGATACATGAACCAAAGAGCAGAATCTCTACAGTCAGTGAGCACACAGCCTCATATATTTGTCTCGTTCATTATTCTTTCTTCAGGCAGTTAGACTGGGTAAGTCACCCATGCATGCTAAATTGCAGTTCAACTTGCACACTGGCATGGCATGAAGTTATAGGCTAGACTACTAGCTTACGGTCATGCTTGAGAACAAACTTCATTGTCCCCTCCATTCTGCAAGTACTAGCTTGGGTTGTGTATGCAACTGCATAGGCCCTAGCCTGATAGTACAACGAAGACATCTGTAATATATACAGCAAGTTTATAGCAAGCATTAACAGTGCTCATTGTTTCCCTTTCAGCTGCAAAGAAGGTAGATGTGTGCATATACCAGGCATCACCTAACCCTCCACAGTACAAGGTAATCTCAAAAGAACTTGGACAGCTTGCAATATGCTATGCACTTTCCAACATGCCGGCCCATTTGCTATGTTGAAATTTACATTATGCAGGTTCTTCTCAAAGACGTTTGTGTTGATCTACCCCAGGTATAATATAAAAGTCTTTGTCAAAATGTGTGAAGTGTTGTGTTAGAACCTTCATCTTTAGAGTGCTCCTATCTCAGCAGACCTAATTCCTTCAGATAACAGTTCAGTCACTGTAAACGGTTCTTCGTTTTAATGAGACCAAGTCTTCGCCTGTATATCATCTATTGGTTATTGTATCTTCATCTACCCTTTCAGGGACGAAACAATCTCTTCCATGCCATTGTTGTCTTTCTTCACCACCTTAAGACTGAAGAAAAGTCCATGCTAGGGTCAGTACGTTCACTGCTGAAGTACTCCAAAATGTTATGGTACTCCAAGTGATAGAGTATAATTGGCAAGTTACCCACTCAAAAAAATCAGAGCCATTGTTACCACTCACACTGAATGCTCGTTATTGCAAATTTACCAAGTTAGCAGGGATTTATGGCCATAAGCCCAATGTGCATAGATCATGACTGTTTATGGACCATAAACTGTGGTTTATTAAATTGTTGCTCTGCATATTCATTCAATAATACCAAATGTCTTTCCTCCATCACAGGCAAATAAACCTGGAACTCTCAGGAATAAACATTCTGTGGATTATACAGAATTAGTAGCTACTATGACAACTTTGCTATGTCTGCATACACATTACTATACTTTACTTGTGAACCTCATGCGTCACATCTTACCTTTGAACAACCTTTGAGTGTACTTTTCTCAGCATGCTCAAGTGGTAGAGAGGTCCATAAACTGTGACAGAAGATGGAACCCACCAACATAACAGCCACCCGAATTCCTCCAAGAGTAGCTAGCAGCTACCAGATCTTTAAAAGAGTGCACACACTGCAAGCTTATGACCACTGCAAATGTCCCACCTTTATAATAGAGTCAACCAACTATATTAGCTGCCAATATATTAAGCCTGTATTACTAACTTCTTTTGATTGCAAAATTATATCTTTATTTTTTTATTTGGACTCGCTACTAAATGAGACTTGTTGGGCATTAGGGCTAATAAGTACTTATTAGCCCTAATGCCCAAAAACAAGTCTCATTTGAGTAGCATCATTTAACGATCAAGTGCATACAACACCTCATCCAGTTTTATATTTTCTGGGGCTCTAAATGAGTCCTGTGCTATGATATCCTAGCCTTTTTTTTGGAGCACAACAGCTCACAGTATATTGTGGTATCAGTGCATATTATGGTAGACTTTTAAAGTTTGTTTTGGCTATAATGAGTCTAAGTGTAGCTACCATCGAGTTCCCAAACCTGAAGACAGGAGTCACCAACATGTATGATCATCATAACCTGCACTTTAGTGACTGGAGTATGGCTTGTCCACCTATTCCCTTCAACCCATGCAGTCACTGGTGATTCACCATCACATTCTTGTTTGTGCATCTCTTAATAGTCCATCTTCTTTGCAACTGCAAACACTCCCTTCTCTCCTTCATCATTCTGTGGGCCCACTTTATTTCCCAGCAGCTACAGCTGTGGATTTCATACTATCTTTATCTCTATTATACATGAACAGACTCATTGCCACCCACACAAGCATATGCAGTTCTTATGTCAGTACACAGCCTCCACCACCCAGGTATCAGCAGTAGAATCTTTGTTTCCAAGACCAGCTGAGGTCCATTGGTAATCATAATAAAGTAAGTTTCAGCAGCAAATGACTGTACTGGAGTGACACTCTCTTGCAATGTCCTGAGCTTTGCTGGTTGCCACAGTAGTGTGACTGTTTTGACGGCCAATACAACCCAAATAATTGAAATCTGCACCCCAAGAAACCTGATAAGGGATACCTTTAATATAGAAGTCCAGTGAAATTTGTAAAAACACCACAAAACGTAGAATTTTTTCAAAATGATTGTTCTTACCAGCAGAATTGAAAAGAAGAATGAAAGCGCTTCAATTTGATGTGCATTGTAAGGCTATTGGCCGAAATTTCAACTGTGGGTGCAGGTTTTTGCAAGACACGCCAACGGTGCTGCATTCAATATGGCACTTCCGTTCCAAAAACGGTTATGCAATTTTTCACTGTTATGAATATCATTTGGACTCGCTAATTTGAGTGTGAGTGTGCAAACTCCCATACGGTTTCTACACCGCGCCATCTAGCTGGAGCTACATAGGCCATCAGCAGTGAATATGCTTAGCAAGTACCATGAAGCAGTTCTAGGTACTAGTGTGTATTAGCTGTGGCAAAAGCCAGCCTCTCTGCTGCTGTGTTTTCACACCTTAGCATATTTACGGCTGATTGCTATGTGATACTGTCCAGATGGTGCATGGGTGTGGCAGTTGCACATCCTTGCTGTAATAAACTCTTGGACTCTTGAATAATGACTTGACTATTGGACTGGAGTAATGACTCGATTTTTCTGGTAGCCATACCTAAAACAAATCAATAGACAGCCTGTCCTAAATGTGCACATGCACACTTTGAATACACGTGAGGTGGCATGTATAAGTTAAATGGGAAAATGGCTGCCCAGCATTGTGCAAATTTCACTGACAAAAAGGTAACGTTACATTGGATTTTCAACCATTTTGGTTTATTCAATGGCCATTCCTTACTGCGGCAAAGCTAAGTTCATATAGTACGCGGACTCTGAAATCACTAGCAGCTTTCCATCATTTGCAGAACGCACTGTCAGCGACAGAAGATGGAAAGCTTGGGGGGGGAGCCTGGGAACAACTACTCAATGTGAATTAGAATCCTTCTTGCTTATGATCACAGCTTTAATAGCCTCACTTCCAGGCCTTCCCACCATCCAGTTTTTGATCGCTTGCATGATCAAAAACTGGACGGTGGGAAGGCCTGGGAACGAGGGTAATCACAGCTAAGAAGCGATCTCAGAACGATTTTTTTCGTTGCGGGTGTATGGCTTCCATATGTATAGCTACTACATGAACTAAGTTACATGTAATCCGCAATCACTACCTCTAAGAGAGTACGTATTCTGTTTGCTAAGAATTGCAGAACATAGAGATTTGGGGTTTAAAATGGCCTCATAGGTGATCTCCTAGAGTCTACTTTAACAAAATTTTCCTAGGGGACCATGCCCCCAGACCCCCTACATACTAGTCTCATGTATAGCTACCTCTCGCGTGAGATTACCTAGATACTACATGTGGTATATAGAATTCGACCACACCACCTTCAAATAGCTTGCTACGGCCCTGCTTTGATACTTAACTGAAGTGCACACTTTGCTACAGGCTTGCTGCACTACAGCACATCCCATGCCTCCGCAGCGCTTTTGATGGCAATGGCACTTCTTCACAACACCGACTGATGTCTCTCATAGCATTTTGTGTGATGTTCTTATTTTCTATACAATTTAGATGTAGATGCATACAACAGTAGCATGGCCATCTTCTGCCCAGGAAGTTGGCTGCCTTTGTATCATCTTACCTCAATTACCACCTATTAGCACCCCTCTTCTACATGGCTTCATATGCAATACCAAGTATATGAGCTTGACTTCACTCTACACCCAATGACTATGCTTAATGTTAGAAGCTGGATTGTGCACCTGACTCCAATCCCCTGTTCCCTGTTCCACTTTTGTCCCAATCTACCCAGGCTTCCACACTATGTGTAGTTAGTGGGTTTCTCTTAGTCAAAGTTTGTGCCCTTGCTGCTTGCTCGCCAGGCACCTGGAAGTGCGTGCCTCTAGTGGATCTGCTCAACAGTCTTCTGCCCAGCCAGTCAACATTACACAGGCAGCGCTCTAGCCACATGTAGAAGATCTCAACTCTAAGTGTTAATTGCTACTGATTAGCACCTGAGTAGTCATTCTGACTAAGTAAACCATATCAATTAAACATAATAATTATACTGTTGAGTCAAGTAGCTTTACTTAGAAACATCTTGGCTACCTACACTTTTGTCCCACAACAACAGTAGCTAACTGTTTGAACTTCTGAATATTACAACACCCTTATGACAAGATGTTCCTCTACAAACAAGAATTAAGCTTCATGCACATTGATATACTACAACTCGTCACCCAGTGTATGCCAACAACCCTGTTTAGCCCACACCCACAAAACAAACCGTACATACCTGTCAACGTTTAAGACACACTCTTCTATAACACCCAACTACCACAAGCTCCATTTTTCCACTCCAACAGACACAGTGCACATATGTTACAAAGCCAAGTTAGCTTCAGTTCACTCTACATCATGCATGGCTATATATGCTTACTGTTAACGGCTGGATACTGCACCTCATTTTAAACCCCTGTTCTTCAGTGCCTTTGTTGTCAGTAGGACCATGTTTTCATTTAACCCTCTGTCTTTCACCCTTGCTTACCACACTCTCATACATACCCTTTGTATGGCCTTTCTCTTATAGTCCAAGTATGTGTTCTTGCTGCTTGCTCACCACCTGGAAGTGTGCGCCTCTATTGGATCTTCTGTTATGCGAAATGGCCTAGCTACCACCTACACCCGATACTTTGCCCTTCATATGCAGTTACTGCCTGCACCCCAGTCACCCTTTTCTTTCCACTTGGGGTGCGGCTATGCTCGAAAAAAAAAAAGGAAAATGTAACTAGCACCTGCAACCTAGTTAAATTTGCCTTTCTTTGTGTGTTGTAATTTTTTGCATGATTTGCAGTATCACATCTTACAGTGGTATTGGTCATGTCACTTGCCCCACCCAAGAAGAGGTACTAACGACATATTACCAGATATCGTCTAATACCACCTGGAGGCTGGTTACAGCAAATTACAGCTCTAACCATCATGACAGATTTTAGGCAGCTGTAATCAACTTTGCATGACCATTTTGCATTGAACTTTTTGAGTCAATATCCTACCAATGCTGGTGGTAATCAAAGATCTTTGCTCTGCAAATTTCCGTAATCGTTCGCAACACAAATATCTTAAGGTGGCACGCCTGTCACTCGGCGGAGGTTAACGAAAACATAAACCTGGGTTACAGTCAGGACCAGGGTTACTCCTAGTTTTCAGGGTTAGGGTTTGCTTTTGCTTTACCTAATGTTTAAGTAGCTCATTAGTATATTCATGAACCCAAAATTGCCACTCGATGGACGCATCTACATGCTCACTGTGGGTAGCGTCCTGACCACCAATGCATTTCAAACCAATCTATGTCAGCTTTTGTTCAGAGCTACTCTCAAAGTCAGGCTAGACTCATGTTTGTCACTACTCTTGGAATGGACAACTTTGACTGCACCAAAATGAATGCACATTTTTAAAAATTCACAGCTTGTCTACGGGAGGGGCTCATTCACGAGTGGAAGCAAGCATTACTATAGGCCCACCTCTCCCCCTTATGTCGCTAAACAACTCACGGCTCTGTCCACATACAACCAATCTTCAGCTTTCTTGTGTCCTGCAGCGTGGTACCAACGATATACTGCGCATTCTAGTTAAAGCCCAGCCCCCAGCACTCGAAGCACCGGGCCACCGTCACCTACTAGGCTTGGCATACGATCGCAAGACTTGGGCCTACCCAGTGAGCACAGTCTTGGCCACTGTGGCCTTTCTGCTGCTTCTAGACACAGGCTTGCTTTCACAAGCAGGCATTACGCACTACTCACAGCTAGTCTACTGACACTGCAGCACTCTACTAAAATTCCTCTTTTTTTTTTTTTTTGGTGTGTTTTTTTAAGTCGATCTAAGCTTATCTTCAAAGTTCCGACCACCAGGGTTCCGCCAGGCCACATCCAACTAACTTAATTATAAACTGATTATTGGATGCCAATGCCGACAGGAAATGGGGGAAAATCCCCAATTTTACGGACGGTGAACGGATGAAGACTCCCCAAAACGGACTCTTTGCTGACCGATTAAGAAGGCAAAGAAGTCTATCAGCTTTAACCACTGACCTCATAACTGCCCAACTATTGTCCCAACTGTTTTGGCAGAGGCAGTGCAGGGACCCCCCTTTATGCTATAAAGGGGAGCTGCATCTCCCCTTCCAGCCTGCGGGCTGTGACTATATGTTTCTTGAGGAATATCTGCTTGCTCTGGGACTGTGGTCCCATTATATAGGGATAAATATCCTCTAGTGGGCTGCAAGCACCTCTGCTTGCTGTGGGACAGCGGCCCCATTATAGTGATAAATATCCTCTAGCGGCATGCAAGTACCTCTGCTTGCTGTGGGACAGCGGCCCCATTATAGGGATAAATATCCTCTAGCGGCTGCAAGTACCTCTGCTTGCTGTGGGACAGCGGCCCCATTATAGTGATAAATATCCTCTAGCGGCTGCAAGCACCTCTGCTTGCTGTGGGACAGCGGCCCCATTATAGTGATAAATATCCTCTAGCAGCTGCAAGTACCTCTGCTTGCTGTGGGACGGCGGTCCGATTATAGTGATAAATATCCTCTAGCGGGCTGCAAGCACCTCTGCTTGCTGTGGGACAGCGGCCCCATTATAGTGATAAATATCCTCTAGCGGCTGCAAGTACCTCTGCTTGCTGTGGGACGGCGGTCCAGGGTTTTACCCAAGGTTACTCCTCTGCTTGCTGTGGGCCAGCGGACCCATTGTGAAGGTATCCTAGAGCCACTGCAAATTACGGCACGAGATACTGACTCCAACGTGTGAGTATGAGCTCCCTGTGGCACTGTTGTAGCTTTGAGCACGTACTCCTTTGGGGGGAAGAGCCCTCGTACTGCTAGGAAGGGGGCCCTACACTGCGTCGCACCCGTGGGTGCAAAACTATGGACCTGTATACCTATACTACTAAATGTTGGGGGAGGGAAAGGGAGGGTGACTGGATGGCAGCTACCTGCTGCTCTTGGCTCTGACCGGTTGCAAAAATCAATTGGTAAATCCACTTTTGCCTGCTTTATAGACTTTCAAAAAGCATTTGACTCCATCTGTAGAAAGTTTTTGTGGGACAAAATGCAAACACAGTTTGGTGTATGTGGCCCCTTTCTTAACCTCGTTAAAGCCCTTTACTCTCAAGTTTCTAGTTGTGTTAAAATAAATGGTAAATTCTCAGAGTGGTTTGATATCAACTGTGGAGTAAAACAGGGTTGTGTGTTGTCCCCTACTTTGTTTTCTGTGTTCATCAATTATCTTGTGGGTGACATTAAGGTTTTGGAGAAAGGAGTACAATGTGACGTATACTCCTTCACTTCTCTCCTGTATGCTGAAGACATTGTAATAATTGCTAATAAGGAAGAGGACTTACAAGCCATGCTGGACGTAGTTCATAGGTGGTGTTGTACCTGGGAAATCCAAGTCAACCCCACTAAAACCAAGGTCATACACTTCCGACACAAGAGGAAAGCTTTATCCGACTTTGTTTTCTGTCTAGGATGCCATACACTTGACTATGTTCATGAATATAAATACCTAGGCTACTTCCTTAATGAATTTCTGGATGCTGATGAGATTGTGCTTAGGAGTTGTGATTGCCAAGCCTAAAACAGCTCATGGGTTCCCTTTGTCTGTCTTTAGCCGTCTGTTTGATGCCTGTGTCATACCCATATGTAGCTACATACTCTGCACATATTTGGGCTCATAGGAAATAACAGCCTCTAGGTAAAATCCAGAATAATGCGTTGAGATTCTTTTTCGGACCAAGCGCGCTACGAAGCCCGGAAGCCATACAAATGCTAGTGGCCACACCCACATGCCTTGTGACGTATCACGTGACCCAATTATTGACCTGCAGTACATAGCGAGTGACAGCTTTTCGAAAGTACTAGCTGTTGGACAGCATAGAGTTGTGAATCACAGTGTTCACTCTGTAGACCCGGCCCAGCTACTGGTGTTCACATGCCGACTCCTACTGGAACCGTAGTTTAATTAAGCGAATGAAAGGTGTCCACGAGACCTAATGATGCTATCCCCGTACCTGGACGAGTTCATGTGGCGGGAACGTCATGAAAGTACCGCTTCCAAAGCTCTGGCAAGTCTGTGTCAGGACATTGCCTTCAAGTATCCCGTTTGATGAACGTAGGATTCCGCGTTGCACCGGGCCATCTAGGCC
This sequence comes from Agelas oroides, assembly GCA_949130485.1. NCBI lineage: Eukaryota > Metazoa > Porifera > Demospongiae > Agelasida > Agelasidae > Agelas > Agelas oroides. Next base: position 4,190,227 of record OX422201.1, on the reverse strand, counting down.
TACTGGTCCACATCTCCGACAGTTTTTGCTTTTGTGTTCTTTACCGTTTTAGACAACTTTCGAAAAGCTGTCACTTGGCTACGTACACAGCAAATTTTGTACGGCCTGGCTGTAATGAGTTTGTGCACAATCCGTTACCGACCCGTGGATATTTTGCAGGTCAATAATTGGGTCACGTGATACGTCACAAGGCATGTGGGTGTGGCCACTAGCATTTGTATGGCTTCCGGACTTCGTAGCGCGCTTGGTCCGCCAAGTACGATTGATCCGCAGTTCACCATGCTGAAATACTGGTTTAGGCTATGCTCTATGCCCTCAGAAAGAGTTCCCAAACAAGCCTTCCGCTGGAGCCGTAGCCTTTCTAATTCAGTTAAAGTAACGTGGGCCTCACATACCAGTGATCTTTTAGATGGATTAGATTTACATGTCTCTACTCCTAATGGCCTACAATCCAGTAAATTTTATGACAGCCTGTGGGATGCACTGGCCAACAAGCTTTTGCATAACTGGTTTCAATCGATTAATAATGTGGAGGCCTCCTCATCTGAGAGTGGGGGGAAACTTGCATTATATAGGCAAATAAAACATTTTCCTGAAACTGAACCCTATTGTAGAGCATCACTGTCATTGGGTGTTTGAGGGCTGGCTGTCTCCCCCTGCAAATTGAACTAGGGCGTTATACTTCCCCAAAGACGCCTCTGCATTTGCGTATTTGGAAACTCTGCAATGATGGCATTGAAGATCAAGAGCATTTCCTGTTCCACTGTCGTGCTCTGACTGAACCGAGAAACGACTTCTTTTGCCGCATTCAGACACTCAATTCTGACTTTTTATCATACTCCCTTTCAGACAAATGCCTATACCTTCTGCATCCACAACAGCACATTCACTGCATTGCTCATGGAATTTATCATATGTAGAAAAATTTATTGTACAACAGTTCATAGAGTATTACATCCTCAACTGAATCATTGTTCACTCAATGAGGTCTGTTTTCACTGTATTTTAACAGCCTTTGTTTCTTGGTCTATATCCTCTTTACCTTTCTACCATTCAATCCTCATTTTTGTCTTGCTTAACTGTACTATCTTCTAACTTTGTAAAACTTAACCTGTCCTTGCAAGTGCTTCTCTCTCCCCCACTTCTACACATGCATACACATCTCTGATGCTTACTTAGGTATGTTTCCAAACGGTGGAGATGGTATAATTCGCTGGACTCCCTCTAAGATAAGAGCTGTACAGCACTCTTGCACTTCATTTTGTTTATGTACTCCCTTGGACTATGCATCCACTCTACTTCTTCCCCCCTCCCCACTTCACTTCTCTTTGTCGACTCTGTCCTTCTGCTTTCATAACAACAACAAAAAAAAAAGGAGCCAATAAAAGGCCAGCACTATCCTGGGTCCCACACTTTTTATGTTCCTTGTGTTTTTATGCTCTTTTATGTTCTTTTGAATCATATTTCTACTGCAATCCTTACCTTTAGCCCTGCCATTACATTATTCTGTCACTGGTTCACCCTCCAAATCTTTCCCCTCGCCCTTTGAACCTCTTTAACTCTATTACCCCCAGTCGACTGGGGCTACACTATACAATAGAGGAAAAGTTGCAACAGAAAGCCAAATCCATCATCAAGTTGGAGTGACTTTGACAATTGGTGCTAGTCGGCTCCAAGGATCTCTTTACACTGGACAGCAACCACTATACACCAGTCTTCATGGCAATGTAGAGAACATTGTCTTGACTCCTACAAGCTGAAAAGTACCAACTCTCTGATACAATTCGATGTAACTGAACAATCAGATGGCTGTACTTTCTTCCGAACTACATATGCTTGAACAATCAAAACAGCATCCTCCTATAATTTACATTTTTGTACCTTTTATCATGTGTGGTTGGATCCCCAGGCTCTAGTGCCAAATAAAAAAATAATAAAAAAATAAAAATAAAAGAAGAAGAAGACATTTTCCTCTCTCACTCCTTCATGTCTATTTTGATAATGAACACTCTTTAGTGAACTCCGTTTTTCATTTCTGTATACTTTTATGTATCATACTTAGTAGCTACAGTGTCTCATAAGCCCTCATGGGCTGGCTGCGCTCCTGCAGGTGACAATAAGGATTGATTGATTGATTGATATCCAACATTTGGCTCTGTCCTCTACAGGATTGGTGGAAAACGGTCAATGAAATGTCAAATTTCGACAGATGGGAAATTACATTCTTCGCCCTGTGATTATTTCACTTACCGTATATGTCCTGGGCAAGCGCCCATTTGTGCCTCACACTATTTCTGATTGGAATGCTTTGCCCAGTTATGTAACCAATACAACTTCCCCTGCTAGTTTCAAAAATGCTTTTATATCCACACTTTCATAAGTTTAACTTTAATATTAGCTTCCTTGTCATTTTGTTTGGTGATTTGTAATCGGGGTACTTTTCATTAGCTATGCTATCTTGTATCCCTTGCTTTTTTCTTTGCATAAACTTTCATAGAAAAAAAACACAAAAAAACAAAACAAAAAAAACAACTCAAGCACCAAAAATTGGGGGTGGGCGATTACACGGAGGAGGTGCTTAAGGTGGCGGGTAAGCTACCACACAAGCGCAATAATTGTTTCCGGTTTACGCCCACCATTGTACAGCTGGTTTTTCTTTTTGAATGAAGCAAATCACTGTAGCAGCTGCTTCAGTAGCTTAATATCGAAGAGCTACCTAGCCGTACAGCCGTACTACAAGCGACAAAAGCATGAAGGAAACCCTGAGAAGTTTCTACGTCGTCGATCGCCGTACATCAATGGCCACACCCACCGAGAAGGCCAGGGGTACATTTTTTTTCGGGACGCTTCGTGAATCAGGTAAATGACTTTAGCAACTCTCTTTACTATAAACAGGTTCTCCAGTGGTTAGTCGAGGGGGTAACGTAAAGTATTCGTGACTAACAAATGCCCAGGAGAGTTCGTACCGCGAAACGCTACAAAAAGTGACTTTCCAATAACAGTTTCAACTCGCCATCCGTTAAGCTTTACAGCTTATGACCAAAACTCTACGTAGCCCCCTCTAGCGACTGTTGAACTTTCTACTCGCCAAGAATGGAGTATGTGGCTCTCGTACCGTGCGAGTGAAACGTCCTGAAAAATTGTAAAACTCAACCACTGCTCTCCGCGCTGTTTTCTGTAGCATGGTATCAAGATTGCACAACTAGTAAGATGAGACATTTTATATATAGCAGATAATTTATTGTGAAATTATTTACCCACCCAACTATCCCCGCGCAAGCGCCCACCCCGGATGCGAAGTCAGCTCATTATCTATGGGTGTACCGAATCGACCTGCATCGTCGCTTCGCCCGTGCTTCGTTGAGGCCAGCCCGACGGTGGAGAAAGCTGTATCGTGCTAGAAAGCGGACCGACTCGTAGCGTCGTTGCTGAGCTTCCGAAGCCTTCGTCGCTTGTAGTAAGCGAATTTCGTGCTGCGGGCGGAGAACGCTCCGAACAAGGTATGGACGGGGCCGGGGTGTGCGATGCCGGATGTGGTGACCCCTGAAGCACATCAGCTGTACCCAGGCTCCTCTCGAGGATAGTTCGTATTGTCGCTAAGTTCTGTAATTGTGCTTCATGCAGCTAGGAGCCACAACATTGGTAGCAAAGGTTTGCACACACTGGTCCATAGCCTCATTCTCAGATACCTTGTATAGTGAGTACAGTGAAACTTGAGTAACCACCCATGGGTTGTTCAAAATGAGCATTAACTTTTTTGGCAGTGAGTTGTTAGCATAATAAAACGCAACCATGCAGATCCACCACAGTGGATGTTGTATAGCATGAAAAGTATAGTACAAGATTTTCATATCAACTCTACCTTGTTTGTATATTCTCTGGGTATAAAAGGCCAGAAACAATGTATAAAGTGTTGCAGTCAATTATATAGACATGTTACTGATTGGCGATAGTCTCACAGAAACAAATGAGAAAACAGCACTACTGATACCGAATTCCATAAATGAGTAGATTCAAAACAATTGTGAACAACAGTATCAGTACTCCAGTGATAATAGCTAAAATTCCCAGGTTCCTGGAATATGCCGATGCTCTCTTAGCCCCCTCACGATGACCAAGCTCCCAGGCCAAATCAACCTACATGAAAAGGGTGATAATAAAGTTATACCCTATACAGCTAAGGTCACTACTGAAAGGTACATGAATCGTTGTAACTGTGAACAATCATTGCATGTTTGTAAGCAGTACCCGACATTTACCATTGGCTGTACAATTGTTTCTGCACAGAGGATATTTTAATAGCCTCGTTCCCAGGCTCTCCCCTCGCCCCGACGAAAAAACGAGGCTAATATTTTACTGTTCTACTACATTGTGTCAGTACTGCATGGAGGAGGCCATGCAACATGGTCACATATGTGCATGTGTGCATTAGCAAACTTTCCAAGGGTCAGAAAAACTGTCATTATGAGAATAGGAAATGCTCTATGGCCAAGATTATAACAGTTTGGGAGAGGGGGGTTGCAGTGCTGAAGGTGCCTTGCTAGTCAGAAAAATTCAATTTTCAGTTCCTCAGCTAATTTATAAATTTGTAGCTACCCTCTCCAAGGCTCTCACATTCAATGAGCTAAAAAATCTTCTTAGTGAATTTTTGGTTCCGCCCAGCCACATGAAAGTGCCGCCAGGCCACTACAATGGGTCACACACCACATCAAAGGGACAAGCCCCTCTTGTTTATTCCGGTTGCCTCCATTACAAAAATATAAACAAGCCAATGAATCTTAATAGCACCATCATGGTCATGTGGCATCATTAACTATTCTTGAGTCAGAATCAGGCCGATCTGCAATATACCGGTAAACTTAGCACCCTTTGTAGTTAAATCTGCAATCAAAATTACTTCCAAGATTTCACTAGATTACATTATAGAGGTAATACCTGAGCGCTGTATATCATTGATATGATTGCAAATATGATTGATGGCCAGCAAAAACAGCAGAAGAGGGCAAGTCCAGAGAGTGCCATGAAGTTGTCTGGCCTGGCCTCATATTGGTGTTCTGCTGTTATAAGAGTCTGGGTCTGGGCCTGCGTAGGCTGTGTCAAGTCAAACAAGAAATGTCAATGATTAATCAAAATGTATGGGTATACACCATGTATACCCCAAAACTACCACATATATGTGGAGACAATTGACCAAATCCAAGACTGTTAGATTTGGAAGGAATCCCCCAGCTAGCTCAATCTCAGGCTCTCAGGCTTGCATGGGCCTCACACAATCACAATTCTGGAAATGAGGGTAGTGCACCGTCTGCCCACACACTTTATACCACTATCAGGTTACATGGGACAGCTGTATAAAGCCAAGAAGGAGAAAGTTAAATTAACAGGTGGCTTCAAGCCTGAAACTTGGTGCCACTGACTCACGGTGACAGCATGCCACAGCACAGCTAAACTGATCTGAATAAACTAAATTCTGACTATGATTCCGAATATGAATTCTGAATTCTGAGGGATGCGTATTTTATATATTTGGGGATACCTATTTTCACTTGACACCGTCACCGCGCAAACGGAAGTAAATTTGCTGATTCGGCTTTTCGAACGTAGCGGCTAACTTTCGGCACTGTCTATCTCTGATGGTAAGCAAGCTATAAAAACCAAAGATTAGGAAAATAAAACATATCCAGGAATTATCAAAAACCTCTCGCAGTATCGGCAGTCCAAACGCTTTGCGTTGGTGGGCGGGGTTGGCAACGGTTGCTTGATTGCTGGTTCTAGAAAGCTACAAACATGGAACAGGACTTAGTAGAAAACACCTCTAGGCCTAAAATATATCACAGCTAATCAATTTCACGCAATTGTACGCTGCCAGAATATTATACCGTATGTAGTGATGTCAGAGTTTCCAAAAGTATGTAAATTTTCCTCTACACAGGCCATTTCTCCACAGTGTCTTAAAATTCAGAGGCGGAGACAGCTACCAAGAAGTGGGGGGGCTCATGTTCTAAATGTTAAGCTGTGGGGGTGTGCCCTAATCCTGGAAACGAGATGATATTGTATTTCTCTGTACAACTAGTAGAAAAATTGGGGGGGCTGAGCCCCCCCCCCCCCCCCCAATCTGAAAAGTGGGAGGGCCTAAGCCCCCCCTGCCCCCCCTATATCTCCGCCCCTGTTAAATTACTAGGTATATATACGCATGCGCATCATGTGCCTCACGCAGAGCGTGTGGAACGATCGGACGAAATGGCGAAGCGCGGTCGAGATGATGTCGAGGACTTTGAGGACGTGAGTGGGACGCCATGCTGTCCTGTTCACAGATCAGCGAGCGAAGTTAAGTCGCGTTTTAATGACCTCTAGCTGCTACATGGTTTTCATTGCCCTTGGCATCATTCCAACCTGTTTATGCATGCTCACCTTTGTTGTGTAGTCTGCCTACTACGATGCCGTGCTGTTTTCTGCCTATCCCGTTCGCGGGCCGTCAGCGAGCGAAGTGACTCGCTTTGTAGCTGGCGCGCAAGTCTTCTGCTTTCACTGTCGTACTGTCGTCTTTCATCATTTAAACGTCTTCTGTACCTCTGGACACGTTCTCTGGCCTGGCGTCGTCGTCTCTCCTCTAAGTCTTCCATCGTATCGTGAGCTCTAGCGCGCCAAGAGGGGCACGTGCCGGAGGGTACGTACACTATACGTAAACTCGTATACTTCAGTCGTAAACCCGTTACGGACAGACATACATACAAGCACAACCTCACAGACTAAGGCCCCATAAGCGCCCGCCGCGCCCACACGATTATGTGCCTCACGCTAACAATTAACATCAAATTTGATATAGAGGTTCCTTAGAGGCTTGGGTATATTTGTTTGCACAGCTTTGTTAAAATATCTGCCTCGATCAAAACTACACACAATTTTTTGTCACATTTCGTTACTTTTCTGCAAATTGTTGAAGTATTAAGACATTTTCTGATGCTGCTCTCAGTTACTTCAAAGCACAACCAGTTCTGTATACTAGAGTAGTTGTACAATTGGATGGTACAGTTTTTTTATTGGAATCTTGCTCCAACTTCTCCGGAACTTTTTACGGACACAAAATGCTGTTTTTTAACCCTTGATAAGCGGAAGTAGTTACTAGAAGTGGTTCAATATTAGCGTTATTAAAAGGTCAAAGTGGCAAGCGTTGGTAGCTAGACTTGGGCAGTAACAGTGGCGTGATTACTGTGTAACTAGGCTGGAATAGTTTACCTAAGTACCTGACTACCGCTAACTAAGCGATTTTCTACTTGTTTGAAGCCATTTTCTGCCGCCATACATCGTAGCTTCTAGCGAGTTGAAACAGTACCGATTATAGTGATTCCGGAAGTTCAGTATTCATACGTAATTTCCGCTGGCAAAATTTAAACTGCGGAAATGGTATCGCGTGCATGTTTACATTTTCACCTCGGCGCTTCTCACGGTAGCTACATACCCCGACAAAATATATATTTCTCGAATCCTCTTTGATCGGAGAATCGATTGGTTGGTCTTTCGTTCACTTTACTGTAACTTTGAAGTGCTTCTTTGTGAAAACCGGAGAAAACTTCCGTGTACCAGCTGATCGGTGAGATGCCCGACTTCGAAAGTGACATAATCGCATTCCTTGCACCAAGAACCCCCTTCTACCACTGCTGCTGAAACTAAATATTTCACAGTACAGGAGCGGTAATACAGTGTATGTGAACTGTAATGCTTGCAATTCCAATCAGAGTCGTTGACTCATCATGCCTCGTGTGAAGACCATCTGTGACATCTGTTGCAATGAAGTGATCGAAACTGAATCTAATACAGAAGATGCCCTATTTTGTGAAGGTGCGTGTCAGAAATGGGTACACCGAAGCTGTGCTGGTGTCACAAGATTCCATTTTGAAAAGTTGAGTAAGGCTGATGACCCCTGGTATTGTCCGTGCTGTACTGTTGTATCACAAAACAAGCAAATTGACACACTCAAGTGCAAAATAGAATCTCTTACGGCTGAGCTTGCTAAAACCTATGAATATTTTGCTGATAAGACGGTGCAGCTACAGAACGAGCTGAAGCAGCAGAAGGATTGCTGCAGGAGTCTGGAAGACAAATTGGAGTCAGTAACTGTTCAACAAATCACAACGACATCTAGCAGAAACAAAGGGAACAGCAACCACCGTGATAGAAGGAAGCAAAGGAAGAAATCTAACCGCAATCATTCTAGCCCCCGTGCAACCTTTGGCGCCACTGAGAATGGCACAACTAGAGCACAACCTGGCTGCAATATGACTAACTCAATCTCTGGAACCACCTCTAGCCAATTACACCATGATGTTGTGGCCCCCTCCCAACCAAGGGAGAAAGTCTCAGGAGTCCGTAGGATCTGGGGTACCCTTAGTAATTGCACTACCACTGTTGTTAGAAATGTGATAAACCGTCTCACAGATGTTGGAGAGCAGATTGAAGTGAAAAGAAAATACAAATCTGATAGAAACCGCAAAAGGTGGTGGTTCCTACTCAAGGGCTCAGAGGAAGTCCTTGAATCACTTGAAAGTAACTGGGAACCAGTTCAGATCCAGACAAACTGGAAGCTTGAGCAGTGTACCAAACCCGTAGAAGTCCCTGACAACCTCACATCTCCTTTTTTAGATCAAGCGCAGTGAAAGACAGTGGCTACGTGGGGGGCGAAAGCTCACACAGGTTTGATAGGCCCCATAATGAGCTGAAAATTCTTTTGTTAAATGCTCGTAGCTTGTTACCTAAGATAGAATCACTACAATTGCTAGTTGAGGCTGAAGATCTTGATGTCATCTGTGTGGTTGAAACCTGGCTGAGTGCAGAAATCCTTGATGCTGAAATCACTATCCAGGGTTACCAATGTTTCAGACGTGACAGAAACCGGCATGGTGGGGGAATTGTGGTTTATGTAAGAGACTGTCTTTCTACCACTCCTATTATGGACAATGCAGATCTGGAACTTCTTATTTTGTCCCTCACAGTAAACAATAGAAAAACCACAATCGGAGCATTTTATCGCCCACCAAATTCATCCTCAGAACTCATGGATGCTTTGTATACATGTTTGGAAAACTTGGACCTGTTTCACAAACTTCATCCTCCTTGGTGACTTCAACATCGATTTCTGTAATACATCTCATCATCTTTTTTGTAAGCTGTCTAACCTTATGCATGTTTTTTCTCTTACTCAGGTAGTAAAGGACCCAACTCATTATAGCCAATCAGGACACAGCTCAATTATTGACCTCGCACTTGTGTCTAACTTGCAGAATGTTAGTGAGTGCACCGTTATGCCACCCCTTGCAAACTCAGACCACAATTCTGTCTTTTTGCAAGTAAAAATGAAAGGGAGTAAGGAAAAAGCCAAAGCAACTCACAGGCGTTATTGGAGGTATGATCTCGCTGATTTTGATAAAGCTCGGGAGAGAATTAGAGATACTGACTGGAACACACTACTTGAAAATGATGATATTAACGTCTCTTGGATAAACTGGAAAAATAGGTTTTATGAGATCATGTATGAATGCATCCCTCAGACAACCTCCACCGCAGGGAGTGCCGCACCATGGTTGAACAGAAAGCTCGTAAATGGCATGAGGAGACGGAATGTTCTCTTCAAGAGGGCGAAGGAACTGAGAACCTCCACATCCTGGCTAAAGTATAAAATTCAGCGCAACAAACTAGTTTCAAACCTTCGCGGAGCAAAAAAGGAGTACATGGAAAAGTTATGTAATCTATCCTCAAATGCCAAAAAATTTTGGAGTGCTATGAAGAAATTAAATAACTCATCCTCTTCAATACCAACTCTCCTACATAACAACTCTACAGCCTCATCCGATAAAGAAAAGGCGTCAATGTTAAACCAGTTCTTCTCCAATTGCTTCAATCGATCTGAACCCCCACTTGATACCTCAGATATTGAACAGATGCGAGTACATCCTGACCTATGCCCTCCTGAACTTCTCTGCTCAGACGAAGAGATACTGGAATTGCTGCAAGCCTTGGATACTAATAAGGCATCAGGACCAGATGGTATAGCGGCTAGAATGCTGAAATCTACTGCATCTGTCATTGCACCCTCTCTCAAAACTCTTTTCAATTACTCTGTAATGAATGGAGTAGTCCCAGATGAATGGAAAAACTCTAATATAGTACCTATACCTAAGTCTTCCAACAGAGCACAAGCTTCCAACTACCGGCCGATCTCTCTTCTCTCTATTCTGAGCAAGATACTTGAGAAGCACTTTTACAATCTAATCTTCACACATGTTGACTTATTCTGTCCTCTATCCCCAAACCAATGGGGATTTCTGCCTGGTAGATCAGCCGGTTCTGCCTTGCTCACAGTGACTGATGAGTGGCACCAGATCTTGGAGCAGAATGCAGAGGTGGGCACAGTCTTCTTCGACCTGAAGAAAGCGTTTGATTCAGTACCCCATAGACCTCTCCTAAACAAGCTAGCCAGTATGGGTCTTGACTCCCATATTCTACAGTGGCTGGGAGACTACCTTTACAACAGACAACAGAGAGTGATTGTAAATGGAGAAGCTTCAGATTCTTTACCAGTACTCTCAGGTGTCCCGCAAGGATCTATTCTGGGGCCCCTACTCTTCATTATCTATGTTGACTCAGTGTTTCTGGCAGATCTATCCCCAGATACCCGATTGATTGTTTATGCTGATGATATGCTTCTCTACAAGCCTATCAGGTGCACACAAGACCTAGTTGACCTGCAATCAGACACCGACAAAATTGGTCAATGGACTCGGGACAACTTTCTTACTCTAAACAGCAGCAAATGTAAGACTATGTTGATAACTAGAAAGAAACAGTGTTCAATCTCAAATCAGTTTTGCATTACTCTTTACTCAGAGTCACTTAATCGAGTCTATCTTTTCAAGTACCTTGGTATCACAATTTCCTATAATCTCTGCTGGTCTGAACATATTTCGGACATTGTGGCAAGAGCAAAAAGAGTGATTGGACTTATTTATAGGAAATTCTACCGTTGGTGCAACACAAGCACTCTCAAAAAACTATATTTGACTCTTGTCCGACCAATTCTAGAGTACTGTTGTCATGTCTGGGACCCGTTCTTGCACAAAGATATTGAACTACTTGAGTCAGTGCAAAAGTTTGCCTTCAGAGTATGCACAAAACGCTGGAGAGAGCCTCACAACCACTTAAGAAACCTCCTGAAACTACCACTTCTAAAGGATAGGAGAAAGAAGCTAAAGCTCACTGTGGTCTACAAATGTCTGAATGGTCTCATGGTCATGCCCTCAAACATTTTTTTCCCAGTGAACCGTTCAAGTTGGAATCTGAGATCACATGGAAGCATATTTCTGTATCAGCCATTTGCACATACAAATAGTTATTTTCATTCCTGTGTCCCAAGTTCTGTGTCCTTATGGAACCAATTGCCTGAGAACTTTCACCACTGTCTCTCCCTTCCTTTTTTTAAATCCCTTATTGATAATGTTGTTTGATATAACTTCTTTTTTCTTCTTTTTATAGGGTGAACTTTGCACTAGCTTACGCTATTTGTTCATCCTGTGTGTATATATCTAATATATATATATTACAAATTCGTATAAAAAAAAAAAGAAAAAAAAAAAAAAAAAGAGTAATTAGTGAGAATAATGTTCTGTTCTTACACAATCAAGCTTTTGGAAAATTAAGGCATGCAATGTGAACACATCCAGTCAAAAGCAGCAACTTTACATAGGTGTAGGATGACCATCACCTGTAAGGAAGGATAAACACACAACGTAATGTGAATAGCTACCCATTTTCATTCCTATACAAATATCAATGGCTTCTAATGCAGATTTCAAGTGCAATCTTCAGCCTCAATGAAGAGGAGGTGAAAAGTGTTGTGGACAACATCATTTGTTATTGCTAAGCAGGAATAGCCCTGTGGTGTGCTTTGTAAAAAGCCTGATTGTGCCCCTTTGTGGCTACCTCAATCGCAAAAGGCAACTTGCACAGGGTTCGACTCTTCTGAGTTAGAGTATTCCCGTCTTCTATATATACATATAGGTTTGAATTGCTGAACAAAACAGTAAATAGCAGAACAACACAATAATCTCTACTATGACTTGCAGAAATGACAGACACTAGGCCAGAGGCTGCATGAAATCCCATCATAATCAGATCATCCAATCCCTCTCAAACATGCACACATGCCTAATTCCCAGGCTGTCCTGGTATACACATGTTCAATTTTCAGCAGTCAAATTTAGTGGTTGGCAAGCGCTGTATTGCTGCGTTCGGCTTGTGCTTGCGTGTTTAGCCTCATACTCAGGTTTTATCGCCACACCATTTGCCGTACCACGAAGGTTAGTAGGTGCTACAGATGGAAAACGCTAGGGTGAGAAAGCCTGGTTACGAGGCTAATAACTTTCGAGTGTCTAACAATTTCCTCAAAAAATTATAAGACTTGCCATCATCAAAGGGACATTAGTTCTGACTTCAAAACCATCCAGAGTACCTCACACTAATATGCAAGTACAAAAGAGACCTCGTGCACGCACAAAATAAATGTGCACCTGAGCCCTCTTCTCTCCAGCTACAAAACTCTGGGAATGAGGCTCATTTACCGTATCCTGTCATACAGTTGCAGGTTAGTGCTACTAGGTACTTTGGATTCATTGAACTATGCCATCCAAACAGACCCGGGGGGAGACAGGCAACTATACTTCATTGTTGCCTACCCTACCCGGGGTACATTGGTGAAAACAGTTTGCAATAACATACCCATACTCCGTTGCTGATCACTGCTGTTGCTTCAGACTGATTTATACATTCTCAGGCTTTATCTGGATCTCATATCTTCAGATTTCTGCATGCTTTTCCTGAAGGCCATAGAGCTCTGTACACGATGACACTCTCATGAGATAGACCACTCCGTGCGCAACAGCTTGGTGCAAGTTCCATCTTTGTACGCCTAACCGTTCCCGAGATATGTGCAAGTTTGGATTTTCCGTGCACGCACGTGATGATTACCGAATGTACCACTTTGTCTATTTAAAAGTAACCCAAAATTTTGTACCGACCACTTTGCAATAATGATGCACATCTCGGCTTCTACTGCACCGATTCGCGTGAAACAAAAACCGTTGTACTCAAAATTGAATGCTGAATCCGATAAGTATTACTACAATAGTTTATGTAGAAGTTTGGAAAACCCTCCGGAATCACTACCGATTATCCCACTTGAACTTACAGCCTTGACAAATTGAGCCGATTTTCAAGTTAGTCGAAGGTAACACTTTCATTGTAAGTGAAAACTGGAGGCCGTTTGCTTCCTTCGTTCGAGAGAAAGCTTTGTGTGTGAGCGGCCCTTGTCAAATTCCACTGTTACTCACGAACTAGTACCGCCCCTTCCTGGCTTTCCTGAATAGTGATGTAAGTGGAAAGGTGTGGCCTAGACTTATTAGCACTAAACAGTCAGGGTTCACCTCAAAGTCTCACTAAGCTTTTTAGCTTCGCGTGGTAAGCGCGCGCGACCTAGCTACTTTGTTGCATAAATGCGACAGCCGCACTTAGCGCATGCCCGCACGCGTCGCAAAAATGCGACATCCGCAGTTCAAGGGTTAAGCCTAGTACGAGTATTATACTAGATATCTAAAAAGAACAACCTTCATTGGACTGAATTGGTACAGACTGTCCTTCACAGCCAGTTTCATTCTGATCGGGCTTACAGTAGCTTCCGGAAAAGTAGTGACTGCTAAAATGACGTAGAAAATTTTTGCCAAACCAGTTACATTTCGAAGACCGTACCGCTTGCTGTATTCATTCAGTCTCATTGATATTGGTACTGTTGGAATCGCCATTTCATGCTCTTTCCAAAAATGATGGTTGTTGTTGTGATAACAAAATTTTCACCCCGACATCGCTACCGTATGGTTGGTAATTTCACTGTACTTTATTGGGGCGAGCCTGAGCGAGTCCCATACTAGCGGGACTGCATTGTGCATATGTGTATGTATGTTTGCTTGCGGCCATATGAGCGCACTCAAATATTTCACTAAGATCGATCTTGAATATACCTCGTTTAGCGTGTATTAATTTTAGCGTTGTTTTTTTTAAACAAAAACCAAAATCAATTCAACGTATCAAACACTTAGTGACTGTAATGGCGAGTACTTATTTTAGCGATAATGACTCTGATCGCTAAAATCGCTAAATTTAGTGCGTGAGTATTAAACATTTAATAAGGTACATGCGTATACATGAATCATGTGAGGGCTACCGCCAGAGTGCAGCGTCGGCGACCCGGAACGAAGACAACCGAATTTGAAGAGGCGAGTGCTTCCGCCATGGATAATATAGTACGCGCGTCATGTGTCACGATCCTGACGACCCTGACTGTCTGGCTACTATATCATTGTCTTATACTGTCTTGGCTATTATCATGCATTGTCTCATGACCTTGACCGGTACCTTTGTTATTGTCAAACTAGTTAGAGCAATTAAATCATAATTACTCTATCACCTGCCATATTTCTGTATCACCTGATACTTCCCAATATAAGCCACCTGTATGATCATTGAATGCGTCTGATAATTTATGCTGGCAACATTATACTGAGCCGTCACACATGCTTCCGCTCGGCCCTGCGCCGCCGTCCGGTTAGTGCGTCTGTGCTTACGTAGCACTTCGATTTCCTGAATAGCTTGAGCAATAGGAGTTACTGTGCTGCAGTGCAGAATTTTTTTTTTTGCACAATATTTGCATATCTTATAAGTGATTGCAGAAAAGTACCTAATTTAGGCAAGTACCCAATTTGGTACGGTACATCCATACATGGTGAAGAAATAGCCTCTGTCGCGAGAGGAAAATTTCTAAAGTACTTACCGGTACAACGATTGCAGGATCCGGAGGCTGTGTTTGTAGTCCGGTTGATACTGGCTGGTACTCGGGAAGCTTTGAATCCATGGTGGTGTTTTTTTCTAAATCCAATCGCAAGGCGTGAATGATGATAGGAAGAGCGCACGTTATCATTTATACACCAACGCGCGGACCGGAAGTTGGACTTCATTGACGACATAAGTATGACCGCACCGCTGGTAGCAACATTAACATGGCGACTGTGAGGCGGAGGTTTAGTGCTACGCAGAGCCCAGTGGTTACTACCACCATAACCAGGAAACAGGGTGAAGCTAAGGCCTCTTCCTCCCTGGGATGAGGAGCAGTCAGCATGCTTGCAGCTACTACACATGGGTTGGACTTGTAAGTCAGATACTCATAGTAGTCACATGTATGAGCGTTTGTGAACGGGATGAAATTGAATCAAGCGATCAAAGCCCTTTTTGTGTGCCGATCAAGGGATCAAGGTGACCTCTGAACTGCGAATATCAACAGATCAAGAACACACTGCTACAATTTGACCTTTGATCCATTAAAAAATCAAGCGATCGAGAGATGAATGATCAAGCAATCAAGCACACTTTTTGACGATCAAAAATCTTGATCCTGGTTGCAAATGCTTCTACAGGTGACATGCAAATGACTACCCCTTGTATGTACTTGCAAATGTAGAGACTTTTCACCTACATCATTAAAACTCTACACATCCGTATTCTAAAATTTGCACCGCTATCTTGGAGTACAGTATTATACATGGCTGTATATGGCCGTATCGATTGAAAACGAACTGGCCTCCTTTAGCTCTTTTAACTTACAGAGCAGTGGTATTTCACCCGATTCAACACATACTAGAAGCATTCAAAGTGTTTCTTTGCCTTCACCGAGATCACCATAGAAGCTACCATCTCGTTGTAATCCAACATGACGGCTGTTTTCCGTATTCTTCGATATATTTTCATATTCTTACAAGTGATGACGTCATGTGAAATCACTCTATATACCAGTTCAAGTCCCACCAGTTACCACTAGAAGAAGGTACTTTCTCCACTTGGTACTCTACCCTGGCCCAAGTTGAACAGGATCTGGCTTGGTTGGGGATGGACAAGACCACTGGCTGTGCCTACTCAACTGAGGTACAAGTAGGACTTCGAGTGCCCACACTACATTTGGAGGGTATAGTCAGTGCTCCTACGAGTGCTTGGCCTGACTTCAAGAGTTTGTCTAGACTGACCTGGTGTTAGTCTCATTCTCAGCACAAGCTGCCATATTTAGCTGGCAAATAGACATTCAAATTCAGATACCTTGGCCCCATTGTGTTACTAGGTCGAACTTGGGTTCCAGCTTGTCGTCTTCTTCAGCTCAAGTTTGCTATTATAGTCTGTCGTATGTGCATGACCTGTTTCAGGTTCTTCCAACTCCATTGTTCTTACCTCTGCAACACGACGATATTTGCTCTATATCTACCTGCTGGGAGGGACGTAAAAAAATATGTCTGCGGCACACGTGATAAAGTGTACCAGGCCTGCTGCGCGAATTTCATATTGCAATCGACGAATGCGCAAGGCCTGGGAATGAGGCTAGCCTGGTGTAGCATGCAGGGGGAGCTGGGGACATGTCTCAAATATTTGGGAAGCTCCTTACATTTGTCCTTTTATTTTGCAATTTACTATACTAAGGGTGCAGCAATCTGTGATCCTTTGCTGAGTTTTAGTGAAGAATGAAAACTATGTTTACGTAATCTAGGCTAGTCATTTGTCCAGAAGCTGGGAGGAGGGGACATTCCCAGATTGTGCCATTGGATTCATGTGGTTTCATTGTTTTGAAGCTAAAACAGCTACATATTTATGAAAACTGAATGACCTGTCCCTGTACTGTTGACCTTTGACCTTGACCGAACTCTTGAAACCTGTGAAAGCATACCAAATAGCTCTCATTCCAAGTTAATACTTCTGTTTGGGGTTCTGGTATTCACTCTATGTGGGGAGAAGGGGGAAGGGGTACTTTAGTAACATGATTAGCAATAAAAACAAGTTATTGCCAGTAAAAACAAACCCATATGTTGTCGTGTAATCCAAGATGCATATTTTTTATGAATTCATGTCTTATGAATTTGTATCACGTAAAGGGGAACCACGAGAAGTCAGCCAATCCAGTTCTCTTTTTGTGACAGCTTTTTTCATGTGATTGTGACAGCTTTTTTCATGTGATTGCAGAAGCCACTAGAGAACACCTTGTTCACATTCAAGTGTCATATCGTTCAATTGATAAGACCGATTGGTTTCCTTTCATACAAATCTCCAAGCAGTGGGCTGGGAGGGTATGCATATATAAACAAGCATGTGTATACTTGTTTTGGTTCTGTTCACATAGGTACGTATAAGTAGCTATAGCCAAGTCCAACCCTATGTAATGTAGCAGCTCAACCTCTACAGGCACTCCTTGTTTCAGCTGAGAAATCTGCTTACTGCCATTGTACTTGAGATATTGCACAAGCCAGGGTGGTATTGGTGGACATCAGTGTAAAAGTTTCATAATGATACCATTTACATCTGCCACTTATATTTATATGAATGAGTACATCAATGCTGGATATAAACAAAAAATCTTATGTATGTACCTTGAAGTTCATGAAGTTACCACCATAAGCCAAGTGTACTGCTTCTGCCCATGTCCATCACATGGGATGTTCATAAATAGGGATGATCCAGAAGGATGTGGGCAAAGGACTAAGTACAAGTTGCAGTACCCTTAGTGCATGTGTGGCCAAAAAGACATGCAGTGTTCCCATGGCCCCTGCCCAGTTTTTCAGGATTTTGCTGGGTGTGGGCCTGGGAACAAGGCTAACTACAGTATTCTGCTCGTGAACTGTTGCAACCAACACTTAATTGCTAGCACAACTTATCTGTGTGTATTTTCAGTCTCAACATCCTGCAGTACAGTATGCAAGTATGTAGAGCTACGTATTGAAACCCAAAAGTATTTTTGATTTTATGCACCTTGTCACGGTCAGGACACTAGTTAATGTGCCCATTTCAGCACTTTTTACTTCTATATATGTACGTAGCTTCATTTTGCTTGTATTATTATTATTATTGTGGTCATAGACAATGTAGTAGGGAGATGATGGGGCACCTACCAGGAGCCAGTCTAGCGTGGTGATACATACATTCACTTTCCGCATTTACATTCCAAGCCATTCATCCCTTCCACTCAATGAGGCTACCTCATGCATTTGTGCACGCCAGTTTGTATGCTAGTTTATGTAGAGGTAAAAAGTGTGAGAAAATTTGTAACTGTTTTTATATATGTCTTTGTCACACAACAACTAAGTATGATATGGTGTAAGACTGTGAGTGAGCCCTAGCCATCATGACCCGTACCATATGGCTGAGGTTTGTTTATTTTGAAGTCAGTTACTTTACGTACCTCTCTTCCAGAGCTGGCTCTACTTGCAGTGCTCCTGCTGTGTGCCTTGTATGACCTTACACTGTATACCAGCACTCACCTCTCAACCAGGAAGATTCAACTTACACCCGCTCAAAAGAGACTTCTTGGTGTTAGCAGTACAGGGTGAGCATGTACTGCAACATTGTATACCCACTTTCCCATGCTATTCTCTAGATGATAGAGAGTCTAGGCCTCCTTATATCTGTATATTTATGGAGGAGAGACCTGGTACTTGCACATACGATGTCCCGTCACTCACATTTCAAGACATCAAGTATCTAACTGGTATATACTTTACTGTGAAGCCTTGCAGTGTTGTTTACTTATATGCACACTAATCACTTGTACCAACCACATATCTGCTGCAGCCTTGTTACTGTAGATCCTGGTGTTACACGCACATGTGCTGTATACTATTAGGCACTTCTGTGGTATGCATATATATCTGTGTGTCGTGTGCAGTATTCCTCGTGATGTCGGAATACAGTGATCCAACAGCAGAGATGGCATTGTTTGGACTACCATGTAACCACTACATGTAAATTGTACACATGAGAAAATTGAGTTAAACTTCGCCATTCTAGGGTGTGTAAATTTTTTTGCCCTAACTGTATAAATATGGAAATAGAGGGTCTTCTGTTGTTCTGAAATTAAGTCAAAGCTACCAGTAGCTATGGCTGACAAGTTAGACACACGACTATATGTCTCGATCTACCTTAACCAGAATTAATGCCCATACTGAATGCGGAATGCCCTTTGATCTTATCCGTGTTATGTGTTTCGCTTTGAAAATCACAAGTATGCGGTACCTTTGTGGGACATATCTATTATACCAAGCAACATACTTCAGAGCCTAGGTGATGGAATCATGCAACTTGTCATGCAAAAAACAAGTCACTGTAACCAGCATAAGATGGGAGAAATCCAGCCTTTTACATGTAAAACAACAACAACAAAAAAACAAGTCTTTGTGGGACTGCAAGTCAGTAACAGTAACTTCTTAAAGTTCTATTTCAGAAATATAATTTGTACTGGAGCTGCTGTATTGCAATGTTGGTATTGGCAAAAAAATACTGGAGTGTAAGACGGGAGAAATCCAGCTTTGTAGACGGTATGCAGTACAAGTGTTTGTGGGACTACAAGTCAGTAACAGTAGTGTTCCAAGGTTTCATATCAGAGGTATAATTTGTACTGGGCTCACTGTGTTGCAATTTGGCATTAGCAATATGCAGTGGGTCAAGTTGGGGGTGGAACAGTGGCTTTCAGTAGTAGCTTTCAAACAAATCCAGCAAAGATATGGCTGCAGATCGAACTTACTGCTACTATGCTCGCTTTATTAATTTGAGTCATGTGAGACCTCCTGGGTCGAAGAACAACTCGTAGAAGTGGTTTTCATCAATTTTGGTAGCATCACTCGTCTATTCTAAAATGATGTAATGCGTAACACAAATGGAACATGAAATCATTGTGTTTCCAATCCAAATCCTTCTACTCTACTATCTATGTGTTAACTAAGCAAGTCAAAATTTTATTAGGCTTGCATGAATGGATATATACTGCACTATGTGCAATGTCTGAATAGCTTCAGTAAATATATATGACACCATCCAGTTTGACAAAAAAAAAACAGTATTAGTAGTGGGTAGGGTGTGCAGTAGTGGTGGTTGACCAGCTCATTTTGATCTCTCTTGCAGATGGTGGATTCCGTACTGTGGCATGGCCCCTCCCGTTTGGCTCCCCCCTTCCCTCCACACCCCAGTCCACCTTTCACACCCCTCCACTATACTACCTTTCACCCACAGTATGTTTTATATTGTGATGCAAAAGGTACTTTTTTGCCAAGCCTACCCACAAGCTATGTATCTCACTGCCAGTGAATTTCTCCTAGTCAACACATCATGATAACAACCTTCAGTTTGTTAGAGAGCATTTAATCAGGACAGGGTCAGGCAAATGTACTCAACAAATACACAGTAAATGTGTTTGTTAGAGATTTGTTTGTGCAGATACACTGAGAAGGTGCTTGTTGTTGGAATTAAGTTTGATTTGGATTTCTGCTTCAGTTTTTCAATTATTCAATCTGTCTGGATGACTCACGTTTGTACTCAAAGTCCTTGTGATCTGTTGAATTATTGGTTACTAAAGAGTTCAGTATCCATACGTGTTACTAAGCTTTCCAAATACCAAATGTGTAATGGTTGTTGAGTATAGGTGAAATCACCAAAATGATGCAAATTGGTTTTTAGTAGACAAGTGAGAGTAGGTGAAATGAATGTTGTGACTGGAGCCTGTAGCAAGTCCTACAAGTAGTAATTCCCAACACCCATTGTTTTGTAAACAGGAAGAAGGCCAGCGACAGAATCTAATATTGAGTCCTTACTTTTACCTTTTCTTATCTTTGTTATTTGCCCTAGAAATGACTGGAATACCTACCTATGTACACTTTTGCAATAAAGTTACTTGGTTTCCTTTCCAACTGATAAGCATTCCTTGAAATTGTATTTTGCAGGGATCTGCCCACTCCTCTGTACAGAGCACTCCCCAGTCCATCTCTTTTGCTAACAGTCATACTCCCACTCCAAGCAGGTGGGTACTGTCCAGACCTTACATGGAAACTACCATAGATGCTGGTTATGTGGCACTGCCTCTTATGGTATGTGTCTTTAGAAAATGACACTGCACCATTTCCACTAATGCACCATGACTGTAGCCTCATTCCAAGGCCTCCCCTCAGGGGTACTCTACCTACCTCAGACTATTTGCTAGAACGAGGCTACCATTACTGTGCTGCAAACACAGCTCTGGAATGCATAAGCAGAGCTTCAGAAATCTTAGACGAAACTCCAGAAACCTTTAAATCTTTTATGGAAAGGTGTTTGTGCATGAATGAGACCTTCTGCTTTTTGAAGGAAGCCTTCCACTACTTCTGAAAAAGCTTCCAATATTCTGAAGAAGCCATCCAATTTCTGAAGAAGCCTTCCTATTTGTGACAAAGCTGCACTGCAAAGGTGCGTATGGAAAATGTTGTAAATGACGCTGTCATTTTTTAAGACTGCTGACTGAGAGTCACTGGTGCATGTGTGACGTACCCTAAGACTAGTGTGGGAAACAGGATCGAGGGCAAGGGTGATAGGCCCAAGTAAAACATCATTGTAATTGTTGCCCTGTTATACAGCAAATCTCATGTAGAGGCAAAATTTATTCTCAGACTGATATATTTTCGGACCTCAGACTTCAAAGGTCTAAGCACGGTAGCAACTGTGCCAAATAATCAGAGCAACAAGACATGCTGGGGCTGGGATAGTTTTCGACACCCGAAGCTATTGTAGTACGCGGGGATAGAAAATCACGTCCGAAAATACATTGTAAAACTACACGTAACTTTTTTGCCGCCTCCTCTGAAAAGGAAGACTAAAGTTCTTGTCCTTGCATTGGCCTTGCCTACGAGCCTATACCATGCTGCGACAGTTGCCAAATTTAGCTAGGATTGATATGATTTACAGACTTGTCCACTAGTAGAATTTTTTCCAAGGATAGGTGCTTGAACAGATGTAATATTTCGTTTGCTAAATCCCAACTATGTTGATTATCAAACATTAGCCCACCTATCCTACAGTTGTTATGGCTGCAGGATCTCTGTGCGCGCAACAAGTGCGAAACATTTCTTAAGTGTCCGAGCATCAATTAGTCTCTATAGCAGATTTTTTGAAAAGTTGGTCAGACTCTGAGGGCCTTGCATGTTGCTAAACTTTTGTATAAAGAATCTCTGCATGCCTGTTGTATGCAAAGACTAGCTTGTCATTGGGTGGTACCATACAATGCAGCCCTTAGTGCAACCTAAGCATCTACTAACTGTAGGCTAAGTCTAAATACAGCCTGGCTTGTCATGCATAGTCCTTACTTGAGGCTTCTTAGAAATAGAAGATGGGGTTCACCATCCATCAGCCATGGATCGAAGGAGGGTCTCTGCCGCTTTCTGCTTTCAGCCTCTCTACACAACTGCATACATATAGTAAATACTCACGCTCCAGCTACCTATCCTGGATGTCGCTGCAAACACAACTTCTAGGCTATCCTTTGTTCAATAAGTGTGCACGCTCCAGCTGCTTTTCCTGGCTTTCTTTCATAATCGTCATCTTTCAAAGTCACCTTGGAGCTAGCTGGCTGCCTGGTTGTACGAAAATCTTACTTATGGTCCGCACGCGTCCCGCAGCTATCGCGTTAAATTTCAGCATCAAAAACATACAGAACGACATACGACAGATAATAATGAAAATCTCGATTCAACTCACTAGTGTAGCGCTCGCCCAATTATGTATATATACCTATGGGAGAACCAATTAAGCTACATATATATGTGGCAGTCCTATGTAGATTATTCTGTCACATATTTGATTTCATCACCGCTGAACCTCCATACATTGATGTTCTCTGATACTCATGTGTCTATGAAGTGCGTATGAGCCCACCCTTAATGGAAGTTCAGCAATGCAGCATATCGAGCATGGCATTGCAATTGATAAAGAAAATAAAAGCATTAAAAATGTAAAAAGATGTAGGGATGGCATGCCAAAAAGTATGCAAACAAGGTAGGGATGATGCATGAAAGCAAAGGTCAACATATTGGTAAAGCCCCATCCCTACATCTTTTTCACACTACAGTCAGACAGTGCATAGGGGTCTTCCTAAAACGTACCACAAGTTCACATCCTTTTGCTGGCAGTTTATGGCTGTAGCCTTGTTCTCAGGCCACTTCCTCCTCCCACATGGCCTGGGAACGAGGCTAGTATGATTATGATCCAGTACGGTTTGCCTTGTAGGTAGCTATGATAGTGTCGTAAAGTACATGGCATGGTTTTAACCTCATCCCCAGGCCACTTTCCTTCTCCCACATGGGCTGCAGACTGGTCCTAGTAATCAGTGTGTAAAACTCAAGTACTCATGCATAGCATTAATAACTGCATGGATGGGTCAGATTCAGCTCTCATTAAAGCATGCATGCTGTCTAACTGTAGTGAAAAAGATGTAGGGATGGGGCTTTACCAATATGTTGACCTTTGCTTTCATGCATCATCCCTACCTTGTTTGCATACTTTTTGGCATGCCATCCCTACATCTTTTTACATTTTTAATGTTTTTATTTTCTTGTTTCTGTCTTTTTTTGATCATAATCTCAGTTACAGTTAGACCTAAGCATAAGAATATTTCTTTCAAGTGTAACCACAAAACCCTAGAACTTGAAACACCATAATTTGACAGTTTAGTAGTATGTAATATGCAAGCTGGAAACCGATGTAGAGCCAACCACTCCCCATACCAGATTGTTAGCCCTTTGTGAAGCAGATTTCCTGATCACATGACAACTGACCAGCACAGAAAAACTGTGCCCACAGAACATAAAAACTGACCATCCCAGCTTTACTAAAGCTATGAGTATCTTTTAGTGTAGCTATGAGTAAGCAACTGAACTCAGCGCCTTACCTACATGGTGTCCATGAGCCTTTCCCACTACCACGGGAAGAGACCCGTACCTGCCGTGCTTACAGGTCAACATGCGCGATTTCGCGTGTGCAATAGTCTCGCTCCCAGACCAATGACCGTGGTCTTTGGTCTGGGAACGAGATTGCATTTGCGCATGCGTACAAGATCAGAAAATGGCGTCCTACGCAACGGGTAGCCGGGCAGTGCTGTGAACAGCTTTTTTGACCACGGCAAATTTGAAGCTATGAAGACGCTGAGTGATTGTGAAGCTTCGTGCTGTGATGAGCATCAGTTTCGTGCTAAACTCAAGGTGAGTACTTGAACCGTTTTTGAGTTATCGTTGTTTGACAAAGTGGTCTGAGCAAAGAAGAATGGCACTTTTGCTACCACACACTTTTGCGTTTAGCTGTCTTCCGCGTGGCTTATGGGCACTTGTGTATGAGTCTTGCTGATCATAATGGCACTCAAAGATGAAGGCTGGGCACTTAAATGAGCTTTTAGTGTGTTTGTGGTGAAGTTATACGGCTTTTGCTTATGTAGGGATGGCGCCCGACAGCGCAATATATGCAATACTTAAGCAAAAGCCGTATAACTTCACCACAAGCTCATTTAAGCACCCAGCCTTCCTCTTTGAGTGCCATTGTGATCAGCAAGACTCATATAAGTGCCCAATTATGTATATATACCTGTGGGAGAACCACGTATATATGTAGACTGTTACGCTGTAGTCTGGCCTCTCTCTCACTGCCAGTCTCAGCAGCCAACCTGTGATGTTGGTTGGCACTCATCTGCTGTAGCCTGGCTGCTCTTTCTTCTTCAGTCTCAGATGCCAGCCTGTGACATTGGTTGGCACTCATCTGCTGTAGCCTGGCTGCTCTCTCTTCTTCAGTCTCAGAGGCCAGCCTGTCCCTCATCTGCTGTAGCCTGTCTGCTCTCTCTTCTTCAGTCTCAGAGGCCAGCCTGTCCCTCATCTACTGTAGCCTGTCTGCTCTCTCTTCTTCAGTCTCAGAGGCCAGCCTGTCCCTCATCTGCTGTAGCCTGTCTGCTTTCTCTTCTTCAGTCTCAGAGGCCAGCCTGTGACATTGGTTGGCACTCATCTGCTGTAGCCTGGCTGCTCTCTCTTCTTCAGTCTCAGAGGCCAGCCTGTCCCTCATCTGCTGTAGCCTGTCTGCTCTCTCTTCTTCAGTCTCAGAGGCCAGCCTGTCCCTCATCTGCTGTAGCCTGGCTGCTCTCTCTTCTTCAGTCTCAGAGGCCAACCTGTGACGTTGGTTGGCACTCATCTGCTGTAGCCTGGCTGCTCTCTCCTCTTCAGTCTCAGAGGCCAGCCTGTCCCTCATCCGCTGAAGCCTAACTGCTCTCTCCTCTTCGCTTTCAGTTGCCAGACTCTGACGTTGGTTATCGCGTATTTGCCGCAATCTGGCGTCTCTCTCTTCGGCAGTCTGTGCGGCGCGTCTAGCCCTATCTCTTGCTCTCCGCACTCTCAGCCGTTCCTCTCTCTGTTCCGCGGTTTCAGAGGCACGATGAGCTCTCTCTCGCTCTCTTCTACGCTGTAGTCTGTCTTCTCTGTTCCCTGATGACTCGGGGACTCTTGCTGAAGAATTGCTGTACGACTCCATTGTAGAACACGTGGTGTCTGCACTATTATTGACGTTACGTGTGTTAAATTGGATAAGTTTAGGATATGCGGCACGACGTACGACACATAATAATATATAATAATAATATATATAAAAGAAAGTCGCCGTTAGCATCGCTAGAAGTGGGCTCGCTCACGCTCGCCCCGATTATTCCGTCACATATATTGATTTCATCACCGCTGAACTTCCATACATTGATGTTCTCTGATATTCATGTGTCTATGAAGTGCATATGAGCCCACCCTTAATGGAAGTTCAGCAATGCAGCGTATCGAGCATGGCATTGCAATTGATATACACAACAGAGTAATCTTCAATCTCTACCCAGGACTATCACAGACATGCACGTTTGAAGGATTCTGTCTAGATAGTGCTGAACGATCAGTGAATTTTTCATTTACCTAGTTGCTCCTTAATATATTAGATGAAATCTTTTGCTTTGTAGAACATTTTATTAGTGTTCCATTTTTGGGGGGCACACTTTAATTGCTGGTTCAGTGATAGTTATTGTTATCCGAACGTAACAGGTAACAATTGCCAGTTGCAAGTAAGTATGGACAGGAGAGAAGAACCAATTTTCAAGGAATCTGCAAAAGCAATTTCCGAGGGATATACTAGTTACAAGCGCTATAAGCAAGTGGGCAGAGTTACAACAACAATTGCTGAATGTAGCCGGTAGTCCTGTTGCCAGGCTCTCCTCCTTCTTAGCGGAGAGAGCATTGGAACAAGGCTATGTAGCCGGGACATTTGACTATAATGTGATGATCAATTATTCAAACATTTCAGAGTTCTTGAAAACTTGGTGTCCCTTAGCTGTCCAGGCTATGCTTCTGTGGCCAGTAAATACATTATACACTGTGTGAGGACCATCAGAGTCTCTTGCCTGTATTGGCATGCTTGGGGTGTTAATTTTGGATAGTTAACAGTTTACAGAAATTCTGATGATCAAGTGCTGAGAAAGTGAAGCATATCCACAGAGTGCCTACTATTGCCTAAGTGTCCAGTAGCCACTTGTACTGCTTTATTAAATAGAAATCACATGCAAGCTCATTCTTGTGTAATTATGTACATGTAGCAGCTATTTCAAGTTGTACAAGTCACAATTCTACAAGCGAAAACCCATAATAGTTTCGTTCTAGTTCTCAGTATAAAAGCAGCAGCCTGAGAGAGCTGGCCCATCGCTTCTCGGCCTCTTGGCTAAGATCAAGTAGAAATAAACTGTTCTTACGAGCGTATCGTCTCGTATGGGGTCACGTACCCCTGACATTACTCCAATTTTTGTCAAGGGGGACTAGGAGTGAAGCTTGCTTCACCTGTCCCATGGGTTGCCCCAGTATTGCAGTACCACTGGGAGTGGCCTATTCCCCCCTGGGAGGACACATTTATAATAAAATAAAGATACAAATTTATTTATTGTGATGTAAGGAATGATTTTGTAGAATGTGATTGAATTTCCTAGGCTTTCAATCCCCCTTTATATTTCCATACTGATGCGTAATACTGCGAAAGTGCTGCCCTGTAGTGTTCTTGTTTCTTTCTGATGAAACCCCAAATGCATGAGCAGTGGTCAATATACCCCACATCCTATGCCTAGTAGCTTATGTGTACATAGAGATGATTCTATTTTCTTTTAACCTGACTAACGTCATATCTACTACTGAGGGCTTGAGAGTAGACTGGGGTTAATTTTTAGGGGTGGTCGAACTAAAGCCAGTTACTTGGACCGTTTCTCAGTAATAACATATAAAGCTTGCTGCAGTCAAATGTCTGTATGGACTACTAAACACACAAACACAAGTTATACACTGGAGCAGCCAAATTCTGACCACTTCATTGATTAAAGTTCACAACAGAATAACATACTGACTTGAAATGTCTTCACAGTGCTATTTGTAGAAGAACACCAGTAGTCGTTTTCTGAGTTGGTTCCTGCATAAATGAAAAGGTACTCTGTTACTAACAGAAATTGAGAAAACTTTTTGCCGACATTTTGACTTAAACTGACAAGCGCGTGCACTTATTAATCAGTGTCTGTGGTATATACCCACCCACTCACCTAGTGAAGAGTTTCCATACACTTGTTATGTTTGAGTTGTTGTTTCAGCATGTATTTTATTGTAGGTAGATTTTTACCATATATAAATACTATAGTTAGTACAGTTACTATATAAAGTACCTACCGGTATATCAAAAGTGTATTGTTACTAGGAATACGCATGCACAGAGTATGCCTCGCGCAGAAGAATATCCAAGTAGATATCCGTTGTAACCACGTGTAGCGTGTAGGTGCTAGGTGCTGGAGACGAGATAGAGCGATGAAGATGGCAAAGCGGTCGTCTGAAGAGTTTCAGGAAGTGAGCGTAGTGTCATGCGAGTATCTGTCAGACTCTTTCTCATTTGCCTTACTCTCTTCTGATGCAGTGTCCCTTTGTTTCCGTCTTCGCTCTCTAGCACGATCACGCTTTGACTGCTTCTGCTCCATTTCGGCTCTCGGACAATCTTTTTCACACGTCGATTGCCTCCTGCTCCCACCAGTACCATGTGGTCCCTGCTTCATTTCGGCTCTCGCACGCGCACAATCTTTCGATCGCCTCCTGGTCGGACCAGTACCACGTGGCTTGTAGTCTGGGGACGAGACCACAGAAACCGCGCCCACGTAATCAAAATGTGACGGATATACATATATATATACATATATATATACATACATACAAACGCGAGCTGACTACGCTGCACGATTAGTAGCCTCGCGCTAAGGCGCTCGGCAATTACACTTATTGACCAATGAGATTAGTTATACTTTTTTGACAGAAAAGTATAAAAAAAACTCCAATACAAAGCACTATGTACATAGTTGTTTACATATGATTTTTGAAAAGTGAGACAGTTACGAGTGAACAACATGACCGGAGCATGTGAGGATGACCTTTTAGTCATTGTTTTCTTCAATTCTGGAGAGAGCCAACTGGAAGTGAATTCACAGAACTTATGGAAGCTTATGGGAGGTGCAGAAACATTTGTTGTTGAAATTGAGAACAAAACGCTGCACTCAAACAAGCTGTGCCCCAAATGGTTAATTCTGGCAATCTGCAGAAATTCAATGCAAAAACTTGAATTCAATGCGAATCCAAATCTACCAATATATGTGTGTAAATTGGTTCGAAGTGTGGAGAAGATGACCAGAACTGCCCCGCAAACTGGAAGAGATTCCCAAAGTTCGCAAGTTCAACAGCAGCGAGTATAAGCTGAACAGCCTACACAGGATGATATCAGTGTTGGATAGGCACCTATGGCAAGCAGGAGTGAAATTCAGCATTATCAAGGACAAAGCTTGATGAATGCAGAAAGACACTGAATGAGAGAGCCATCATACTCTGTGAAGAGGGACTTGGTGTGAAGATGAAAGCAGCTGCCCTTACCTTGGAAGAGGAAGAATAGAACAGCAGCACAGCTAGGATACTCTTACGGTTGAGACCGGATGCTTCCTGGAAACAATCTGTTGTCTCTCCAAGATGAGAAAATTTTGAACACCACTGAGGGCATGTCTCTGTAAATCCACTAGTAGAGGATAGTTTCTACCTCCCTCGTGAACTGGAACACCACCCTACATTTTAAGGGTTAGCATGGGGACTGCTATCTCATGCAAAAAATGTAGTCAGGTGGCTGGCCTTATCCAAAAGGTTGGTAGAAGCTCTTCGAAGGCATCGTCTCCTTGTGCAGCTGTCCTTTGTGCAGTGTCTTTCGTTTGAACATTGTAGAGATCTTAATCATCACATGTTATCGATACACAAACGCGTGCATGCATGCATGCACGTACAGAAGTACTGGAGGTACTCATACAGACAGTTATTAACTTTCTTTCTGCTTGTGAGTGTTTGGTTGTTAGCGTATAAGCAGTCATTATGCCAACAGAACCAGATGTCATGCAGTTGCAAGCAATTTTATTTTCACACAAAGTGTTAACAGCATGCATTATGAATAATACATAACTTTATTATTCTGGGCATGCTTTCCCAGTAATGGGAGCTATGGCTACCAAACTTTCCATCATCAAGAAGACCTCTGTTTGATTGAGTTTCCAATCTTGCAGGGCAGTTGTTAGCTGGTAGCACACAAAAGTTTTATCTTGGCAACAATCTCATTGTGCAGGTTGGGAAATCTTGTACATACGTATGTGCATGGATGTTGAGGACTAAAAGCATGCATAAGCTGAGAAAAGATGTCTGTGCAGAATATGAAAAGGATAGCTTAACTAGAGGTTTGTCGAGAAGACATACCCAACATGCTATTTTAACATTAGCAAAACTGAATTGTTTGTTACCTATATGCCCCCATGAAACAAAAACTATTGTGTTGTTTAGTGTGTTTTAGCATGTAAATGCCAAGATGAATTCTCCACAAAGATTTCATCTAGTCATGTACCCAACCTGTCACACCCCCTTCTGGCTAACAGTGTCTTGGAGTGTGGTTTAACTTAAATTCTTTTCACACCTCCAAGTTGTTGACCATATCAAAATTGTTGACACTGCCAATGCAGAGGATTGAACAGCTTTGGTCTCTATCCGGTACACATACGTTAATTTTTCCACCATGTTATTGCTACATACAGCAACTGTTTAAGCCAGTAAATGCGCTGATGGAAAAATTTTCACTGGACTGACAGACAGACAGACAGACAGACTCAATTGATTGCTTAACCCCTTCACACATGCACATGTGGGGTAATAATAATACCAATAATGCCAATAGAGTACTATGAGTGAGCACAAGGCAGGCAAAAGCAGGAGATGGTCCTGTTGTGCATGTGATGAGCTCAAGACCTGTGAACTCTGCAATGGCCAACATGCTCTGATGTCCTTTATTGGGGCTCGCCTAGCGGGACTGCATTGCAAAAATGCGTGTGTATGTCTGTCTGTCGGTTTGCTTGCGGCCATATACCGTAAATTTTAAATTAACGCAGTAAGTATTTTACGAAGCTTTGGAACGTCCTTGTGTACTTGGTAAGTGAAGGCAAAGGTACAGCCAGAGTGCAGCGTCGGCGACCTGAAGCGAAGACGACTGAAGTTGAAGCACGCATGGCAACTTAATCATGTGTGGTTTGTACAGCTACAGACCTTCAACAGCAGGCTGCTCACAACGGTGTAAATCATGGACAATGTCGATGGTTGAAGTCCGATTTCGGTCGGGTAAGGTCCGTGCATAAATGGCACTCATATACGTCGGAGACTCAGCTCATGATTTGAACATATCTTCGCCCCTGGCACTGTTATGCATTATGATTGTGTATATATGCATAGCATGGTTTTTCATTTGACTTTTTTTTTTTTTAAAACAAAAGCACTTTTAAACCCCACTGTGAATGGTGAATGGATGTGCATGTAGGAGATGCTTGACATGATGTGTTACATCAGTGATATAACACTGTTCCTGTATTAGCTTGCTCAGGCTCGCCCCCACAATGTTGTACATTTTCTAGTAGAGCACTGGATGAGTTAAACAGCTTGCAAGTTTGTGCTCTTGCTGGAGATTTCATCATTCAAGTTCATTTGTCAACCATGCCAAAGTGACATATTAATGTACTGCTTTTTGTGCATGACCAACACTGTCACTTTTTACAACCTTGTATTCAGGTACACATATGGCTCAGCTTCACTAATGCTTTTGAAAGATTTGCTATCTCCATCTCCAATAAAAGTGAGGTAGCCGAGATTGTAATCGAGTGATTGTTTCCAAAGAGCAACAGCACCATGTGCTTGCTTCCATTGATGGTGAAGTTCCTGTGTAGTTGGCTTCACACTGATGTTGATGCTGCTCCCAGAATAAATGAAACTCTACACTAGGACAAGTCCTGATATGGAATTTGTATTGTAGTCCAGTACTAGTCCTGTAAGCTCAAAGACAGCTCCTTACGAGGAAGCAAATCCCCTTCGCTGCCAAGTAGCATCACAGGAGACACTAGTGTTAACAATTTCCTCAGCTTGACCCAGATATTTCTCAAGCTTTTTGTACTGTTGGCTCTCAGAGCATTTTGCCTTCATTGACTTGTGTACACTTGTGACGTGACTACAAAACGAAACAGCAGCAACAGGGGATGGCATATCCAGCATGCAGCAGAAGGTTTCAAGGCAAGCTCTCCCACACCCAGTCTCTGGCTGCCAAAACTGATCATCATGAAATAACCTGTCTGTTGTGAAATAGTAAAGCTAACTATGTGACCACAAACAGGACACACAGTATCAAGTCATGAGCTAACCTTAACCACGGGATGCATCATTCAACAAACATTCCTTTCATATTGGAGCAGCCACCACAGCAACAGCCAATTGAGTTGTCAGAGTCTCTAATGAAGACACTTAGATGATGATAAAGCAACGGCGTCCAAATGTACATCAACAAGATACAAGAGAAACTCTAGCCTGGCTCAGAAGATCACTGATTTCAGCACTTTTGCATCCATTACTAGGAAGAAGGCAATGGTTGTGTTGTTTGATTTGAAATACCATGCCAGCTGGTACTTTGAAATACACAGACATAACTGTGTCAAAAGCAAAAGTCATTGTTACAGGTACAACAGTAAAGGTGGTAGGATTTGGTTACCTTTCCTTGCTCACCTTGTATTGAGTAAGTTTATCCAGTGAAGCACAGATTCTCAGACTGCTTATGATCTGATCACGAGAGTTGATCCACCCTGACTATCTGTCATCAGCATATTGAGTGGCTGTGAACAGCAGTCTTCTGTGCAAAAAGGTAGTGCACACAGGATAAAGAATCTCTGTGTCTTCTTTGTCTAGTAAGGTGTAGAACTTCATGTTCCTCGTCTTTCTGACACTGATCTTGTCAGGAAACAGGAAGTAATCTAAACTTGAGGGTCTGCTTCTTCTATGTACTTGTCAATGTCCCAGCATGTCAAGGCTCAAACAGAAGCTCTTGTGTAAGCAGACTTTAACTTGTGATTCAAAGCCTGCACTAGTGTTTGCAGCATTTTTACTAGCATAGGCTTGGTGAATGAATGTCCTTCTCTGGTTACAAAAAGAAGACCAGCAACCAGGGGTCTGCCAATGTCTTGTCACCTGGAATGATCTTTGAAATATGCCTATCAGCAGCAGTCTAAATTTGACGTGACAGCTTTTGTCAATGGCTCAGGTGGTAAATGCCTTGTTCCATGGCCCCCACCCAGCTTCTTATTACTTGCAGTATTTTACTGTAATGCAAACAAACAAGGGAGAGGGGTTCATTTCTCATTTCAATCTCTTAATATTGTGAAATGCATACTAAAGAAAACTTCATGTATGTGTGGTATGCGAGGGTGTCTGATATTAGCAGGGATTACCAATATTAAGTGCACCAGCTAATGCTTTTTTCCCCCCCACAAGTTCTGTCTGTCCTCTTTTTTGTTGTTGTTTTACATTTGCCATTTTCACCTCCATGCTTCACGTACATAAATTGTGTCAGGCAGGCCATGTAGCAGAGATCTAAGGTATAACAAGAGTAATAGTTTAACAGATGTTGTTATGAAATGTATAATCAGTGGCATTTCTCTTATCTTGTAGTGGTTGGCACAAACTGTGGTGGTTCCATGCAGTGGCAACAGAAATTGAGATTACCAATGAAACACTCTGCATGATTGGTATCCCTGACCTACAAATAGGAGGTATGCTGTCATAGTGCTACTAACATCAAGCACTTTCTGAGCTTTCAGTGTGTGTATTGAGGATTTGCTTGTTACTTAATGGTTGTGTACTGGTAGGTAAGTGTACTTGAATCTGTTTATCTTGCAGCTACTGGGCTTGGGACTCTTCGGCAGTTGTCTAAGTCCAAGGTGCAGTATGTGCCCACTCTGGGGATGGTCATTCCTTATTTAGAGCTCTCAGCAAAGCAGGAATACCTTGTGCAAAGAATAAAAGGTGATCTTATCTAGTTGCAGATCATCTGTGTCAGTCATATGGTGTGCTGATATATGAATCAGGCCAGGTGCTTGACTGTCTTTCTTTCATGGTCAATCCACTACAGCTGATGAGGCCAGATATTAGCTGAAATGTATTATGCACAGTGGGGTGACATTGTCTAACATTAAGATCGGCCCTCTTTCGGGGAGACGTGGTTCATTGAGTATTCATGCATGCCTACCTGAGTGCATGAAGACAGCTAGTTTAGCCTATAGGTGGGCTTGCATAGCAGCATGACTAGTAGCTACAGCAAAATTGGCAGGCGTATTTAGTTAAAAAAAGGCCCACGGAAACATTATGGGAATCTTGTCTCATCATCCCCAATTATGTGTGAATGGTTTGTCTATAGAGCTTGCCAAAGGTTGCTATATTAGTGCTTATCGATGGAACTCTGGAGGGGTATGGAAGGGAAGGACCTGGGATCAGGACTTACCAAATGACTCACAGGTACTTTAATACGTTGTAGTGCATTCATGCTGAGAAATTTAAACTCCTTTTATTGTGAATTTTTTTAATAGTTTTCAGTTGATGCCAACCAATCCCTGAAGGTGGTTATGCTTGTTACTAATGTAACTGAGCCTGAGTCAATTGATACCTTGATGCCTTTCATAATAGATGCATACATAGGACCAACTGTAGGACCGTGACTGTGTATACTTCCTTTCAGGGGCCACATACCTAAGCACTTAGCCTATAGCTCACAGGCAAGACACAACACACTAGTTGCATCTAGAGTGTATTACTCTTATCACCTGGGTTTCCTTATTATTTGCAGATAGTGATGCACCTCTTGTGTACCTACCTGGATAGCCATATGCCCCTGGATGGTAGACCCTTCTCCAGCCAGTATCTCCTAAAATTCCCTGACAAACCCGGTACCAACATAATATACTAGACATATGATTCATCACTGGAGCAAAGTACAGTGTTGTCCTTGTACCTTATGTACTGAGTAGTATCAAAGGTTACATTTCGAACCTCCGAGAAGCGGACACCTCAACTCCGAACAACAGACACTGATGAGCCCCAGACGTACCTTAGCCAATACAAAATTACCTCCGAAAACGGACAGTGATCGACGGCTTTCGTAAGATTGTGCGCCACCATCACTGGATTCAAAGACCGGCCATTATATTAGCACTGCTGCTTATCGCGCTAGCCTTTCTCGCCACGGTACAGCAACGAAGAGGTCCGAAAATGCGACCTCATCGTGTTCAACAGCCCGAGCACATGTTACCACGCCTACTGGAAGTATACAGAATGCCCATAACGGATACCGTATACCTCCCGATATTCCGGATACGCAGCTTTCAACTGTACTTGCAAATGAGCGGTTACGCACAATCGAGTGTTTATTTTGTTACTGTTGTCATAATTGCAATCATTCTTTGCTCTTGCCATCTTGCAATTGAAAAAAATTGAAATATATGGACAGAATACATCATTTTAAAAAGACTTAAGTGTTAGTTATTTGTCATTTAGGACTTTCCAATAGGTTTAAAAGAAAACCTCCGAGAAGAGGACAACCTCTCTACAAGGGACAAATGGCCCGTCCCCAATGTGTCCTTTGTTCGGAGGTTTTACTGTAAAGATATGTTGTCCTTGCTGGAGGTATATGATACATGAACCAAAGAGCAGAATCTCTACAGTCAGTGAGCACACAGCCTAACTGGCTTATATATTTGTCTCGTTCATTATTCTTTCTTCAGGCAGTTAGACTGGGTAAGTCACCCATGCATGCTAAATTGCAGTTCAACTTGCACACTGGCATGGCATGAAGTTATAGGCTAGACTACTAGCTTACGGTCATGCTTGAGAACAAACTTCATTGTCCCCTCCATTCTGCAAGTACTAGCTTGGGTTGTGTATGCAACTGCATAGGCCCTAGCCTGATAGTACAACGAAGACATCTGTAATATATACAGCAAGTTTATAGCAAGCGTTAACAGTGCTCATCGTTTCCCTTTCAGCTGCAAAGAAGGTAGATGTGTGCATATACCAGGCATCACCTAACCCTCCACAGTACAAGGTAATCTCAAAAGAACTTGGACAGCTTGCAATATGCTATGCACTTTCCAACATGCCGGCCCATTTGCTATATTGAAATGGAAAATTTACATTATGGAGGTCCTTCTCAAAGACGTTTGTGTTGATCTACCCCAGGTAAGTCTTTGTCAAAATGTGTGCAGTGTTGTGTTAGAACCTTCATCTTTAGAGTGCTCCTATCTCAGCAGACCTAATTCCTTCAGATAACAGTTCAGTCACTGTAAACGGTTCTTCGTTTTAATGAGCCTAGTCTTCGCCTGTATATCATCTATTGGTTATTGTATCTTCATCTACCCTTTCAGGGACGAAACAATCTCTTCCATGCCGTTGTTGTCTTTCTTCACCACCTTAAGACAGAAGAAAAGTCCATGCTAGGGTCAGTACGTTCACTGCTGAAGTACTCCAAAATGTTATGGTACTCCAAGTGATAGAGTATAATTGGCAAGTTACCCACTCAAAAAAATCAGAGCCATTGTTACCACTCACACTGAATGCTCGTTATTGCAAATTTACCAAGTTAGCAGGGATTTATGGCCATAAGCCCAATGTGCAAAGATCATGA
Organism: Agelas oroides; assembly: GCA_949130485.1. Lineage (NCBI taxonomy): Eukaryota > Metazoa > Porifera > Demospongiae > Agelasida > Agelasidae > Agelas > Agelas oroides. The sequence continues at coordinate 4,154,224 of OX422201.1, read as the reverse complement.
CTGTTTATGGACCATAAACTGTGGTTTATTAAATTGTGTCTCTGCATATTCATTGAGGTTATCAATAATACCAAATGTCTTTCCTCCATCACAGGCAAATAAACCTGGAACTCTCAGGAATAAACATTCTGTGGATTATACAGAATTAGTACTATGACAACTTTGCTATGTCTGCATACACATTACTATACTTTACTTGTGAACCTCATGCATCACATCTTACCTTTGAACAACCTTTGAGTGTACTTTTCTCAGCATGCTCAAGTGGTAGAGAGGTCCACAAACAGTGACTGAAAATAGAACCTTCCAACATAACAGCCAGCCGAATTCCTCCAAGAGTAGCTAGCAGCTACCAGATCTTTAAGTGCACACGCTGCAAGCTTATGACCACTGCAAATTTCCCGCTATTAAATAGAGTCAACCAACTTTATTAGCTGCCAATACTTATTAGCCCTAATGCCCAACAAGTCTCATTTGAGTACAAGTGTGCAACTCCCATAGGGTTTCTACACCCCACCATCTAGCTGGAGGGTATGATGTAGCTATATAGGTCATCAGCAGTGAATGCTTAGCAAGTACTTAACGTGAAGCAATTCTAGGTACTATAGTGTGTATTAGCTGTGGCAAAACCCTGCCTCTCTGCTGCTGTGCTTTCACAGCTTAGCATATTTACTGCTGATTGCTATGTGATATTGTCCAGATGGTGCATGGGTGTGGCAGTTGCACATCCAGCTGTAATAAACTCTTGGACTCTTGAATAATGACTTGACTATATTGGACTGGAGTAATGACTCGATTTTTCTGGTAGCCACACCCCAAGTGTAGAAAAGCAATCAATGGACAGCCTGTCCTATGTGCACAACAATACTAACCAAAGTTTAGACTTGCACTGACTTGCAGTACATAGCTACAGCTACCATCATTATTCAGTAGACAAAATAATTTCAAATCTGGCCTCCACTAGATTATATTCACAGGAACCGAACTTCTTCCCCAAGATTAGACTCGTGTTTCTTGTGTTTCTGTGACTCTTGCTTCTTGTTTCTATGATTATTAACTCATCATAATAACATCATCCCTTCTGACCAATCACAATAGGTCTTAGAAAACCTACTCCGGGACTGTAGATAATTGGATTAACAAGAATTGACTCACTAGATGACGGTAACTCAGCTTTTGCAGCTGCTTGAGAAGTTATTCATGCTCACTATTGGTAGGTACCATAGTCACTTCACCTAGTTCGACAGTAAACATGATGTCATATAATCGGTCCTGTGACTTTACGGCATCATTAGCACTCTGCCACTGATGAACAGGGTCAGTAATAATTAGGTGCATGCCCGAATGGCTGAAACCAGGCCCTTTCTCCTCCTCCTCTTCAGGCATGGGAACAAGGCTAGTACAGGGACGTGCATGTGTGTGTGTGCATTATGAATGATTCAACCTGCTTTCGGATTATACAATTAGATGTTTGGAGTGGAAAAGGACACTATTATCTCCATGGAATCACTCACTAGGGTGTCTTCCAGTGACTATAGCCACCATAGCTTCTCATACGATTTCTGCATCAGCCACAAAATACACTCCCCACTAACTGGACAATTCACCTTATATTTCCCATGTACCCTGTAGGTATGAAGCAACTACTGCATGTGTTCCTTGTGCTGTACTGGCTGTACTTATCACTAATGGGAAAAGTGAATTTTAATCAACTGAGCAGACTTTGATAAATGTGTGCTTATTCCCATCCACATAATATATTATTATCAAACTGTCACCCCATTGCACACTCTATCCAAGCTTTTTGTATTAGTGCTTTGTTGTTTCTTTATTCTCTCCCTCCTATTCATGGAAAGATACTTGTGCTTTGAACAAAAATGTTCTTTGATTATGCAAGTCCAAATTTCTGTGGTAATTAATGACCTCTGACCCAAGGAACTGAGTTCACTACAAATGTGATCAGTGGAACTAGCTGGATTGGAAGTAATTATGAAGTTGTGTACATGTCTGCGGTAATATTGTTACATCAAGTTTGTGATGCTTGTGAATATCAAAAATGGACACCACAATCACAAAGCGATAGTTGCTGACAACATTGTGTTATGCACATGCATGCATGCAGCATAGGAGTGTATTTATACACGCATGTATTATGCTCAGATTTAGGCTGCATTGCTGACATAATTCTCCAAAGGCCTATAGTAAGCGTCCTGTACTGGGCCTGGCTTATGAGAGTATACTTTCTGGCTTATTCCCAGCCAGCCTCTGTGTTTGTCCTGGCTCTGCATGTTGTCTATGTTGTCCCCTGATCTTGTGAAGACTCTTTTTTTGACTCTCAAACTCAAAAGCCTTATGATAACTCATGACAACTCTCCGTCAAGTTCGCAAAACTTACGAAGTAATACTGGTTTATTAAAAGTAGAAGGCATTTTACATGTACGTTGACTGAAAGGGATCGGGAAAGCAATAGGCTGAGAGCAAGCGTGTCGCTCCGTGTCAAAACAAGTGTCTGCACTCGGGCTACCTTCATCATCACAGGTGTCATAGGTTTCAGTGACCTCCCCCCCCCCCCCCCCCCCCCAATCGCTCAGTCCTAGGATTGATTGACTCTTGGTCACTGAATCACTGACCCCCCAGGTCAATGAGTCCTAGGATACAAGGACTCCCCCCAGGATCCAGGATCCAGTGACTCCTCCAAATAAAAGCGGATACAGTGACCCCCTCCAGGATCCAGCTAGTGACTTTCAAGTAAAAATGGATACAGTATCATGCTATGTCAGTATGTACACAGAAACATTGGTTGGCAAATAACAATTCACCCAGACAGTGCTAATGGTGCAAAATAATTACAACAGGATAAAAAAGGAAAGGTTTAGAACTACGACGAAAATAAAAGGAGCAACACGTATATATATACAGCAATAAATATGATTCATCATCATGGGGCGAGCCTGAGCAAGCAGCAAACTGCTGATTTACTACTTTGTCATGGCACACAGCAGGATTTGTCACTGTCGACTGTTATAAAATAACGCATATAAGTAGCTAAGTCCTCACCAGAGATAAATATAAGTATCACATATGCCAGTCATTTCACCAGCCAGGGCAGCTAACGTGGCTACACATACATGGACTAAGCTTTACACTGAAATCATGAGCTAAATTTCTGGCGTTTGTGAGTGCCGTAAAGCGACCTAGTCCACCACCGTCCATATTTAACTTTAAGTTTGTACTGCCTGTGAGCTGCCTCGCGTCGTTGGTAGAAGCACAAACCAGTGCCACGCGTACTTCAGCTTCAGTCGCCTTTCACATGCTTCACGCGCACGATATTAATCTTGAAATATTTGAATGCGCTCATTTGAAACTTACGGTAAGTGGTCGGTCCATAGCTAGCTAGATACATACACACACACGTGTGCAATGCAGTCACGCTAGTGTGGGGCTCGCTCAGGCTCGCCCCAACTAAGTCAACTACATATACGACTCAAAATGTGATGGTTTATGCCTATCACTGCATCTGTCACACTGGGTTATATGCCTATCATAAGGTAAAACGGGGTAATTCCGGTCACTCTTTGACTCTTACAAGTTTACTTGAACACAGTGCCGAAAGTACACAACAGTGGTCGCTGACACTACTAAGTATGTACTACTTGCTGCAAACAACTCGCTTCAATCGGTGGTTCACTACATGAGAAAAGTATTTTTTTAAAAGTTGTGTTCTAAATATGAGAAAATACAATTAATGGGGTATTTCCGGTCACCTTTGATAGTCATGCTGAACACGGTGAAAAGTATGATAGCGGTGCTCGTTGTCGTCTTTACGATGTTTGCAAGTATAAGGCATCCCTGGGGATAGCTGAGCGGTCAAGTCGGATTAACGGCACCACGAAATTACCCGGGGGTATACTCACGCGAAGTTTAGGGTTAGGTTAGGGCCAGGGTTAACTTTTTTCTTGCCCCGGAGCATTGCGCTACAGTTAGCTTTGCAAAAACTCCCGCCAGGAATTGCCTTGGGCAATGTTGCAATGTTTGAATCACTTACACGTTTTTCATCCGCCACCCATGCAAGTAGGCCATGAAAGGAGTTAGCGCCTCACGGCATAGTGTACTGTCGCTTTTGATAATAGTTGATGTTTATGTCTGCACAGTTTTGACTGGGCGTAAGAGTAAGGAAAGGAGTTCTGAAGTTTTGACAGGTCAAACTGGCGCTATTGCACTTACAGCAACTACAAGTGACGCCAGATCTGCGCAAAGGAAGTAAGGTCTCGACTTTGCTGACAGGTATATTGTAGCTAAGTGTTGCCACTATATGTACAGCACTGTAGTTTTGGCTGAGAGCATAGCTGTTAGAATAGAGAAGTCCTTCTCTACTAAGTGACCGGAAATACCAAGTGACCGAAATTACCCCGATTTACCTTATGCTTCATTTAATTAATAATAACATATCTGTCTCCAGCAGCAGCATGGTAGGCAAATGCCATACTTGAACATTCCACAGTCGCACCGAGCATTCTGCAGTTGGAATGGCACTTATAGTCTCGCAAGCCAGATGTGGGTCCGGCTTGCGAGACTAGATTGGCATCATGCTGACCAGCAAATCTCCATTAGCTATGACTATACCTTGTGACGGCTGCAGATGTGCTTACGGTACCGCAATGGTTGTTGACGCATGCACGCTGAGATTGCGAGGGGAGTCACTGAGTCCTGCAGCCTGCAGGGGTCAATCATTGAGCGGGGATCACTCCGACACCGGCCATTTTTGGCAACGCAAACGCGGACGTCTGCGGAGCGATGTCTTTTGCACAATGTGTACAGCCGAACCGCCAGCGTACAATTTTAATTATGAACCGGATGTGTTTAATACCATCTTGTAAAATCACGTTTCCGGTCTCGAGCAATTTTTGTGCCTTGTCTTTGCAAGACGATATCTTTAAAAGTACTATAGCTATTACTTTAAAGCTTGCAGACCGTGTTCTTCCACTCCTTCTGAACAAAATGGTACCAAAAAGGGGCCAGTTGACCGTGCCCGAAGCTGCTGCAGTGCTGTTCCAGTACCATCATCCAAATCAGACCGCTATAAACCGCCTATACGTTTACCGTCCGAATAGCAGTTCTCATCACCCAAACAGCCTCCACTTCGGTATACATTTAGTTTAATGGTTGTTCTTACTGCATACAAAAATTGGTCTTGTTCCACTTTAATCGCTACACAATACTGGCTGTTTTATTACAACCTGGTATGCATGATTGCATAGGTGTGCTAGGTTCCACATCCAGGTGATCCAAGGCTTACACTGGAGTATCTGGTACCTATCCTATGCTGACAAAGTTATTTTACACTTCCTGGTTCATTATAAACTTGATAAAATGCAAGACACAACAAAATATGTGAATCACAGGCCAGTCAGTGACTTGAAGGGGGTTGACCAGGTCATGAGATTCACGATAGCTACTTCATGCCTGCATAGGAAAGTACATAAAACATGTAAACAAATCAGTTAGGATGCAGATTGAGATTGTTTCAACTACTACTGAAAATATAGGGGGTTGAGCTTCCAAGTCGCCGCTATGGACTTTTGACTTCCAATCTCATTTTTACAACTTAGTCTGTGGGCTGGTGAGGAAAAAATTATTGTCTTCTATTTGTGTTCTGTAAAAGCAAACAGACCCATTGCATTTAAGTCACTACTTATAAGAAATATAAAACCTCTATGCCTAGATGTAGATCAAGACAGATGTCACAGGGCAATATCCAGATAGTCTACAGTTCAGTGACGTCCACAATATCTAGATAATTTTTTCTTCCCACACACTAAGCAGTTCCCAAGGATGCAAAGGAAAGCCCTCTACTCACTTCTGAGTGCACCCGAAAAAGAAATAAATCTCTGCTGCAAGTGGGACTGAAACTAGTCTCACAAGCCAGATCTACTTCCGCAAAAAAAGGAAGGGTCTGGTGAACTGTGTATAGTAGCCATGTCCCACCGCACCATACGGTGTGGTCCAATCACGTTACGTCACATGACACATCACATCACCGTTTGAGTAGCAATAATGGTCTTGAAAATCGCGACAGAGAGCTAGGACATCTTTTCTGCTACTACAGGACCTACAAACACACTTCAACTATACTTCTCGGAGGTGGGCGCACTTTGCAACTGGTATTTCAAGAGTGCATTACTTGAAGTCTGGTTACATCTAGCTAATTGCATTCCGGTGGGACATAGCTTATATTCACAGTTCACCAGACCCTAGTCTCGTGCCCTGCCCATGCACGCCTTCTGGCGAGAAACGGTCTGGTGAACGAAATCGAACTTCTTGGGCTTATTACCCAAAAGTGGTAATGACCAATGAGATAGCGAGATCCGTAATTAGTCCCCTTACAACAGTGAAATTTGTTCATCTCCATTCGAGTATCCATACCTTTTTTGAGTGGGTTGGCCGCAAAATGTTTTGATCGTTGCTAGGTTACATTGTCGCAAAAGAGTGGGGCTAGCCCAAGAAATTCAACTTGGTTCACCAGACCGTTTCTCCTCGTGAGAGGGTGGGGTCTGGGGACGAGACTAACCAGACCCTTCCCTTTTTTGCGGAAGTGAGTTTGGCTTATGAGACAGGGCTGGAACCAGGAAACTTTCACATTCTAGCGGTTTAACCACCAGGTCAACACCACCAGCAACCCTCCAGATACCGTCCTGTCATGTCATAGGCCAGTATCCAGATAAGTTCACTGATGTCACAGACCAAAAGCCGGATACAGTTCTGTTACGTCACAGGGTAGTATCCAGACACAGTTCTGTTACATCACAGGGCAATAATATTATTCCAATACAGTACTTTTACATCACAAAACCAATAACCAGGTGCAGTTCTGCTATGTCACAGTTGAGAAAATTCTTTTGAGCCAAGCAATGAAGCATGAATTGTGTGGCCTTGTTCCCAGTCCCCCCTCTTCCCTCTCCCCTCTCCCCTAGCTTTCTGTTGTCTAAAAAAAAAGGGCTGCATGTAAGTGTTGAGACATAATTTACCCACCTTTGGATGGCGGTGGACGGAAACAGGTAGACTCCAACACTCGTCTTCAAATTGACTCGAGAAGCAACACCAAGGAGTCAGGTTGCAATACAGGCACCTTTCAGCTCACAAAGGATACAAATCCCCTAGATGTTGCAATCTTGCCTGCAAAAAAAAAGGTCCAGACATGATGAACACATTGAAGTGGATGAGACTCAACATGGATTCCGTACCTTGAAAAAGACCAAGATTTTGACTAAAAGTGTTAGTAGTTATGACTGTGCTGTTGAGCAGTGAGACCCAGAAGCTCACAGAGACAATAATACTGACATCAGTGGCAAAAGTATTGGTGTAGAACTTGACAGGTGATGTACAATGTCGTTTACAATTGTTAAAATTAATCAGAATTCAGACAACTATATCTTCCAGACTACACATGGGAACAACTTACAATTTTTGATTTCAGCTGCATTCACCTTCTTTCTGCTTGATTCTAGCTCAGCAGACCTCAGAATCAATGAGAACTGCTGTTCGGACATCGTTTGTACATACCGTTTCACAATCCCGTCTGGAAATGGTCACGTGTTTTGGGATGTAATGTCATTTCTGTACCAGATACGAAAATGCAACTTGAACAGGCCCATTCCCAAGTCCATGAACTTTCTCTCAAAAAAAGTCCCATGCAAAAATATTGAACGGCTGCTGAGAAAAATGAGCGTGAACATATCGCAATAAAATGTCAGTTTTGTTGCGGGCCACGTTAATGACGTAATGCGTAATGCATACTAAATTATCCTTGTACGTGCAATATGGGGACTTCCGGTCGCTGGCGGTTCGGCTGTGTATCCCGTACAGTCGTTCCGCTGATGGTCAAAAATTGCAAATTTTATTTGCAGAGCGGAAATGACGTAACGACCTAAAATGCAGCAAGATGGCGACTTTTCAGCTGCTTGTGTACCGGTTGTGTTTTCGTCTCTGGAGTTGATAGTTGTTGCCTATTTCGAGTAAATGAGGCTTTTTCGGATACTGTATGAACGTACAAAAACATGCAACCAGGTGCTACCTGTCAATATCAAAGCTGTAACGAAGGATTTTGTGAAGAGTTCATGGAAAGGTGATTTGTATTGCCCGAGGGTGGCCCACTTGAGGAGCTCTCATTCTGCGCAGGAGGCTCTAACAGAAAGGTTACGGTGACTGCAGACACCAGGAGGCATGGAGAATGTGATGGTGGGCCGAATGGACTGAAATAAGGTATGAACAAAATTTCCGCGCCAAATTTCTTAGCCTGATGCATGAAGTTAAAGTGATTGAGAACTAAAAGTGAGGTTTGATAGCTTATGATCCTAATAAAAACACAATGATGAATATTGTAAAGCATTGCTTGACTGCTGCTGGTTGTCCCAGTGGCCTTGGAGCACACAAGATAGGACAGCAAGTATTTGCAGGCCTCAACCAAGCTTCCTGTCGGCTTGTGGCCCGCCAAGCTTGCTGGCACTTGCAGTAGTAAGAAGAAGCTGTGTGGGGGCAGAGGAGGTCGGACACGGTTAACCTTTGCTCGTTAGGTCGCTAACAAGGGTACCCTTTGAGAGGCCCTAATTACATTCCTGGCACATGACCAACTCGTCACGTGACCTGTAGTTCACGTGGTTAGGAGTAGCTCTGCAGGAATGTAATTAGGGCCCCTCGAAGGGTATACCCTCGTTAGCAACCTAACGAGAAAAGGTCAACCATATCCAACCTCCTCTGGTATGAGGGGGAGGGCTAGGAACAAGGGTAGACTAGTAGCACAAGCTGCTTTATGTTGCCAGGCAGCTTTGTATTACTAGTTGGGGGGTATGCTTTAAGTTGAATTATTGTGTTGCTAATTGGCATGCTAGCATATATGTCTCATGCTCAGCTGTCCATGCCCCCTGGCAGAGAATTGTCTGGTGGCTTGATTTGAATTTCTTGTCATGACAGTATGTCTGGCAAAGCATAATTATTGTGCCTAGATTGCAGACCATGCAGTTCTCTATTTGCTGTCATTACTTTGAAGTAGTCAGCGACATTCCCTAACCATCAAAGCATCAGATGCTACTGAAAGAAGTGGCAAACTTCCTGATTTTAGGAGTAAGTCAGTGGGTACACCTTAATCTAGACAGTACTAGATTATTAGTTTCTCATCCCTGCCCACATGCCTTTGGCATGCCCACCTAGTGCTTCATTATTCATAACGTCTTGTGCAGTTGAGCTTTGTTCGTTATGCTTCTTGTCAAGTTGGCTGTATTGATTTTGTTTGTTGGGTGGGTCTTATAGACTGAGGATCCTGGTCAGATATGATGTATCCAACTGCACCCGCCTCATACCCTCAATTAGTCTCATTCCCAGACTATTGGCACAAGACAATTTCTCAATGTTCCTTACACATGCATAGCTAAAAACGAGAATGAGCCAAAACATTCAAGTGCTGAATGCACAGCAAATCTCACTCAGTACTGAATGGAGTGTCATAGTGGGTGTGGCCTGAAAACAAGGCTGACCAATCCAATGTTAACGTTTGATGTCACATGACTTATGCTATAGTAATATTTGATGCTTGTCACTGCCCAAATATCTACTACTTGCTTTTTTATACCCTTCACAGGAATGAAGTTGGTGTCGAAAGAGAGATTTTCTGCATTGTTATTGGTGTCCTTTGGCTTGTACTATATATTGTTTGAGGAACAGCTATAATTTTCACGTTTTCTCTGAGCTGAAAAGGTATTGCATGCCATCACAAATCCTGGTCCTTTACTTGTTCATCCATCCTAGCTTCAAAACACTACATGCAACACAAAGAGGAAAGCTTAAACTTTGTTCTGATGTGAAATTTGATTTCCTTTTCCTCTTTGTGTTGCATGTAGTGTTTTGAAGCTAGGCTGGATGAACAAGTTTTCCGCGCTAAGTTTGTATTGCCCATTGTTTACACAACGTTGGCGGTTGTCCTGCGCGAAGGCGTTTACAGAAAGATCGCCCGGTCTACAACACTTTGTAAATCGATTGAGCACTGGTTCACAATGGTCTATCTTTAAAATCTGGGGTTTAACTGGAAACGAGTGCGCCCAAACTTCAGCTGTACAAACAGAGGTGAAAATTGAGTAGGTGCCGCCATGATCCGCGATGTGCGAACGCGCGCGGGCGTGTGCAAATATGTCTCGAGAAATAAACGGATTTTTGACCGTTAGCAGAACGGCTGCGTAGTTATTGATTTTACGTAATTTTGGAATTAGCCTATTAGGCCTACATCATATAATTATAATTTTGTGAAGGCTCGAACATGATCAAGCAAAACGACCGCCAAGAAGACAGCAGTTGAAAAGAGAACTATTCCTCAGGTGATTTTTAATAACAACAAGAACTTCAACCTATAACTACAAGTTATGTACTTTCAGTAAACTGTGAACAAGACTGGAAAGTGTCTCGCCACTGTTCAAATTATCTCTGTTGTCTCCTCTAGAAATAATTTGCCAAAGAGAATCATGATAGTGTGTTATATAGTCTATTCTAGCCAGTAAGGCATTCCAGCAACATGGAAACTCTCAGGGAACATTGTCCCAGGAACAGAAGCAACAGAACTTTGTTTGGTTCCCAGACCCTTCCTGTATACAGGAAGGGTCTGGGAACCAAACTAATCAGAACTATCTTTTCATTTACCTGATGGGTAACAGAAAAGACCCAGAGACACACTGAGCCGTCTATTAAACTGCTATTCTGTGGGGTGGCTGGGAATGGTGTGAGAGTCTGTCGTCATGTTGACTGAACATGATCGAGCCAAACGATACTGTGAAGATGGCAATTGGCTATCCTTCTGGTGACCTTTAACATCAAAAGCTTCAGCCTATAGCTAAAATGCACTATCAGTAAACTGTGAACAAGACTGGAAAGTATCTGCTACCGTTCAATTTCTGTTATCTCAATATGTCATAATTTGACAGCACAATGATGTTTCCTGGAAACTCTCAGGGAAAGTTGTCCCAGGAATGGGCAGCAATTAGAACAAGCTTATGTTGTCCTGACGGGTAGCCAGAGATCCATACCTAACTGTCTATTGAGCTCATGTTTAATATGCAAGGTTGAAGCAGTGAGACTTGTCTGGTGGTGGACATTGAAACAGTGACCTTGTAGGAAATCAAAGCTAACGGGAGTCTGTCTAAGCAGATGCAGACAAGACCATGCTCTTCAATGGCATACAACTTTAACTCATGGCATCATGGACTAGTGAGTAGTTTGTGGGTACAAGCCATTGTGGTGGTACTACATGCATTAGATGATGAAGAAACTGAAGCAATTAGTACACTTGAACTATATGCTCCAACCATGGCACAAGACACTGTTATATTATGTGCAAATGACAACTATGTTAATTACTTTCATGTTGCTACAATTCAGTAAAAAATAATGCGATTTTAGTAATGTGTTACAAAATCCTCATTCACATGCAGGCCTTCTCATTGTCCAGCTTGGGAACAACACTAGAGTAACCGTTGAAGAAGGTTGTCTTAGGCCATACCAATCTAATTTTATGTACCAGTAGATGACTTTTCAAAGAGGGTTGGTAGTTAGGCTTAAAAATGATAATAGTCACGTGATCTGCAAAACATCCACTAACATACACTAACAGCTCTCCAAAAGAGTCAGCCCATCTTCAGTTGACGATCTTGGCCTTTTGTTTGATCTTCAGGCCCTATTTTGGTGATTATGCTTGTAATTGTCCACCCAAAAGATGACGCCAATCCGAGAAAGTCAGCTTGCAGATCCATGCACACGCCATTTTGAGTAGCATCTGCCAGTATTTGGGTCGGTCAGGTCTGAGCAACACAAATGGTATGACCTTAATCATTAGCTACACCTACGAATAAACACATTAGTCCTTGTAACGATCATCACTGACGTCCTTGGAAGTTGTTTTTTTTGCATCCTATAAAGTCATGACTGTTTGAGGTCATTAGCCCCGTTATATCAGTTATTCCCTGCACTCATCAACCAGGTAAAACACTGCTTCAACACCCCACAGAATAAAGTCTCAATCCATGTGAATGTCTGGAGGTAAACGCAAAATAGTTCTAATTGCTGCCCATTCCTGGGACAACATTCCCTGAGAGTTCCAGGTTACTGGAATTTCTTACTGGCTAGAATAGATTATATGACGTACTATCATGATTGTCTTTAGAGCTAGGAGACAACAAAATTGAACAGTGGCCAAGATACTTCCCAGTCTTGCTCACAGTTCACTGAAAGTACATAATTTGTAGTTATATAGGTTCTTTGTTGTTAAAAAAAACACCTGAGGAAGAGTTCTCTTTCCTGAGGGGTCCGCCACAGCGCGCCTCGGCATACGAGATTTCGATGGATTTCATGTGGATTTTGGATTTCAGAATGGATTTCTGGATTTCAAAGTGGATTTCTGGATTTCAAAGCGGATTTCTGGATTTCATTTTATTCAGCTAAAATTATACTCGGCATGAACAATCAATGAACCACATTCCTCTCAGCCAAGATGCTAACAGAATACAATGTCACAGGCACTTCACCACTACCAGCGCATACATGTAGGCAGCGTGTTCGTTGATTGTCATACATATACATGCGCATACTGCGTGTTCGTTGATTTTCATACATATTCATACGCATATGCGTGTTCGTTGACATCATTGTCATACATAATACATCTGACAATTGCAATTACATCACCTTGGAAGAATGACCTTTGCACCCGACCGAAGGTCGGCCGGGTACAAAGGTCATTCGTCGTGGTGACGTCAAAGAAAATCGGTGCACGTGCACGTCTGCGTAAATCCGGTAATGTTAAAGTATACGGATATTTGCAGAGTATTTAAATAGAATTCCAGAATTGGATTTCCGGATTTTAGAGTGAATTTCCGGATTTCAGAGTGGATTTCTGGATTTCAGATTGGATTTCTGGATTTCACAGTGGATTTCTGGATTTCAGTTTGGATTTCTGGATTTCACAGTGGATTTCTGGATTTCAGAGTGGATTCTGGATTTCAGTTTGGATTTCTGGATTTCAATTGAATTTCTGCCGACAGTGTACGAGATTTCTTTCGTGACGGACCCCTCGCTCTTTCCAACTGCAGTCTTCTTGGCGGTCGTTTTGCTCGATCATGTTCGAGCCTTCACAATGATGTAATTCCAAAATGATTACTACTAGACGAATGCAGGGCATTGTGGGGCGAGCCTGAGCAAGCAGTATGCCAAGGACTACAATTGCGCATGCGCAGTTCGTATACACGCGTGCCTTTTCGCACTTCTTGTCGAGGTGTCGAAGTTGGCGTGGCGTTTAGAAGTTGCTGTTTGTTTACTGTGCCTCATCCGAGTGTATAAATGACAAAGGCAGTGTTGTGTAGCGGCCCCATTAGGGCACATGCACGTTAGGGCAACCAAAATGAATACGATTTAAAACGCACGCATGCGCGCGATTTTTGTACGTTGTACATGCAGTCAGATGCTGGTAGAGAGTGATATTCACTATTCGGGTATCCCGAAGTTGCTGCAATACGCATAGTCTGGATTGTGCAGCTGTTATTGTACAAAAATTTGGAAGAGACTGTAATCTGGCTTACACTTTTATCATAAGGCTAAACTAACGAGTCAGTTACAAATTTTTAACTGTAGTTAATGATTAACAACTGATTTTTTCAGTCATTTTATAACACTGGACTCAATAAAATTGACACAGTTTCAAAGATCACAGAAAAAGTTGCCGTAAATGATCACATCGGAGTACATATGCAGGCCTGTTGTAACTTGATGCTAGGATAAAGAATATATAGATCAATTGATTTTTCAGTCATTTTTATAACATTGGACTCAATAAATTCAAAAATCACAGAAAGAATTCAAAAAGTTATCATAAGTGATCACATCTGAGTACATATGTAGGGCTGTTGTAACTATTAATGATGATGCTAGGATAAAGAACATAGCTGACTTCATGACTGTTGTAGTGTTTGTTGGCGAAGGATAGCAGCCATCGCCTGTGTAATGGTGAAGATTATCAGTTCGTCAGTAAACTAGGTATTATTATAGCAACAAACTAACTGTGTATGCAGGTAATTAGGCTTCAATCTAGTCCAACAGTGAGTAAATTATTGCAATGCAAATAAATAGCTTTACCTCGGGCCATAGGATCTCCCATGTCAGAATACCAGAAGGAACACAGTGGTTTCTGGTTTCTCTTTGATTATGAGCAATGGCTTGAAGAAAGTGTAGCACTTCATTCACCTAAAGTAAGCAGGTGAAAATGAAGAATGCTGCATTTTGTATACCCATAGTTGCTTACAATAATTGGGTTTGAAAGGGGCAGTGTATCATTTGGAATTGCAGTCAGTTTCCTAGAACTGCATGTTGACAGGTTGATATAGTAGTGACTTCTATGCGGGTTACTGGCCACATTCTGTAGATGACCCTGTAGTAATGTAATAAACACATGTATAGCCACCCTGAAGCTGTTGTTTGGCATGGACTTACCTCAGCCTTTTTCAGGGCTGCAATTATGGTACCCCGAGGTATGTTTCCATCCCTGAAAAATGATACAGATAGCTTTGCAATAGAAATAATTCCTTGCGTGGATCACACCACAGAATAGCGCCAGGAGCAAACAGTAAATGGTTTATTTGATAGGTATGCCAAGTGCTGATGACTGTAAAATTCTCTTCAATGCCTTTATGTATGATTCTTTGGGTGTGGTGTAAGTCAAAATCCTATCTTCTGGAGTAGCTAAGCTTTCTGGCCAGAAATCAGGAACAAGCATGTCATTCTCACCTGTGGATATCATGGTACAGTATATCAACATTATGCTGCTACCAGTATTTTACACATAATGATATACCAATATTTGGTAAAGCTTGTTCATCTTCTGAACTGGTAAGCTCATCCTCAGATGTCCCATCATCATCTGAAGGGCAGTGTAAATGTAAATATAGTTTGTGATCATTACACCTAAAGATATTTATAGTTTCTAACCTGAGCTGTGTAGGGTTATCTGTTGCTTATGTTTTGGTGAATTGGGCTGTAAATACAGGAGACACACATTCTTCACTTTTCAGATGCATGGGGCAAGTGGGACAAATAAGCATCCAGCAAGAAAACATGACAAGGTAACATACCTTTTCAGTCGTGGTTATATTTACATTCAGTGTATCCCTGAACTCTACAACAAGTTCTTTCCTAGCCTCAGTTGGGACAAATGATTCACTAACACTCGAGCTATAAACAGAAAGTATTCACACTGATGTATATGTAGGTGTGTAAAAATATAAGTGTACCTTGTCAATAGTTTCTGCAGTAACCATTTTCTGAGGCTACCACCATCTCCCACAAAGTGAAATGGCAACTTCATCATTGCACACTCTGCAAACTGTCAGTAACTGCATTCTTATCACTGAGCCTGTGCCCAGCTAGTATAACAATATTGAAATCGTTTTACCTTGCAGACAAACACACCACAGTCAACACTGCAGGCTGGTGAAGGTAAGCACTGTAGAGAATAAAACACAATTGTAGAAATACAATGTGTATCCAGTGTGATTAATGAACAATATCATACAGGATCTGCCCCAGCAGGAGCCCAGCATGAATGGAGAATTAGGCTGGTGAAGGCTGGTGAAGGTAAGCACTGTAGGTAAGCACTGAAGGTAAGCACTGTAGAGAATAAAACACATTGTATTTCTACAATTGTGTTTTATTCTCTACAGTGCTTACCTTCACCAGCCTAATTCTCCATTCATATACATTCTGTCTGAAGCCCTCATCTTCAAAGAGGGTGTTTAAGAAGTGACTTTATATTTGGGGTGGGAAGGGGGGAGAGGAAGAGGAGGGAAGGGAGGGGAAGAAGAGGAGGGAAGGGAGGGGAAGGAGAGGATGAGGGGGGGAGGGGGGTGAGAAGGGAGGGGGGAGAGGGAGGAGATGGTGTGAAATTGTCATGCAGTTAAACGCACACACCTGCTCAGTTTTATTGTACCTTATAGTCAACACCTGCTGCACATGCTTGGTGGTGGAATTAAGGGAATCAAGACTCTTTATATTACGTTTTTCCAAGTCATACACCTATGTAATGAGTAAAACATCGTCATTTGAGATGCAAAATTGGTATCATGGCGTACGGTAGTACGCCATATGTAGGGATGACCCCGAAAAAAAATGGCGGCCACATTAATTAAAAGTGCACCAATGACACGCTCGAAATGTCTACGTTAGATTAGTCAAAGGCCTCTATGAGCCATATCAGGCATTACCGAGTGCTTCCATGAGCAACGGGACCATTAACTTTGCTGGAGAGCATCGCTGAAGTACCAGACCGGCGAGTCGCTAAAACGGGCAAATCGACTATCTTCTGACTTTCCTTCTTTCTTTCTTTCTTTCTTTCTTTCTTTCCTTCCTTCCTTCCTTCCTTCCTTCCTTCCTTCCTTCCTTCCTTCCTTCTTTCTTTCTTTCTTTCTTTCTTTCTTTCTTTCTTTCTTTCTTTCTTTCTTTCTTTCTTTCTTTCTTTCTTTCTTTCTTTCTTTCTTTCTTTCTTTCTTCTGTCAGTGTAACTGACAGCCAGGCTACCACGATAACGGCTGAAGCTATTACAACGATTCAAACGCGAAAAAACAGCATAAATCACCGGGTATTGCACTCACTACTTATCGTTATCGTAGAACTCGAACTATTCTACAGTGATTCTCAAGCACTCCGATGTTAATACTTAGTGCTATACGCCATTTTGTTGCAATAACATTATTCACAGCGCGTACGCCCCCGGAAGCTTAACTGAGCACGTGTTTAGATCTAGCTTACCGTGAACAATAAAGACAGCAACAGCCGAAGTCAGGTGGTATATAAATGCATGCAAACAGACATAGAGGGGTTGTGCATGTTTCCAGGAGAAGTGTTATAAAGTATGTATTGCTAGAGCTGCTGTAAATGAAAGTTTGTGAGGACTCCCACAATGAGCACATGCAGTTTGCAAGTGCAGCAGTTTCTACTTCCATTTAGACCGTAGCTGAAGTCAATTTGTAATCTAGTGAGTTGCTAGTCATATAACCCACCTAGATACGAGGTATACTTGATGGTTAAAACACTACCTGGTACTTGCCAGCTAGTGTTTTAACCATCAAGTTATTCGTATCTAGACTTAGAACACTAGCCACTGATATTCAATTTTTATTGTCAACTTTCACATTTTCAATTTGCTTGTTATAGTCATTTACAACAATGCATATAGTACACATACAATGTTTACTGCAAGTTGATGGTAGCATTTTGGCTGGTGTCTTCTTAACATCCTCCTTTTGTGTTGTGCCTCTGAGTTTTCTCCAACGCAGCAAGTAGGACCCTATTGGTAGCTTGGTATACTCGAACTGCTCTAGTGCAGCTAGTAGCACTGAGTCAACAGTGCATGGCTTCATTCAAAAACTTTTGCACTAGAGGAGGAGGCCACAGAAACTGGTGGTTGTTCAGCTCCATAGACCCCTATATGCTGTGGTTTCAAACGGATTTAGACTATAGCTACTCACCATCAAACTGTTCCTGTAATGGGGTCTTACGACTCAATACCCTGTGGTGACAGTCTGTGGAGAGTTTTTCGGTGAACCCATTAGTAGTCCACATGAAGTGAGCGCGGGATTTATAAGCTTGCATGCAAAGCCTCATTAAACTTGTGCTTTGCACTTGGTTTTTATGAGGCTTTGCTTGGGGTTCTAAACCTCCCAGATAAAGAAGTTTGATGTTTGAATTGACAATTTCACTTAGAAGCATTTGACTTTATGACAATCCTTAGTTCTTTGTGAACAAAAACGTTCTGTACTATCATACTGTACACACCATGCATCTTCCCCTCGGCCTACCCTTCCACGTCTCTTCTCTGTTACCATTCCTAATAAACTACCAAAAAAACAAAAAAAAAACAGCAGGAACAAGTCACAAAAACGTTTTCTGAATGAAAACAAGCGCATGTAGGGATGGAACTCTCAAAAACCAACCAAACTAGATGGGAATGACACCACAACAATTCCACACCATCCCTACATCTTGTGCCATTTGCTATGCACACCACAAAACTCTCTACATGCTCTTAGTCTATTCACACCCACTAAATGAACACTGAACAATATGCAACCTTCTACATAAAAGACAATCCATATATGCCATGTCCAGCAGCAATAAAATTTCACAACATAACTTACCCCAACATACCATACAGACCCAGCTCATGCACTCCACAGTTTCTACATTCAAGACTAGCCTCGCAAGCCAGACCCTTTCCGTTCCACAGCACCGATCACTTTCAGTATCGGCACTCAGAGGAACTAAGAATCGTCATAAATCCAAAGTGAAATTGTAAACCCAAACATCAAACTTCTTCCCTCCGCGTGCCACATACTGAAAGCGATCAGCACTGCGCGGAAAGGGTCTGGCTTGCGAGACTACTTCAAGACAGACCATATCTGCCATATGCTCAGTATAGCAACTACATTGCAGCCACCCACAACATAACCCACTCCCCATGCACATCAACATGGACTACACACCCAGCACTACCCACCCCACTGCCTTCCACAACCCTTCTATGCACACAACTAACAAACACAAAGCATAGTTGGCAAAATGGCACAAGATGTAGGGATGGTGTGAAATTGTTGTGGTGTCATTCCCATCTAGTTTGGTTGGTTTTTGAGGATTCCATCCCTACATGTGCTTATTTTCATTCAGAAAACTTTTTTGTGACTTGTTCCATTCCATTCAAAGCAACAGATTAAATTACCAGTTGCATACCCATTCCATTTGCTACATACAGACATTTATGTACTTCTTACCAACAGAAATTTCCAAATGTTTTCATAAACATCCTTGGTCATTGGGCCTCTATTTTTGGTTGATCGTTTGTTTGACATCTCTTTTGGGGGAGATTCTATGTCAGAGTGATTACATACAATTTTACTTTGGGTTGTTCTTACTACCATAACACAGACATCTCTGGATGTTAGAAAAAGGTAAATATATACATTAACTCACTTTCATCTTCCTCAGGATCCTCCATTTCAGGATAAAAACTTGCCAGGTGCCACAAAACAGCACACTCTCTCACAAATTGAGACCAAGCTAGAGTCACATGTCAGCAGCAAAGGTTCTCATTTGCACTTCGTTGAGGTTAAGTAATGCCATTCACCAAGTAAAAAGGAAGCCAGAGTAAGGTCACCATAAATCAATATGTGGGTGCCCAGTTAGGGCAGAGCTACAAGAGTTGGGTTGCTGGAAACAGATTGCTAATTTGCTCTAACAGCATATAGGGTGCCTGGTTAGGGCAGAGCTGGAGATTACTGTTGAAAACCATAATTCTTGATGCAGGATTCTTTGTATAGCTCCTTCTAGCTTCATTCAATCTCATATATGTAGTTTGCCCTAATGTGGCAAGCACCAGGTGCATGGGATGCCTGGTTAGGGCAGAGCTGTAGATTAGTACCAAAATCCATCACTTTGATGCAGGATTCTTTTTCTAGCTTCATGTAATCGCTGCTTGCCCTAATGTGGCAGGTACCATGCAGGGTGCCTGGTTAGGGCAAAATTGGAGATTACTACTGAAATTCATCGCTTGTGATGCAGGATTTCTTGTATAACTCTTTCTAGCTTCATGTATGTTGTTGGCCCTAATGTGGCAAGCACTAAGTGGGGTGCCTGGTTAGGGCAAAACTGGAGATTACTACTAAAATCCATCACTTTTGATGCAGGATTCTTGTAAAGCTCTTTCTAGCTTCATGTAATCTCCTATATGTTGCTTGCCCTAATGTGGCAAGCACCTGGTGGGGGCAGTGGCGTAGCCAGAGTTCAGCGATTACCTGGGCACTTGGTGGGCGTAAGCCCACCACACTCTAGGGGGGTCTGGGGGCATGGCCCCCCAGAAATGTTTTTGAAATTTTAGGTGCTCTGAGGTGCATTCTGGGGCCTTCTGAGACAGCGTAGCTCGCACCCATCGCTCATATTTGCTGCTGAAGTTGACGGGCAAAGAAGTAAAATCGTAGATATGGCCAGGCAAACCGGATTTATTGTTACAGTTTTGCATCAGCGCCCGCTTTTAATGGCCGTAGCGCGGTGGATTTGCCGAGCGTGTATAGCGTTTGCTAGTAACAAATAATGAATAATGACCGCCCGCCCGCCCGCACGCAAATCGAGCAAGTGGCTGATGCGAAACAACAAATCTAGTTTGCCTGGCCTAAGCGTCATTGGCAGCTTTATTCTACATGACATAATTCTATATATACAGCAACGCTGTTGCGGTTCAGGTAAGTTGACCTCGCATAATTTACCAGGGCACTCAGAAATTCACCAGGGCCTGGGCCCGTATGGGCCCGGGTGTAGCTACGCCACTGGGTGGGGGTGCCTGGTTAGGGCAGATCTCATTACTTGTGATGCAGGATGCTTGCCCTAATGTGGCAAGCACTAGGTGGGGTGCCTGGTTAGGCCAAAATCCGATACTTGTGATGCAGGATTCTTTGTATAGCTCTTTCTAGCTTCATGTAATCTATATGTAGTTTGCCCTAATGTGGCAAGAAGTAGGTGGGGTGCCTGGTTAGGGCAAAACCATTACTTGTGATGCAGGATTCTTTGTATAGCTCTTTCTAGCTTCATGTAATCTCCTATATGTTGCTTGCCCTAATGTGGCAAGCACTAGGTGGGGTGCCTGGTCCCATTATGTAGTTTGCCCTAATGTGGCAAGTACCATGCAGGGTGCCTGGTTAGGGCAAAACTGGAGATTAGTACTAAAATCCATCACTTGTGATGCAGGATTCTTTGTACAGCTAGCTCTTTCCAGCTTCATGTAATCTCCTATATGTCGCTTGCCCTAATGTGGCAAGCACTAGGTGAGGTGCCTGGTTAGGGCAAAACTGGAGATTACTACTAAAATCCATCACTTTTGATGCAGGATTCTTGTAAAGCTCTTTCTATATAGCTTCATGTAATCATATATGTTGCTTGCCCTAATGTGGCAAGCACCTGGTGGGGTGCCTGGTTAGGGCAGATCTCATTACTTGTGATGCAGGGCAAGCAACAGATTACATGAAACTAGAAAGAGCTATACAAAGAATCCTGCATCACAAGTACGTAATAGATTTTAGTACTAATCTACAGCTCTGCCCTAACCAGGCACCTCACCTGGTGCTTGCCACAATTAGGGCAAGCAACATAATTAAACGAGATTGCATGAGGCTAGAAAGAGTTATACAGGAAATCCTAATGTGGCAAGTACCATGCAGATTGCCTGGTTAGGGCAGAGCTGTAGACTAGTACTAAAATGCATTACTTTTTATGCAGTTCTTCACGGTATATATAACAGGCCGTTATTCTAGCTTCATGCAGTCTCATATATTATGTAGTTTGCCTTAATACACTAGGTGGAGTGTCTGGTATAAGGGGCGAGCTGGAGATTAGTGCAGGAAGCCACTACGTTTAGTGTAGGACTTACTCCGCATATAGTTCATTTCCAACTTGCAGTCCTATATGTCCTTTGTTGCGTGTATACTAGCTGAGGTCTTGAAGAAACTCGTTCAGTGTTCTTCACAGCTCAGCTTATGCTACAGTCTTCCACATGTTGCTTGATCAAGTAATTGTAAGGTAGGCAGGACTCAGATAGGGTCTGACTCGGAGAGAATTACTACAGCTAGGGCTTATGATGTGGTCCGCGCTAATAGAACTTGCGCATGCGTGCGTTTTAAATCGTATTCATTTTGGTTGCCCTAACGTGCCCTAACGGGGCTGCTACAGTGTTGTACATTATTAACCCTCGGCGCGCATGTGCAGCGAGGGTTACGGTACTTGTATCTGGAAAATGGCGACCTGAGTTGCTGTCTGTTCTGAAGGTGTATTCTGAATGCCTCAGCTCATGATTTAGTATGTTTATGTGTCTTTTGAGAGACTTCTGAGGGGGTACAACAAGATGAAGCTCAGTGATGGTGTCTTTACGGTCTGGACCACTTCGATGCTGCTAGGTGTGTACACGTGGCACTTGGGCACACTTTGGCCTGTACTAGCTGTCATGGCGGGATGGGTAGCCCCCTTAGTGCACATTGGCGACGGTATCAAGAGGATTCAGATCTACCAGAGGACTTTGTCAAGTATCTCTGATGTCATATGGATGAGTATGGTTGATCTTGGACTGAGACTGTGTTTTGTGTCCTAGCAAGTGTTTGCTATGCTCTCTATGTGTTGTCCTCGACTTTTGTGTGTTTGGACTAGGCCTAGTATTTTTTTCTTTTGCTTTCGTGCAATGCCTGTATGGTGTCATATCAATCAATCAAATCAAATCACTTGGTCTGTGTGTCTGTGTGTCTGTTACTCAACATCTCACTTTATACGTGATTATTCCACAAACGATACTAACCTTCTCAGCGGCGGATGAAGGTCGAAAATTTTAAGCGATTTTCTCTGAAAATGCTTCGTTGCGAAGCTAAAGCGTTTCCTGTTGGTACGGCTAGGCCTACATGATAAGTCGGCCATTTTTTACTCCGCGGAAAACGCGCATGCGTATGAATCTGGACGAGGGTTACAGATACCAACATCGGCCAACATGGCGTGTGCAAGTGCTCTCTCCGAATAATGGAGCCTGCCTCGCTCGATGGAACCTGCTTCGCTCGCCCATTGACGAAAGGGATATTTCTCTGATCGCGATACGCATTCGATATCGACCGGAGGCAGAGCAGTCGTTAGGCCAGCGGTCCATTTCATTCAGATACAGGAAGTGCACGTAGAGCTACATTCCAGTGTGTAATTAACGCAATGAATACTTCCTGACTTTTCTACAAGCTAGCTCCAGCTAGCAATGGCAGAAACGAACCGGACTTGGGTCAGTGTGCGTAGAGGCACCTCTCTGCTGTTCACAAATCCACTTTGTATCCCGGTTTGAGAATGCCTTCCAGCGTTGTGGCCGTTTTTCGCGACCTCGTCGCGAGACGAGACTCGCGATATGTTGCCGCATATTTTAGTACATTTTTTTTTGACTACCCGAACCCTGGCGATATATATATGTACGGATAGCCCATGGATAGCTCTACAAAATATGTAAAAATCAAAAGGTTCCGCTCGGGCAGTTAGCGGGTACATGGGCTCAA
This sequence comes from Agelas oroides, assembly GCA_949130485.1. Lineage (NCBI taxonomy): Eukaryota > Metazoa > Porifera > Demospongiae > Agelasida > Agelasidae > Agelas > Agelas oroides. Next base: position 4,131,095 of record OX422201.1, on the reverse strand, counting down.
AGTTGGGCTGAAATATTATGCTGCGGTTTACATAATTGGCATGTTTACTGGTGCGTTCTAACTTGGGAATGCTGTACAGAGAGATGCATGCACTGGCCACTTTGAAGGGTGAAATGAAAGGTAAAGTGATTTGAGTACCAAGAGTAAAGTAACTGACTTGGTTTGTATGCATTCAGGGCCCCCAAGTTGAAAGACAGACTATGTGATAGCTGATAGCTGATATTTGATGTTCTTGAGGCGAAATAGAGGGAAGTGAAAGTTGCTGAGAATCGAACCCAGGCCACCCGGCTTTTGCAACCAGTGCTCTGCTACTGAGCTATGACAACTGGACAACCACCAGCCCTCATAATCCTCTATATGTAACTGTACAGGTGGTACTGAAATGCCTCAGTCGCACACCCGGTTCATCTCAAACTCTATTCTAGCATGAGGCAAGAGTTGTAAGCAGCTGATAGTTAATCTCAGCTAGCACCCATCAATGTTTCACACATGCTGGATGGGACAAACAATCAGTGAGTAGCAATGTTAGCATCTGCTATGCCATAAGAAATGATACTGCAGATCCTGGGCTGGGGCAAGTGGAGCCGTTGCTAGTTATGACTAACTGGAATTCGAACGAAACCATGGAGCAAATCAGAGATTGTGTTCACCATTTACTCAAAAGGTGCATGTGGCTATAAAGAAGGTTGCAATAACAAGCACTGCTCCTGTGTTAGGACGGAAGGCACTGTGGTCCAAGATGCTCATGCTGTAATTGCAAGAACACCCAGTATATGACAACTAGTTCTGAAAGGAAGTGCAGGAGGATAACACTGTCAGGGAAGACTATAGAAGAGGATTTTAGTGCTACAGAAGAGCAAGAGGAGTGATAGGGGAGAGCAGGAGGAAGAGAGCCAAAAAGTCAAATCCCAGAATGTCCCAGGGCCAGCAAGTGAACAGCTACTGAAGAGAACTTCAAAGAATTTCTCCATGTCAGTAGCAGTGCCCACCCTCATCTAACAAATCACTGACATTGGTTGCACCCATCGGAGGACCACTCCAATACGAACGCTGGCCCTGGTCTCCAGCATGCATGTAGTGCACACCTGCAACAGGCAACCTGGAGTGTATAATGCACTCTGCCTAACTGTTTTGAGCTCACTCTGATACTGCCCTGCTTACTGGGTTAGATTGCAAAATTGTTATTTCCCAAACTTTGAAAAGAGGGGTGTGCAGGGCTGGCAAGTAGCAATGGCTCTGTGTGCCCCAGCCAGGATCTGCAGTACCATTTCTTATGGCACAGCAGATGCTAAGGTTGCTACTACTGATTGTTTATCCCACCCAGCATGTATGAAGCGTTAATGGGTGCTAGCTGAGCTTAACTATCAGCTATCACATAGCCTATCTTCCAAAATAGGGGCCCTGAATGCATACAAGCCAAGTCAGTTACTTTACTCTTGGTACTCAAATCACTTTACCTTTCATTTCACCCTTCACAGTGGCCAGTGCATCTCTCTGTACAGCATTCCCAGTTAGAACGCACCAGTAAACATGCCAATTATGTAAACCGCAGCATAATATTTCAGCCCAACTTTGAGCCCATGTACCCGCTAACTGCCCGAGCGGAACCTTTTGATTTTTACATATTTTGTAGAGCTATCCATGGGCTATCCGTACATATATATATCGCCAGGGTTCGGGTAGTCAAAAAAAAATGTACTAAAATATGCGGCAACATATCGCGAGTCTCGCCCCGCGACGAGTTCGCGAAAAACGGCCACAACGCTGGAAGGCATTCTCAAACCGGGATACAAAGTGGATTTGTGAACAGCAGAGAGGTGCCTCTACGCACATTGACCCAAGTCCGGTTCGTTTCTGCCATTGCTAGCTGGAGCTAGCTTGTAGAAAAGTCAGGAAGTATTCATTGCGTTAATTACACACTGGAATGTAGCTCTACGTGAACTTCCTGTATCTGAATAATTTCTATTGTTATTGGACCGCTGGCCTAACGGCTGAGAGAACTGCTGTGCTGAATGTTTCATCAGACTAGTATGGGGTGCCGTTTGTGTCAAAACTAACAATTCAGTCGATGCACATTTTACAAGTCGATGTGCATTTTCATGGCGACGATCCCGTCAAGCAGCCTTAGTTTTGAGGCGACGAATTTCAACTGAGGCGACGAATTTCAGCTGAAGCGACGAATATTAGCTGAAGCGACGAATTTCAACTGAGGCGACGAATTTCAACTGAGGCGACGAATTTTAGCTGAGGCGATGAATTTCAACTGAGGCGATGAATTTCAGCTGAAGCGACGAATTTCAGCGTTAGCCTCGCCTCGTTTCCAGGCCGCGTGGTCTGGGAACGCAGCTACCTCGTTGGGAGCTAGCCTCGTTCCCAGGCTCCTCCGCTCCGGAACACGATATTGAAGTTGTACATGCGGAGAGCCTGGTATTTATTCTCACGTGAGAACACTCAAAGATATAGAGGCCTTGCACCGGAAGTAAATTTGGAGGTGTGTCGGTAGCAACGGTTGCTATCCGCCATGTTTGAGGGCAAGCGCGTTCGCTGCCGTGCTCTAAATAGCGTATGAATATTGAATGGAGCGAAAGTCAGAATACTTTGCTAACCTTTCTGCTGATGCACGGGGAAGATATGAATGCAAAGTGATTTCTAGTGGCCTCAACACAGATCCATATGCGATTGATGATTGCTACTGGACAGAAGCGCCAGAGATTGTTCCTGATGTGCAATGGAGTGACATGATGCTCTATATGATAGCGACTCCTAGTCCATACACCCGTGAAGCGATCGAGGTAAAAACAAACGTGATTGGCAACTGAGTATTGTTATTATATATACAATACTTCAGGCTTGGAAGGGAATGCTTGATGGTGATAGTTTCATAAAGGCAGGATGGGTTCACAACTTGAGGCTCTACCAGTTCTCCAGTGCTGATGACTTGCGGTTTGTGGTCATGGGAAAGGTAAATGTAATACTGCATCATAAAGTAACATGGATGAATGTACTCTTATTCTTGTAGGTCAAGCATTCTCAGAGGATGTCTGCAACTCCCCTGTTACCTTGGGTGGTTATCGAGAGAAAGGGAGAGATACTAGCAGCTCATTGCACATGCATGGCTGGGTAGGCCGACGTAGTTTGATTGTAATCCCCTTATACATACTGTTTCTTTTTATTTATGCATATATAGACTTGGGGAAGCTTGCTCCCATATCACAGCAATTTTATCATGCTTGGTAAGAGCAACAGAAATACGAAAAAAATCTGGTACAGGTTCCTGTACTTCTCAAGAGTGTTCATGGCTTCCTCCTGCACGTAATGTAAGTTATAAATGCAATTACTAGTTGACAACTACAGTGAAGTAGTATTCAATATTTATTCATTTGCTGTAGGTTACCCCTGCCCCTGTTCGTGATATAAATTTTGTACGACCAGCCAACCGCATAATCATTAGCATAATCATTATTATGTCTGGTTTAATGAAATTATCACTAGCCGTTTGCATGCAGAGAAAGAAATTATTAATGTGTCCAAAAAATTATTCTTGGGGAACAACAGAAGGACAAAGATTTACAAATGCACAACATACTTTTACCATTTTATCAACAGTGCCTTTACTATCTGATAATAAAGCAATAGGGAGAATACTTAGCAGAATTGTATATTTTTGTTTCAACACTCCAATTACACGCTCTACATGAATACGTACAACTGATAATTCTCGGCTCCAGTCAACGTTTACTTTTTCCAACTGCTTCTTGCCTTTAGTAAAGGGGGGTGTTTTTATTTCGGCCATTGCCATTCGAGCATATTCATCACAGGTGAATCCTCTATCAGCCAAAATGATATCTCCTACGCAAAAAAATATATTTGCAGTCACAAAAACCCAGCATATTATATCAATACACTTACCAGGAAGAAGATGCTGTAGGAGAGATGACTGCTCAACAATTTCTTTGTCTGACATCCGTCCACCAACACACTCCGATATATATGATATTGTACCTTGAGGAGTTATCCCAATCAAAAACTTTATTGTTGAGTGATGTTTGTAATTACTCCACACTTGCGCACGTGCAAGTAAATCTGATGGACACTCTATGAAGATTTCACTACAGTCTATAATAACACAACACTGTTTGAAAAATTTACGAAATGACATTGGCATTGTCAGGCGTAAGGTCTCTCTATCAGGCCACTTAATCAAATGGGCTGTCCTCACAAAAGTAACATCCAAAACACGATGAAAATTTCTTGACACAGTTGATGCATGGACTCCAAATCGATATCCTATGTCTTCATCAAACAAATTAAGACGTAGCTTTAGAATGAACATTAAAAACATAGAAATCTTTGATAGCTTGGGGCTTTCATTTAGCGCTGGTGCAATTAAGTTAAAGAGTGCACTGAAGACGCACCATTCTGGTATTCCTATAAAAGTAAGATAATAATTTTATCAATTTCTAATTATGACATAATTTAAAGTGGTAATTAACTTACCGGTATAAAACTTCAGTTTCTGCTCATCATTCTGCAGTGATTCGACACAAAAGGATGCTCTTTCAGCTTGTAGCTTGGCCTCGGATGTTTCAGTTTGAAGGCGCTGATTGTCTTTTTTCAGTTGCTGTAACTCTGCTTCCATTCTGGTGACTTCAAACATACCAACATCTGTTTGACAAGTGACATCAACCATATTCACATGTATATCTGTCTGACAGGCAACACCTGTCTCCAGGTCTTCATGATCTGCAGCATCTTCTGCAGCATCCATTTTTCTCTTCTTTCGCAGCTGCAGTCGAGTGTAACGCTCCTGATCTGGGGTGTGGTAAGTCTCATACCCCATCTTCAAACTTGGTACCCAGTCGGGATTAGTGCTGTCATACAAGAGAGCTGGCCTCCCTATGTATTATTAGACTGAGAATTAATACTTACTACTATTTTTCATACCTATCTAAAACTTACCAGACAAGAAGTGCTCAGAACACACACGAGACGATTTTGATGGTGTCCAATCTTTTCTGTTAATGCTCGAGATCCATGCTTGGCGCCTCTTCAAGGATAAATCCTTGGTTTTTGTTCCCTGGGACTCTATAACAGCTGGTATACTGAAAAAAGAGACGCCTTCATCACGGCCTCGACGTTTCGTACACTTGAAAACGCAACAGCTATTAACCATGATCCTTCGCTGACCTCGCTGCCCTCAAAGATGGCGACTTCCGCTCTATGACACGCGATGACGTCACGTGCAAGGCCTCTATAGTCTCGCAGTTGGATCTGGCCACGCGAGACCTAAAGCGTATCCTTGCGAGCTGTATTTAACCTCGGATTGTGGGTCGCGCTGCTGTTGTCAGGTCCATGCATGTTCCCGGCTGCCAGTTGTAGTGCTGTGAACTTAGCAACTAAAAATCGCAGACACCTTGCCCGCACACCACTTTGAAAGCGCATGTACGAGGGGGGGACATTATTCACTGGTGAATAATGTCCGGGGGGACAGTATTCACTCCGACAACGTCATGCTTACGTAGAAAAGATACCAGGCTCTCCACGCGTGTACAATTCGCGTTCCGGGAGAGCCTGGGAACGAGGCTAAAACGAGACATTATTGCGTGGTTTCGTTCCCAGGCTCCTTAATCCGGACGTGGACATGGCATTCCGGAGCAGGCCCAACTTTATGGTGGCCCAGTAGTGCACTCCGACGTCGCGTCCGCAGCGGGACCGCCCGTGTTCCGCATTATGTCCGCAATGTTTCCGCAGCATCTCCGCAGTGTTACCGCCTTGAAGCTTAGTCCCCGCACTGTTCCCGCGGTCTTTCCGCACCGTTCCCGCAGCCTTTCCGCATTGCATGTTTCCGCAGTTCTAGGATCTTTTTGAATTTCTTCAAATGCTTGCCAGTGTCACCGTAGATAACAGAGCGGGGTTTCCCCCTCTATTGGCTATGGTGTCACGTGATTATATATCTGAAGAGCATAGCTTAGCCAAAGAGAGTTTGATAGCGAGAGTTGTGATGAGTTGTAATTGTGGTGCTGCAACTTGAGATCGCATGCTAATATACTGTAGCGTCGGTCCGAGCTTCCAGCTACAATTATGCCGAAGTTCCAGCTTCGCAACGCCCGCACTCGCGCTGAGTTACTCAGAAGGGCAGGTTCAATAGAATTGTGACACAGCCAGAGGTTACAAGAGACATTTTATAGGGTGCTGCTAATATTCCAGGCGGACAATACATACAACAGAAAGACAATTGGTGCATGTAAGAAGTGTTCCAATTAAGTCAGTCGTGGCGCCATTTAATCCAAAAGTACATCACACCAATTATAGCCGCTGTCTGCTACACTGTCCCCCTCTCAGAGCCATACGTCCCGGATGGTTTACAAATGCTGTCCATATCGATTGGGGGTTTGCCTATGACAATGGCTCCAATACATGCAGTTCTGTCTCCATGACTTCCAGATTATTGCACACTGACTTTGCCTTGGGTTTGTGAGAATCTACCCACATTCTTCCAACAAGCACGCCCTGTAGTGCAGAAGTGGTGTTCAGTCTATGGAGTTCCTTTGCTCCACCTGACTGTAACTCAGCTACCTTCGCAACACACTCAGAATGAGGGGGTAGGCTGACGGTAGTATCCAAGACAGTACGGTAGGCTTTCACTTGTGCTAAGCTGCAGCTGCCCATCTTCTGCAGAGGAATCTCTTCACCACTGATGTGCAGAACATTGTCTCCAAAATCCACCATACATCCATGAAGCTCCAGAAAATCCAACCCCAAGATGCATTCATCTTGGATGTCTGCAACCCACATGGGATGCACACCTTCTTGTGATCCAATCTTTACGCAAAGGTCACCCTTTCCCTGGATGGGCACCTTCTCCCCAGTAACAGTGCGGATAGACTGGCTCACAGGTTGGATGAGGGTCTGCTTTTGCTTGGACAGAACATCTGGTCGGATAATGGAAATGTTGCTCCCAGTGTCAATGGTGAGATGACAAGGGTGGTCCTCCACACTTCCTACAGCGAATGGATTCTCTGCTCCATGCACAACACTAGTTGTCAAATTCTCAGTTGGGGTTGAGATTTGCCTTGATAGTTTCTCTGATTCTGCTCTAGGGGGTGTACTCTTGTTGGTTCCTTTCTTGCAATTTCTCCTGATATGCCCAGCTTCACCACAACTCCAACAGGTTAACTGCTTCCGCGATTGAGGAGATCTCCGGGAGTTTCTCTTGGTAGGGCTTCTCTGTCCCTGTGACTTCATGCACTCTTGAAACAATTGCTGCATCCTGTTTACACACTGCTGCAACTCCTCCAGAACGTCGTAACTCACTCCGGAAGGCCTGGTCCTTCTCCACGGCCTTGACTGTGTATAGCCACTTTCGCAGTCGAGTTGCGCTGAACGGACTGGTATTGCACGATGCCTGCTTGCCAACTGATAGGACTCGAGCTCTAACGCAGCCTCCAGTGCTTGCTGCAGTGTCTCAGGACGGTTCTGCCGTATCCTCAGCTTCGTGTCCTCATCAGTCAACGAGTCGATAAACTGATCCTTCGCCAGTAATTCCAACATCGCTGGCGCCGCATCCGGGTAAGCCAGTCGTGCGAGTCGCTCAATGTCCTCCATGAGCTCGGCAAGAGACTCCTCTCGCTTTCGGGTTCGGTTCCTGAGCTTCATTCTGTGGAGTTCTGCTTGGTGCGCCGTCCCAAAACGATTCTCTAGAGCTGTCACCAGTGCCCTGTAGTCGCTTCGACGATCCGCGGGTAGGTTCGACAAAACCGTTGATGCCGCTCCTCTCAGACTCACAGCCAGTAGCGTCGCTTTCTCCATCTCCGTCCAGTGGTTTAGCTGCGCCAACATCTCGAACTGCGTGATGTAAGCGTCCCACGATGAACGACCATCATACAGAGGAGGCCGCTGTGTGGCACCAGCTCTGGACACGCTTCCATCTGTACCTGTAGGGAGAGGAGTCATAGAGGGAATAAATTCAGCTGCTGATGGTCGCAAAGGAACAAAAGGCCCTGTCTCAGCCCTCGGCTCTCTCCTCCGCTCCTCTTCAGAGCTCCGCAGCTCCCGGAGTTCAGTCCGCAACTCTTCCTGTAGCTCTTTCCGCAGAGACGCCTGACCCGCTTGCAATTTCTCAGTCAATTCTCGGTGCATCCCTTCCAGTGATGCTTCGGTAGCCAGGAATCGTCCCTCCATGGCACCCTTTGTCTGCTCGAGGTCATCTTTGAGAGCGCCCATCTGCTCCTCGGCCTCGCGTTGCTGCTTCATGAGCAGTTTTCCCTGTTGCTGCTGTTCCTCCAACAGGCGACCAAACTGTTCCTTCTGCCTTTGTTGCTGTTCCTGAGCAAGCTGTTCTTGGCGCTGTTGCCGCAGTTCCATCATGCTCAGGAGTCTCGCCAGCTGCTCCTCCAGCTCCTGCTGTTTGGCGGACGCTGTTGTGGACATTTCGGCATCCCACTCCTGACACCAATTGTAGCGTCGGTCCGAGCTTCCAGCTACAATTATGCCGAAGTTCCAGCTTCGCAACGCCCGCACTCGCGCTGAGTTACTCAGAAGGGCAGGTTCAATAGAATTGTGACACAGCCAGAGGTTACAAGAGACATTTTATAGGGTGCTGCTAATATTCCAGGCGGACAATACATACAACAGAAAGACAATTGGTGCATGTAAGAAGTGTTCCAATTAAGTCAGTCGTGGCGCCATTTAATCCAAAAGTACATCACACCAATTATAGCCGCTGTCTGCTACAATACGGTTGTTGACAGATTACTTCTATATTCATGGGCGTGACGGTCGTATCAGCTGAGGATATTCATTGGAGAGTTCATAGCATTAAAAAAAGTATACAATTAAGTTGTGTGCATGGTCTTATGTGCCAACTGCATGCAACAGTCATGAGGATGATACCTACCGTATATGGCCCACCAAGGCATAATATGGTACACATAGTTAACTTCAAATGAATATGTATGAGGCTATGTTGCATGTGTGTTGAAAAGACATTATGATCTGGCATTCACATCCACATACTACAGAAGCAGTTGTTTTTGTACTATAATAGCCTGGGTGTGTCAATACATTTCCATTTAGCTGAACCAAGAGTGCCGGCATGATGACATCATTAATCTATGCATGCATCTTATGACTGCATGTCTTCCATGCTATATATGCAGGAGCTGCTGAACATGCTGTGTGGGTACAAGCGGTGAAGAAAGCAACTCCACCTTTGATTCATCCCCATTTCAATGAACATGCCTCAATTGAACTCCATGTCCTTATAAATTCACACATTGAAGCATGCATGTCTTAAAATTGTGTTAATGCATGATACTGGTAAATAAACTGATCATGAAAAGCTTTTATATGAAGCATTTGGGGCAACTAATTACAAACTGGACAGTAGTGTGCATGATGGATGTATAAAGTTGAATGAAATGACAAAGAATAAAAGTTGATAGTCATGCATGCAGTCATCATGTTGACTGCATGTAATTTCCATCACTTGCTTGAAAGAAATAACCAGTGAGTATACATAAATACCAAGCAAACACTACAGAATTTATTAGTGAAAGTATACAGGTAAACTAACTAGCAACACCATAGCTGAATACATCACTAGTACTCTTCGGGTCGCTCAGAGTCTCGGCCACAGTCTTCTCACTCAAATGAACCTGCCTAAACAAGAGAAACGCTCTGCTGTGTAGCTATACTGCAGTTCCTGACTAAAAGAAGACTGCGGAAGTACTGCGGCAACAGTGCGGAGACACCGCGGAAACAATGCGGAAAGACTGCGGAGATGCTGCGGAAACGGTGCGGAAAGACTACGGAGTAGTAACAATGCGGAAATACCGCGGGAACAATGCGGAAAGATTGCGGAGATATTGCGGAAACGGTGCGGAAAGACTACGGGAGTAGTGCGGACATAGTGCGGACAAAATGCGGAGCAACTGCGTTTCCGCTACGGACGCGACGTCGGAGTGCACTACTGGGCCACCATACAACTTGCCTTGTTCCCAGGCTCTCCGGAACGCGAAATGTACACGCGCGGAGAGCCTCATCCGTATAGCTCCAAATTTTCACGGCACAATATTTTCGTGAATTTCGCAATTAACCTCAAGATCCCGAAAATTTTGTTCACGAAATAATTTGAACGCGTGTCACGAGGTGGCCTATATATCTGCACACTACATGTCTCACGGCTCCTCTGTCTTTGCTTGTCTGTTAGATGCCAGCAAAGCATTTGATCTTGTTGATCATTCGTTGCTGTTTCAGCAGCTACTACAGCGAAGGACTCCCAGTTTTTTAGTTCGCTTCCTCATCAGCTGGTATAGCTCTCAATCTTGTAGTGTTTCTTGGGATGGTGCCAGCTCTGATTCTTTTAATGTGTCTAACGGCGTTCGTCAGGGAGGAGTTCTGTCCCCTGTGTTGTTTACTATATACATGGATATCTTATTGAATAAGCTTAAAGAGTGTGGAGTTGGCTGTTACTGGGATGGTTTGTTTGTTGGCGCTCTCTGTTATGCTGATGATTTGATCTTGTTGGCTCCATGTCCTTCTGCTTTACGCACTATGCTCAGTCTATGTGAGTCCTTTGCCAATCCCTATGGTCTCAAATTTAATGCTGGTAAAACTCAACTCATTCGTTTTGGTTTATCTCCTTCTGACAAGTGCACAACTGCTATCTATTTTTGTGGTGAACTTTTAGCGTTCCTCAATTCTGTCTGTCATCTAGGTCACATTCTGTCTTACAATCTCTCAGACGATGATATTGTTTTTAAGTCCCGGGACTTGCTTAAAAAGGCTAATCTTTTGTTCTGCAACTTTAAGTTCTGCAATCCTCACACCTTAATGTTTTTGTTTCGCTCACATTGTCTCTCCTTGTATGGATGCTCTCTGTGGCGGCTAGACTCCCCATCTATGAACCTGATTGAAGTTGCCTTCAATAAAATTTTGAGGCGTATTTGGAAACTTCCGTCTAATTCTCATACTAGAATAGTTCATAGTACTGCCCGTCTGTTGAGTCTCTTCAATGTTGTCTTTGCTCGTTCTTTATCCTTGTTATCTTCTGCTCTGTCCTGTCCTTCGTTCCCCGTTTCTTTTATCTATCGTGTTTCTTCCAACCTTGTGTATACTCCGTGTGGGTTCAACCGTCTCCGTGGACATAACTATAAGAAGACTTATTATCCTGAAGACCTTTTTTGTGCTAACATCTAGCAGTGACTTTGAATATGTAATTTCTGTTATCTCTTCACACTAACTTAATTTACATTTTAATTTAGTTGTTTGTCTCTTACACCTATGTTGGTGTGTTTTCTCAATTATAATAATAATAATAATAATAATAATAGCGCGCTCGCTGAAAAATGGGCGGGGCAAAATTGAATCACCAAAATTTAAAGTGATCACGAAATTTTATCACGAAAATTTACTTTAACGCTAATTTGGTGAGATTCACGAACTTTTTGAACCACGGAGCTATACGGTATCGTTTACGTAAGCATGAAGTAATCGAAATAGGACTAAAACAGAAAGGCAACGTTTTGCGCGTTGTTCAACCAACTATGCGTTCAACGCTCGGTGTGTATGATATTCGATCCCCGATAACTAGATACATGTAGTACGTTGGCTGCTTGACGGGATCGTCGCCATGAAAATGCACATCGACTTGTAAAATGTGCATTTTGACACAAACGGCACCCCATAGACTTGTGGCAGCTAGATGTGTACACATGGCAGGCGAGACAAATACTCGTCACAGAGTCGTGCCCACCTGTCATGCCGTGGGATGGGTAGCCCCTTTGGTACATGTTGCCGACAGCCATGGGTCTGGCTGGAGCCGAAGTGCTGGAGTTACATTTGTCCTCAACCAAAGTTATGTGTGTAACCTTGCTCGCCTATTGACGATAGGATATCTCTCCAAATCACAAGACTCACTTGATATTGACCAGAGGCAGAGAACTGCTGTGCTGAAATGTTTCATCAGACTTGTGGCGGCTAGATGTGTACACATGGCAGGCGAGACAAATGCTCGTCACAGAGTCGTGCCCACCTGTCATGCCGTGGGATGGGTAGCCCCTTTGGTACATGTTGCCGACAGCCATGGGTCTGGCTGGAGCCGAAGTGCTGGAGTTACATTTAGCCCCAACTAAAGTTTTGTGTGTATATATATAACTATTCATGTTTGTGTGTGTGTCTTTGTTCTGTAAATTACGCGCATACCTACCGGTCAGTCGCAAATGAACCTTTGAACCTTTGACCACGTGGCTAGCGGCGATTTTGTTCTTGGGAGAGACGTTCTTTGCGAGTTCGATTATTGGCCATTGGCAGTAAGTATGCCTCCAACAAAGGTATGCCCGCAGTGTAAAGCTGCTGTACCTGTAAGACGGAAGACATGTGAACGCTGTGATCATGTCTTTCGATCCAAACGAAAAGCAGAGTGTAATTTGCGAGAGAGAGCTATGAAACGTATGAGATCAGTAGAATCAGATAGTGTGAAATCAGCTAGGAAAGCTAAAGATAAGTTGCACAAGGTCTGTGAAAGAGCATCAGAAACTCGTGAGCGAACTTTGTATAGGCAGGAACAAAACAGAATGCACAAAGCAAGCATGAGAGAGTCTGAAACCTTTGAGCAAACTTGCATAGGCAGGAACAAAACAGAATGTGTATGGCAAGCATGAGAGAGTCTGCTGCGCCGAGGGTTTGGCACTTCATTTTTTTGTGTACACAATCACCGTTATGGTTTATCAATTTTTGTTGCAAACAACATGACATTGCACTAATAATGATATAAAGGTGATGACATAATATTTCCTGTTTACATGAGAGCTTACATTGGAGTTTCTATCGACCAAATAAGCTTCAAATGGTGTATGGTGGTAGTTTTTTTTACACATTGCCAGTGAGTTAGTGGATGTTGGTTGGTTCAGTTTTTCCATTAGGGCTGTGTCATTGCTATCTTAACACCATTGTTGGTAGCCACAAAAGTTTTCCATTTTTGCTATGACATCATGGGCTGAAGTTGCAAGGCCTAAAATTTAAAGATCACATGAATCATTCCATTTTCTCTGAAAGTTTCTACTCCAGGTTGCTGAACGTCGTGCTGGCTAGAAAAGTCTATATTTGCATCATCATTGTCTCTGGCAGGTTGTGTAGTGGAGACAACTGTGGCAAATGCTTCCCATTCTTGCTTACCTGGGTAACCTCGTTCCTAGTCTCGTTCCCAGACCGCATTTTGCGCGCGCGCCCGCCGGAAAAAAGGGTCTGGTATTCCGTTTTCGTTCAAGTGCGCCGGTAGTCTCGTCCCCAGACCCCACCCTCTCCCGAGGAGAAACGGTCTGGTGAACCAAGTCGAATTTCTTGGGCTAGCGCACACTTTTGCAACATTGTAACCTAGCAACGATCAAAACATTTTGCGGCCAACCCGCTCAAAAAAGGTACGGATACTCGAATGGAGATTAACAAATTTTACTGTTGTAAGGGAAGTGCTACGTAATAATTACCGATCTCGCGATCTCATTGGTCATTACCCGTTTTGGGTAATAAGCCCAAGAAATTCGACTTCGTTCACCAGACCGTTTCTCGCCGGGAGGCGCGCGCGGGCGGGGCACGAGACTAGTGCGCCGGAATGCTGGCGCATTGTTCTTTTCTAATTTAACGCTTGACGTCATCGAAGATTGCATTCCACATTGCGTGCCAACGATCTACTAGCGAAATGGACATTGATCGGGCAACCCTAGCTGCCGTGAGTAGACTAGGCTATTGTGAAAGGAGCACGAGTAGGCTGTCTAGGAGTTTGCTGTTTACTAGAGCGCTTTTGAATTTACAATCCAGTTCACGTGACGTCACGGTAGTTTCAAAATATTGGAACCAAAACGGTATAGGCAGTTCACCAGACTACTTTCCCGCTCGGCGAAAAGTTGTCTGGGCACGAGACTACCTCGTTCCCTGGCTCTCCCCCTTCTTAGTGGGGAAAGCCTGGGAACGAGGCTACACCTAGGTACAGTTCACTGAAATCACACAGCTATTGCTTGAATTCTTTGTTATTAAAGATCACCTGACGGATGGCGTCCTTTTCCTCCTTGACGACGGCTTCTCTTGCGGTCACGGAAGCCATGTACGCTAATATGATATTGGAAGCCCTACATACTTCGTGCGACAAAGCACGGCGCGCGGGTGATTCTCTTGCGGTCACGGAAGCCATGCGATATTGGAAGCCCTACATACTTCATGCGACCAAGCGCGGCGCGCGGGTGACGGTCGTACGATAATCATATATGAAATCGCCCAGTTGTACCGGGGCTCGCTCAGGCTCGCCCCAATTACGTAATTTCAAACACAATCGCGCATGCGCAGTTTAATTGTCATGTATGCTAAGCTTTGTTGTTTCTCAGACATAAAAACCTCAGGTGGGTCAGTTATGGCCTCCCTGTAGCTAGGAGTAAAAACCTGACGAAAGGGCCGAAAGATTCACCCGCGTCGATATCATAGCCAGCTACATACGATGGCGAAGACTTCTCTAGAACGGATACTTCGCTCTGCAATTCCTCCCGGAAAACGTTACATGCTAGATCTCAAGGTGGAAAACGATGCCCATCTCGCCGAGATTGCCACATCCATTTTCATTGATGGGAAATCCCTCGCACGACTGCTCGGTATCGTTCCGCTAAAACCAGAGGAGCAGGAGGATGTTGGTAAAGATAGGTACGTTATTGCATGCAAAATGACATCAATATATAATTTACTATACCTACGTACACCCTTTGAAGAGTGTCAATTTTGTGAATCCACCCCAAGGGCAAGTCGCGCTTGCTTTTTTTTTGTTTGTTTGTTTGTTTGTTTTTCGAGCATAACCGCATCCCAAGTAGAAAGAAAACGGTGACTGGGGTGCAGCTGGTAACTGCATTCTAAGTGCAAAGTATCGGGTATAGACGTAGCCTCGTCCCCAGGCCCGTTCTAAAAATCGGAGAAGAGGGCCTGGTATCCACTGTTTGCGCATGCGCTTAATTTCCCGACATTCCGGGAATTCCGGATAATACCGTGTTACCTCCGCGTGCTGTGACGTCAGGTACGTGTATTTTGCCGTATATTTAATCGTACACTGCTGACAATGGCTGCAAGGCCTTGATTCTGCCGTGTTGTATGCCTTCCTGCGACTTCGAGGCGAAGCAACGGCGCTAAAACACGACAAGAAAGCATCTATGAAGCATTTATGCTTGTATCTTATAGGTTTTGGCAAGTTATAATTCGTGTTACGAAGTTATAGCTTACATTTGTAGTGTCAAGATGGTACTGCGTCGACAGCGCAGTTCAAGCGATAAGCGCTGGGGTCAGAAGGCCTGGGCAAAGGGCTAGGATAGGAGAGCAGCGCTCGCCTCTTTGGTGTTATACTATAAAAGCCCATATGCCATATATGAACGTCATAGTTCATAACCACATGATGTTGGCCGTCATTTGACACATCCTTGCACAATTTCACGTGAGCTGTACGCACTAATTAAGTGCATGCGCGAACAGTGGATACCAGGCCCTCTTCTCCGATTTTTCGAACGGGCCTGGGGACGAGGCTAGTATAGATGGTGTGCCTCTACGATCCAGGGGGCGTGGCTTCAGACTTAAAATGTTGCTATGGTGATACCAATTTTATATGACAATCCTGATAGTCAGAATGACTCAACTCTGAAATACGGAAGCTATTAGCCTTATGGTTGATTTTTTAAAAATTGTCAAACTGTGACTTTAAGTATGGAGTTCTATGGTGTGTGGCAAAAAGTTGCCACACGCCATAGAACTCCATACTTAAGAACAAAAGTTGCATTCATTTTTTTCTGTGTAAATCGAGCATAACTGTACCCCAAGATGCTCCTAAGGGGTTAGTTCTGCAGGTTTACCTCTAACACTTAAAGAGTTCACTGCTACTGACCTGAAGTAGAAGGCTTTAGATAGAGATCAGGATTTTGTGCTGCAAATTTACCTGAAGTAGAAAGCCTTAGAGTTCGGAGCTTTGTGGCTTCTTAAAAAAGGCTATACTCTCAAGGGAGGAGCCAGACACCAGTTTATCAATCGTGAATGGCAAGGCACGCCTTCACCTGCACTTGTGCGCGCGTGCGTAATAATACAGACGGCGATAAATTTATGATGGGTTTTGGTATAGCTTTGTGCTATAGTAATAGTTGTACCATATAGCGAGTTTCTTTTCATTTGAGGGTGGTGAATATTTAAGGAAGATCTGCTTGAGGAAATACAGTAAGTAATTCCTGCCAGTACTCAATGCATGGAGTCTTGTTCCTTGACCTCATTTTTTGCAGACCTTTTCAGGTTGGTTGAGGGATGCTGCAGAGTAGCAAATCACTCAAGCATGCCTAATTAAATAATGGCAAGCGGTACATCAAACACAACACTTGTCATTATTTAATTAGCACGCATGAGTGATTTGCTACTCTGCAGCTATGCCAACCTGAAAAGGTCTGTATCACAGGAAGTTTGGCATATGGAAAATTTCTCCAGGAAATATTGTACTTCTTGGGAATCGTGCACACCCATTCTATACGGAATCATGTCTGCAACAGAACCATAAATATTCCACTCCTCATTACACCCCAAGATGCGAATTAAAAGATCCATGTAATATAATTTAATATAATACACAAGCCAGAAGAAGCGCTGGACATCCAATCTGATATTCGTTAATGGCATGGTGTACTTACCCCAGGAATGAAACTTTGGTACACCAACAATTCTCCCTTCACCAGCTACACCACCGTCACCCCTCACAGCGACTTCCGAAGCGATTTTCCCACTTATGTGACGTCACGCATTCAATATGCCTACGTATAAAATCATTGCTATGTGTATTGAGCACGCTACCGTGCTTCAGGCTAATATTACGTGCGTAATACGCAAGTATAAAGCAGCACAAGTAACAATGCCAACGGCAACAAATGAGTGCTACTTTTTCCAGTCTATGGTGGTGATAATAATTTTAGTATATGAACCTCATTGCACATTCAGACATATAGCATGTCACTTGTAGTACCTGATAAACAGGTTCTCATCTCATGTGACTTGTAGTACATGCCAATTACATTTTCTTACAAATTGCATGTACCTGCAAGGCTTCCCACTGACTCTTCTGCATTCTCATGAATATAAGTACAGAGTTTCATTTAGAAAATTTTCAAGGGGGCGGGGAACAATGTATACTGAAGGAAGGGTGGGGGGGGCAAGAAAGTAAAAGTGTTTTGTAGACATACCAATGTGTAGGAGGGATTGGGGGCAGGAAAATCTTGATTTTCAGGCTTCATAAGGTGGGCCCCTTTTGACCAAGTTTAGTGGGGGGAGCTTAAGTTGATGAAATCACAACAAACTGTCTGAAAAGGATATTGAGGAGATTTGCTGCTGTCTGTATTTATACAAGAGCACAGCACAAGTAACAATGCCAATGGCAACAAATGAGTGATGATTTTTACGGTACAGTTTGGTACTTTGGTGATAGTGGAATGTTTACAAACTCAGTGCATGACTTGTTAGTACAAGCCTGAGCGAGACCCACATGGGTTTTGAATCACA
This sequence comes from Agelas oroides, assembly GCA_949130485.1. Taxonomy (NCBI): domain Eukaryota; kingdom Metazoa; phylum Porifera; class Demospongiae; order Agelasida; family Agelasidae; genus Agelas; species Agelas oroides. The sequence goes on along the minus strand of OX422201.1, from coordinate 4,113,545 downwards.
TCGAGCCCATGTGTTGGTCTGTCATTTTATAGGCATTATGGTGTTAGTGGTAGTGGTTGCATTGAGTGGGTCACTATCTATCAGAGTAGCCTCGTTCCCAGGCACCGCCCAGCTTTCCATCGCTTACAGTACGGAAAAGCGGGAGAGGGCCTGGTATCTTTTCTCACGTGAGTGACGTCAGGATAGGAAGGATGGTAGAAAGGGTTTAATTGTGTGCGGGCGCAGCGGGCCCAGAACAGCGAAAAGAGCCAAGGTACCAGTTAACTTACCACACGTATCTAGCTAGCGGGAGGCGACTGTCTTACACACCAAGCGTTGAGCGTGTAGTCGGTTTAAAATACACGAAATGCAGCCTGTTAGTTCTGCCAAATTTCGCCATTTTCCCATTACGTCATGCTCACATGAGAAAAGATACCAGGCTCTCCACGGCTTTTCCGTACTGTAAGCGACGGAAAGCTGGGCGGGGCCTGGGAACGAGGCTATATCAGAGAGTGATTGCATTAAAAAAAAACCTTAGAGGAAGCTCTATCTAACAATCATACAGTAGCAGGCATTTGCCTGCTAAAAGGCTTCCTGATGCCTTGTATTATAAGTAGTACAAGTTTGCTGTCATTTCATTGGGCCAAATTATGTACTACACTACAGTGGGTGTAACTAATCACTGGACTGAAGTGACTGGACTGGACTGGACTGGACTGGATTCACGAAAACGTCAGAAATAAGTAAACCACCAGAAACAAAATTAAGCACACGCAAAAATCAAACACGATGGAACATAGAACTTCCAGGAAATGTTACTTGACCAACAGTAGTCTCGCCAGTCTGGCTGCAGAAGACTAAAACAACAGCTATTCTAGCCTTGTTCCCAAGCCCTGCCCAGCTTTCCGTTGCTTGCAGTATGCGTGTCACCCATGCATGGAGAGCCTAGGAAGGCGGCTACTTCTGTCCGTGTGCCTCTACCATTTTCATTCTAGGTTGTGTGTACAAGAGCAGTGGTAATTGGGGCGAGCCTGAGCGAGCCCCACACTAGCGTGACTGCATTGCACACGTGCGTGTGTATGCTTGCTTGCTTGCTTGCTTGCTTGCTTGCTTGCTTGTTTGTTTGCTTGCGGCCATATACCGTACATTTTAAATGAGCGCATTTAAATATTTCACGAAGACTGAACGTCCTCGGATAGTCTCGTGTCCAGCCTGCTGCCAGAGTGCAACGTCGGCGTGAAAGAAACCCGGAGTGAAGATGACTCAAGTTAACGCACGCGTGGCCACTTCAGACCAGGACAGACAAGGGCAGGCTGCTCACAGACGGTACAAATTACGCACAGTAGTTGAGTTTGCATAATCGACACTCGAAGAGATTCACTGAGCTCATAACTTCAGTATAAAGTTTAGTCCAAGCGTGTGTGTAGCCGTAGTAGCTTCCTTGACCGGATAAATGGCTGCAATTTGCAGCATGTATGATCATCTATATCTGGTGAGAGCTATACTGCTTGGCTACATGAAGCCAGTATTCCTTACCACGCTCATGGAACAGCAGACATGCAGTGACGAATCCTGCTGTTACTAACAGTGCATGGTTTGTGTGCCACACATGGCAAACCATTAAATCGGCAATGCATTGCTCGCTCAGGCTCGCCCCACGATGATGCATGAATCATCTTACTAGTCTAGACTGTGTGCATGCCGAGGGGCTTGCATGAATACTCTTCCCATTGTACTCTACTCGCTTGGTCAAGGGTCCAGGGATGAAAATAACAGTCAGCCATTGGCCAAAATCCGCTTATATAGCTAGGTTGGCAGCCCATTCCACTCACTCAGGTGCATTAAGGCGTGACTAAATGGTTTTACGTAATGCGGAGAAGATTACGGAAGTGTATTATTGATCCGCGGAAACTAGCGATCGATGTAGCTAAGTTCAGTGCCTGTTTCTGTCATCAAAGTATCGACCATCCAGTGTGTAAGTCGCTAGTTGGCACCTACGATGGAGGGTATTTCAGTGTGGAAAAGAACAGTATTGAGTTGCGGAGCCAGCACTACCCTTCGTGAAAGTGACGCTTACCCGGAGCAGTTCCACAACGAAAAATCCAAGTTTACTGCATTGGTTGGTTTCACTGTCGTATGTTCTTACAGAATCTCCTTGGGGAACACGAAGGATGAAGATTTGAAAGAGCTATGGCGTGATTTGTCATCGAAAAATGCAAATTTAGTGAGTCAGTGAGACACAAACTCTTGTATTTTCCCTACAGGTAGAAATTTCTGGATCCCCATTGGGATCTAGTTACTACTGTTGTTGCTCTTGGCTGTAGCAAAAGTAGAGGCCCCGGCACTAGTGGGAACTGCTCCGGGTTTTGCAATCTTTCCGACGACATATTTTCTCTTCACTTAGGAGCAGGATGTGGGCGTGGTCAAAAATGACGTCATAATTAGATAGAGTTTGATGGCAAGTAAGCTCTCACCAAGTATCAAGATCTTAGTATGAATCCAGTGTGACTTACACTGCCTCACAGTTTAAGTACAGTAGTCATGCCTTAATGCACCTGAGCAGCGATTGGTCCTTCTGGCCGGACAAGAGATGCGCATGCACTTGTGACAATCAAATTGTCGCTGCATGTAGAAAAATGGGATCGAGTGATGGCTCGAAAACGAAGCGATTGAAAAGGCAAGTGTCGAAGGAGACATTCCACAAGTGGCAACGGACTTACGAGAGCTCGCATCAGTCCATGGCGTAGCTACATGCTGATATGGATGACCAAGACAAGTCCATTGTGTTGACGCTTTGGTGTGTTGTTTGTCGAAGGTACGAGACTAGGACGTGTGGGCTCAAAACTTCTCCAGGGCATGGATCGATGGTTCTAGCAACCATAAGACGAGCAATATCACAGACCATGCCAATAATGAGCAGCACAAATTGGCCATGATGTATACATAATAACTAGTGTAAATGTAGAACATTGTGGGGTGAGCCTGAGTGAGCAAAGCAGAGCAGCGTTCTTTGGCTAACCGAACGTCACCTGAGTCTTATTACCAGGTTACAGCATACAGGTCATGCATGTCTCCGAACACACTGTCATGCACAGTTCTTACACAAATAGGAGAGGCCTCGAAATGTCGCTACGGATGATCAATACACCGTCAGCTATTCAAATTACACAGTTCATACTTTATTGACTTATAAGAGGCTGCTTCTCTTGTCATTATTATTATTATTGACTCCGAACACACTGTCATGCATAGTTCTTACACCGTCAGCTATTTAACTGTCAGCCGCCATCTGCGTTCTGTAAGTAGCCACGCTTGTCTTCACAACTTGCAGCCCTTGTACAGTAAACTTTCATGCTCCAGCTATATACTCCTCCCAAGTGTCTCTCTTCGCCGTCTTCGCCCATTGGAAAGTCAGAGCGAAAATGTTACTTACAGACCGCACGCGTCGCACGGTTGCGTTAAATTACAGTCTAGGCAAACATACGGAATACGTACGACAGATATATAATAATAATATATGAAATTCCACCGTTCGACTTGCTAGTGTGGGGCTTGCTCAGGCTCGCCCCAATTATCATGTCAGGACAACATTCAGTGATGGCAGACCAAGTTGCATTGTGGTCTGACAAAGTTCAGGCTGCTATCAAAAAGTTATTTTCATCCCTGAGGGTCACCATGCAGGTTCACCCCAGTGAGTCACTTGCTAGAGAAAGCATTTACTCACAGCCAGTTACAGGATGTAAGTTTGGGGTGAGGGCAAAGATTTACATGGCATCCCACAAACCCATTATCGTTAGGGTGCTCTGTTAGGTGTGCTTAATTTTGTTTCCGGTGGTTTATCGGGGCGAGCGTGAGCGAGCCCCCTTCTAGTGATGCTAACGGGACCGTCTCATATATATATATATATTATGTGTCGTATGCGTACGTCGTGCCGCTTATCCTAAACTTATCCAATTTAACGCACGTAACGTCTATAAAATACGTATAGTGCAGACACCACGTGTTCTACAATGGAGTCGTACAGCAATTCTTCAGCAAGAGTCCCCGAGTCATCACGGAACAGAGAAGACAGACTGCAGCGAAGAAGAGAGCGAGAGAGAGCTCATCGTGCCTCTGAAACCGCGGAACAGAGAGAGGAACGGCTGAGAGTGTGAAGAGCAAGAGATAGGGCTAGACGCGCCGCTCAGAGAGACGCCAGATTGCGGCAAATACGCGATAACCGTGCCTCTGAAACCGTGGAACAGAGAGAGGAACGGCTGAGAGTGCGGAGAGCAAGAGATAGGGCTAGACGCGCCGCTCAGACTGCCGAAGAGAGAGACGCCAGATTGCGGCAAATACGCGATAACCGACGTCAGAGTCTGGCAACTGAAAGCGAAGAGGAGAGAGCAGTTAGGCTTCAGCAGATGAGGGACAGGCTGGCCTCTGAGACTGAAGAGGAGAGAGCAGCCAGGCTACAGCGGATGAGTGCCAACCAACATCACAGGTTGGCGTCTGAGACTGAAGAAGAGAGAGCAGTGAGGCTACAGCAGATGAGTGCCAACCAATATCACAGGTTGACCTCTGAGACTGAAGAAGCGAGAGCAGCCAGGCTACAGCAGATGAGTGCCAACCAATGTCACAGGTTGGCCACTGAGACTGAAGAAGAGAGAGAGGCCAGACTACAGCATAACAGGGAAGGGCAAAGAGGACAACAGTCACAGCTGCCTTTGTTTGAACAGCCCTCTGTTCAGGCTAAGATGCGGAAGTTTCATGCAGAGATTGCTGCATTGGAAATGCAGAAATGTACTACATGCTCGGAGCGGTTCCCAGGCCTTCAGCTTCGCTCACACTCTACTGCACGCACTTGCGCATCCATCGCATTCGAGCTCACGCTCGCCCCCACAATGCTGTGCATTCACCTAGTTAACTTATTTCTGACGTTTTTGTGGGTCCAGTCCAGTGATTAGTTACACCCCACTACATTTTGTTTTAGCACAAGCAGTACGCCTGTTGCAAATTTGCCAGCAGATCTTAAACCACTGAACATCTGACACAGGAGGGAGTCACCTGTCTTGACCTCACACTTCCTTCCCACTTGCACTCCACTTACAAAACTTAATTAAGAATTTACAACTTGCCTGACCTTGTGTAAACTAGCACCAATTATTTCAGTTTCAGTTTGCAATAACTGCAGTTGGATTTCCTAGCCTCCAACTCAGTGGTTTGGTAGGAAAAATGGCCTGGAAAAAAGTTCAAGCTGTATGTAATGTCATGGAGATTACTCAGGTGCATTAAGGAATGACTACTGTACTTGAAGTTATGTAATCATTAGCCTTGTTCCCAGGCTATTGTGCAGGGGAGGAGGAAAGCGAGCCTGGTACACACTGTTCGCGCATGCGCCAAGTTCCCTTGGTAACCTGCATACTACTCCGCTACACTAAAATTACGGTCAATTTCTGTTTACCTGCTGAAAGGCTGCACTGCCTGGTTATACTCCCTGTAGGACACATACGGGCGGTTTTTAAGTCCAAAACAATATCGCTTTGACGGTAACGGTCTGCATTGCTTCGTTCGAGGCGATCGGTTAACTTCAAAGGGTAAGATTGCGTCAGTCACGTGCCACAGCGTTTAGCTGGAATGGACGAACGCGTGGACAATTCCTGCAAGCGAAGAGTTGAGTACCTTCGTCACTCCCTCGTCATCGTCTACAGAGAGCGTGGTCAGTGGCTAGCATCTTTTATACGGGAGAAGTCTGCTTGCTTCGTGGAGGCTAGTGTAACGGAGCAGATTTTATGGAAATTTCCGAATTCCCAAAAATTCTGGGGGAACTGAGCATGTGCAAACAGTGTGTGCCAGGCTCTTTTTTCTCCGCCCATACACAAGAGCCTGGGAACGAGGCTATGTAATCTTGTAGTTGTGTCACCTTGCGTGGGCAAATCAAAGAAGCCGCACGCACTTTAAGGAAGCAAGATCCCACCTTGCTGAGAACCATGCTTTAAATAGGTGTGAAGAGTGCTTTAAACAGGTGTGAAGCGTGCTTTAACTGTGTGTGAACGGTACAATTAACTCAACATTGCTTGTACATGGACAGTCCAGGATGTATGAAGCATAGCTATATGACACGGAATGCATGCACGAAGCAGCAAGACAAGAAAAAGTGGCTTGCGTACTCCCCGTACAGCGCTCAATCGAGGCATATACAATTTGTTGGTGGTGCGCTATACAGCGAACTTTTGAACACACTTTCGTTTCGACTACAGCCTCGCACAGACAGCAGCAACGCTTCAAATATGCTTGAACTACACGCAACATTGTCAACGGCCGACCTAGGAACTCAAGCGTACATGCATGTGAGCTGTGTAAGAAAGTTATTTTGCCTTGTTTGGGTCAAAAAACTTAGTTCTTTAGTCTTGCTTGCGTTCTTCGATTTAGGATGACAAAATGACAGTGAGTAAATAATGTAACAGATCCAGCCACATCAGCTAAGCTCATTTGAATTGAGAAGCCAACAAAACGCATTTGCATGACATCATGCATGGCAACAACCGTGTTTGACGTCATTTGCTTAGCAAGCGGAGGCACAAAACACTTATACCCCGCCTACTTGGGATGTATCTGGTTTACCTTAATTAAAACACATGCAAGTTAAATAATTTGAGTGGGCATGAGTTAAGTTAGATCCACCCATAAATTCCAGGAATTGAATTTCTTGCGTGTTAGATTAGATCATGCTTTGCATGAAAATTTTTGGTCACACAGAGATGCAAGAGTTCCTGGCCTTCAGTTCTCCAGAAATGAGGTTCTTGGTAGACAGCAGCTACAGCAACAAAAAGTCTTACAAACTTCAAAGTAGAACATTTATGGGATAGCTCTTTTTTCCTGGCAATTCTTCTTGACCTCCCTTTGTTGCCACAAAATAAACTGACTGGGACAACTGAAAGGCTTCATTCCTGGTACAGTGAATTTCACTACCTTTGCATAAGCTAACTGTGAAGCTCTGCAACCGCAAGCCCTGAATGGCTTCTAAGCTAAGTGCTAAAAGTACTGTGTGGCTTCCTAATTGGAATGCAGAGCAGCCTGTGTAGTACTGCGCGCGTAGTGCTGCAATGGTCAGTTGAAGGGGGAAAGTTTGAATTTGCGTGTTTGTGATAACTATGGCTACACATTCGATTGAAAGCGAGCGTTCAAGGGTATATTCCAGCGACCTTAGGTGGAGGATGGTATACCAAAGATCCCTTCTTGGGCTATCCTACAACCAGATAGCAAGTTATTTTGAATGTGGACCCCTCTACTGTGTAGAGAACTGTGAAACTGTTTGATGAAACAGGAACTGTATGCAGTATTCAAGGGTTCCATGTAAACACCACCAAGAAGTTGAGCATTCACGATGAATTGGCTATCATTGAAATGGTTTTAGATGACCCTTCAGTGTACTTACATCACCATGTACATGTATTCCATACAAGTGGGAACACTATCAGTACTTCAAGCATCTGTAGGTTCCTTCAACAGCAATGTTTTTCTGACCAAAAAAACTAACATTGAGAGCACAGCAGCGAAGTGAGCAACTCAGGAAAACATACACAGAAGAAATGTCTGTGTACGATCCCGAAATGCTAGTTTTTGTTGATAGGCATGCTGCTCTACGTTGTTATATGGTTACTCACTACAAGGGGGAAAAAAAACGCCATGTGTATGGATAGTGTGCTTGGTTAATCCAATTAGGAGGCCATAGAAGGTTACTACAGTTGCACAAATTAATCCAATTAGGAGGCCATAGAAGGTTGCGGTTGCAGCGCTTATCTGGCTAGGTTATGCAAAGGTAGTGAAATTGACTGTATTGCACTAAATTGGATCAACCAAAAATTAATTAGTGGCAAAGTTGCATCCACCCATAAATTCCCAGAATTGAGCTAGATAGGATCATGCGTTTTTATTTGAAAAAATAGGGTAAGTTGCTCTGCCCCTTCCGTGTCTCAATTTAAACAGGATACATCCCTAGTAGACGTGATATAACTGTTACTTGTATCATGTGCTGTGCATGTGCATGTGTGTATAAAGACTTAGTGTTGTACATTACATTTCAGTTACTGCCTGATTCTTGGGAGTGTAAATACCCAAATAACCCACATGCAAATGCCGTAAGCCCCGACAACACAACAACTGGTGACAAGTGGATCTCATGGCTGCCGCCACACTTGGACAGTTGGGAGCCGTTTTACCCGCAAGTCAACGATTGGGCTATGGACGAAACAATTCTTCGTAGCAAACAGGATAACCGACCGTGCTAAAAAGGTTGCCGTACTCCTGATGGTCATTGGAGGCAAAGCGTATACTTTGCTACGAAACCTACTGGCACCTGCAAAGCCAGCCGAGAAGTCGTTTGACATTCTGGTGAAGGTCATGAAGGACCATCTTAAACCCAAGCTGCTCGTGATGGCCGAGAGTTTCAAGTTTCATCACCGCAGCCAGCACGAAGGAGAAACGGTCGCACAGTATCTTGCTGAGTTATGGAAGTTCTCAGAACAGTGTGATTTCAAAGAGTACCTCGAAGAAGCCTTGCGCGACAGGCTCGTATGTGGATTGCAAAGCGAGGTGATTCAGAGGAGATTGCTGGCGGAAGAAAACCTCACTCTTAAGAAAACATATGATATTGCCCACAGTGTTGAAACTGCGAACAGGCAGGTGTCTACTAAGACAGCCGTTGCCATTCAACGACTTGCTCCACCGAAACCTGGTAATGCAGGTGTTCTTCAAACCTGTTGCAGGTGTGGCAAAACAGGCAACCATCCGGACAGATGTTTCTACAAGTCCCAGAGGTGCAGAGCATGTGGGAAAAAGGGGCATATTGCGGAACTGTGCAAAAACTCAGAGAAAGGTGTTCAGAACACTCCAAAACACAACCCAGGAGTTAATGGGTTTAAACCCTTTCCAAGAGACGACCTAGAGGACAATCGGGTCACCGAGCTGGGTATGTGGAACACGAGTTGCAGCAAGGAGGTGCATCGAAACCAGAGGAACTGGTTGACTTGTCTCATACGTGGAGAACGAAGCAAGAGTTGTTTAGCCTGATCAGGATGGTTAGGGGTGCTCCAGAGTCAGCTATTGTGCTGGAACCTGAGGTCAATGGTGTGACCTTGCCTATGGAACTGGTGCGGAGGTGTCCCAGAAGGTGTGGAAAGAAACCTTTGACGAGCCCAAATTGATGAAGTCTGATACCCTACTGAAGACCTATAGTGGTGAGAAACTACAGGTGTTTGGGACAGCTGCAAGTCTCAGTGAGATATAATGACCAGGAGCAGCAGCTGCCACTGTTAGTTGTTGGTGGTGATGGACCCTTGCTATGGGGTAGAGATTGGCTGTCAGCCATTCAACTGAACTGGGCTTGCATCAAACAAATCTGTGCAGGAGGCGATTGAAGCGAAATTGGTGGTACAGGAAAATGGCATCCCCAAATTCTATAAGCCGCGCTCTGTCCCTTACGCCATTTGTGGTGGTATCGAAAAGGACCTGGAGAGACTTGAGAATCTTGGTGTGATAGAAGAAATCAACTACACAACTACAGGGATTGGGCAGCACCCATCGTCCCCATGCCAAAAGCTGATGGTACTATCTGTATCTGCGGTGACTATCAAGTCACTGCCAACCCAGTACTGCAAATTGACCAGTATCCTGAGTTGAGGATCTTTTTGCTACTCTGGCGGGTAGTCCAAAATTCTCCAAACTGGACTTATCATGTACTTATCTAGCCTCGTTCCCAGGCTCTCCCTGCTAAGGAGGGGGAGAGCCTGATACATTTTATCATGTGCATGACATCAAGGGTAGACACGACTTAATTACGCGGGGGTGGACTAAGCTGGGCACCCACACACGTTCAAGAACCAGCGTTTTAAAGACTACTAGTCTTCTTTTCAGGTAAATGTGGCTTTAGTGTGTTACCTTCGTCTTTGCAGTCAGCGACAGATAGTTGTCCACGTAGAAATAGTCGATTTCTTGAGTCAGTGGCAACAACTCGAACAACGACGCTAGCTTACAACACACAACAAATCACGAAGTTTCTTGCCATTCAGCCCGTCTGGTGCCGTGTCTGACACCCTGAGAATCTACTACACTCGCCTACCTTGCGATTTACGGCTGCTGTAGGCAGCGGTTTTTGTGCCATCGTTAGCTACGCGTGTACTTGCCTCGATCACGAGCTCCGAACGACGTGGGCGGGATTCCGTGAGTGCCCACGCGCAATTAAGTTGTGTCTACCTCGCGTCTACCCTTGACGTCATGCACGTGATAAAATGTACCAGGCTCTCCCCCTCCTTAGCGGGGAGAGCCTGGGAACGAGGCTATACTTATCAGCAAGTTCTGCTCGAACCAGTGTCACGCAAGTACGTGACGATCAACACTCACAAAGGCCTCTACCAATATAGCAGACTCCCATTTGGGGTGACCTCAGCACCAGCAGTGTTTCAACAATGGAGAAAATCCTTCAAGGATTGTCGAAGGTTGTCATGTACATTGACGATATCCTTGTCATAAGCCGTACAAATGAGGAACACCTGGAAGTGTTGGAACAAGTCCTCACATGTTTGCAAGAGTTCGGTCTATGACTGAAGAGGGAGAAATGGAAACCATCTGTTGAGTAATCTTGGCTACATTGTGGACAAAGAAGGTCTGACCCCGAGCAAAGTGGAAGCCATTACCCAAGCTCTGGAACCAAGGAATGTACAAGAACTCAGATCATTCCTTGGCCTTGTAAATGCTATGGCAAGTTCATCCAGAACATGTCAACAATTGCACACGGCCATTGAATCAACTGCTCTGTAAGGGGGTTCCCTGGAAATGGACGAAACACTGTCGTGACGCATTTCAAGAGCTGAAGAAACAGCCCCTACGAAAGTGCGTGTTCACTATGATTCAGATTTTACATTGAAGCTTGACTGTGACACTTCTGCATATGGTGTGGGAGCCGTGCTATCGCATGTTTTCCCTGATGGTACTGAAAAGCCGATTGCATACGCCTCCAGAACTCTCACTCAGAGTGAAAAGGTCTATGCACAACTGGAGAAGGAAGCACTATCTCTAAGTCAAGAAATTTCATCAATTCCTATATGGCCGCAAATTTACTTTGGTCACGGACCATAAATCACTAACAACTATACTTGGTCCGAAAAAGGGATTACCAACACTAGCGAAGATGCAGAGGTGGGCTCTACTGTTAGCCACTTACCAGTACGACATTCAATTCCGATCGACAAATGAACATTCGAACGCAGATGGATTCTCCCGCTTACCTTTGAGAAACAGTGAAGGGGAGTGTGTGTCAGCTATAACTGCTTTCAATCTGAGCCAAATTGAATTCCTTCCCATTGACATGGAAAAGCCACAAGCATTGATCCCCTGCTGTCAGAGGTACATGTAGTTCTGTATACACAGAGGGGTTGGCCTAGACAGACTGACAAGTTGAAGCCTTATGCAAACAGACAGAGTGAACTCTCTGTAGAAGCAGAATGTTTGTTGTGGAGGATGAGAGTAGCAGGACTCAATATAACGGTCGGCCATCGGCCATTTTCCGAGCATGCGCAAGAGATGACCGGCTACATGTGGTACCTGCTTGTCAAAATGGCCGATCGAAAACGTACAAGTACTAGTAGTAGTTCTAGCTTTGATTCTAGCCAGTCTGAGAAGAAAGACAGGCGCCAGATTACTATTAGGACCTTCGAAAGATGGCAAGGGCAATACAACGCTCCCCACAAGAGTCTAACTTGGTTACATGTGATAAAGACCCGAGCGAGAAGCTTCGTCTCCGTGCTATGGTGTGAGCCCTGTTGAAAGTACGAGGCTCGAATTAAAGGACAAAAGAATTTCTCAAGTGCGTGGATCCAAAGGACATAGCCTTGTTCCCAGGCACTCGAAAAATCAGAGGGAGCTCCCTCTGATTTTTCGAGCGCCTGGGAACGAGGCTACAAGGGACATCGAACCAGCGGACAAGCAGTGTTGTATTCATGTTAATAGTGTCCATTTAATAATGACAACAAATAATAACAACAAAATTAATGGCAAAATTCCTCATAAAGAACATAGTTATCTTTAAAAAGAATTTGTGGGCCCTTAGGTCATGGCCGGCAAGCAGGCCCCTGGATCTGTCATTTTCTGTTATACCCTGTCATAATGACAGTCAAACCTTAAATAATTATATTGACCCCTGGAGTAGTGGTACCTGCATTGTGTCAGGAAGCTGTGTTGAGGGAATTGCATACTAGTCACCCAGGGATAGTGAGAATGAAATCCCTTGCCAGAATTCATGTCTGGTGGCCGTTTATTGGCAGACACATTGAACAACTGGTATGAGAATGTAAATCATGTCAAAGTGTACGGAATAGCCCTCCTACTGCCATGTTACACCCATGGTCATGGCCAGATAGACCTTGGATGAGGATACCGTGTTGATTTTGCAGGAGCATTTCTTGGGTCTATGTTCATGATAGTGGTGGATCAAAGTCAACAACCATTGAGAAGACTTTGGAAGTCTTGCGTAACCTATTTGCTGCGTATGGGTTACCGGATCAGAACAGTTAGTGAGTGAGGTCCACAATTTACATAATCTGAATTTGATTTGTGTATGAGAGCAAATGGTATTACCCAACCCTTTAACCCCGATAGTGCCCGTATGCGCCCGGAATTTTTACAACCTTTAAACCCGATAGCGCCCGTATGTGCCTGAGTTAACTTTCGGCTATTTATCGCCACAGCTGCTCATTTTTGAGTTAGTACATAGTTATTATAAGCCCACAGGAAGTTGATCGAAGCATAATTAGCCTGGGTATCCCATAGGGACTTTCCCCGGAAATCGTGTTCGAAGTTTGCCTGCCGATCGTGTTGAACTAAGCATTGTCACAGAACAGCTTGTATCCCATGGGCAACTGGTTCTACAGAATTGTTTCTAGCTAATCATCTAAACAACAATGAAAACGTACCTTCACTGAAAGTTTGGCCACAGATTTCCAGTCATTTCCATTGGATAGGAAGTACTCGCACTTCATCCGTTGTAGCTTACTTGAACTTTTCTGTAACTCCTATGACTACTTCCTGAGTAAACCAGGTTTGTTTTTGATTAACTAACTACCAACTTATGAACTCAACTAGTTTACAAGATATAACACTATGAATCATCATGATACAACATCACCATTTTTTCAATATCTTGTCTCGTGGCTACGAGATTGGTTTCTGCGCATGCGCGTCGGGGGTAAAGGATTAAACACATCTGAACGTCACCTGTATCATCCAGCATCCAATGGAGAAGCTAAGAGATTTGTTCAGACTTTTAAACATGCTATGAGAGCTGGAGAGAAAGATGAGGGATCATTGAGTTACAAGTTGGCAAACTTTTTATTGTCATACCAGACTATGCCTCATGTTATGACTGGGATTTTTCCTGCTTGATTATTCATGAAACGTGCTTTACGCACTAGTCTGGATTTACTGAAACTGTCGTGTGAGATCGAAGCAGGCAGATCAGAAGAGTTATGACGATACTCACAGCAGAGATAGATCGTTTGACATTGGACAATCTCTATATATTAGTGCGAAATCTCAGAGGCGGTCCAAAATGGATAGTCACTGAGCAGACTGGGCCTGTTTCATACAAAGTACAAGTGAATGACCAGATATGGCGTTGTCACACTGACCAGCTGCTGGACCACAATGTTGCGGTTGGAACCATGTCCTGAAGATGTTGTAAAGGAGAGAGACATACCTGAGATTCGTATTCCTCCTCCTGTCGCACTACCTGAGTCAACGACAGTCACAGAGACTGAGATATTGATACCTGAAACTGAGCGTGAAAGTTCAGAGCCTGAAAGGCAGGACTCTAATGTACGAACAGAGACAAGTGTATCCTAGGAGAGAACACAAACCTCACGATAGATTGTCTCACAAGTTATAAATTAGGAGGGAGGAAATGTGGTGTATTTGATATTGTGTTATGTAATCATGTGTAATTGTGGGTGTATCACATGCTGTGCATGTGTATGTGTATAAAGACAGTGTTGTACATTATAGCCTCGTACCCAGGCTCCTCCCCATGCCGAAAAGCGGGGAGAGAGCCTGGACGATCTGATCACGTGCACCCGTGACGTACTATGTGTGGTTTTATGTGTGGTTTTGATAATCGAATTATCGTTGTTGCTTGCCCACGCAGTCCCGGCGCGCTAGCGCGGAGATCCGAGAGATCGGGAGAAGCTGCCTTGTTGACACTGACAGCACTGAAACCTAGCGATGGACGCCGCTCAGGATGACAGCAAAGAGGTTCCACCTATATCCGGCCACAATTGCTGGAGTTTTGAATACTGCTGGGACCTACATATCGTCGCTGGAAAGATGACTGCTGTAGTTGCACTAGTAGCCACGGTCGGGTAGTCAGCTTTTGTCGCGTATACTGTTAGTGACTAAACCTGCACTGGATCCTGGGAACGAGACTAGATTCACCTGAATGTTGTAATTATTAAAAATACTTTTGCAGTGATCAGCAATGACAAAGCATGATTTTCAAGCACTATACACAAAACACGGTACAAAGTACGTGAATGACAATGCAGTGACAGTGCAGGACAGTTCAGCAATAGTGCATGCAGACCAGGTATAAAAGCTGACAGCTGAGGGAGAAAAGTTGCATGCTGAGTTTACACAAGAGTTGAAACAGAAAGCGTTGAAAACATCCACAGTGAATGGCATCCAGGAGGCAGTCCAAAGTCCAATGGTTAGTAGCTATAGCATGTCATGCTAGTACGTGTGTGTTGCCATGTACACTCGCATGCTCCTTATCTTTTTAGGCTTCAGGAACAGCTACAAGTAGTACCAGAGTGTTTGGTGAATGTGAAGTATATGACGTTCTCCGATATACACAAGTTGATTTAGCAGAATTTTCCATCTGAATCCATCAGCACGGTTGAGGCTTCTCGCATCATCAAAGAAGCATTTCCAAGTAGTCAGAGCAGGCGCTTTACTCATGGAAATCGGGTGTTTGGAGTACAACTAAAAGTACCACCTGTGTCTTCAACGTCGTCAACACTTTCACTTCCTCCAACAGATCTTAATGTCGATCCTTTGCCATCTTTGCTTACCACTGACCAGTCTCTTGGACAACAACTGGAGCTAGAACGACAAAAGAATGCCCAAACTTGTGGTCAAGGTCCAGGGTTTGGAAGCAATTGTTAGGCAGCAAGAACAGCAAATTGCAAATATGGGAGAGCTTGTGAGTGTGTCCTTGGCTAGTCAATTGGATCAGGTTGTGCGACATACCACTCATCAGATTCATCATGGCCCTGACAGTATCGAACACTTCGATGCATTTTCTGTGGAAGATGTCATTAGAGAGCTCCAATCGGATGCACCAGATGTTTATCAGCTATTCCAGACACTGGGGAATACAAAGAGAAACAAAAGAAGTGATCAGGAGACGTATAGCCCAGAAGAATTGAAGGCATCGATGTCAGCATGCATCCTACTGAATGCCCGGTCACAAAGAGTGAAGGGACTGCAGCTACTGATGAGCATTATGCTGGTAGCAAGGTCTACTAGCAAGCAGGTAAGTGCAGTGCAATACCCAATAAAATTTTAGCCATGTGTGTGTTATAATTCCAAAAGACATTCACGAAATTATTCTGAAACAGGCAATCACAGTGCTGAACCACCACACAGGAGTGTGTATATACGTCTTATGATCACACATGGTACTACCTTCAAAGGCTAACCAATGAAGCCCAGTACCTGGAGATTGTCAAACAGGGTTACTGGATGTGGGCATATGACAATATAAACATTCATATGCGAGCTCGTCATGAACGCCAAGGTTTGTTCAACTTCATAGCAAAAAATATTGGTCTTTTAACATACACTTTCTAATTGTTATAGACTACCATTCCAAAATGCTGAATGCAACATCAAGACTTGCAATCAGCATACAACACTTGCCTGACTGGGAGGTAGACTGGGATGACACAAAACCACAGAAGTCCAGGCGGGAGCTGCAACTACATGATATCTTGCCAAGTGAAGCAGGTGGTGAAGAATTTCATCGGCAAGCAGTCCACTTTGTGATGCTGCAACTCCTGGTCACTGAATTTGATAGCCTCTCTAATCTCAGCCGATATGTCCCTCCTGAAAAGCCATTGTTTCCAGCCACCAAGACCAATGTTGTCCCCATGCGACTACTGTTTCGGGATGAAAAATACACCTCAGAAAATGTCGAAATCCTGAAAGAGACAGCGAAAGATGCAGGTCTTCAGGGCAGCCCACAGGTATACAGACACAAGTGCTTTAATTAGAATAGAGCATAGAGTTTACTTACTGAAATGAAAACAACACTCTATGCAGGTGGTCATAGGAGATCAGATGACTTGTAAAAATATTCGAACAGGAAAAATTTGGATGACCCCTGAAATTCAAGCAGCAAACCAGTTGAAATGGGCCAACGAGGTTCCAGGTAATGTCTTGATGCCGTAATTACAATCAGTAACACACATGCAGCACATGCACACACCAGCATAGACAAATGATCAAAAATGGAACAAATTTACCACTTAAATACCTGTTTTAGGTGATTTCCATTTCTTGTGGGAATGTCTGAAAGTGATTATTGACACCTACTGGGGACAGCCGTCACTTACTGGATCTCTGTGTCATCTACGGGAGTACATAAACCGTCTGACTGTGGATAGAAAGGCAAAGACCTTCAGTATTGCAAATGAGTTTGTTCTCCACACATTCAGAGCCCATGTACTTGCTGCAATCTGTGATCAGCTACACATACAGTCCCCATCTGATCCAGTCGCACATGACCCCACATTGGAATGGCTAGAGAAGACGGCAACATCAATTGTAGATAATACTCTCACACCACCCCTTTGTGCTTCTCAAGATCCTGTGTATGGGCTGCACAGATCATTTGTCGCAACGGCATTTTTGTACTCTGACCTCCGACAAGCGATTCAGTTTGAAAATGGTCCACATATTATACGTTTGTGGAAGATGTGGCTTCTTCAATTCTTGGGAACTGGCAAGAAAAACTATTCAACAGAGGCGGCTCATCTGATCTGCAATGTTCAGGCAGACTATCCTAGGCACATTGCCTACATAGTTGTTCACAATCGTACCATGAATACTGATGGAAAACCTGGACATGGGAAACCAGTGGATCAGTTGGTGGAACACTACAACTTGTAAGTGAAACTTTTGGTGGTTGAAGATTTTTTTCAATAGTTGCATATCTTTTATACTTCAGGGTGATAAAGGAGACCCTAAGAGCTAGTGGAGCTAATGTCACCGAGAACCATACCATTCAGGTGTCCCTGACAGCCCTATTTCTTCTTGAAGCTTCTAGGAAGGTGTCCATGCATTTTGGAATCCATCAGACAAGCCACCACACAGCTCGAGATCCAACTTCTGATGTGCACAAGATGTGTATGCGTCTTCTTCAAGAGAATGCTACAAAGGAGAGCAAGGAAAGAACTGGCTCAACATTTGTAGACCCAGTAACTGGTGGAATGGAGAAGATAGCAGGAGGGTGGTTGGACCGAATCCTAGACAAAAGTGACACTGACCCTGCAGATCTGGATGAAAATAATGACATAGATATTGATTATGAACTACATCAGAATGTGTAACATACCTGTCGGTACATGGTCTCCATTCTACTCATTAAAGTATATACTTGTTTATTCAGTTCAACAACATTAACGTAACATCTAATATTGCATATATGTGTATAGAAATCACATTCTTTGTCTTCCATATCTAGGCCTTGAAACTATCTCACTAATAATACTAAAGAACAAATCATACAAATCAGTTCTTAATCCCTTAAAACCCTTAAGATCATCTACACTTTGAATGCATCCTGCCTTTTTACACAAATTATGAGTGACTCTGTCACTACAGACAACTTGTGGCCCAAGCATACGTAACCCTGAGTTGGTGGTCACCACCTGCTCCCGTGCAGTCACTAGTGCCTCATAGAGTTCATCACGGACCCTCTTAGGCACAGTGCGAACACGCACACTTTGCTGATTTCCAATATTCACAGATGGAAGTGGAAGGATGTTCAACTTAGCAGGAAGTTCACCTGGAGTGCATGAGTCACAACACAGGATATGAGCTGGCTGTTTTTCCTCAGGGCTACCAAGAGCAGAAAGTAAAATGCGCCTGCGACAGTTCTCGCTGCACTCTATAAACTCTGTAACACTTCTATCTGCCTTCTTTAATTCAACTCGTGAATAGAATAGGTATGACACTGACTGCTGACCATTACGCCCACATCGACCACTTGGCTGCATTAGAAGGGATGTATGAAGCCAATTTGATGTGCTATGTATGGATGATAAACTAATGACAATCTGTACCTGATAAAACTCGGAAAGTGTGGGTGGCAGATCATACCTCAAAGTGATTAGGATATCCTCTATGTCCATACCCTGGGAAATTCACAAGCAGTAAATTGTTAAAGGTCATGCAGATGTTCTACTTGGAACTTACCATGCCAAAAGCTACAGTCGCACAGAGGCAGCGAATAAGTGTTATATACGTGTGTCTTTGTCTCTTCTGTCAAGGACGCATGATATAAGCTCACAGCATCTGGTGAGGATGCTGCTTTACGGAGAAACAAATACACCTTTGCTGCAGTAGTTTTTGTTCTACAAAAAACCAGAGTTTTGGTAGACTCTTGGGATCTTTAAGGCATATTGCAAGGCTGCCGAGATCTTTCTGCAAGAGAAGCAAACAAATTTATACAGATACTGCACCCTAGGATACTTATAACATAGTCATACTTGACTTCTTTATGACACATTGGCTCTGTTGATAGGATTCTTCACAAAAATGGGGTTTATGAGCCCTACTGAGTCTACAATCTCCGACTCTATTTGAGGAGAAGCTGAAGCAGTCAGGCACATAAATGGAACTTTTGTGAGGGCCCTCAGTCCACCAATCTTGTGGAATGCTCTACGGAAGTCAGGTCCCCTGTGCAATGCAATGTGGCATGACATGTAACCTGAATAACTAACGTGATGAAACATTGACCTAACCATTCATGGATGCAATGTGCCTCATCAATGGCAACCATGACGCCATTTTGCTAAAACAGGGTATTTGAAAATAGCTCCCTCCATGGAGGCTTAACTGCTGTCTCAGGGAACATAAACACTGCAAAGTATAGTAATAGCATGTATAGTGAGGATACCACAATGTGCTATATAACAGGAGGGAGGTGCATACCAAACCGAAAATTTCCAGCAGCAACCAATTCAACCAGTTCAGCTCTGATACTCGAACAGCAGGAACCCCAACATGTGCCAAATTTCGAACCTTCCGTGAAAGAGAACCATTACAATTTCATACCTGGTATCATGCATAGCAATTTGGCATGCATGGAATACCATATTCCAATACCTGCTCGTCCATAAGTCCATTAAGGGGACTTATCACAACTCCGATGCCATTTTCCTGAGCTGCCAATGGTGCTAGAAACATGCAAAGGGACTTCCCAGCACCTGTGGCCATACGAACGAACACATCGTGCCCATGGAGAACTGGCAACACTGCCTCCAACTGTCCTGGCCTCAGGTTTGGGTACTTCCATACTGTACCAGGCCCGGCGGCGGAAGCAAAATTTCATTGGTCTGGCTTACTGGCACTTGTACACGAGTGCATGCATTACCACGTAGAATGTAACCTAGGGGGGTCTGGGGGCATGCTCCCCCAGGGGAATTTTTTTGAAATTTGATTCTCTGAGATGGCTTCTGAGGCCATTTTTGGCGATGAACGCTGCAGCCAGGACCGAACTATGCTGTTCGCGCAGCCGCGGCAAGCGACGAATGCCGCAGCTGTAGGGCCGAACTACGCTACATTAGTCTGGCATCACCGGCACTTAGCTTGCAGGCGACAAGCACACATATTTCCAGCCTGCACGAGCATGTGGCCGCTCGAAAAATCTTTGAAAGTCTCAAAAATTGGTCCGGCCATGGCCTGAGCAACCGGACTGGCTCCGCCAGCCCTGTGTAAAAAGCAGGGCATGCTAGTAGCTGCTCATTGGTGGCAGCTGAAGGCGGTCCAACCGCAAGAGAACAAAGTGAATTACAGATAGCTCCGCCCTGCATCCGCTGTAGGCTAGTGTAGCTGAAGCCAAGTCTCAAGTCAACTTCCTTGGACGGCCAACTCTTGGACGGCCAACTTTTGCACAAAACGTCTAATCCGCGCTTTTTCAAACACAAATTAGTAGTATACAATTGACAAGTACGATGTGGATCATAAACAAAACCCGTGGAGACCATGTACCATGTAGTTTACCTAGCTAGTCCCAGGTGTCTGATTATATGGACCGATAGCCCACTAAACTTAGGTAGTAGGGACTCACAGCTTTCCTTGTGGACTTCTTTGCTGTCATTCTGAGCGGCATCCATCGCTAGGTTTCAGTGCTGTCAGTGTCAAAAGGCGACTTCTCCCGATCTCGCGGATCTCCCCGCGCTAGCGCGCCGGGACTGCGTGGGCACGCGACAACGATAATTTGATTATCAAAACGACACATAAAACCACACATAGTACATCACGGGTACACGTGATCAGATCGTCCAGGCTCTCTCCCCACTTTTCGGCATGGGGAGGAGCCTGGGTACGAGGCTAGTGCATTACATTTCAGTTACTGCCTGATTCTTGTCGGTGTAAGTACTTAAGTAACCTGCCTGCAAATGCCGTAAGCCCCGACAACACAACACTTGCCATCGAACTATATCTAATTATGACATCATTCTTGACCATGCCCACATCACTTTGCTAAGTGAAGAGAAAAAATGCCATTGGAAAGATTGCAAAACCTGGAGCAGTTCCTGCTAGTGCTGGGGCCTCTACTTTTGCTACAGCCAAGAGAAATTCTTACCGGTAGGGAAAATATAAGAGTTGTGTCTCACTGATTCAGGGAATTAGCCGTTTGAATGACAAAAATAACGCCATAGTTCGTTCAAATCTTCATCTTTTGTGTTCCCCAGTTCTGAGTCTGGACACACTAGCTGGCTGAACTAAGGAAGACAGTGGACCCTCCTCATTTGGTAGCTGTGTTTGTGGAATAGCTTGAAAGACTGTAGTGCTGACATATCGTAAAACTACAAGAATGCACATGGACTTCACAGCTAGACAATTTATGTGTAGGCATATTTTGCACAGGCTAAATTTTTGCGGATCCTACTCGACCGCAAAAAACATGAGAATTACTCTCCCGTAAAAAATACCTGCTATATGGTACTGGACGGTGGGAAGGCCTGGGAACAAGGCTAGTCAATTCCCACTTTGTTAACTTATCATTTGGTCAATCCCACTTTGTTGACATAGTCAAGTGGCACAAAGTGGTGGTGGGGGGGGGGGGGGGGGGGGGGGAACTATATATTGAAATGAGTTATTAATAAAGCCCAGGGTTGCATTAACAATGTGAATGTGCTGATGGAGATCAAAAAGCAACTCAGAGATTGTGTGTACATGGACCTTGGACATGTGTTTAAAGCAGAGTGTACTGGAGAATACGTGCCAAAGCTCTATGACTACATGCACATGTCGCTCTAGAAAATCCAATGGAAGTCACAGCTGGTATTCCTCTCATTTGGGTGAGCCTGAGCAAGCCCCACACTAACGTGACTGCTGTTTGTATATATGCTTGTTTGTTTGGACCAACCACCTACCGTAAATTTTAATGAATGCATTCAAATATTTCATGAGAATTGAATGTCCACACTGACATGTGCAACGTGAGAACAAGAGTGAAAGGCTACATACTGTTAGACCATAGCGTCAATGTGAAACAGAGTGGGAGCGAAGATGACTCAAGTTGAATGAGTTTGCAGCACATACGGCAACTTCCTGATAATCGATGCTGTGAGTTTGACGGTCACATGACAAGGCAGGCTTGTATGATGGCGAGGTTTGCTTCAGGTAAGCACCTGGTATGAACGCCAAGCTAAACCGCTCATACACAGCAGGGATTTCCCTGCTAGCTCATGGTTTGAGAGTGAAGCTTAGCCCATGCACGTGTAGCCATAGTAGTAGCTGCTCCGGCTGGATGAATAGCTGCATTGTCAACATGTGCGGTGGTCACCTACGTGTGGGCATTTTAGCTATGAAATGTGCTACTCACTCAGGCTTGCCCCAGGATGATGCTGCTTTTCCCTAGTATATAACAAAGTAGCACACTTCTCTGTGAATTATATTTTACAGTTTTATTTTTTTTTTACAGGGTGGCACTGTTGCAAAAGTGGAGATCAGAAAGGGGCAATGTGGCCACCTATAGAAACCTGGCTGGGTGTTTCAACACTTCAGAAGAACAAAACCTCATGCCGGCAATTCAGAAAGTTTGTAGTGTCATAACTGATCATGAAATACCTATGATCAGCAGTGAAAATAGCATAAAAAAGTGGACGTCTGAAATGGTGAATGAATTTACTGATTTGGTGGAAGATACAAAGGTATCATTCCAGGAGCAAATAGACCCAGCAGTGTTGGCAGGAAGTGTCCCTTCACTGCACATCCTCGGTCCAGACCAGAGCAAAGAACTTAAAGAAGCCACTTGTGTAGAAGATGTATTTTGTACTCTTTCACCCCATTGGTCGTTTGTAAACTATAATCTCCTGGCATCTCTCATTGAGAAGTATGGTACAGGAGAAGACCACCAGAACCTGGCTAAGTATGTTAAGGAGTTTGAGCTATTCAGTGAATGCAGAGTATCTGATGTTCCTTCTGAGAAGTTTACAACTTCTGATGATGACCAAGCACAAATTGTAACACTATATATAGAACTTGAGAACAATGAGCTGCAATTGAAACAAGTACTTGAATTGAAGAGAGCACTTGCAGAATGTCTCGAAGTTAATGCTTCTATGCTGCAGTTAAAAAGTGTGGAGGAGAGACCTGTTGGTCGTGAACTGAGCTTAACATTGTTACTTCCAGACTTTATGGCTAAGGAAGTATTTCCACTTTCCACTCCTACAGAAGTCAGTCTTTCTCATTGCATTCCAAATGCAAGGATTGTGAGCCTCACATGTGATGAATACATATTCAAGGTAAGGAGTCAGTTAGAGTGCTGGATGATTAGGTGGAAAGAGTTGCATCTTCCACTAGCATAATTTTATGTTCTCAACCAGATTCTGCGAGTACTTATTATCCCATGTGCACCTGCAAGTAGGGGTTAAGCAATCAGGCCCCAATTTGAGTTTCTCATTAGGTGCTTTACTTGCAGACAATACGAGTGGGTGGATATTAATTTATCCATAGCCAGCAGATATTTCTCATGAAAGAACTTAACAAACATGACACCAGGAGGATCAGCACTTGTCATATGCCATTGTAGAAGGGTTCTTTTGAATGCTGTAAGACACATTTATTAGCATTACACTCATCGCTATGCTTATCCGTTCACTCCTACATCATTAGTATACGAAAGTAATGGTGATACTCTATCGCAGAAAATCCATGCAGGCATATGTGCACAGCCGATGAGAAGCTAATCAACAAATTGGGGTCTCAGTTTTGTTTTTCTGTTTGTCAGTCAGTTTGTCTATTGAAAACCTTTGAAATTGCACATTTACTGGGTTAAGCAGTTGCTGTATGTGAGATAAACATGGCAATCTAAAAAAAATAGTGTATGTGTACCTGATAGAGACCAAAGCAGTTTGAATTCATTCCTGCATTTCCAGCGCTTTTCTATTTAACATTGGTAGAGTTAGTTAGCAATTATCGGACGACAGCTATATTCGGACGCTCAAACGCGGAGGGAAAACTGCGTAAACATTCGGCGATACCACAAGACTGTAGCTGAGGTACGTAGTACCTGGTGTACCAAAAATGACACCCGCGCATTGTTTCCTGTTGGCGCTAGAAGTGATAAAATGGCCGTCCGAAAAACATCAATATTTGGAAAAGTGTGTGTATTTTCAGACACTGTTGTTTGTGCCTTCACTGAAGCTGCTTTTGGAGAGATTTTAGCATCGATACGATGCCCCAAGACCTCCCCAATTCGCAATATATTTTGGTAGCGGTAGCTGCTTTGAGCACTCAGGGGCGCAGCTGAACATGGACCAGTCCGATTCGATCAATAATCGGACGGTGAAATTTGTCGTTTCTTGCTGTGTTGTCTTCAAACAAGTTGAAGTCTCCACAACATTAGCATCAGTAGAATCTACAGGCTTTTGGCTACATGCTGGTACTTGTCCGGTGTTTGTGCATTGAGTAGTTCTCGAGATATAAATATGTTTCATGTTTCTTTCCATAAAGTATGCTGGTTGATTTATGTGCAGTATAAATAGGTGAGTTCAAATGATATCGTGCAATATCTCGAGAACTACTCAACGCACAAACACCGGACAAGTACCAGCATGTAGCCAAGAGCCTGTAGATTCTACTGATGCTAATATGGTGGAGACTTCAACTTGTTTGTAGACAACACAGCAAGAAATGACAAATTTCACCGTCCGATTATTGATCGAATCGGACTGGTCCATGTTCAGCTGCGCCCCTGAGTGTTCAAAGCAGCTACCGCTACCAAAATATATTGCGAATTAGGGAGGTCTTGGGGCATCGTATCGATGCTAAAATCTCTCCAAAAGCAGCTTCAGAGAAGGCACAAACAACAGTGTCTGAAAATACGTACACTTCTCCGACTATTGATGTTTTTCGGATGGCCATTTTATCGCTTCTAGTGCCAACACGAAACAATGAGTGGGCGTCATTTTTGGTACACCAGGTACCGCGTACCTCCGCTACAGCCTGGCGGTATCGCCGAATGTTTACGCAGTTTTCCCTCCGCGTTTGAGTGTCCGAATATACCTGTCGTCCGATGATTGCTAACTTACTCTAAGTGTCCACCATTTTTGATATGGTCAACAACTTGGATATAGTGGAGATCAGGCATATGTGGACTCCAAGCATGTGTCGGCACTTACACAAGAAGCTGGGCAGGCACTGGGTATGAGGCTGTATGTTCACCAGTCTCACGGCCAAGTTAATATATCATTGGCACACATGGGCACACAAATAGTTTGACATTGAAATAGGCTAAGCACGGGGGTATGTCTTCTCTAACCTTTCTAGTTCTGCTGTTTGTTATTGAAAGGTGAGTCTATTTGAGAGCAGCATCTACTGAACATGTAGCCATGATGGATGCAGCTAAGGCCAATCACTATGATGCCTTTGGGCACATTATTTAATAGAGTTTGGATAAAGGACCACTTTGTGCAATTATCAGTTTGTTGTATGACATTAAAGCTCTTATACACTGACCATTTGAAGCAGGCCAGCACAATCCAGCACGGCACAGCTTGGTTGTAGCAAGCAGTATAAATGCTGGCAAAACCAAGCCGAGCCAGTTCGTTCTGTGGCAACCATGCCTGATTTTAATAACTGTGCTGAACCATGGTAGTTTTGGTACGGCTTGGCATGAATGAAAACGATAGTGTACGTAAACAAAACCAGAGATGGAATTAATATTGTTCTCGGAGCCTAAATTCAAGTGATCAGAGGTGATATAGCATGAACGTTGGAATTACCTCACCACTGCAGTGTCTTTAAGCTCACCTTAGAAGGCTACACACACAAGGTTAGTTGTTAAAGCAATCATGGCAGAAGGAGTACAACCTTCTTCCTGGATTGCTTCAGCTTACACTGCAAAAGTCAAGTAAAACTCGCCTTCGCTCACGCTGCCACCTGCTATGCATTAGACTTGGAGAACTGGAGAGCAGTAGACACCTTGAAGAGCTTACAGGTTGAAATAATACAGACAAACCGACCAGATGACATTTTTAGTAAGCCACATGATAATCCATGCACATGATGTTAACACACCTTACACTACACACTTTTAGAGTAGCAGTATAAACAGAGGCCAGCACAGTTACTTAGGTCCTAGGCTTGAACCATACCAAATAGAACTGCATTCGACAGGTCAGTGTAAACACAGTATTAGCCTCATTACAAGGGTCTTTATGGAAAGGAATGAGCCTGGGTATATGATGCTAGGTTTCACCGTAGGTTCATACATCTATGCACAAGACAATTTGTTCAAATGCTAGCTAGCCTCATATGCAGTTCATGGTTGCAATAGTTTACGGAAAATGAATGGCTGCCGCATGTAGACTTCTAAGCTTTGTCATCGTTATTCTGACCTTTAATGTTTTCTGTATAGCTTTGTTTTAGCGCTGATTGTGAAGTAGGTATGTCCGAATTTCAGAAGGGATGTCACTGAGACCGAGAGCTGTGTGTTTCTGAGAGCAGAAGGCAGAAATAAAGCTCAAGTTGTTTCGAGTGATGATGACCATTGTCTTTGGCGGTTTATGCGGAACACTCGCCAGCCTTGGAACCAAGATCTGATGGCTTTTCTGTGTACAGGAGGAGTTGAAGTTGTCATAACCAGGTGGCATTTGTGCTGTTAATGCTGTGCTGAGAAAGCCTTAATGTTTAAATGTGAAGGACCACCCGAATAAGCCCCAATTTTTACCTATATAGCAGCGCTAAAAAGGATTGCTGGTTTCTGTTAGACCATGACCTATAGTAATAGTGGCTTACCTCTCAGGCTACGTCTTCAGTTCCGCATTTCGCTGTATTTACACGAGCGCAGCTGCTGTTAATTAGTTGCTATGACAACAAATTGTTTTCATTTACAGAATTGAGAAGCATCGTTGTTGTTACAAACCCCATGTTCATACTGCCATGGGTTCATGAGAAATTTACAGTTAACCGATTATATGCGGGATTAAATGGAATGCAATTAACCTCAAATGCAGAAATAGATTAACTTCACATGATGTCAATTTTTATAAAGCTTTTTCCAAGGATTAAAACGTCAGGGAAGTCAAGCGAAGCTCTACAGAGTGAAATAAAGGACAGAAAAAGGCTTTCCAGGGTTATTTTAAACATAGGCATGTTTTCGGAAGTTGTATGTAGCCAGTTTACGGAGGACGCTTACCTGCTGCGTGTTGTGTGTACTTCTTTGGCTTCGCTCGTTGACTAACATGGCACAGGTTGAGATCTGTCATGATATTTATGAAGCCCAAGAGACGCTCTACCTCTGTAGTTAGCGCTGTGCTTCTGCTTATTGGCGTTGAGAAGAAAACGTGGCTAATGAGTCGTTTTCTCGATCAAGGAGATCGACAACTGCCCAGGCTGTTATCGCTTGCTATGCTCCGCCCCTTGAGGGCTTCTGGATCAACCCACTTATAGTAGCCCCATGCTTATCACTGACCAGATACAAAGCTTATAGCTATTCGCCCTGGGCCATGATAACGCTTAGCCGTATCCGTGACGCCATTGGCGGCTATACGTTTCGTGACATGTATGTGTATGACGCCAATTGGCGTCTACCGCGTATAATCAGTTAAATTTACCATGTCAAAAGTTGATCTGTGTATGATTTATATGTAGATAGGCTGCCTTAACTGTCCTGAGTTGTATTACTAGAAAATGTTGAACATTGTGGGGGCGAGCCTGAGCAAACTGATACAGGAACAGTGTTATATCACTGATGTAACACATCAAGTCAAGCATCCTCCTACATGCACACCATTCACCATTCACAGTGGGGTTTAAAAGTGTTTTTAAAAAGTCAAATGAAAAGACATGCTATGCATGTATACACAATCATAATGCATAACAGTGCCAGGGACCAAGATAAATATTTGATGCATGTGCCAGTCGTTTCTCCAGCCAGGGCAGCTACTGTAGCTACACATGCATGGACTAAGCTTCACGCTCAAATCATGAGCTGAGTCTCCAGCGAATATGAGTGCCGTTTATGCACGGACTTTACCCGAAGCGACTTCAACCATCGTCCATAATTTACACCGTTGTGAGCAGCCTGCTGTTGAAGGTCTGTAGCTGTACAAACCACGATTAAGTTGTCATGTGTGCTTCAACTTCAGTCGTCTTCGCTTCAGGTCGCCGATGCTGCACTCCGGTTGTAGCCTTCACCTACCGAGTACACGAGGACGTAATACTTAATGTGTTAATTTAAAATTTACGGTATATGGCCGCAAGCAAACAGACAGACATACACACGCATCTTTGCAATGCAGTCCCGCTAGTGTGGGGCTCGCTCAGGCTCGCCCCAATGAAACACAGCAATGCACATGCAGCAACAGATAATGATTGTTCAGGAGGTGGTCTGCCAATCTTGTGCTGTCACTATTGGCTGTTGTAACTGATGCAAGTTAGTTAAAACGGCATCTGGTGCTCTGTGGTGTAGTTCTGTAAACCAAGGCCTACACTCATTGTACTCATGTAATCTGGTATATTACATATGTACAGCAATTGAAAAATCATTGTTCCCTTTTAATCTGCAGCCCAATAGTGACCAGCCATCTGAGGAACTTAAAGCCAGTGATCAGCAATCCAAACTACATAATACTGATGGACAGCAATCCTGTAATGCTGATCACAATGAGCAGCCACACCATGAATCACATGTTGCTGGCTCATTGCCCAAGCAGCGTAAGTAATCGTAATGCTACAGTAAGAAACTTTTGTGATGAAGGTTGGCTTGTTAGGGCTACTTTATCATTGTGTCTTAGCAAATACAAGTGCAATCTTAGCCCCTCCCTCAAATAACATTTTCAGTTTTTATTTTGCAATATTTTAGCAGCTGTGTGCTATTTCAACCTAGCTCTGTTGGCTTCCCTCTGGTTGCTATTTCCAGTTTTGCACTTTACTTGCCCAAAGTAGCTATCTGGATTATCTGTCTAGCATACTAACCTGAGCTACTCTAATTTTTGTCGTGTCTTTTTATCTCATGGCATTAAAGTTTTATGATTTCCTCATCCACAATAATTGTTTAATGGGTCGAAGGTTACGTTAGGAAACTAAATTTCTTGTTCCTCAGATCCACCCACATCAACTTTTTGTTCACAGTTACATGATCTTCCAGAGGTAACATTAAGTTTTTCAGTTACAAGCAAACAATATTAATCAACACAACATAAAATGCCAAAGCCTCTCAATAAAACACTTCCGCAAAAAAAAGCAATCTATACTGATGGGTGGGGTTTCAATCACCGACTGTTTGAGCTACAAACATCAGACAAGGGTTGTCAGGGATCGGAGAGATTGTGATGTTATTGACTGAAAACTGCACAGACAGCATGTACCACGCTTTTATTGCAAATAACTCGCACCGTTTACTGAGGGAGAACCATCAAATTGTAGAATGGCACCACTTGAAGAGATTTGCAATATCCATTGCAGGTAATAAAAATAACCACCCACTTGCATAGTGGAAAATCCCATATGTAGTTGTCTGAGAAACCAGAAATTTCATTACTTGGGCTACTGTAGAGTACATACGTAGTAAGCACCCATGTTTTGGGGATGTTAGAATGTTGTGAAAGATGGGGGTGGGTGCTAGATGTGTAAACTGGTCAATTTGACATGCAGTATCAACTCACCTATGATGTGCATGCTGTTCAAACTGTGATGTCTGCATAGGCCTAAAATCGCTCTCCCTACCAATCTTTGCCCCATATTTTATGCCCACAGCTTTTTAAGAACAATTAAGAAACAGTGGTACAGTCATCAATTGATCGATCGTTGCCGTGACCCCCCCTACTAAGCTATAGCCCTAGGTACTAAGTTTTTGCTGATCTGTGGATATGTATTATCGCGAGACCTTAGCTCAACCGATTATATGCTAAGTTTATTGGAATTTAATTAACCAGAAATACGGAATTTTTAATATGACGTGAGGACAACAATTATAAAAGCTTTTATCTGAAAATATAAGCACCAGAGAAGTTGAAAATAGCTCTCCAGAGTTAAAAAAGGGGGTTAAGAAGCTTTCTATCACTTAATTTGTACCTAGGTACGTGTTTATGAGCTCAAGCGCATCCGTGACGCTTATAAGCATCTGTCGCATTTTGACGTAGTGACGCATATAAGCGTCTATCGACGGTTAAGACTGGTGTTTATTTTGTGTCCATGGGATATTTGAATTCAGAGATAAATGCCAGCAAAATTTAGCCATTACGTTCGCACAATAATTGCTGCGAAGGCTTAGATGTAGACAGCGCTGCAGTGTGGGTGGAAAATTTTGTGGGTGGAAAATTTCGTGACACCTGGGTTAACCACAAAAATAATGAAAATTAGCACCCCACGGAAATAACCCGCTATGGTTCTTACACCACTGTGTGTTCACCATGGCACAATTCCACATTAGGATTTCCAGGGGTTTTTTTAAATGCAAGTTTTTTGCTCAGTAGGTCACATAATTAGTCCGATTCACTTCTGTTGCTTTACTTACTTCATTATTCCTTACCATTTAGAAGCTCCATCCATATCATTAAAGCTCACTCGACGAGAGTTAATTCTACCTGGAAAGCAGCTCTCATCTTCAATTGTCCTACTTTCCCTACATGGTAACAAGTTGCAACTCAATGAGGAAGCCTTAACGCTTTTACGAACCATCAAAAAACCTGTAGCAGTCCTGGCTATCTGTGGCCCCTATCGAACTGGCAAGTCATATTTCCTCTCTTGTTTGCTGGGGATACCCAATGCCTTTCAAGTGGGGCACACAACAGAAACATGTACACGAGGAGTATGGATGGGCACAACTGTTCTGGAATGTGAAGAGTTTGTGTTACTGCTTCTGGACACAGAGGGGACTGATACTGTCAGAGAGAACACTGGTATAAACAACCTTCTTGTCATCACAACTCTTCTGAGCTCCTGTCTTATCTACAATTCAGTGGGTGTGCCCAGGAATACTGACCTTCAGAAAATGAGGTATGTTTTTGTTTGTTCTATTACAGTCTCTCAGATGTTTGTCAGACCATGCCACTGTATGTGTATAACATGATGATAGAAGGTAGACACACGTTGGTGCTAGCCTCATACCCAGTCCTCCACCACAGCTATCGTCGCTTGAAGTACGAATAATGCGCAGGAGGCCTGGTAAGAATTATCACGTGATGTATGCCACTGTCGATTAAATTATGTAGCCTCATACCCAGGCAAACAGTATCTTGGGAACGAGATTGGAATTATTATGCCGCAGTAGCCACGATATCGATAGATCGATAGCGTACAGATAGAAATAATATATGTAAAGCGCGAAGAACCAAGAGCAAGCTAGTGTCATAGCGACTTTAAAACCAACCTCTGGAGTTGTTGGCAACAGCTGGTCATGCTCCAGGTTCATCATAAAGCTTCTAACACTCTGCAACCATCAACTTTCACTCTTATTTCCATTCGAGTGTCCTTTTTCTTGCATTCTGTCCTTTGTCTAAACATGAAATTCGTTAGATAAACGTCCCGCACGAGCTCCCAGTCCGTCCAAGTTGGCTTTGTGGAGTTACCTTGTGATGTAGTGATAAATAAAGTTGTTATTATATTATTATGTCAGTTGCATACATCATGTAATAATTCTCACCAGGCCTCCTGCACGTTATTCGTACTGCAAGCGACGATAGCTGTGGAGGAGGACTTGGAACGAGGCTAGGTTGGTGCCTGGTTGTTATACTTTGTGTCCAACTGTACTGAGCAAGCTGCATTACAAACATTTCAGCCTCCACTCCTTGGACAGACATTGGGGGGCTTGCACTGTGTCATACTGATTTATGAAGCCCAGTTCTGCTACTATAGGGACGATAAAAGCTCAAACTCACAGCCAGGTCAGTGAAATACGGAAACTTGTTGCCATAGAAAGCTTGGTACACGTAAGCCCCTGCTTCGACCGCTTACTCAGCAGCAATGGAGATGTCATGTGCCTGTTGGGGGTGATATACATTTGAGATCACATGAGGGGCCGAGACTGCAATGCGACTACCAACCCTCGAGCTTAGCCTTGCTGTACTTAGGTCATGCCTCCTACATATGTCACACCTTGTACGCCCTACGTCATGCCTTCTATGCCTATGTCACGGTTACCTAGCCTCACTACGCTCAGTAACAATATGTCATAATAAGTTACACAATATAGTGTGGAAGTTAAATGCAATCAAAAACAGATACATGTATATGTTCATGTATAAGTAGCCCAAAATGGCCCAATGAGTAGTCCAGATGTGATGTAGCACTACCAAATAACATTCCATACATATATTTTTGCTTACATGCAACTGGTCCATTTCTCATTAACCCTTGAACTGTGGATGTCGCATTTTTGCGAAGCTAAGAAGCTTAGCGTGACTTTGGGATAAACCCTGACTGTTTAGTACTAATAAGTCTAGGCCACACCTTTCCACTTACATCACTATTCAGGAAAGCCAGGAAGGGGCGGTACTAGTTCGTGAGTGATTGTGGGGTTTGACAATGGCTGCCAAACACGAAACTTTATCTCAAACAGAGGAAGCAAACCGCCTCCAGTTTTCACTTACGATGGAAGTGTTACCTTCGAATAACTTGAAAATCGGCTCAATTTGTCAAGGCAGTAAGTATCAAGTGGGATAATCGGTACTGTTTCCAGTTGCTAGAAGCTACGCTGTATGGCGGCAGAAAATGACTTCAAACAAGTAGAAAATCGCTTAGTCAGCTGTGGTCAGGTACTTAGGTAAACTATTCCAGCCTAGTTACACACTATTTACACAAATCATGCCACTGTTACTGCCCAAGGCTAGCTAGCAACGCTTGCCACATTGGTCTTCAGATTAATAACGAATAACTTTTGCATTAATAAACCGTAATTAATAACTACTTCTGCATATCAAGGGTTAATTGGATTAAGTTATGCTGCAATTGCATTTGATATGATATACAGCATGCAATCTAGTGTTCCAAAAGATGGTTATGAGAGGCGATCCAGAGAGGTAGTTTGAGTGTGAGGTGCAGCTGTGTAGACAATTTAGGCAGAGATTATCCTGATATAGCTTTATTGTATAGCTGCATATTTAGCAGGCATGGCAATTTACCTATATTTTCTCTAAGCTGAGGACTGTTTATTATACGTATGCCAGGCTCTGTGCTCACAGACAGCAGTTGTCAGCAAGAGGCCAGATTTAACTTGTGTATAGCAATAGTAGCTGCATGAGTAGTACAAATGATTGCAGTGTGTAGTATGCACCTCTCCATATATAATTTCTTGAAGCTGCTTCATGTAATTGCTTATATGTGCAAGAGGGGAAGCTTTGATTGATCACATATACAAGTCTAAACTGCACTACAAGATGCTCACAGAATCTAATGTGTAGTACTGTAAATTTACCTCAAAGCTTTAAAAAAAATCAACTTCACCTCAAGCAGGGTTTCATACAGAGGGGGGGGGCCCTGGAATTATCCCCCCCCCCCAGCCACAATTCCCCCCCCCCCCCCCAGAAATCTTGAAATTGAGTATAGTTATTATTGTGGTGCTATCAATATTAGCTATTTAATTTTACATGTTACTGGACATAAGTATGCATCATCAAAATGTTGTTTGGAAAGTTTGTCCCAGATTGTGTTAGAAGCAATCTGAGAGGATCTAAATTCAAAATTTTCCTTGGGGGGGGGCATGCCCCCAGACCCCCCTAGTAGGCACGCATGCGTAAGCGTGTGTGAGCATGCTTTCGCACGCTACTATCACCCTGCTACCATTCTGTTTCTCCCCCCCCCCCAACTCAAAATCCTGTATGAAACCCTGTCAAAAGAGGAGCCAGACAGGAGTTTTTTTTTTTTTAATACTGAATACCTGCATTAAACTCATGCATCATTAGCCCATAGCACTGTAGCTTACTAATTACACATAACTATATATGTGACCCCTTGAGTGAAAACCCGGCACATCCCACATTTTATGAAAATCATATAAGACCAGAAATCAGTGTAATTATGCAGCAGTAAAAAATAGAAGCAATCAGTTGCTTGGTTCCTGAGTTGCAGAGCAAAAAGCATAGCGGACACGGAATGCAACTTTTCGAGAAAATGCACATTGCTATGGTAAATTTTAATGTCTCCATATACTATTGTGCTACATAAAATTAATGTGATCCTGTAAAAAGGCAGCTTGAAAGTCAGTGAAGACAGTTGGGAAGACAGTGGTTGTGAAAGCAGGGGATTACATTGTGTCTATAGGCAGAAAGATAACCGTATACAGACTGGAAGCTGGTGAAATCATGTTTTTTGAAAAACGTGTACCAAGCTGTCCATAGCAAAGCGTTCCCGTATTTCGCTGACCTGCCTGTGAGTTCGAGTTAACATCGTCTTTATAGTAGCAGAGCTGGGCTTCATAATTCAGTGTAATAATCTGAGTTTAGCTGGAAAATGACCTGTCCAGATAAAATTGCCTCAAACTCTAATACAAAATTTGTGGGATGTGCTGGGTTTTCGCTCAGCGGGTCACATATAATTATGTGGGCATATCAAATGTGTGACTTCATGTAAACAGGGAATTCCTTCTGGAGTTGCTGACAGTGGTGAGGGTGGTATACCATCACTTTTCCATACTTACTGGTGGACTGTTCACATGTGCATCATGATAGTTACAGATATATGCTCAGATTGGATCTCCATTGCTTTTCGGGGGGTGTAGGAATTACAGTAGGAAGACACTTACCTGAACTTCAGATATCCGAACATGTCAGTTAAACAAGCGTGTTCAGCAAAGCCACACCCCCAATTTCATCAACCAGAAGTTGGCTTTAGCTTAACCCTTTACCCCCGATAGCGCCCGTATGCGCCCAGAATTTTGACAACCTTTAAACCCGATAGCGCCCGTATGCGCCCGAGTTAGCTTCCGGCTATTTATCGCCACAGCTGCGCGTTTTTGAGTTAGTACATAGTTATTATAAGCCACAGGAAGTCGATCGAAGCATAATTAGGCGGGGTGTCCCATAGGGACTTTCCCCGGAAATCGCGTTCGAAGTTTGGCTGCCGACCGTGTTGAACCTAGCATTGTCACAGAACAGCTTGTATCCTACGCACAACTGGTTCTACAGAATTGTTTCTAGCTAATCATCTAAACAACAATGAAAACGTACCTTCGCTGGGAGTTTGGCCACGGATTTCCCGTCATTTCCAATGGATAGCGAGTACCCGCTCTTCATCCGTTCTGGCTTAGTCGAACTTCACTATCAACTCGTATGACTACTTCCTGAGTAAAGCAGGTTAGTTTTTGATTAAACTAAGCCTAACTATCAACCTGTGAACTCAGCTAGTTTACAAGATATAACGCTATGAATCGTCATGATACAAAATCGCCATTTTTCAATATCTTGTCTCGTGGCTACGAGATTGATTTCTGCGCATGCGTGTCGGGGGTAAAGAGTTAAATGACCGACATAAGTGCTTAGAGGCTTACTCTACCCATTGCATGGCAACTGGAGATACACAGGATAACTACTACCGGCAAAGCAGGCTTTTAACAAAGGTAAAACAAACCATCCAAGTGAACTGCTGGATACCGCATGTACAAACTAGAGCTCTGTAGAGCACATACCCTGCACGCCATGTAGCTATGCATGTGCTTCCATGGGGATAGGAACAAACCGTTGTCTCACAAATGCACGCTGTATAGTGAACCCTAGGAACACTGAAACTGTTGTCTCACGTTGCTGTTGGCCAGGTATCTGGGTGGGGTCGATAGGAGTGCCCATGATGCTAACTCAAAACATAGGATTTTAAGTGTTTGTAGAGTGTATCTAGCAAAAAGAAGCACAGACAAGGCAGTTTTTCAAAACACAGTTTGAAGGTATTTAGCACTAATACAACAACCTGGATCTGGAGAACTGGCCTCGACAGACAGACAGACAACAATAACAGATGGACACGACCGATCACTTTACCCCTTGTGCATGCACGTGGGTAAAAACTGCATGAGTGATGGCTTAGTCTACAGCAGCTATGCATATTTTAGTGCTTGCTACAATGGTCCAGATGTTCACTTACAGACTTGGTAGCCAGGGGATGCATTGCAGACTTGGTGACAGCTTGACAGCAGTGTGTCAAATGTAATGCAACCAAGCGCTAGCACTGCAGCTTGCTCCATGCAGCTCACGTACAGTTTGTGTCACATGGGCTGACAGACACCCTCAGTCAATGTATCCAAATGTTTTAGTCATCCAAACACCCTCTTGTCTCCACATGCTAGAATAAGTAACTATACTATGTATTAATTTTGCACTTTGGGGTGTAGTGAAACCCTAAAAATATGCTAAGAAAGTTTCACTGTTTTTGTATCCTCTTAAAATTGCACACTCTTTTTACCATAAGCTCCCGAAAATACGCCCCTTTATGCAGATAAAGGTGGGGGGGGGGGGGGGGGGTGGGCGTTTGCTTGATTATTCAATTAGTCTCATGCATATGACCCCTGGTTCGTCACAATGTTATGCTCGAGGTCAACAATCACGGCAACTGCCGCAGCTTTCTGGAGGCAGCAGCTTATAGCTGAACGTAAACTACTGGAAATCAGAGGCGCTTGTATTTATACTAAGCTGATAGGCATCAAAGCAACTTGCATCATCAGTGGTGACAGGGAACAACCCCGTGTAATAGTCCGTGTAAGCTCGTAATGTGAGCAACCAGCGGTGGTCAGTGAACAAGACTATATTGATTTCATGTGTACATGTTTTTGAACACAATTGACGACGGAGCTAGACCAAAAGCTCACTAAAAGCATGCCCAGAAGACATCACTCGCTACGGGCCATTACACAAGGGTCTATGTAGAAAATTGGGGGTTAAAGAGAGGGGAGGGTGTTTGCTTGAAGGGGATGTAATTTTGGGAGCTTATGGTAAATATAATTGGTCTGTGTACTTTATATTCTTCTTTCAGCTGCTTCACGCATCTTTCAACTACCGTCCTTCAAGATGGATCCCAACAAGAAAGAGAACTTATAGACCTTCAGAAATACTTTCCAGATTTCATTTGGCTTATTCGTGATCAAACAGTACAACCACAGGAAGATGAAAGTGGCAACCCACAGACATGGACTCAGTACTTGAAATCTAGTGTTCTTGTTCGAAGCAGTGATTACGAGCCATCAACTTCTGATGAGGTTGTGCGAGTCATGTTGCATCTTTTCCCTTCTCTGGAATGCAAAGTAATTCCCCACCCCTTTTGTATGAATCCAGCCGAGACACCTGATAAAATCTCACCAGATTTTAATGCGGCAATTGAAGAAGTAACCCAACATCTACTGTCCAACATAAAATTAAAACCAGGACTTAGTGCTAATTTGGATGGCTCAATGCTTGCTAATCTTGCACAAAAATATCAGAAAGCACTCAATTCAAGTGGAAACATTATTATAGAAAGAAGCTTGTATGCAACAATCATTCAGAAACTTGAAGATCTTACTGAAGAGCTAATACAGCAGTATCGGAAGAAAATGGTTGAAATTCTTGAACCAAGATATCCCTTGGATGAGGGCACAATGAATGATGTGGAGCATCCCCCAACAACACTCATGGCATTCCATCAGCAAGTTTTTGAGGAATGCAAGTTGACCCTCGGGAAACAAGCTGATCTGTACATGCCAACTCTGAACACTGTTAATGCTGATAATTCAACAATTTGCAGGAAGAAAATTGACATCTTGGCCAAATTTCAAAGATGTATTTATGAATATGAGGCATCACCAGGACTAGCAGGCCAGGAAATAGTGCTCGTGAGAGGTGAATTACATCAATTTGTGTCAAAAAACAAACAGAAATCTTCTGACCAATGTATGTATTTGTTTGACTATTTGGTTGAACAACAAGGTGATGTGAGACTAACTCAATTGGAACAGCAATACATGGCTGAAGCAATTGGACCTACAAAAGAGGAAGTTTTCAAGAAGAAAGCACAGTGGATTTCTGGTCAACCTGAGGATGTAGAAGTCTCTGGAATGACACACAGCCAAGTCAAAATCACATGGAAAAAACCTACCATTCACACATATGCAGCATGCATATATGAGGTACAAAGAAAAGAGGAAGGAAGTGAATGGGTAAGTTTGGAGACAACTCAAGAACTTTACAAAGTGGTCACTGATCTCAGACCAAATGTTAAATACTATTTTCGTGTCCATGGAGTAAATAGCCAGATGCATGGCAAGAAAGGAGAGTGGAGTAAGGAGTTGACAGTCACAACTCTTCCAGACAAACCTAACAAGCCTCAAAGGCCAATAATTATGGTCAAGTCCTCCACAACAGCTAGCTTACTTATACAGCAACTGCAGCCTAATGAAGACAATGGAAGTGCAGTTACTCACATCATAGTTGAGAGCAAATTACAAGATTCTCCATCCAAAGTGAAACAGTTTCCAATGGAGCGACAAGACAGATATACAACTGTGACAAAAGATATTCCCTTAGATAGTGCCACATTTGATGGTTTCTACTACTTTCGAGTTTCAATGAAGAACGGTGTTGGTGAAAGTGAACCAAGTGAATGGGCTGAAGTGGCCACCATTGAACTGATTCCTGGGCCACCTCAAAACCCTTTTTACACCAAAAGTGAAACAAATCAGATTGTCTTACAGTGGAGTCAGCCCAGTGTTCACCCAGCTGCAGTGAAGAAATATGAGGTACAAAGAGAATATGCTACTGGCATATGGAACAAAGCTGCTGAGACACAACCAAATGTAATGACTACCACAATTTTTGACCTGAAGGCAAGCACCAAGTACAGGTTCCGTATTCGTGCTGTAAGTGAGAAGGCAGAAGGAAATTTCTCAAAGGAATTTGAAGCTCAAACGAATCCTGGTGTACCCAATAAAACATCAAAGCCAGACGTAACTATTACTGCCCCTCATAAAGCTACTGTTACAGTCCAGCGGCTCAAAGAAGAAGATGAGAATGGAAGCCCTGTTACTCATGTTATAATTGAAAAGTGTACTGTGGCTTCAACTGTGGACAATCAATGGTCCTCTGAAGAGTTTATTGTTGATGCTGGTGTGGAACTGGTCAAAGAAGTTATAAACCTTGATAATTCTGTGCAATATTTCCGAGTTCGAATGAAAAATGAAGTTGGTGTCAGTGATCCCAGTGCAATAGCTCAAGCTCCTTATCTGATCCCTGGACCACCACAAAACATTCATGAACAGGAAAATCTCTGGGTGAAGGAAACATCGTGCAACAGAATCACTGTCTCCTGGGATAAACCTGATGCTCAGCCACAGGCAGTAAAACAGTACGAAGTGGAGGTGCGACAGGAAGGTGATCAAGACTCTAACTATGAAACTGCAAATAGTTTGGAAAACTTCACTGCTACCTTCTCTAAGCTCAAACCCAATACTGCATACAGGTTTCGTATTCGTGGCACCAATGACGAAAAATGTGGAGAATGGAGTGAAGCACTTCAAATCAAATCAGCTCCAGGTCCACCGAACCAACCTTCAAAACCAGAAGTTGAAATTTCAACCCCCCAGAAAGCCACTATTCAACTTATGAAGCTGAAGAAGGACGATGAGAATGGAAGCCCTGTTACTCATGTTATAATTGAAAAGTGTACTGTGGCTTCAACTGTGGACAATCAATGGTCCTCTGAAGAGTTTGCTGTTGATGCTGGTGTGGAACTGGTCAAAGAAGTTATAAACCTTGATAATTCTGTGCAATATTTCCGAGTTCGAATGAAGAATGAGGCTGGTATCAGTGATCCCAGTGCAATAGCTCAAGCTCCTTATCTGATCCCTGGACCACCACAAAACATTCATGAACAGGAAAATCTCTGGGTGAAGGAAACATCGTGCAACAGAATCACTGTCTCCTGGGATAAACCTGATGCTCAGCCACAGGCAGTAAAACAGTACGAAGTGGAGGTGCGACAGGAAGGTGATCAAGACTCTAACTATGAAACTGCAAATAGTTTGGAAAACTTCATTGCTACCTTCTCTAAGCTCAAACCCAATACTGCATACAGGTTTCGTGTTCGTGGCACCAATGACGAAAAATGTGGAGAATGGAGTGAAGCACTTCAAATCAAATCAGCTCCAGGTCCACCGAACCAACCTTCAAAACCAGCAATACAAGTGTTATCTGCAGGAGAAGTTTCCATTAGTATTGACAAACTCAAAGAGGAGGAGCAAAATGGAAGCCCTGTTACCCACATTATAATTGAAGAGTGCTCTGCAGAACACACTAATTGGAGACCTAGCCACAAACTTCCTATAAATGCAGGTCTACCTGTAATTGAAAAATGCATCCCACTTGCTAATGATATAAGCTACTTTCGAGTTCAAATGGTAAATGAAATTGGAAGAAGTAAGCCTAGTGAGATGGTTCTAGTCCCCGAAAAAGACTTAATACCAGGTCCACCTGAGAATGTTAACTTCTCTACAGTAACATGGAATACACTACAGCTTAGCTGGGAAAAGCCCTCTGCTTGTCCACGAGCAGCAAATCAATATGAAGTAGAAAGAAAAACAAAGGAAGACAGTGGATGGATACATAAGACAGTTGTGCCTTGTAATGAGATGTCTGCATCATTTGAAACCCTCCATCCTGACACCGAGTATTGGTTTCGTGTTCGTGCAAAAAATGGGAATCGAGAAGGAGAGTACAGTAAAGAGGTGTTCCAGAAGACAAAACCAGGCCCACCAAATTGTCCCAGTAAACCAGACATACAAGTGATCTCTGACCATGAAGCTACTATCAGTGTCCCAAAGTTCCACAAGAAAGATGAGAATGGAAGTCCAGTTATTCACCTTGTTGTCCAAGTGTGCACTGAAGCAGACCCTGATGCAGAGTGGTCTGATTTCAAAGTATTTCCCATGAAATGTAATAAAGCATTAAAGGAGAAGATAGGCATTCAAGATGATTCATTCTATTTCCGGGTGTTACTGGAAAATGAAGTTGATAGAAGTGAGCCAAGTGATCACATTGAAGTACCAGCATCAAACTTAGTCCCTGGAAAGCCAGAGAATTTTCATGTTACTAATAAATCATATAATCAGATGGACCTAACATGGGATAAACCTCAACATTTCTCTCGAGCAGCCAAACGCTACGAGGTTGAGATCAAGGAAGAGGGAGGTGAGTGGAGACAAGTTGCAATATCAGAAAGGTCAGAAAGGAAAGTACACATTTC
Organism: Agelas oroides; assembly: GCA_949130485.1. NCBI lineage: Eukaryota > Metazoa > Porifera > Demospongiae > Agelasida > Agelasidae > Agelas > Agelas oroides. The sequence continues at coordinate 4,072,604 of OX422201.1, read as the reverse complement.
AAACCTCGACCCGAATCACAAGTACCATTTTCGAATTGTTGCTGTAAACCAAAACCAAAGGGGAGAATACAGTGATAAATTAGTAGTACAAACATCTCCAGGCCCACCATCTCACCCGCAAAAGCCAGAACTAGATATACAATCAGCAACAACAGCTGTTTTAACTGTTCAGCGACTTACAAATGAGGAAGAGAATGGAAGTCCTGTCACTCATATGATTGTTGAAAACTCTAAAGATGGTAAGATCTGGAATGAGGCAGACAATGAAATCAAACTTGAAAAAGGAAAAGATATCATTAGAAAGAATGTACAACTAAGTAGTGACATCTGTTGCTTCCGGGTCAAAATGAAAAATGAAGTTGACTTCAGTGATCCAAGTCCTGTTGTTTATGTACCACCCGCTGTATTTCCTGGAAAGCCTAAATATGTACGTGCTGATGTTTCACATGACAAAGTCACAATTACTTGGCAGCAGCCTGACATTAACCCAAGAGCAGCTACAAAATATGAATTAGAAAAACAGGTAAGAGATAATGAATGGAAAGTTTTGAAGATAGTTCGAGGTGCTCCTTTCAAAGCAGTAGCTGAGAAGCTTCATCCAAGCACTAACTATCACTTTCGTATCTGTGCTGTGAATGAGTCATGTGATATGAGAGGAGAACATGAAATGATTTCAGCAAAAACTATTGGCATTCCAGGAAAGCCAAATGAGGTTAAAATCACTGAAAGAAGGCTTAATTGTTTCAAAATGTGTTGGCATGAACCTTCAAGGAACTCTGAATATGTACAGTATTACGTGGTACACATTCGCAAGTCACAAGATCCTACATGGCAGCACCTCGACGTCATTCCAAACAACTGCTTGTCAGTTGTAATCACCGGACTTGATCAAGCTACCTGGTATGATGTTTTTGTTCGAGCTGTAAACCAAAATGGAAATGGAGACCATGACTACATCAAAGTGGGAACCAAATATCAATTTGTTGCAGCTTTTGGCCGTACATTTAGAGGTCATCAAGACACCCTTACTCCTGACAATCCAGACCTTCCACCCCAAAGACCCAAGAGAACACAAGAGTTACCTGAACAATTGAAACTCTTCTATAAGTCAGAGAGCGAGTTAGATGGAATGATGATGAAAATTATCACAGATCGTTCAGAGTAACTACACTGTATAATATACTTATACTAGATTAGCTATCATTTGTAAGTATTGGTACCAGTAGTTATTCTCCATTTCTTGTGATGCATGTAGATTAGCTATTGCTGTATTATGACTTTCATGGTGCATTTTTATCATGACTAGTACGTAGCGAACAGAATCAGTTGACTTAGGGATTAATTAGATGATGCATGGTCAGTTTGGGGAAAGTATGATCATTAATGTCTAAGTATGGCAAGGAGCTTTACAGACAAAATGTCAATTGACTTATGCAGGCTAATCACATTGGTAACACTACCAGTACTTCATGAACTGCATAAAAAATAATTCTCGACAACCAACTTAAGGCCATATAGAAACTGAATGGCTATACACGCAGAGCACGCAGTTTTGTGTGCTTTTAATATTTACCCTGATGACTATTGTCTTACAAATGATGGTTCACAATTGTTTGGATCTGGAAACGGTATATACTACCAGCAGCTCACGGACACTTTCATAATAATTACTCCTCTAAAGTTCCATCAATATAACCAATGTTTTTTTACAGCAATCATTTAATTATAACTCATCGCATGCTAAAACTGACTAAATAGCTATGTGAATAATGGACAAGCTTACAGACTTGTTACACTAGTGCCATTATGAACCATATACATGCTGAAATCAATAATTATGTAGCTAGCTGTGCACTATTTGCCTGCTGACAGTACTGCCCTAGCATATTAAATATTTAACATGTATACTTATGCATTATGAATGATGAGGAGCTGTACATCCAGGTTGATGGATATATTCCCTTATGAGTTCAAGCAGAGTTAAACTCATGAGTGGCTATAGCTCTCAAGGATCGTGTTAGTCATGTTGGCTGGTAGGACTAGATTGTCAGACATCAAATATCTTTCCGGGAACAATATTATGTCACATACCTGAACACTGATTATCATAATTAACATACCCTCGCCACCTGCACATTTTTTTGTGTGTGTATTATTATTACAAATAGTGATGCACCTCTTGTGTACCTATCAGGCTGGATAACCATTACTTTTGTGCCCAGACTACTTCTTGTCAGTGGGCAGAAAAACTGGTCTGGGAATGAGACTAGATAGCCATATGCCCCCAAATGTTCGGTTTCCTGATGTACCTTCTGAAGTTTCCTAACAAACCTGGTATAATGCAGTTTAACCGGAAGGGTTAAACCAAGTTAACATAAATGAGCAGGATTGGGGGTGGGGTTAGGTCCACAATCAGTGCACGTGCATCATTAACTTCACTGGCGGGAAAACCGAGTGACAGCTGGTGAAGGTTGGAGTTCCCTCTGTCTCTGAGAGTTTGGTGTTTTTTCTGAATAGCGAGATGAGTCGTAGCGGAGACGGGTCGCAGGAGGGGGAGCGCAGAGAGGACGACCAGGGACCTCCTACCGAGGGCGCGGCAGGCGCAGTGACCCCGGCGATGTTGGAACAGTTGGAAGGCCGATTGGTGGAAAAGATAGTAGCGCAATTGGCAGCGCAGGGGAACCCCAAGGGGGCGGCAGACACGAGGGCGTCGGCGAAGGAAGGTGAGCCAGGGGCAGCAGCCCGCTGTGGGGCGATTAGTATTGAAGGGAAACGGGCACGTGGGGCGGTCACCCAAGGCCAGTTGTGCACGACAGCAGCTTAGACTGTTGGTGTGGTCTCCCAGCACCAGTAGAGAGTAACAATGGGTCAGTCTAGGGAAGGTGATGGGGTCACATAGAGCAAGTGGCGGGCGTCCAAACAGGCCATACTACGGAGGGTGGTGTGGTCACCCAATCCCAGTGGGGCACGACAGCAGGTCATACCGTTGAGGGTGCGTGGTCACCCAGTGCCAGTTGTGTACAACAGTAGGTCATACTGTTGAGGGTGCATGGTCACCCAGTGCCAGTGGTGTACAACAGTAGGTCATACTGTTGAGGGTGCGTGGTCACCCAGTGCCAGTGGGGTACAACAGTAGGTCACACTGTTGAGGGTGCGTGGTCACCCAGTACCCAGTTGTGTACAACAGTAGGTCATACTGTTGAGGGTGCGTGGTCACCCAGTGCCAGTGGTGTACAACAGTAGGTCATACTGTTGAGGGTGCGTGGTCACCCAGCGCCAGTGGGGTACAACAGTAGGTCATACTGTTGAGGGTGCGTGGTCACCCAGTGCCAGTGGTGTACGATAGTAGGTCATATGCGTGGTTACCCAGTGCCAGTGGCGTACAACAGTAGGTCATACTGTCGAGGGTGCGGGGTCACCCAGTGCCAGTGGTATACAACTGTGGGCCATACTGTTGAGGGCGCGTGGTCACCCAGGGCCAGTGGTGTACAACTGTAGGCCATACTGTAGAGGGCGTGTGGTCACCCAGTGCCAGTGGTGTACAACTGTAGGCCATACTGCAGAGGGGGTGTAGTCACCCAGTGCCAGTGGTGTACAACTATAGGCCATGCTGTAGGGGGTGTGTGGTCACCCGGTGCCAGTGGCGTACAACTGTAGGTCATAGTGTAGAGGGTACATGGTCACGCAGAGCCAGTTGGTGTAAACTGGGAAACAGCAGGTCGTACTGTTGAGGGTGGTATAGGTCACCCATTGCTAGAAGGGGCAACAGCAGGTCATACGGTTAAGGGTTGGACAGTCACCCAAGGTCAATTGTATGTAATAGTAAGCCACAGGGTAAGGGCACTCCGTGCCAGTGGGGGATTACAGTGTGGGGGGCCGCTAACAGTAGGTATTCAGGTAAGGGTGGCACGTAGCAAGTCATCGGGGACAGCTAGCCTGGGGGGTCACTTGGAACACAGGTGGCTGGTGGTTAGCGGTTACCTCAGGGTGGTTGGGGCTCTTATGGTGGTCGTATGGGCTGGCAGTCAGTGGGTAGGGAAAGTGGTAGGGTGTCGTTGCCACTTGGGTGGAGTCAGTGTGGAGTCAGTATGGGTGCACATAAGGGCCCACAAACAAGTTCTTGTGGGTTCAGTGGTAGTCGCAGTGGGTCAGTGACTGGTGTTGTTCTTTTTGTGTTACAGTGTCCCTGGGGGATGTCCCTGATGGTGGTGCATTAGCAGACGCGGGGGTACCCCTGTTTCCATTGGAGGCAAAAGGTGGGGGAGAGGGAGAGGAACCACCTGCAGTGCGAGCAGCAAAGCAGGCCTCATCCCTCATGGCACTCCTCAACACGTCTACAATGTTGGAAGGCCCAGCCAAAGCAGCGAAAGTGTGGTTGGGGGAAGGACTCGGTTCACTGTCCAAACGGACCTATGACAAGATGTTGAGGTGGGAATTTGTGGATCTGGGGGAGTTCCGTCCAAGATCCTTGATGGACAAAGTGGAGATGGAGGGCGACACGGAAAAACTGGTCGTCCTCCCAGGTTTCGAGGTAACGCAGGCTAGGAAGAAGCCAATAAATAACATCATCACCTGGGTCCAGTGTTTTGCTAGGTACACGGCAGCGATGTCCTCAAAATTTACGGACTGCACACCCGACTTTATGAGCCACCTGCTGACGGTGCTGAAGGCTTACATGGAGGTGGAGGATCCGGCATGGCGCCTATACGATGAAGCATACCGAGAGAAAATGGCATCGACTGGAATGAAGTTGTGGCCAGGTATGGATGTCTTGGTTTACCAGGAAGTGTGTGGTGGACGCCCCCGGAAGACGGTTGGGTTGCCCCAGGGGGACGGAAAGCGAGTTGGGCTGCCGGGGGGCACAAAGAGGCCAGCAGTGTGCTGGCAATTTAACGAGGGGTCATGCAGCTATGGCAGAACGTGCAGATTCCCCCACGTGTGTGAAGTGTGTCGGGGCAGTCATCCAAAGTCACAATGCCCCAGTGGGATAGGATGGGGAAAGCGCCAGAAGCGGATATGACTGTGAACATCATTACCCCGCATGTGTGATGGACTATTAAGTCTAGGTTGCATCTGGTATACTATCTGTGTCAAGATTCTGGAGGTTTATCTGTATCACCTTAGGCAAGCAGGCTCCCATGAACAACATCAGGGAATTGGGGTATAGGTATACAAGTTAGGTAATTTCGGGGGGGGGGGAAGAGCCTTGTAGGTCCGTAGTCTCCGTACCCGATGGGCTGATCCTGCTGCTCCACTTGCCAGGTCAAGTGTGACTCCAAACCATTCAGCAGTGAGTCAGTCCAGAAGGTCATTAGGAACAGGGTGTTAAAGGGGGAAGGGGCCCTTATAAAGTGTAGTCTTCGCATTGCAGGTGGCTCAAGGGAGATGCACCCGGATTCAAGTTCATTGATGGCACTTGCGCGGTGCACTCCATTGACAGCACAGGTGCATGGAAGGGAGTGGGAAACCATCACCTCCCCACTCCGGATCTCCGCATGGGAGAAGGGATTACTATGTCACCCAGATAGGGGGTTTGCAGAGTATGTGTGCAAGGGGATCAGGGAGGGATTCCGAGTGGGTTTTAACTACAGAAGTGCCCATTGCCGACAAGCATCAGGCAATTTCAAGTCGGTTAAAGACCAGAAGGAAGTGGTGGCAAAGTACATTCAAGGAGAGAGAGGAGCAGGGAGGTTACTGGGCCCATTCCAGAGAGTCAAGATGCCTGAAGTGCATGTGAGCCCCCTGGGAGTGATCCCCAAGAGCGGACCAGGAAAATGGCGGCTGATACTGGATTTGTCGTCCCCAGAGGGAGGCAGTGTGAACGATGGTATCACCAAGGAGCTCTGCTCACTGTCGTACATGTCAGTTGACGAGGTTGCAGCAAGGGTAGTGCAATTGGGTAAGGGAGCACTCATGGCAAAGTTTGACTTAAAGGCAGCCTATAGGAATGTCCCAGTTCACCCAGATGACCGGTGGCTACTAGGTATGGTATGGGAGGATCAGTTGTTTGTGGATGCAGCCTTGCCATTTGGCCTACGATCTGCCCCCATGATCTTCAATGCAGTGGCGGACGCTCTGGCATTTATCATTAAGCAGAAGGGTGTAGGATGGTTGGATCACTACTTGGACGATTTTGTGGTGCTTGGTCCCCCAAAGTCAGACGAGTGCAGCAGAGACCTTAAGGTGGCATTGGAGACGTGTGGGGAGGTTGGTATGCCGGTGGCAGAGGAGAAGACAATGGGTCCCTCAACTCTGCTCCCGCTGCTGGGAATAGAGCTGGATTCTGAGGGGCTACAACTAAGACTTCCGCCTGAGAAGCTAGAGAAACTGAGACAGCTGGTGGGTAGTTGGAGGAAGCGCAAGGGCTGCTCAAAGAGAGAACTACAGTCATTGGCAGGGCACTTGAACCATGCGTGCAAGGTTGTAAGGCCAGGGAGGAGGTTTCTCAGGGGGATTTTTGGTCTGATTTCACAGTTTGGAAGGCAGGATCACATGATCAGACTGAATGCAGCATTCAGAGCAGATTTGGAATGGTGGAACACATTCGTAGGTTCGTGGAATGGTATTTCCATGATGTTGAAGGAGAGTTGGCAGACACCAGGAGTTGAGATTTGGAGTGATGCCTCCGGCTCATGGGGTTGTGGAGCCCTGTGGGGCACGCAGTGGTTTCAGGTAGCATGGTGTGAGTGGCCTGGATTTGCCACCACATCGATTGCAGCCAAGGAATTATTGCCTATCATTGTAGCCACGGCAATTTGGGGATCAGGTTGGGAAGGATCAACCGTTCTGTGTCACTGTGATAACCAGTCAGTGGTAGTGGCAATAAAGGGAGGTTATTGTAAGGACCCAGCAATGGCCCACATGTTACGTTGCTTATTTTTCTTAGAGGCAAAGTTTGACATAACACTAACGGCAATTCACCTTGCAGGGGTGGACAATGGGGCTGCTGATGCTATCTCCAGAAACAAGCTAGAAGTTTTCTTTGATCTCGTTCCTCAGGCTCCACGGACAGCATGTCAGGTCCCAAAAGACCTTGTGGAACAGCTGGTGGTGCAGAAAAACTGGACATCGGACGACTGGAGGGGCTGGTTAAGGGCTTTATCGAAGCCTCAATAGCCCCGTCTACAGCAAGGGTGTATGCGTCTGGCCAAAGGAGGTACCTAATGTTCTGTAATAACTCAAATTCACCACCCTTACCACTGACAGAGAGTCGTCTGTGCTTGTTTGTTGCTCACTTAGCTGATGAAGGCCTCAAGCATACCTCAATTAAAGGGTACTTGTCAGCTATACGGCGGCTACAGATAGTGCAGGGGTTAGGAGATCCTTTTGTGGCCTCCTGGCCCCTGTTAGAATGCACCCTGAAGGGCATCAAGCTAAGGCAGGCAAAGAGCGCGGCTACCCGCTCAAAGTCCAGACTACCCATTACTCCCAACATGCTGAGGCACTTGAGGAGATCCTGGGAGAGGGACAGGCACAATGCTGACAATATCATGTTGTGGGCAGCTTGCTGCACCTGCTTTTTTGGTTTTCTACGGTCCGGAGAGGTCACAGTGCCATCCATGAAGAGTTATGATCCGGGCTGTCACCTCAGTGCAGGCGATGTGACCTTGGATAGTTTGGCATCTCCAAAGGTAGTGCAAATACACATAAAAGCATCGAAGACTGATCCATTCAGGAAGGGGGTGATGGTCTACCTTGGGAGGACAGACAACATTCTATGTCCAGTGGGGGCAGTGACAGCATACCTTGCAGTGAGGGGTGAGTCCCCTGGTCCATTCTTTCGGTTGGCTTCGGGGGCGCCTCTCTCAAGAGAAATGTTAGTGAAGCGGATGAGGGAGGCACTGCAGCCGTCTGGTGTGGATATCACACAGTACTCAGGCCATAGCTTCAGAATTGGGGCAGCCACCACAGCGGCTGCAGTGGGGATTGAGGATTCGCTGATCAAGACATTGGGCAGGTGGGAGAGTACAGCGTACCTCTCGTACGTCAGGGTGCCACGGGACAGGCTGGCAGGGCTATCAAAACAGTTGTCAAGCTTGGCTGAACAGTGATGGCGATAACTGTTCCAGAGTATTGTGTACTGTTTCTTGGTGTGATCTCATTGTTGTACTAGTTTGGGATTGTATTATTGTGTGTGTGGTTCCACAGTCTATCAGTGGTGGGCAGTGCTAACCACTCAGTTGTTGACCATTGTGGCTCGTTTGTTGTACAGGTGTTGATGTAATTAGTTCATATTATGGTTAACTAGGGAGGGTATATGTTGCCGGGGTGGTAGTTAATTATGGTAGGGGCTTGGGGGAGGAAGAATGGCATTCTTCCTTTGGTGGGATGCTGGATAGCCTGAGGGGGAGTAACAAGAACTAGGCTCCCAGCATTGTCCCCCAAGCGGGGCCTGAGGGTATGCCCCTGGTGATTAGTGGTGGAAGCAGGGGCATAGTCCTGTCAACAGCTACCTCCCGGCAAATACTGGACATGGATGTTGGTGGGTTGTCTTAGCTAGTCACTGGTGCATGTGTAGTTTAGCGAATGCAGATGTTAAATGCAGTTTAACCGGAAGGGTTAAACCAAGTTAACATAAATGAGCAGGATTGGGGGTGGGGTTAGGTCCACAATCAGTGCACGTGCATCATTAACTTCACTGGCGGGAAAACCGAGTGACAGCTGGTGAAGGTTGGAGTTCCCTCCCACCCACCCTCCCCCCCCTATGGCAGGTGCATGAACTGGCCACATCTACTATATAATCTCTGCTGGGCTTTATAGCCCAGTGTGACGGGTGGCTCTGACAGGACGAAGTTAAGGTTGGTGGGATGCTGGATAGCCTGAGGGGGAGTAACAAGAACTAGGCTCCCAGCATTGTCCCCCAAGCGGGGCCTGAGGGTATGCCCCTGGTGATTAGTGGTGGAAGCAGGGGCATAGTCCTGTCAACAGCTACCTCCCGGCAAATACTGGACATGGATGTTGGTGGGTTGTCTTAGCTAGTCACTGGTGCATGTGTAGTTTAGCGAATGCAGATGTTAAGTATTACTATAGCCTCGTACCCAGGCTCCTCCCCTGCAGAAAGACGGGGAGAGAGCCTGGAAGATCTGATCACGTGCCCCGTGACGTACTATGCGTGGTTTTATGCGTGGTTTTGATAATCGAATTATTGCCCACGCAGTTCGTACTAAGCGGTACTCGTGCTGTTATTGGAGTTCTGGATCAGTGGATGTCGCTGAGACTACAGATGGGCACTGGAAGGCTGTTTCACTGTTATCTAGCTAGCTGGTAAGCAGTGTAGCTTCTACTGTACACATCGCTATTCCGCCCAAACGGCGCTAGAAGATAGTCGCTTTAGCGACGTTCACACCGCTGGCTACCGCTCACTATGACAGCACGCCAGGAGTATTCAGAACTCACAGCTGTTCACAGAGGCATTCCAAAGACTCCTTGCTGACATAGTGAGCGACAGCCAACGCTGTCAACGTCGATAAGGCGACTGCCTCCTGCGCCGTTTGAACGAAACAACGTCGTGGCAGCGTAAAATTTGGCGCTGCAGTAGAAGCTATACCATACTAGGAGCTTGGGTCTAGCTAGAAAAATAGTCTTTCAGTGCCGATCTGTAGTCTCAGCGACATACAACAACGGCCGTGTCAGCACTGAGTACGGACTGCGTGGGCAATAATTCGATTATCAAAACCACGCATAGTACGTCACGGGGCACGTGATCAGATCTTCCAGGCTCTCTCCCCGTCTTTCTGCAGGGGAGGAGCCTGGGTACGAGGCTAGTATTACTAGACATAATTATGATCATTCATTAGGGTGAGCCTGAGCAAAGTATGTGTGCTGACCTCATAGCTTATGTACCAAGTATATGTAATAGCAAAGGTAGCCAGTATACCTACTAAAGTTTTCAGTAGTGGGGTACAGCTAGCTTGCATATAGAATAAAGTAGAGGCATTGTAGAGTTTGGTAGAGTGGGGTGGGTCAGGTAGAATCCAGTAGAATCAGGTAGGGACATTGTAGAGTAGGGTAGAGTGGGGTAGAAACTGCAGATTGGCCCTACACAGTCCAACTGAAGCAACACCAACATACACTTAGATAAGTCAGAGGTTTGTGTAGTGAAATGTCGCTAGCTATAGGCGCAATGTACTGCATGACTCTGGAGATAGCTTCTGTGCTAGAAGAAGGGTGGGATAGGGGGAGGTGGGTGGGCTTATAGATGCAGGGTACTGTGACTACTGTTTTCTCCCTTCTTCCTCCTTCTTGGCTGGAGTTCAGCTTCCTACCAGTGCTTTCTGCTGGCTGGCTCAATCACTCCTTCAAGGCCTTAGTTGCTTCATCAAAATTAGCCTGGTCTTCCTCTGAAAGGTGCTGAAAATGCAATTTGGGCTTGGCCTCTCAGTCTCACTTTCAGTCATTTCAGTCTCAATTCCTTGGGTTCATGTCTGGTCATATCCTGCCCACAATGCCAGTTTAACGCAGGTAATTTCCGGCTTGAATTGTATCCTGCTTACACAGCTTGCCATCTCTTCAGGCTCACACCTCTCATAGAGACTGAAATTAAACTCACAGGGGACTTTCCCACACTGCAGAAGAAGGTTGTGACTGCACTATTCAGGATGTTGATTAGACTTGCAGCACTAGAAGAAGCATTCATGATCACATATTATAAATAGGACATCAAGTGCAATTGGGACACAAAAGGTGAACTTTAAATCTAGCCCATAGAGTGCAGAGCCAGTGAACAACAGGATGGCCACTGTTGATGTAGGTCTACTGTAGCGCGTATCAAATCGGTTGCACATCTCATACTGTATACTACAAGTGAAAGTTAGGTGGAGGTCTGTTGTGAGATCTACAGCAACACGTAATGAATGATACTACAAAGTCTGCATGCAAGTGGAGGAATGGGAATAAAGCTTCACCTCTGACCACCACCCTTTCTAAAAGAAAAACAAACAATAATGCACACACCTCATCAAGATTAATATAGGAGGTTTTGGATAAACCCTGTCTGGTTGTGTCAGTATAAGTGACCTTATGCTGGCATTCACAACGTTGAAACTGGAAGCTGTGTGTATGTGTGAACAGAGAAACAAGATAACTCACTAACAAAAAAGTTGTCTAGTGCAGTTAGTTTGAATTTGCTTACCATGAATGATTATGTTATCCACATATTGAAAGGGACAACTGGCCAACACAAAGTTACAATTGCTAGTATATAGGAAATAGAAAATTTGTATTGTAGTACAAGGAGCTTACAGCCAAGAGATCTGGGATGCTAACATGCAATTGGAATAAAATCAGCTGAAATTCAGAAATAAAAGCAGCTTGAATCTCTATTCATTTATAAAAATGTAAGAACCTGTGCAAACCGGTCTCACTAAGAATTCTCTGTATAGACGCCCGCCCAGGTCATTCTGGTCAGAACGTAGATCAAGGAAGATGTCAAGATATCCTTATACAGATAATCACCACAGTTCATTAACCCCACAATGTTCTACACTCCACTGGTATCATCCCTCCCAACTTTGTATACTTCAGCATGCCTAACATCTTTTTACGTATTTAATTTCATTTATGTCATTGTGACAAATGAAGAAAAAACTGTAAGAATGACAGGTAAATTCACTATGCATACAGACTTGTGACCAGTCTCATTCCCAGACACTGGATTGAGTCTGGGAGTGAGAACTCTTCTGACCTACCCCACTCCCTTCTGTTGATCAGGTGGCTTATACTCAGAGAACTTGTTCTGGACATTTTGCCCACCAACTGTCCGTGGGTTGACTGAAAGTAGCAATGCTTGATCTGAAAGACATCCTTCCTTGCCCAAGTAGTCCAAGAACAGGGTAGCTGTGGGGGAACGGAATATCATTGTAGTCAATTTACACCACAACTCACTAGTTCGGTGGTTTATTCATCAATGGTTGTAGGCTGGAGGTGAGTAAACCACTAAACTACTGAACTGATTTGTACATAAAAATGTACAACCAATGAAGTTTGTCATGCAGTGGCTACAGTGACTAGGATACAGAAGCCTATATTATACCTGGCTCAGCAAATATTCTTTGCAAATTTTTTAACTGATTAACTGATTCTGAGGTCCTTCTTAGTGTGAAGCTAATCACTACAGGTTGCAGTTGCCACATATTAGGATCTACAAGAACAGTTCCTCTTCCTTAGCCTGGGTGTGTTGCATACAGCCATATGCTGCCTTAAATACAAGGACATTTAAGAACCATGACTTACTAGCAGACACTTCATATTTCTTTTCCCTTTCGATCGGACAGACAACAATGAAATCACTCTTTTCTCCTGAAGGGGTGAAACATGTCCAGGAGGAAACTATGTAACAATCTGTAGGTACAGTGCATTATTGCATGTTTGGTTGATATAATATACTTTTGCTGTTGATGTTAGATGGCTGCCATGCTAATGGCACAAAGTATGTGAACTATACATGTGTTCATAGCAATAATCACTGAGCTCTGTGGCCACTAGTGTAGCAAGTCCAGGTGTGAAGAGAATACTTTAGCTGGGTGAGAAAACTGCTTTAACAATTAGCTCATTACGAGTAAGTGTGCCATTCACGAATATAGTCTGAGGTATAAAAGCAACAAATCTACTAGGTTAGCCATCATCAATGTACATATACTCCTCATAACCCTCAATCAAATGGTCAATTCAAGTTTGGTAAGCACTGTATGTCACGTGTTAGTGGATTTCAGTCTGCATCAAGACCGCACACTTATTTCTCTAGGCTTAGAACAGAGAGCTATATGGTACTTGATCTACCAGTAGATGCCCAGCCTGAGTATTCTCATGATTGTGTGTATGAGCCATGAGACTACATGCCTTACTCAGGCTAACAATCTTACAGTTCCCACTTGTTGGTTACTAATGCGTAGTATACTTATGTGCCGTAAGACAACAATACTCTATATTGTTACAGCATATATCTGGAGGTGAAGCTTTTCTAGAGGGTGTAACTTGTCTAGTGGTTGGAGCTGCTCCTGGTGGTGTAGCTTGTCCAGTGGGCAGAGCTGGTCCTGGTGATGTAGCTTGTCCAGTGGGCAGAGCTGGTCCTGGTGATGTAGCTTGTCCAGTGGGCAGAGCTGGTCCTGGTGATGTAGCTTGGCCAGTGGGCAGAGCTGGTTCTGGTGATGTAGCTTGTCCAATGGGCAGAGCTGGTCCTGGTGATGTAGCTTGTCCAGTGGGTGGAGCTGCTCCACTGACTTCCACCTTGACGTCATCCTGGAGCTTAACAGTGGTTGGGTCAAACTCCATTGACACCTTCAGACCACTGGTTGCAGGAAGCGGAGCTTGCCCTTTCCAAATGTACTTTATCTCATCAGTAAATTCCTTGTACTGTATATAGGAAATACGTACATTAAAACCCACACAATTGTGCACACTGTAGTTAAGTTTCACCTGGTCAGGATCCTGGTCGAGGACAGCATAAGGATGGAGGGTCATTTCTGTATAATTTACCACCATGTTGTAACACATCTGCCATGGCTTTTGTATCTGTATTGGAAGTTTACCAGAATGACCTGTGCCAGGAAAATAAGGTATCACCTTATTTCTGTTAGCTATAGTAGCAACACACCTTGTATTTTTTTAACCTTTCTGAAAGCTCTAGCAAGTGCAAGTGGTACACACTTTGAAGCTTTACCATACTCCAGGACAACAGCCACCTCCCTTCTGGGACAAAAGGCAGCAAAGCTTAAAACAGCTCCACGGACATCTGCTTCCAGTTGCTAAGAGAAAAATAATTGGCGTCACTAGATTCCACATTCTTGGATGAAAAATTAGCCATAGTATGCACAGATCTTGGAACTAAAGTTGGAAAATGAAGAGGAATACAGGGAACAGCTGTTGTGGAAGAGAATGGAAACAGAACACATTAATACCAGCACACTAACTGTACACAATAAGAATCAATGTCTAAGATTGAAGCTCTACCTTGCTTAAACATCCCTGACCAAGGTAAACACAACGTTAACCTACCACCTGGTCATTCTCTCTGAGATATAGATCAAGTGGTGTAGCCAGGTAAGTAGGTTCTTCCTGGGTAGCTAGCCACCTGTAGGGATGAGCTGTTATTAGCTAAAGTATCACCCTAGTATGAGCATAATTAATACACCTTGCAGGTCATAATAGATTTATCCACAGACAATGCTTCCAATATTAATGTAGATTGTCATATATATCATACAGCCAGAAATTCAAGGGAAACTAAACTTGGTTGTTTGGCAGTCACATCAACTGATGCCATAGCAAATAACTTTAGTGCCTAGTACATTAATGCAAGTTCAGTGTAATCTTCACTCAACTATATGCTAGCTGTATTTACATTTTGAGCAGGGGAAATCATATATTTGCTGAAGTATTTACTAACTACATTGTACATGGTCCTTACTCACTCAGCTCACGCCACCAAGTGAACGTACTGTGATGCATGTATAACACAATTGAACTTACAATTGTCATGTGACAACATTAATTCTGAAATTTAATTGATACTGTCAACTTTCAGACAACAAAAGTAAACAGTTTAAATCTTATCTTTTTGTAATGGCTGCAATAAGGCAAGAACTTCATTAGCCTCTTCCCAAGCCCCTCTCTCCCCCCAAAGAGAGGCCTGGTACTCACTGTTTGCACATGTGTGTAATTATACGTTATATTTTCCTTTCTAGCCCACTACTATGTGGTGCTATGTAATACAGTGCACTCACTTTTGGATAAAGCCTTGTAAATTCTATCTTCTGGGCATAAAGTACAGGTAACAGGTTTAATTTGCCAGGGGTTATGTAGCTATGTTCATTCAAAACCGCTCAGTAAATCTTGGTCTAAACCACCATTTTATCACAGCAAAAGCCCAAACAGGAATCCATTCCACATCCCCATAAAGGGCAGCAATATATAGGAAAATTTCTCCCTACTCCTAGAAACTATCGCATAGCATTTCCTTGTATGGATTCTAAGGAATTAAGCAACTTACTATATTCTATTACTGGCATGGATTACTGCAGTGAGTATAATACCTGGGTTATTGGATTAATGAGCACATATCAGTATAGATGAGGTAGCACAGCAGCTAGGAGATCACCGGGAAGCGTTATAGCTAAGTCAAAGGAAAGTGGTGGATTCTCAGCACATAATCTCTACTCGACACTAATCAAGACTTGGTCATTCTAGTAAAAGTGGTATGAGAGCCTAATGTGCATTATTTTTGTTTTCAGCATCAATGAGTAAATTGTTCTCAGAGCACGATGCAGTAGTTTTTGTAGGTTCTTAATTGGGATATGAAGCCATAAGTACAATATCATCTGCACATACCAGTGTAGGTACTGAAAAACCATAATTATGACACCTAACTCTGAGTTCACAATCTTCATAGTGCTTACATGTAGGTAAGTCATTTACAAATAAATCAAACAAACATAGTGTAAGTATACAATGGGGAGCTTCATTACACCACATTCCCAGTTAGTAAAAAACTTCATTTAAATAACTGGGAACATGTAGTGTTCCAGGGATGTAATGAAGAACCCCATTTTTAACAGTGTATACAAATGTCATGTACTATAAAGTCACAAGAAGTCAGCTATCTAGCTCCATGCAGCAATAGTCTCCTATGCAGCGAGAGACCAAAGGTGAGGCTAGGCAAAAGTGATACTTGGCCACGGAAGCTGCACCGGAAGTCACGTGTCACTGAAAGCACAAGGCTTGTTTTCAATTTCAGCAATGTTACTACAAGTAGTAATGACACTTCCATCCAGAAGTATGCTTCTCCTCAATGTCTAACCTCTGGTGGTTTGATTTAATATTCCTGTCGCTAGCATGTTTACATCTGGAATGTCGAATGGCTTACACAGTTATAGAGTGTGTAACTAAAGGACATTATACACAACCAAAGTGCAATGGCTGCCATTCCTTGTTTAGTGATGAAGAGAGAACTTGATGCACAAGTGCTCGATTCTTACCTGGATTATTTTGCTAGACATGCCTTTTGGCAAGGAATATTAATGAAGCCAACAGATCAGCAGATGTTTCCATTGGGGAGCATGGACAGCTGGGCATGAGCATTTTTCATCAGTTCTGCCAAGTTGGGAAGTACTAAGAGAATTAATTGACAACGACTTGCAATAATTCATCACTTAAGTTACTCAATATGGTGGTATCGGAAATTTGATCCAGCTTCTTTGAAAATGCTATTATTACACATGGCTGTGAGTAACCTAGAAACAAAGCTATAACTCAGATAAACTCACCATTCACAGACATTAATAATCTGGGAGTAGCCTGGGACCAAGGATAACAGAGTTCTAATGGTAACTTCAAGTTATCATTAGATCTACTTTATAACTTTTATTGAGGGTTTTTTAGGTGCTGCCATGGACAATCCCATATCATCCATAATGTCAAAGTATGTTGCCAATGGGCTTATCCATGGACCATCTCATGAATGGCCACCACCTTGACTACTCACTCTGACCATCCATATAGCTACATTGTACTATCAATGGATGGACACCTTTCCTGTCCCCCCTCTGTCTAAGTATCAATAGATGCCACGGTTACTGTATCCATCCATGGACCATCCATGGATGGACACCTTGCCTACCCCCCAACTGTCTAAGTATTGATGGATGATCCATGGATGTGCACCTTGCTTCCACCCCTCTGTCTAAGTATCTGTTGATACTACATGCAGTTACTATGTCCATCCATGGACCATCCATGTGTGGACACCTTGCCTCCACCCCCACCCCCTTCCTGTCTATGGTATGAGGTTCTCGAGTCAAGCACCATACAGCAGGTGAAGCACCATACAGCAAGTATTGTTAGGTTTGTATGTGCTAATTAGTAGAGGTACAGCTGCTTTCCCTGACACCCTTCAGCTAATACAGTGATGAAGTACACTGATAGTTACTGAAGTAAGCAGGCAGAACAGCTCTATCTTGAAAACCATGCAATGTACAGGTACAGAGATTGTATCAGTTGTGGACAACATGCAGATTCAGCAGATATCCCTTTTGATTAGCAAAATGGCAAAATGATTCTTGGGGAATTTACCTGGATGACATCAGCAATGTTCCTTAGCATTTAAGGTAGGAAAACCTTGAATCGCCTCGAAAAAAAAAAAAAAGGAAACACTAGAAAGATTTTCTAGCTCATTGGATGTGATGGTTCACTATTTGTGTGTGTAAAGCTTGCTGGAGTTGTGCTTGAATGTTCGTGAGTGTGTTGGAAGGCCAGAGAGCCATCCTGGAAGACATGTGTCATCACACAGTTGTCTGGAAAAGGTACTGTAGAAAGCTGACTTTTTGGGCTTGTAGGCCCCGCCTGTTTTTATGCTAGCGGAAATGTGTGTAACTTGGCTCCATTCTAGGGTCAATGACAGGGGGTAGGTTTTTGGAAATAACTCCCTGAAGGGTGAGCGGGTAAAAGCATACCTAGTTTTGTAGGGTGTGAGTTGAGCTTTCTGAAAGTGGGCTCAGTTGTGGTTGGTTTGAGTGGGGGTGTTGAATTTTTCTTTAAAGCCAATATAGCCAAATTCTCAGGCGAAGAAAGGCACGGGACTGTCATTTTTACACTAGATACACAGGTAGAAAGTCACAATATCTCGCTCACATTTTACAGTTACGCCCACTTCTGTTAGTCACGTGAGCTTTAGGTTGCAATTACGTGAAAATTAAATCCCATGCCTTAATTGCCCTGAGTTGCCCTGAGTTGCTGTGTTTGTGTGTTGATGATATGCTGGAGCCTTGGAGAAGGTGCAAATTTTGTTTTAGCAGATGGTGAGTTTTTTTTTTTTTCATTATCAGGTAGTTTGGTGCAAACTTTTTTGTACACTTTGACTTTACCCATTCATCCGTCCACATGATTCAAGGTTTTCCTACCTTAAGAGAGCTGTGGTGATGAAAAGCAGGATCAGATGTAGAGTAGAATTAAGGACATTGGGCTTCAGATATCTTGGCACTGGCTAAATGATCGGTACTTTTTTTGATATATAGGTGAGTCCTTTCATGGCTTTGGCTTTATGTAGGAATGTTCCATCGTACATGGTAGTTACGGCTTACTCTAGCTCTTAGATGGTCCTAATCCAAGCAAGCTACATCAGTTATGGCAGCATCAGAAATGGTGTATAAAATAACAAATCATACATAATATCACTTGAGTTGTATGGCCTTGTGGGACAATGGTGATGATCATTAGCTGTTTGGTGCGTAGTCTAAATCGCAGGTTTTACTATAAATGGGCATGTGAATTAATGGCTCTAGGTTAAGACCCCTATTACATTTAGCATAAGAATTTCTGCTTGAACTTCATATGCCCATTTCTATCCACACCAGGTTCCACAATTGTTTATGATACAATTAACACAAACTTATGAATGTGGCTTGTTGCTTCTTTGTTCTCATGGAGGAATGTATTTATGACTGCATACTTCATATAGCCACTTCATCACTCCCATAGTATGAACTACGCAATACAGAATGTCACAGATAGAGTTCATGAAGTATGTCAGCAATCCGGACATGCCAGCCAAACATTAACCATTGTACACTTTGCCACACTAAACATAGTAATTGACAAGACTTATTTTAAGGGCCACACAGACCAATGGTGTCATCAGAACTGTGATGCATTCTTTTAGTGAGCTTGACTGGACTTGTACATATATTCATACTTACTATTGTTGGAGTTTTTGTGTTGTCATACCAGCTTTATAGATGGTACTGAATCTGAGGAAGGCTTTCGCGTGCTGCATGTTTTGGCTTTCTGTTTGCTAGCAGTTAGTTTTGTGCATAAGCAGTGGGAAAAGTTTAGTCCAATAAAGGAAATGACACTAGTAGAGTGTTAAGTCTTTACCAACCAGTAATGCTGTTTTCCACCACAGTCTCTTATTAGAATTTGTAACAAATTGAATTCCTTCTCTTTGCACACTTTTTTTGTGGTTGATAAAAAGTTTAATGATTACTTTACTACAACATATAAATGGCAAGAGGTACCTTTCAAATGCATGTTGACACAGAAATCTGTGGGAAGCTATTATCATGATTGCCTAAGTACACTTGCATCACTTGTATCACTTTCTCTTTTACTTAACATAAATGTACAATCACTTACAGCTTTAAATGCATATGTAAGATGTTGTGATAAGTGTCATTCTACTATGTATCATCATTGACTTAAAGTCTTTGGTATTCACAGATACTCTGACATAAAAAAGTACATTAGGCAAGGTGTCCATCCATGGGTGATCCATGGATGGTCCATGGATGGACACAGTAACTGTAGCATCCATAGATATTCAGGCAAGGTGTCCATCCATGGATGGTCCATGGATGGTCAGGGTAGAGTAAGTGAGTAGTCAAGGTGTCCATCCATGGATGGTTCATGGATGGTTCATGGATGGTCCATGGATGGACACAGTAACTGTAGCATCCATAGATATTCAGGCAAGGTGTCCATCCATGGATGGTCCATGGATGGTCAGAGTAGGGTAAGTGAGTAGTCAAGGTGTCCATCCATGGATGGACACAGTAACTGTGGCATCCATAGATATTCAGGCAAGGTGTCCACCCATGGATGGTTCATGGATGGTCAGAGTAAGTGAGTAAGTAGTCAAAGTGGCCATTCATGGATGGTTCATGGATATGTATTTTCAGACATGATTTTCTAACCCCACGTACTACAATAGTTTCGGGTATCGAAAACTATCCCAGCCCCAGCATGTCTTGTTGCTCTGATGATCTGACACAGTTGCTACCGTGCTTAGACCTTAGAAGTCTGAGGTCTGAAAATATATCAGCCCGAGAATTTTTGCCTCTAGCATAGGAACATGAACACATTGAACAGACATAAAATAGTTCATTTTTAAGCCTGATTTCAACACACAGCGTCGACAATTTCAACAATGTTTGACCCTTGGTGCATAGTTAGATTGCAGTGTACAGCAACATAGTGCACAGATGCACACCACAGCATTGCACAGCAGGTTTGCTAATTATGCACCAAACACAAGAGTGCTGATCAGTTAAGGATCATGGATAGAAATAGAAAATACAATTCAAGATTTGTTGCTGCCCATGAGACACAAAACTTAGGCCTCCATACTGATCACCTTGATTAATATGCATGATATGCTGTGAAGGTGCACTGGTCTGTGATGTCAGTCTGTTTCCTCCTAGCTACACAGCTGCCAGAAATGCATACCTTCTCTGATATTCAATACTGACTAGTTTTAATACTATACTGATACCATGCTTACTTGTTCTCTTTTCCCTTGACGTGCCTGCTTCATTGCTTGTATGCAGAAATTCGGTGAAGTTAAATCTCGTAAATAGAGGGTTAAAATCTAAATTTGGGGTAAACCCGTAATTTTTTTCTCATGAGCAAGACTGTAGATTCCATGGTGGGGCACGGCCCCTAGTTGCTGGGGCACGTGCCCCAGTGTGCCCCAGCTTGCTTCGCGGTTAGTAACCGTTGACCGCGCCCCATTACGTATCCCATAACCGTAAAGCAGAAAGCGGCCGCAGTAGAGGTGATCATGAATAGCCCCATGCTATTAAGGTGGCAGGAAACCCTGCATTTTCAAGGTCAACAAACCTGGAATCCAAGCTGATAGAATTCTTTGTCTTTGTAAACATTTAGCGCACAGTTCGTTTTGGGAGTCTTCATCCGTTCACTGTCCGTAAAATTGGGGATTTTCCCCATTTCCTGTCGGCATTGACATCCAATAATCAGTTTTTAATTAAGTTAGTTAAGATGTGGCCTGGCGGAACCCCTCATGTGGTGGTCGGAACTTTGAAGATAAGCTTAGATCGACTTAAAAAAAAAAAAAAAAAAAAAAACAGAGGAGTTTTAGTAGAGTGCTGTAGTGTCAGTAGCTGTGAGTAGTGTGTAATGCCTGCTTGTGAAAGCTAGCTTGTGTCTAGAAGCAGCAGAAAGGCTACAGTGGCCAAGACTGGACTCACTGGGTAGGCCCAGGTCTTGCGATCGTATGCCAAGCCTAGTAGGTGACCGTGGCCTGGTGCTCCGAGTGCCGGGCTGGGCTTTAACTAGAATGCGCAATATATCGTTGGTACCATGCTGCCGTAGAGAAGAAAGCTCCAGAGGAGTTGTGTGTGGAACAGAACCGTGAGTTGTTTAGCGACATAAGGGGGAGAGGTGGGGCTAGTAATGCTTGCTTCCACTCGTGAATGAGCCACTCCCGTAGACAAGCTGTGAATTTTTTGAAATGTGCGTTCATTTTGGTGCAGTCAAAGTTGTCCATTCCAAGAGTAGTGACAAACATGAGTCTAGCCTGACTTTGAGAGTAGCTCTGAACAAAAGCTGGCACAGATTGATTTGAGATACATTGGTGGATAGGACGCTACCTAGAGTGAGTGTGTAGATGCGCCCATCGAGTGGCAATTTTTGGTTCATGAATATATTAATGAGCCACTAAAACCCTTTTTAAAATTAGGCAAAGCAAGATTGCCCTAAAGCAAACCCTAACCCTGAAACTAGGAGTAACCCTGGTCCTGACTGTAACCCAAGTTTATGTTTTCGTTAACCTCCGCCGAAAGACTTCCCCCGCCACCTTAAATGAAATAAAACTGTGTACGATAAAAAACAAACATATCGTATAAGCTTAAAGGTTTAAAATGTGTTCAAATGTGTCCACTGGAATGTACTGACGAGTTTTAGATAGCAGCCACCCTGCTATCGCAGAGGGCACAGTTGATGGCATCTTTGGGAATTTGAGGGTTGCCGCAGGATGTTTTGCTGAGGAGCATGACCCCCTTATGCACATGATGGATGAGGGAAGCAGATGAAAATTGTAGCCAGTTGACAGTTTGACTTTATAGGTCTGAGTGTGCTTGATCACAATCATTGAGGCCAACTTCTTGTAAACAACTTTGGCAGTGGGGCCCATAGCTACCACCAGATACTGAAAAGACAAGAGGTGAAAAACATCAACGTTCAACTTCCCTGACCATGTAGCTGATCATATGCCGTAGCAAGCGGTCGGGCTGGTCGGGTTTTGGCCCGACCACTTTTTCGCAGACTAAACGCGCACATGCATGCGCACTTTGAATACACGTCTTGGAAAACGGCTGCCCATCATCGTACAAATTTCACTGACAAAAAGGCAACGTTGTGTTAGGATTTTTACTCGACGGCCATTCCTTTACTGTGACGAAGCCCGTGCTGCCTGCGGCACGTTCGCGCAGCTAAGTTCATACGCGACGCAGAATCCGTCTGAAATGACTAGCCTCGTTCCCCAGTTTTCCATCGTTTGCAGTATACGTACTGCCAGCTGGGCGGGAGCCTGGGAACAAGACTACTCATTCAGCACTCCATGTGAATCAGAATCCTACTGCCGATGATCACAGCTAAGAAGAGACCTCCCAGCTATTTTTTATTTATTTTTTGGCTGCGGGGGCACGCATCCCCTGTAGATCCATCCTGCAGTACTCCTGCCGTGAGTGACATAACAAATTCCTTCCTGAATGACCCCATCACTCAGGAAGAAATACTGTCTGCCCTATCCAATAGGAACTGTCATTCTGCATTAGGTCCTGATGACGTTAATATTTCCTATTTAAAGAATGACCTTTGTGTTCAGTTCATGCTCTCCTTTTTTAACACTTGCCTTCAACATGGGAAAGTGCCTAGTCAATGGCTACAAAGTATCATTCAACCTATACCAAAGTCCAGTGGAAGGTCCCTTGAACCCGGAGACTATAGATGTATTTCAATCCAGTCCTCTGTAATGAAAATTCTCTGCTCTATCCTCAACACCCGTTTAAGTGATTATCAGATAATCTAGAATATAATCAACTGTTAGCTGAAGAGCAAAACGGTTTCCGTAGAGGTCGTAGTTGCCAAGACCATATCTTTACTCTAAACACCATCCTTGAGGGCAAAAAATCAATTGGTAAATCCACTTTTGCCTGCTTTATAGACTTTCGAAAAGCATTTGACTCCATCTGTAGAAAGTTTTTGTGGGACAAAATGCAAACACAGTTTGGTGTACGTGGCCCCTTTCTTAAGCTCGTTAAAGCCCTTTACTCTCAAGTTTCTAGTTGTGTCAAAATAAATGGTAAATTCTCAGAGTGGTTTGATATCAACTGTGGAGTAAAACTGTCCCCTACTTTGTTTTCAATGTTCGTCAATGATCTTGTGGGTGACATTAAGGTTTTGGGGAAAGGAGTACAATGTGACGTATACTCTTTACTTCTCTCCTGTATGCTGAAGACATTGTAATAAATGCTGATAAGGAAGAGGATTTACAAGCCATGCTGGACGTAGTTCATAGGTGGTGTTATACCTGGGAAATCCAAGTCAACCCCAGCAAAACCAAGGTCATACACTTCCGACACAAGAGGAAAGCTTTATCTGACTCTGTTTTTTATCTAGGCTACTTCCTTAATGAATTTCTGGATGCTGATGAGTCTATTCAAAGAGTATATGATTGTGCTAACCGTGCATTAGGAGTTCTGATTGCCAAGGCTAAAACAGCTCATGGGTTCCCTTTGTCTGTCTTTAGCTGTCTGTTTGATGCCTGTGTCATACCCATATGTAGCTACATACTCTGCACATATTTGGGCTCATAGGAAATAACAGCCTCTAGGTAAAATCCAGAATAATGCGTTGAGATTCTTTTTTGGCTTAGGTACTTCTGCCCCTCTAGCAGCACTACTTGGGGATTCAGGCTGGCCTCCCATTCAACTACACCTGCAGTTCACCATGCTGAAATATTGGTTTAGGCTATGCTCTATGCCCTCAGAAAGAGTTCCCAAACAAGCCTTCCTCTGGAGCCGCAGCCTTTCTAATTCAGGTAAAGTAACGTGGGCCTCACATACCAGTGATCTTTTAGATGGATTAGATTTACATGTCTCTACTCCTAATAGCCTACAATCCAGTAAATTTTATGACAGCCTGTGGGATGCACTGGCCAACAAGCTTTTGCATAACTGGTTTCAATCGATTAATAATGTGGAGGCCTCCTCATCTGAGAGTGGGGGGAAACTTGCACTATATAGGCAAATAAAACATTTTCCTGAGACTGAACCCTATTGTAGAGCATCACTGTCATTGGGTGTTCGGAGGGTGTTGGCCGGACTGAGGGCTGGCTGTCTCCCCCTACAAATTGAATTAGGGCGTTATACTTCCCCAAAGACGCCTCTGCATTTGCGTATTTGTAAACTCTGCAATGATGGCATTGAAGATCAAGAGCATTTCCTGTTCCACTGTCGTGCTCTGACTGAACCGAGAAACGACTTCTTTTGCCACATTCAGACACTCAATTCTGACTTTTTATCATACTCCCTTTCAGACAAATGCCTATACCTTCTGCATCCACAACAGCACATTCACTGCATTGCTCATGGAATTTATCATATGTAAAAAATTTATTGTACAACAGTTCATAGAGTATTACATCCTCAACTGAATCATTGTTGACTAATGAGGTCTGTTTTCACTGTATTTTAACAGCCTTTGTTTCTTGGTCTATATCCTCTTTACCTTTCTACCATTCAATCCTCATTTTTGTCTTGCTTTACTGTACTATCTTCTAACTTTGTAAAACTTAACCTGTCCTTGCAAGTGCTTCTCTCTCCCACATACATACACATCTCTGATGCTTACTTAGGTATGTTTCCAAACGGTGGAGATCGTATAATTTGCTGGACTCCCTCTAAGATAAGAGCTGTACACTAGTTACTATGTACTTAGCACTCCTGCACTTCATTTTGTTTATGTACTCCCTTGGACTATGCATCCACTCTACTTCTTCCCCCCTCCCCACTTCACTTCTCTTTGTCGACTCTGTCCTTCTGCTTTCATAACAAAAAAAAAAAAAAAAAAAAAAAAAAGAGCCAATAAAAGGCCAGCACTATCCTGGGTCCCACACTTTTTATGTTCCTTGCATGTTCTGTACGTTCTTATGCTCTTTTATGTTCTTTTGAATCATATTTCTACTGCAATCCTTATCTTTAGCCCTGCCATTACATTATTCTGTCACTGGTTCGCCCTCCAAATCTTTCCCCTCACCCTTTGAACCTCTTTAACTCCACCCTCACCTATTACCCCCAGTCGACTGGGGCTACACTATACAATAGAGGAAAAGTTGCAACAGAAAGCCAAATCCATCATCAAGTTGGAGTGACTTTGACAATTGGTGCTAGTCGGCTCCAAGGATCTCTTTACACTGGACAGCAACCACTGTACACCAGTCTTCATGGCAATGTAGAGAACATTGTCTTGACTCCTACAAGCTGAAAAGTACCAACTCTCTGATACAATTTGATGTAACTGAACAATCAGATGGCTGTACTTTCTTCCGAACTACATATGCTTGAACAATCAAAACAGCATCCTCCTATAATTTACATTTTTGTACCTTTTATCATGTGTGGTTGGATCCCCAGGCTCTAGTGCCAAATAAAAAATAAAAAATAAAAATAAAAATAAAAGAAGAAGAAGAAGACATTTTCCTCTCTCACTCCTTCATGTCTATTTTGATAATGAACACTCTTTAGTGAACTCCATTTTTCATTTCTGTATACTTTTATGTATCATACTTAGTAGCTACAGTGTCTCATAAGCCCTCATGGGCTGGCTGCGCTCCTGCAGGTGACAATAAGGATTGATTGATTGATTGATATCCAACATTTGGCTCTGTCCTCTACAGGATTGGTGGAAAACGGTCAATGAAATGTCAAATTTCGACAGATGGGAAATTACATTCTTCGCCCTGTGATTATTTCACTTACCGTATATGTCCCGGGCAAGCGCCTATGGGCGCTCGCAACTCAAGCACCAAAAATTGGGGGTGGGCGATTACATGGAGGAGGTGCTTAAATGGTTCAACTATCCCCGCGCAAGCGCCCACCCCGGATGCGAAGTTAGCTCATTATCTATGGGTGTACCAAATCGACCTGCATCGTCGCTTCGCCCGTGCTTCGTTGAGGCCAGCCCGACGGTGGAGAAAGCTGTATCGTGCTAGAAAGCGGACCGACTCGTAGCGTCGTTGCTGAGCTTCCGAAGCCTTCGTCGCTTGTAGTAAGCGAATTTCGTGCTGCGGGCGGAGAACGCTCCGAACAAGGTATGGACGGGGGTGTGCGATGCCGGATGTGGTGGCCCCTGAAGCACATCAGCTGTACCCAGGCTCCTCTCGAGGATAGTTCGTATTGTCGCTAAGTTCTGTAATTGTGCTTCAGGAGCCACAGCATTGGTAGCAAAGGTTTGCACACACTGGTCCATAGCCTCATTCTCAGATACCTTGTATAGTGAGTACAGTGAAACTTGAGTAACCACCCATGGGTTGTTCTAAATCAGCATTAACTTTTTTGGCAGTGAGTTGTTGGCATAATAAAACACAACCATGCAGATCCACCACAGTGGATGTTGTATAGCATGAAAAGTATAGTACAAGATTTTCATATCAACTCTACCTTGTTTGTATACTCTCTGGGTATAAAAGGCCAGAAACAATGTATAAAGTGTTGCAGTCAATTATAGACATGTTACTGATTGGTGATAGTCTCACCGAAACAAATGAGAAAACAGCACTACTGATACCGAATTCCATAAATGAGTACCAGATTCAAAACAATTGTGAACAACAGTGTCAGTACTCCAGTGATAATAGCTAAAATTCCCAGATTCCTGGAATATGCCGATGCTCTCTTAGCCCCCTCACGATGACCAAGCTCCCACGCCAAATCAACCTACATGAAAAGGATGATAATAAAGTTATACCCTATGCAGCTAAGGTCACTACTGAAAGGTATTGAATCGTTGTAACTGTGAACAATCATTGCATGTTTGTAAGAAGTACCCGACATTTACCACTGGCTGTACAATTGTTTCTGCACAGAGGATATTTTACTGTTCAGTTACATTGTGGCAGTACTGGAGGAGGCCATGCAACATGGTCACATATGTGCATGTGTGCATTAACGAACTTTCCAAGGGTCAGAAAAACTGTCATTATGAGAATAGGAAATGCTCTATGGCCAAGATTATAACAGTTTGGAAGAGGGGGGTTGCAGTGCTGAAGGTGCCTTGCTAGTCAGAAAAATTCAATTTTCAGTTCCTCAGCTAATTTATAAATTTGTAGCTACCCTCTCCAAGGCTCTCACATTCAACGAGCTAAAAAATCTTCTTAGTGAATTTTTGGTTCCGCCCAGCCACATGAAAGTGCCGCCAGGCCACTACAATGGGTCGCACATCACATCAAAGGGACAAGCCCCTCTTGTTCATTCCGGTTGCCTCCATTACAAAAATGTAACAACCCAATGAATCTTAATAGCACCATCATGGTCATGTGGCATCATTAACTATTCTTGAGTCAGAATCAGGCCGATCTGCAATATAATCTTTATACCGGTAAACTCAGCACCCTTTGTAGTTAAATCTGTAATCAAAATTATTTCCAAGATTTCACTAGATTACATTATAGAGCTAATACCTGAGCACTGTATATCATTGATATGATTGCAAATATGAATGCTGGCCAGCAAAAACAGCAGAAGAGGGCAATTGCAGAGAGTGCCATGAAGTTGTTTGGCCTGGCCACATATTGGTGTTCTGCTGTTATAAGAGTCTGGGTCTGGGCCTGCGTAGGCTGTGTCAAGTCAAACAAGAAAAGTTCAATGATTAATCAAAATGTATGGGTATACACCATGTATACCCCAAAACTACCACATATATGTGGAGACAATTGACCAAATCCAAGACTGTTAGATTTGGAAGGAATCCCCCAGCTAGCTCAATCTCAGGCTCTCAGGCTTGCATGGGCCTCACACAATCACAATTCTGGAAATGAGGGTAGTGCACTGTCTTCCCACACACTTTATACCACTATCAGGTTACATGGGACAGCTGTATAAAGCCCGCGGGAAGGAGAAAGTTAAATTAACAGGTGGCTTCAAGAAACTTGGTGCCACTGATTCACGGTGACAGCATGCCACAGCACAGCTAAACTGATCTGAATAAACACTATGATTCCGAATATGAATTCTGAATATGATTCCGATGCCTATTTTTACGTGAAAATACGCATCAGGGATGCGTATATTTGGGGATACCTATTTTCACTTCACACCGTCACCGCGCAAACGGAAGTAAATTTGCTGATTCGGCTTTTCGAACGTAGCGGCTAACTTTCGGCACTGTCTATCTCTGATGGTAAGCAAGCTATAAAAACCAAAGATTAGGAAAATAAAACATATCCAGGAATTATCAAAAACCTCTCGCAGTATCGGCAGTCCAAACGCTTTGCGTTGGTGGGCGGGGTTGGTAACGGTCGCTTGATTGCTGGTTCTAGAAAAGCTACAAACATGGAACAGGACTTAGTAGAAAACACCTCTAGGTCTTCCTTAGAGGCTTGGGCATATTTGTTTGCACAGCTCTGTTAAAATATCTGCCTTGATCAAAACTACACACAATTTTTTGTCTTTTTACTTTTCTGCAAATTGTTGAAGTATAAGACATTTTCTGATGCTGCTCTCAGTTACTTCAAAGCACAACCAGTTCTGTATACTCGAGTAGTTGTACAATGGGATGGTACAGGTTTTTTATTGGAATCTTGCTCCAACTTCTCTGGAACTATTTATGGACACAAAATGCTGTTTTTTAACCCTTGATAAGCGGAAGTAGTTACTAGTTATGGTTTATTAATGCGGAAGTGGTTCAATATTAGCGTTATTAAAAGGTCAAGTGGCAAGCGTTGCTAGCTAGACTTGGGCAGTAACAGTGGCGTGATTTGTGTAAATACTGTGTAACTGGAATAGTTTACCTAAGTACCTGACTACCGCTAACTAAGCGATTTTCTACTTGTTTGAAGTCATTTTCTGCCGCCATACATCGTAGCTTCTAGCGACTTGAAACAGTACCGATTATCCCACTTGATACTTACTGCCTTGACAAATTGAGCCCATTTTCAAGTTAGTCGAAGGTAACACTTTCATTGTAAGTGAAAACTGGAGGCCGTTTGCTTCCTTCGTTCGAGAGAAAGCTTTGTGTGTGGCAGCCCTTGTCAATTCCACTGTCACTCACGAACTAGTACCGCCCCTTCCTGGCTTTCCTGAATAGTGATGTAAGTGGAAAGGTGTGGCCTAGACTTAACAGTCAGGGTTCACCTCAAAGTCTCACTAAGCTTTTTAGCTTCGCGCGGTAAGCGCGACCTAGCTACTTTGTCGCATAAATGCGACATCCGCAGTTCAAGGGTTAAGCCTAATACGAGTATTATACTAGAGAGCAACCTTCATTGGACTGAATTGGTACAGACTGTCCTTCACAGCCAGTTTCATTCTGACCGGGCTTACAGTCGCTTCCGGAAAAGTAGTGACCGCTAAAATGACGTAGAAAATGTTTTGCTGTATTCATTCAGTCTCATTGATATGGGTACTGTTGGAATCGCCATTTCATGCTCTTTCCAAAAATGATGGTTGTTGTTGTGATAACAAAATTTTCACCCCGACATCGCTACCGTATGGTAGCGATGTCAGAGTTTCCAAGAGTATGCAAATGCTCTTCTACCCAGGCCGTTTTTCCACAAAGTCTTAATGTATTCACATCAAATTTAGTATAGAGGTTCCTTAGAGGCTTGGGTATATTTCCTTGTACAGCTTTGTTAAAAATATCCGCCTCGATCAGAGCTGCACACAATTTTTTGTCACATCTCGCTACTTTTCTGCAAATTGTTGAAGTATTAAGACATTTTGTAATGCTGCTCACAGCTACTTTAATATTCAACAAAGCACAACCAGTTCTGTATACTAGAGTAGTTGCCCAATGGGATGGTACAGGTTTTTGATTGGAATCTTACTCCAACTTCCCCGGAAATGCAACTATTTATGGCCACAAAATGCCGTTTTTTAAGCATTTATCAAGCCTAGTGCAAGGATTATACTAGATATCTAAAATCCACAACCTTCATTGGACTGAATAGGTACAGACTATCTTTCACAGCGAGTTTCATTCTGATCGGGCTTACAGCGGCTTCCGGAAAGGTAGTGACCGGAATATTGCGCTAAAATGACGTAGAAAAAATTTGGTAAACCAGTTACATTTCGAAGACCGTACCGCTTGCTGTATTCACCCAATCCCATTGATATGGGTACCGTTGGAATCGCCATATTATGCTCTTTTCAAAAATATAGGTTGTTGTTGTGATAAACGAATTTTGATTTTCACCCCGACATCGCTACGTATGGTTGGTAATTTCACTGTACTTTATTGGGGCGAGCCTGAGCGAGTCCCATACTAGCGGGACTGCATTGTGCATATGTGTATGTATGTTTGCTTGCGGCCATATGAGCGCACTCAAATAGTTCACTAAGATCGATCTTGAGTACACCTCGTTTAGCGTGTATTAATTTTAGCGTTTTTTGTTTTTAACAAAAACCAAAATCAATTCAACATATCAAACACTTAGTGACTCTAATTGCGAGTACTTATTTTAGCGATAATGACTCTGATCGCTAAAATCGCTAAATTTAGTGCGTGAGTATTAAACATTTAATAAGGTACATGCGTATACATGAAACATGTGAGGGCTACCGCCAGAGTGCAGCGTCGGCGACCCGGAGCGAATTTGAAGAGGCGAGTGCTTCCGCCATGGATAATATAGTACGCGCGTCATGTGTCACGATCCTGACGACCCTGACTGTCTGGTTACTATCATTGTCTTATACTGTATTGGCTATTATCATGCATTGTCTCATGACCTTGACCGGTACCTTTGTTATTGTCAAACTAGTTACAGCAATTAAATCATAATTATATTACTCTATCACCTGCCATATTTCTGTATCACCTGATACTTCCCAATATAAGCCGCCTGTATCATCATTGAATGCGTCTGATAATTTATGCTGGCAACATTATACTGAGCCGTCACACATGCTTCCGCTCGGCCCTGCGCCGCCGTCCGGTTAGTGCGTCTGTGCTTACGTAGCATTTCGATTTTCTGAATAGCTTGAGCAATAGGAGTTACTGTGCTGCAGTGCAGATTTTTTTATT
This sequence comes from Agelas oroides, assembly GCA_949130485.1. Classification (NCBI taxonomy): domain Eukaryota; kingdom Metazoa; phylum Porifera; class Demospongiae; order Agelasida; family Agelasidae; genus Agelas; species Agelas oroides. The sequence goes on along the minus strand of OX422201.1, from coordinate 4,041,584 downwards.
TTGCACAATATTTGCATATCTTATAAGTGATTGTAGAAAAGTACCTAATTTAGGCAAGTACCCAATTTGGTACGGTACATCCATACATGGTGAAGAAATAGCCTCTGTCGCGAGAGGAAAATTTCTAAAGTACTCACCGGTACAACGATTGCAGGATCCGGAGGCTGTGTTTGTAGTTCGGTTGATACTGGCTGGTACTCGGGAAGCTTTGAATCCATGGTGGCGTTTTTTTCTAAATCCAATCGCAAGGCATGAATGATGATAGGAAGAGCGCACGTTATCATTTATACACCAACGCGCGCGGACCGGAAGTTGGACTTCATGACGACATAAGTATGACCGCACCGCTGGTAGCAACATTAACATGGCGACTGTGAGGCGGAGGTTTAGTGCTACGCAGAGCCCAGTGGTTACTACCACCATAACCAGGAAACAGGGTGAAGCTAAGGCCTCTTCCTCCCTGGGATGGGGAGCAGTCAGCATGCTTGCAGCTACTACACATGGGTTGGACTTGTAAGTCAGATACTCATGCTGTGTCAAGTAGTCACATGTATGAGCGTTTGTGAACGGGATGAAATTGAATCAAGCGATCAAAGCCCTTTTTGTGAGCCGATCAAGGGATCAAGGTGACCTCTGAACTGCGAAAATCAACAGATCAAGAACACACTGCTACAATTTGACCTTTGATCCATTAAAATATCAAGCGATCGAGAGATGAATGATCAAGCAATCAAGCACACTTTTTGACAATCAAAAATCTTGATCCTGGTTGCAAATGCTTCTACAGGTGACATGCAAATGACCTTTATGTGTGAACTTACCTATGTGCTAAAAATTTTGGCAGCAAAAGAGCACAAGCTGCCATATTTAGCTGGCAAATAGACATTCAAATTCAGATACCTTGGCCCCATTGTGTTACTAGGTCGAACTTGGGTTCCAGCTTGTCGTCTTCTTCAGCTCAAGTTTGCTATTATAGTCTATCGTATGTGCATGACCTGTTTCAGGTTCTTCCAACTCCATTGTTCTTACCTCTGCAACACGACGATATTTGCTCTATATCTACCTGCTGGGAGGGACGTAAAAAAATATGTCTGCGGCACACGTGATAAAGTGTACCAGGCCTGCTGCACGAATTTCATATTGCAATCGACGAATGCGCAAGGCCTGGGAATGAGGCTAGCCTGGTGTAGCATGCAGGGGGAGCTGGGGACATGTCTCAAATATTTGGGAAGCTCCTTACATTTGTCCTTTTATTTTGCAATTTACTATACTAAGGGTGCAGCAATCTGTGATCCTTTGCTGAGTTTTAGTGAAGAATGAAAACTATGTTTACGTAATCTAGGCTAGTCATTTGTCCAGAAGCTGGGAGGAGGGGACATTCCCAGATTGTGCCATTGGATTCATGTGGTTTCATTGTTTTGAAGCTAAAACAGCTACATATTTATGAAAACTGAATGACCTGTCCCTGTACTGTTGACCTTTGACCTTGACCGAACTCTTGAAACCTGTGAAAGCATACCAAATAGCTCTCATTCCAAGTTAATACTTCTGTTTGGGGTTCTGGTATTCACTCTATGTGGGGAGAAGGGGGAAGGGGTACTTTAGTAACATGATTAGCAATAAAAACAAGTTATTGCCAGTAAAAACAAACCCATATGTTGTCGTGTAATCCAAGATGCATATTTTTTATGAATTCATGTCTTATGAATTTGTATCACGTAAAGGGGAACCACGAGAAGTCAGCCAATCTAGTTCTCTTTTTGTGACAGCTTTTTTCATGTGATTGTGACAGCTTTTTTCATGTGATTGCAGAAGCCACTAGAGAACACCTTGTTCACATTCAAGTGTCATATCGTTCAATTGATAAGACCGATTGGTTTCCTTTCATACAAATCTCCAAGCAGTGGGCTGGGAGGGTATGCATATATAAACAAGCATGTGTATACTTGTTTTGGTTCTGTTCACATAGGTACGTATAAGTAGCTATAGCCAAGTCCAACCCTATGTAATGTAGCAGCTCAACCTCTACAGGCACTCCTTGTTTCAGCTGAGAAATCTGCTTACTGCCATTGTACTTGAGATATTGCACAAGCCAGGGTGGTATTGGTGGACATCAGTGTAAAAGTTTCATAACGATACCATTTACATCTGCCACTTATATTTATATGAATGAGTACATCAATGCTGGATATAAACAAAAAATCTTATGTATGTACCTTCATGAAGTTACCACCATAAGCCAAGTGTGCTGCTTCTGCCCATGTCCATCACATGGGATGTTCATAAATAGGGATGATCCAGAAGGATGTGGGCAAAGGACTAAGTACAAGTTGCAGTACCCTTAGTGCATGTGTGGCCAAAAAGACATGCAGTGTTCCCATGGCCCCTGCCCAGTTTTTCAGGATTTTGCTGGGTGTGGGCCTGGGAACAAGGCTAACTACAGTATTCTGCTCGTGAACTGTTGCAACCAACACTTAATTGCTAGCACAACTTATCTGTGTGTATTTTCAGTCTCAACATCCTGCAGTACAGTATGCAAGTATGTAGAGCTACGTATTGAAACCCAAAAGTATTTTTGATTTTATGCACCTTGTCACGGTCAGGACACTAGTTAATGTGCCCATTTCAGCACTTTTTACTTCTATATATGTACGTAGCTTCATTTTGCTTGTATTATTATTATTATTGTGGTCATAGACAATGTAGTAGGGAGATGATGGAGCACCTACCAGGAGCCAGTCTAGCCTGGTGATACATACATTCACTTTCCGCATTTACATTCCAAGCCATTCATCCCTTCCACTCAATGAGGCTACCTCATGCATTTGTGCATGCCAGTTTGTATGCTAGTTTATGTAGAGGTAAAAAGTGTGAGAAAATTTGTAACTGTTTTTATATATGTCTTTGTCACACAACAACTAAGTATGATATGGTGTAAGACTGTGAGAGAGCCCTAGCCATCATGACCCGTACCATATGGCTGAGGTTTGTTTATTTTGAAGTCAGTTACTTTACGTACCTCTCTTCCAGAGCTGGCTCTACTTGCAGTGCTCCTGCTATGTGCCTTGTATGACCTTACACTGTATACCAGCACTCACCTCTCAACCAGGAAGATTCAACTTACACCCGCTCAAAAGAGACTTCTTGGTGTTAGCAGTACAGGGTGAGCATGTACTGCAACATTGTATACCCACTTTCCCATGCTATTCTCTAGATGATAGAGAGTCTAGGCCTCCTTATATCTGTATATTTATGGAGGAGAGACCTGGTACTTGCACATACGATGTCCCGTCACTCACATTTCAAGACATCAAGTATCTAACTGGTATATACTTTACTGTGAAGCCTTGCAGTGTTGTTTACTTATATGCACACTAATCACTTGTACCAACCACATATCTGCTGTAGCCTTGTTACTGTAGATCCTGGTGTTACACGCACATGTGCTGTATACTATTAGGCACTTCTGTGGTATGCATATATATCTGTGTGTCGTGTGCAGTATTCCTCGTGATGTCGGAATACAGTGATCCAACAGCAGAGATGGCATTGTTTGGACTACCATGTAACCACTACATGTAAATTGTACACATGAGAAAATTGAGTTAAACTTCGCCATTCTAGGGTGTGTAAATTTTTTTGCCCTAACTGTATAAATATGGAAATAGAGGGTCTTCTGTTGTTCTGAAATTAAGTCAAAGCTACCAGTAGCTATGGCTGACAAGTTAGACACACGACTATATGTCTCGATCTACCTTAACCAGAATTAATGCCCATACTGAATGCGGAATGCCCTTTGATCTTATCCGTGTTATGTGTTTCGCTTTGAAAATCACAAGTATGCGGTACCTTTGTGGGACATATCTATTATACCAAGCAACATATTTCAGAGCCTAGGTGATGGAATCATGCAACTTGTCATGCAAAAAACAAGTCACTGTAACCAGCATAAGATGGGAGAAATCCAGCCTTTTACATGTAAAACAACAACAAAAACAAACAAGTCTTTGTGGGACTGCAAGTCAGTAACAGTAACTTCTTAAAGTTCTATTTCAGAAATATAATTTGTACTGGAGCTGCTGTATTGCAATGTTGGTATTGGCAAAAAAATACTGGAGTGTAAGACGGGAGAAATCCAGCTTTGTAGACGGTATGCAGTACAAGTGTTTGTGGGACTACAAGTCAGTAACAGTAGTGTTCCAAGGTTTCATATCAGAGGTATAATTTGTACTGGGCTCACTGTGTTGCAATGTGGCATTAGCAATATGCAGTGGGTCAAGTTGGGGGTGGAACAGTGGCTTTCAGTAGTAGCTTTCAAACAAATCCAGCAAAGATATGGCTGCAGATCGAACTTACTGCTACTATGCTCGCTTTATTAATTTGAGTCATGTGAGACCTCCTGGGTCGAAGAACAACTCGTAGAAGTGGTTTTCATCAATTTTGGTAGCATCACTCGTCTATTCTAAAATGATGTAATGCGTAACACAAATGGAACATGAAATCATTGTGTTTCCAATCCAAATCCTTCTACTCTACTATCTATGTGTTAACTAAGCAAGTCAAAATTTTATTAGGCTTGCATGAATGGATATATACTGCACTATGTGCAATGTCTGAATAGCTTCAGTAAATATATATGACACCATCCAGTTTGACAAAAAAAAAAAACAGTATTAGTAGTGGGTAGGGTGTGCAGTAGTGGTGGTTGACCAGCTCATTTTGATCTCTCTTGCAGATGGTGGATTCCGTACTGTGGCATGACCCCTCCCGTTTGGCTCCCCCCTTCCCTCCACACCCCAGTCCACCTTTCACACCCCTCCACTATACTACCTTTCACCCACAGTATGTTTTATATTGTGATGCAAAAGGTAATTTTTTGCCAAGCCTACCCACAAGCTATGTATCTCACTGCCAGTGAATTTCTCCTAGTCAACACATCATGATAACAACCTTCAGTTTGTTAGAGAGCATTTAATCAGGACAGGGTCAGGCAAATGTACTCAACAAATACACAATAAATGTGTTTGTTAGAGATTTGTTTGTGCAGATACACTGAGAAGGTGCTTGTTGTTGGAATTAAGTTTGATTTGGACTTCTGCTTCAGTTTTTCAATTATTCAATCTGTCTGGATGACTCACGTTTGTACTTTAAGTCCTTGTGATCTGTTGAATTATTGGTTACTAAAGAGTTCAGTATCCATACGTGTTACTAAGCTTTCCAAATACCAAATGTGTAATGGTTGTTGAGTATAGGTGAAATCACCAAAATGATGCAAATTGGTTTTTAGTAGACAAGTGAGAGTAGGTGAAATGAATGTTGTGACTAGAGCCTGTAGCAAGTCCTACAAGTAGTAATTCCCAACACCCATTGTTTTGTAAACAGGAAGAAGGCCAGCGACAGAATCTAATATTGAGTCCTTACTTTTACCTTTTCTTATCTTTGTTATTTGCCCTAGAAATGACTGGAATACCTACCTATGTACACTTTTGCAATAAAGTTACTTGGTTTCCTTTCCAACTGATAAGCATTCCTTGAAATTGTATTTTGCAGGGATCTGCCCACTCCTCTGTACAGAGCACTCCCCAGTCCATCTCTTTTGTTAACAGTCATACTCCCACTCCAAGCAGGTGGGTACTGTCCAGACCTTACATGGAAACTACCATAGATGCTGGTTATGTGGCACTGCCTCTTATGGTATGTGTCTTTAGAAAATGACACTGCACCATTTCCACTAATGCACCATGACTGTAGCCTCATTCCAAGGCCTCCCCTCAGGGGTACACTACCTACCTCAGACTATTTGCTAGAACGAGGCTACCATTACTGTGCTGCAAACACAGCTCTGGAATGCATAAGCAGAGCTTCAGAAATCTTAGACGAAACTCCAGAAACCTTTAAATCTTTTATGGAAAGGTGTTTGTGCATGAATGAGACCTTCTGCTTTTTGAAGGAAGCCTTCCACTACTTCTGAAAAAGCTTCCAATATTCTGAAGAAGCCATCCAATTTCTGAAGAAGCCTTCCTATTTGTGACAAAGCTGCACTGCAAAGGTGCGTATGGAAAATGTTGTAAATGACGCTGTCATTTTTTAAGACTGCTGACTGAGAGTCACCGGTGCATGTGTGACGTACCCTAAGACTAGTGTGGGAAACAGGATCGAGGGCAAGGGTGATAGGCCCAAGTAAAACATCATTGTAATTGTTGCCCTGTTATACAGCAAATCTCATGTAGAGGCAAAATTTATTCTCAGACTGATATATTTTCGGACCTCAGACTTCAAAGGTCTAAGCACGGTAGCAACTGTGCCAAATAATCAGAGCAACAAGACATGCTGGGGCTGGGATAGTTTTCGACACCCGAAGCTATTGTAGTACGCGGGGATAGAAAATCACGTCCGAAAATACATTGTAAAACTACACGTAACTTTTTTGCCGCCTCCTCTGAAAAGGAAGACTAAAGTTCTTGTCCTTGCATTGGCCTTGCCTACGAGCCTATACCATGCTGCGACAGTTGCCAAATTTAGCTAGGGTTGATATGATTTACAGACTTGTCCGCTAGTAGAATTTTTTCCAAGGATAGGTGCTTGAACAGATGTAATATTTCGTTTGCTAAATCCCAAGTATGTTGATTATCAAACATTAGCCCACCTATCCTACAGTTGTTATGGCTGCAGGATCTCTGTGCGCGCAACAAGTGCGAAACATTTCTTAAGTGTCCGAGCATCAATTAGTCTCTATAGCAGATTTTTTGAAAAGTTGGTCAGACTCTGAGGGCCTTGCATGTTGCTAAACTTTTGTATAAAGAATCTCTGCATGCCTGTTGTATGCAAAGACTAGCTTGTCATTGGGTGGTACCATACAATGCAGCCCTTAGTGCAACCTAAGCATCTACTAACTGTAGGCTAAGTCTAAATACAGCCTGGCTTGTCATGCATAGTCCTTACTTGAGGCTTCTTAGAAATAGAAGATGGGGTTCACCATCCATCAGCCATGGATCGAAGGAGGGTCTCTGCCGCTTTCTGCTTTCAGCCTCTCTACACAACTGCATACATACAGTAAATACTCATGCTCCAGCTACCTATCCTGGATGTCGCTGCAAACACAACTTCTAGGCTATCCTTTGTTCAATAAGTGTGCACGCTCCAGCTGCTTTTCCTGGCTTTCTTTCATAATCGTCATCTTTCAAAGTCACCTTGGAGCTAGCTGGCTGCCTGGTTGTACGAAAATCTTACTTATGGTCCGCATGCGTCCCGCAGCTATCGCGTTAAATTTCAGCATCAAAAACATACAGAACGACATACGACAGATAATAATGAAAATCTCGATTCAACTCACTAGTGTGGGGCTCGCTTACGCTCGCCCAATTATGTATATATACCTATGGGAGAACCAATTAAGCTACATATATATGTGGCAGTCCTATGTAGATTATTCTGTCACATATTTGATTTCATCACCGCTGAACTTCCATACATTGATGTTCTCTGATACTCATGTGTCTATGAAGTGCGTATGAGCCCACCCTTAATGGAAGTTCAGCAATGCAGCATATCGAGCATGGCATTGCAATTGATAAAGAAAATAAAAGCATTAAAAATGTAAAAAGATGTAGGGATGGCATGCCAAAAAGTATGCAAACAAGGTAGGGATGATGCATGAAAGCAAAGGTCAACATATTGGTAAAGCCCCATCCCTACATCTTTTTCACACTACAGTCAGACAGTGCATAGGGGTCTTCCTAAAACGTACCACAAGTTCACAACCTTTTGCTGGCAGTTTATGGCTGTAGCCTTGTTCTCAGGCCACTTCCTCCTCCCACATGGCCTGGGAACGAGGCTAGTATGATTATGATCCAGTACGGTTTGCCTTGTAGGTAGCTATGATAGTGTCGTAAAGTACATGGCATGGTTTTAACCTCATCCCCAGGCCACTTTCCTTCTCCCACATGGGCTGCAGACTGGTCCTAGTAATCAGTGTGTAAAACTCAAGTACTCATGCATAGCATTAATAACTGCATGGATGGGTCAGATTCAGCTCTCATTAAAGCATGCATGCTGTCTAACTGTAGTGAAAAAGATGTAGGGATGGGGCTTTACCAATATGTTGACCTTTGCTTTCATGCATCATCCCTACCTTGTTTGCATACTTTTTGGCATGCCATCCCTACATCTTTTTACATTTTTAATTGTTTTTATTTTCTTGTTTCTGTCCTTTTTTGATCATAATCTCAGTTACAGTTAGACCTAAGCATAAGAATATTTCTTTCAAGTGTAACCACAAAACCCTAGAACTTGAAACACCATAATTTGACAGTTTAGTAGTATGTAATATGCAAGCTGGAAACCGATGTAGAGCCAACCACTCCCCATACCAGATTGTTAGCCCTTTGTGAAGCAGATTTCCTGATCACATGACAACTGACCAGCACAGAAAAACTGTGCCCACAGAACATAAAAACTGACCATCCCAGCTTTACTAAAGCTATGAGTATCTTTTAGTGTAGCTATGAATAAGCAACTGAACTCAGCGCCTTACCTACATGGTGTCCATGAGCCTTTCCCACTACCACGGGAAGAGACCGTACCTGCCGTGCTTACAGGTCAACATGCGCGATTTCGCGTGTGCAATAGTCTCGCTCCCAGACCAATGACCGTGGTCTTTGGTCTGGGAACGAGATTGCATTTGCGCATGCATACAAGATCAGAAAATAGTGTCCTACGCAACGGATAGCCGGGCAGTACTGTGAACAGCTTTTTTGACCACGGCAAATTTGAAGCTATGAAGACGCTGAGTGATTGTGAAGCTTCGTGCTGTGATGAGCATCAGTTTCGTGCTAAACTCAAGGTGAGTACTTGAACCATTTTTGAGTTATCGTTGTTTGACAAAGTGGTCTGAACAAAGAAGAATAAGAAAATGGCACTTTTGCTACCACACACTTTTGCGTTTAGCTGTCTTCCGCGTGGCTTATGGGCACTTGTGTATGAGTCTTGCTGATCATAATGGCACTCAAAGATGAAGGCTGGGCACTTAAATGAGCTTTTAGTGTGTTTGTGGTGAAGTTATATGGCTTTTGCTTATGTAGGGATGGCGCCGACGGCGCAATATATGCAATACTTAAGCAAAAGCCGTATAACTTCACCACAAGCTCATTTAAGCACCCAGCCTTCCTCTTTGAGTGCCATTGTGATCAGCAAGACTCATATAAGTGCCCAATTATGTATATATACCTGTGGGAGAACCAATTAAGCTACGTATATATGTGGCAGTCCTATGTAGATTATTCTGTCACATATATTGATTTCATCACCGCTGAACTTCCATACATTGATGTTCTCTGATACTCATGTGTCTATGAAGTGCGTATGAGCCCACCCTTAATGGAAGTTCAGCGATGCAGCGTATCGAGCGTGGCATTGCAATTGATAAAGAAAATAAAATAATCTTCAATCTCTACCCAGGACTATATCACAGGCATGCACGTTTGAAGGATTCTGTCTAGATAGTGCTGAACGATCAGTAAATTTTTCATTTACCTAGTTGCTCCTTAATATATTAGAATAATTATGCAAATGAATCTGGTTCAGTGATAGTTATTGTTATCCGAATGTAACAGCTAACAATTGCCAGTTGCAAGTACGTATGGACAGGAGAGAAGAACCAATTTTCAAGGAATCCACAAAAGCAATGTCCGAGGGATATACTAGTTACAAGTGCTATAAACAAGTGGGCAGAGTTACAACAACAATTGCTGAGTGTAGCCGATAGTCCTGTTGCCAGGCTCTCCTCCTTCTTAGCGGAGAGAGCATTGGAACAAGGCTATGTAGCCGGGACATTTGACTATAACATGATGATCAATTATTCAAACATTTCAGAGTTCCTGAAAACTTGGTGCCCCTTAGCTATCCATGCTATGCTTCTGTGGGATATCCCCAGTAAATACATTATACACTGCGTGAGGGCCATCAGAGTCTCTTGCCTGTATTGGCATGCTTGGGGTGTTAATTTTGGATAGTTAACAGTTTACAGAAATTCTGATGATCAAGTGCTGAGAAAGTGAAGCATATCCACTGAGTGCCTACTGTTGCCTATGGTGATTACACTAAGTGTCTGAGTGTCCAGTAGCCACTTGTACTGCTTTATTAAATAGAAATCACATGCAAGCTCATTCTTGTGTAATTATGTACATGTAGCAGCTATTTCAAGTTGTACAAGTCAAAATTCTACAAACAAAAACCCATACTTGGTTCGTTCTACTTCTCAGTATAAAAGCAGCAGCCTGAGAGAGCTGAACCATCGCTTCTCGGCCTCTTGGCTAAGATCAAGTAGAAATAAACTGTTCTTACGAGCGTAATGTCTCGTATGGGGTCACGTACCCCTGACATTACTCCAATTTTTGTCAAGGGGGACTAGGAGTGAAGCTTGCTTCGCCTGTCCCACGGGTTGCCCCAGTATTGCAGTACCACTGGGAGTGGCCTATTCCCCCCTGGGGGGACACATTTATAATAAAATAAAGATACAAATTTATTTATTGTGATGTAAGGAATGATTTTGTAGAATGTGATTGAATTTCCTAGGCTTTCAATCCCCCTTTATATTTCCATACTGATGCGTAATACTGCGAAAGTGCTGCTCTGTAGTGTTCTGTTTCTTTCTGATGAAACCCCAAATGCATGAGCTGTGGTCAATATACCCCACATCCTATGCCTAGTAGCTTATGTGTACATAGAGATGATTCTATTTTCTTTTAACCTGACTAACGTCATATATCTACTACTGAGGGCTTGAGAGTAGACTGGGGTTAATTTTTAGGGGTGGTCGAACTAAAGCCAGTTAGAGTAAGTTAGCAATCATCGGACGACAGGTATATTCGGACACTCAAACGCGGAGGGAAAACTGCGTAAACATTCGGCGATACCACAAGACTGTAGCTGAGATACGTGGTACCTGGTGTACCGAAAATGACGCCCGCGCATTGTTTCCTGTTGGCGCTAGAAGCGATAAAATGGCCGTCCGAAAAACATCAATATTCGGAAAAGTGTATGTATTTTCAGACACTGTTGTTTGTGCCTTCTCTGAAGCTGCTTTTGGAGAGATTTTAGCATCGATACGATGCCCCAAGACCTCCCCAATTCGCAATATATTTTGGTAGCGGTAGCTGCTTTGAACACTCAGGGGCGTAGCTGAACATGGACCAGTCCGATCGATCAATAATCGGACGGTGAAATTTGTCATTTCTTGCTGTGTTGTCTCCAAACATGTTGAAGTCTCCACAATATTAGCATCAGTAGAATATACAGGCTCTTGGCTACATGCTGGTACTTGTCCGGAGTTTGTGCGTTGAGTAGTTCTCGAGATATAAATATATTTCATGTTTCTTTCCATAAAGTACGCTGGTTGATTTATGTGCAGCATAAATAGGTGAGTTCAAACGATATCGTGCAATATCTCGAGAACTACTCAACGCACAAACACCGGACAAATACCAGCATGTAGCCAAGAGCCTGTATATTCTACTGATGCTAATATGGTGGAGACTTCAACATGTTTGGAGACAACACAGCAAGAAATGACAAATTTCACCGTCCGATTATTGATCGATCGGACTGGTCCATGTTCAGCTACGCCCCTGAGTGTTCAAAGCAGCTACCGCTACCAAAATATATTGCGAATTGGGGAGGTCTTGGGGCATCGTATCGATGCTAAAATCTCTCCAAAAGCAGCTTCAGAGAAGGCACAAACAACAGTGTCTGAAAATACATACACTTTTCCGAATATTGATGTTTTTCGGACGGCCATTTTATCGCTTCTAGCGCCAACAGGAAACAATGCGCGGGCGTCATTTTCGGTACACCAGGTACCACGTATCTCAGCTACAGTCTTGTGGTATCGCCGAATGTTTACGCAGTTTTCCCTCCGCGTTTGAGTGTCCGAATATACCTGTCGTCCGATGATTGCTAACTTACTCTACTTGGACCGTTTCTCAGTAATAATATTATAGCTTGCTGCAGTCAAATGTCTGTATGGACTACTAAACACACAAACACAAGTTATACACTGGAGCAGCCAAATTCTGACCAGTTCATTGATTAAAGTTCACAACAGAATAACATACTGACTTGAAATGTCTTCACAGTGCTATTTGTAGAAGAACACCAGTAGTCGTTTTCTGAGTTGGTTCCTGCATAAATGAAAAGGTACTCTGTACTAACAGAAATTGAGAAAACTTTTTGCCGACATTTTGACTTAAACTGACAAGCGCGTGCACTTATTAATCAGTGTCTGTGGTATATACCCACCCACTCACCTAGTGAAGAGTTTCCATACACTTGTTATGTTCGAGTTGTTGTTTCAGCATGTATTTTATTGTAGGTAGATTTTTACCATATATAAATACTATAGTTAGTACAGTTACTATATAAAGTACCTACCGGTATATCAAAAGTGTATTGTTACTAGGAATACGCATGCACAGAGTATGCCTCGCGCAGAAGAATATCCAAGTAGATATCCGTTGTAACCACGTGTAGCGTGTAGGTGCTAGGTGCTGGAGACGAGATAGAGCGATGAAGATGGCAAAGCGGTCGTCTGAAGAGTTTCAGGAAGTGAGCGTAGTGTCATGCGAGTATCTGTCAGACTCTTTCTCCTTTGCCTTACTCTCTTCTGATGCAGTGTCCCTTTGTTTCCGTCTTCGCTCTCTAGCACGATCACGCTTTGACTGCTTCTGCTCCATTTCGGCTCTCGGACAATCTTTTTCACACGTCGATCGCCTCCTGCTCCCACCAGTACCATGTGGTCCCTGCTTCATTTCGGCTCTCGCACGCGCACAATCTTTCGATCGCCTCCTGGTCGGACCAGTACCACGTGGCTTGTAGTCTGGGGACGAGACCACAGAAACCGCGCCCACGTAATCAAAATGTGACGGATATACATATATATATACATATATATATACATACATACAAACGCGAGCTGACTACGCTGCACGATTAGTAGCCTCGCGCTAAGGCGCTCGGCAATTACACTTATTGACCAATGAGATTAGTTATACTTTTTTGACAGAAAAGTATAAAAAAAACTCCAATACAAAGCACTATGTACATAGTTGTTTACATATGATTTTTGAAAAGTGAGACAGTTACGAGCGAACAACATGACCGGAGCATGTGAGGATGACCTTTTAGTCATAGTTTTCTTCAATTCTGGAGAGAGCCAACTGGAAGTGAATTCACAGAACTTATGGAAGCTTATGGGAGGTGCAGAAACATTTGTTGTGGAAATTGAGAGCAAAACGCTGCACTCAAACAAGCTGTGCCCCAAATGGTTAATTCTGGCAATCTGCAGAAATTCAATGCAAAAACTTGAATTCAATGCGAATCCAAATCTACCAATATATGTGTGTAAATTGGTTCGAAGTGTGGAGAAGATGACCAGAACTGCCCCGCAAACTGGAAGAGATTCCCAAAGTTCGCAAGTTCAACAGCAGCGAGTATAAGCTGAACAGCCTACACAGGATGATATCAGTGTTGGATAGGCACCTATGGCAAGCAGGAGTGAAATTCAGCATTATCAAGGACAAAGCTTGATGAATGCAGAAAGACACTGAATGAGAGAGCCATCATACTCTGTGAAGAGGGACTTGGTGTGAAGATGAAAGCAGCTGCCCTTACCTTGGAAGAGGAAGAATAGAACAGCAGCACAGCTAGGATACTCTTACGGTTGAGACCGGATGCTTCCTGGAAACAATCTGTTGTCTCTCCAAGATGAGAAAATTTTGAACACCACTGAGGGCATGTCTCTGTAAATCCACTAGTAGAGGATAGTTTCTACCTCCCTCGTGAACTGGAACACCACCCTACATTTTAAGGGTTAGCATGGGGACTGCTATCTCATGCAAAAAATGTAGTCAGGTGGCTGGCCTTATCCAAAAGGTTGGTAGAAGCTCTTCGAAGGCATCGTCTCCTTGTGCAGCTGTCCTTTGTGCAGTGTCTTTCGTTTGAACATTGTAGAGATCTTAATCATCACATGTTATCGATACACAAACGCGTGCATGCATGCATGCACGTACAGAAGTACTGGAGGTACTCATACAGACAGTTATTAACTTTCTTTCTGCTTGTGAGTGTTTGGTTGTTAGCGTATAAGCAGTCATTATGCCAACAGAACCAGATGTCATGCAGTTGCAAGCAATTTTATTTTCACACAAAGTGTTAACAGCATGCATTATGAATAATACATAACTTTATTATTCTGGGCATGCTTTCCCAGTAATGGGAGCTATGGCTACCAAACTTTCCATCATCAAGAAGACCTCTGTTTGATTGAGTTTCCAATCTTGCAGGGCAGTTGTTAGCTGGTAGCACACAAAAGTTTTATCTTGGCAACAATCTCATTGTGCAGGTTGGGAAATCTTGTACATACGTATGTGCATGGATGTTGAGGACTAAAAGCATGCATAAGCTGAGAAAAGATGTCTGTGCAGAATATGAAAAGGATAGCTTAACTAGAGGTTTGTCGAGAAGACATACCCAACATGCTATTTTAACATTAGCAAAACTGAATTGTTTGTTACCTATATGCCCCCATGAAACAAAAACTATTGTGTTGTTTAGTGTGTTTTAGCATGTAAATGCCAAGATGAATTCTCCACAAAGATTTCATCTAGTCATGTACCCAACCTGTCACACCCCCTTCTGGCTAACAGTGTCTTGGAGTGTGGTTTAACTTAAATTCTTTTCACACCTCCAAGTTGTTGACCATATCAAAATTGTTGACACTGCCAATGCAGAGGATTGAACAGCTTTGGTCTCTATCCGGTACACATACGTTAATTTTTCCACCATGTTATTGCTACATACAGCAACTGTTTAAGCCAGTAAATGCGCTGATGGAAAAATTTTCACTGGACTGACAGACAGACAGACAGACAGACTCAATTGATTGCTTAACCCCTTCACACATGCACATGTGGGGTAATAATAATACCAATAATGCCAATAGAGTACTATGAGTGAGCACAAGGCAGGCAAAAGCAGGAGATGGTCCTGTTGTGCATGTGATGAGCTCAAGACCTGTGAACTCTGCAATGGCCAACATGCTCTGATGTCCTTTATTGGGGCTCGCCTAGCGGGACTGCATTGCAAAAATGCGTGTGTATGTCTGTCTGTCGGTTTGCTTGCGGCCATATACCGTAAATTTTAAATTAACGCAGTAAGTATTTTACGAAGCTTTGGAACGTCCTTGTGTACTTGGTAAGTGAAGGCAAAGGTACAGCCAGAGTGCAGCGTCGGCGACCTGAAGCGAAGACGACTGAAGTTGAAGCACGCATGGCAACTTAATCATGTGTGGTTTGTACAGCTACAGACCTTCAACAGCAGGCTGCTCACAACGGTGTAAATCATGGACAATGTCGATGGTTGAAGTCCGATTTCGGTCGGGTAAGGTCCGTGCATAAATGGCACTCATATACGTCGGAGACTCAGTTCATGATTTGAACATATCTTCGCCCCTGGCACTGTTATGCATTATGATTGTGTATATATGCATAGCATGGTTTTTCATTTGACTTTTTTTTTTTTTAAAACAAAAGCACTTTTAAACCCCACTGTGAATGGTGAATGGATGTGCATGTAGGAGGATGCTTGACATGATGTGTTACATCAGTGATATAACACTGTTCCTGTATTAGCTTGCTCAGGCTCGCCCCCACAATGTTGTACATTTTCTAGTAGAGCACTGGATGAGTTAAACAGCTTGCAAGTTTGTGCTCTTGCTGGAGATTTCATCATTCAAGTTCATTTGTCAACCATGCCAAAGTGACATATTAATGTACTGCTTTTTGTGCATGACCAACACTGTCACTTTTTACAACCTTGTATTCAGGTACACATATGGCTCAGCTTCACTAATGCTTTTGAAAGATTTGCTATCTCCATCTCCAATAAAAGTGAGGTAGCCGAGATTGTAATCGAGTGATTGTTTCCAAAAAGCAACAGCACCATGTGCTTCCATTGATGGTGAAGTTCCTGTGTAGTTGGCTTCACACTGATGTTGATGCTGCTCCCAGAATAAATGAAACTCTACACTAGGACAAGTCCTGATATGGAATTTGTATTGTAGTCCAGTACTAGTCCTGTAAGCTCAAAGACAGCTCCTTACGAGGAAGCAAATCCCCTTCGCTGCCAAGTAGCATCACAGGAGACACTAGTGTTAACAATTTCCTCAGCTTGACCCAGATATTTCTCAAGCTTTTTGTACTGTTGGCTCTCAGAGCATTTTGCCTTCATTGACTTGTGTACACTTGTGACGTGACTACAAAACGAAACAGCAGCAACAGGGGATGGCATATCCAGCATGCAGCAGAAGGTTTCAAGGCAAGCTCTCCCACACCCAGTCTCTGGCTGCCAAAACTGATCATCATGAAATAACCTGTCTGTTGTGAAATAGTAAAGCTAACTATGTGACCACAAACAGGACACACAGTATCAAGTCATGAGCTAACCTTAACCACGGGATGCATCATTCAACAAACATTCCTTTCATATTGGAGCAGCCACCACAGCAACAGCCAATTGAGTTGTCAGAGTCTCTAATGAAGACACTTAGATGATGATAAAGCAACGGCGTCCAAATGTACATCAACAAGATACAAGAGAAACTCTAGCCTGGCTCAGAAGATCACTGATTTCAGCACTTTTGCATCCATTACTAGGAAGAAGGCAATGGTTGTGTTGTTTGATTTGAAATACCATGCCAGCTGGTACTTTGAAATACACAGACATAACTGTGTCAAAAGCAAAAGTCATTGTTACAGGTACAACAGTAAAGGTGGTAGGATTTGGTTACCTTTCCTTGCTCACCTTGTATTGAGTAAGTTTATCCAGTGAAGCACAGATTCTCAGGCTGCTTATGATCTGATCACGAGAGTTGATCCACCCTGACTATCTGTCATCAGCATATTGAGTGGCTGTGAACAGCAGTCTTCTGTGCAAAAAGGTAGTGCACACAGGATAAAGAATCTCTGTGTCTTCTTTGTCTAGTAAGGTGTAGAACTTCATGTTCCTCGTCTTTCTGACACTGATCTTGTCAGGAAACAGGAAGTAATCTAAACTTGAGGGTCTGCTTCTTCTATGTACTTGTCAATGTCCCAGCATGTCAAGGCTCAAACAGAAGCTCTTGTGTAAGCAGACTTTAACTTGTGATTCAAAGCCTGCACTAGTGTTTGCAGCATTTTTACTAGCATAGGCTTGGTGAATGAATGTCCTTCTCTGGTTACAAAAAGAAGACCAGCAACCAGGGGTCTGCCAATGTCTTGTCACCTGGAATGATCTTTGAAATATGCCTATCAGCAGCAGTCTAAATTTGACGTGACAGCTTTTGTCAATGGCTCAGGTGGTAAATGCCTTGTTCCATGGCCCCCACCCAGCTTCTTATTACTTGCAGTATTTTACTGTAATGCAAACAAACAAGGGAGAGGGGTTCATTTCTCATTTCAATCTCTTAATATTGTGAAATGCATACTAAAGAAAACTTCATGTATGTGTGGTATGCGAGGGTGTCTGATATTAGCAGGGATTACCAATATTAAGTGCACCAGCTAATGCTTTTTCCCCCCCCACAAGTTCTGTCTGTCCTCTTTTTTGTTGTTGTTTTACATTTGCCATTTTCACCTCCATGCTTCACGTACATAAATTGTGTCAGGCAGGCCATGTAGCAGAGATCTAAGGTATAACAAGAGTAATAGTTTAACAGATGTTGTTATGAAATGTATAATCAGTGGCATTTCTCTTATCTTGTAGTGGTTGGCACAAACTGTGGTGGTTCCATGCAGTGGCAACAGAAATTGAGATTACCAATGAAACACTCTGCATGATTGGTATCCCTGACCTACAAATAGGAGGTATGCTGTCATAGTGCTACTAACATCAAGCACTTTCTGAGCTTTCAGTGTGTGTATTGAGGATTTGCTTGTTACTTAATGGTTGTGTACTGGTAGGTAAGTGTACTTGAATCTGTTTATCTTGCAGCTACTGGGCTTGGGACTCTTCGGCAGTTGTCTAAGTCCAAGGTGCAGTATGTGCCCACTCTGGGGATGGTCATTCCTTATTTAGAGCTCTCAGCAAAGCAGGAATACCTTGTGCAAAGAATAAAAGGTGATCTTATCTAGTTGCAGATCATCTGTGTCAGTCATATGGTGTGCTGATATATGAATCAGGCCAGGTGCTTGACTGTCTTTCTTTCATGGTCAATCCACTACAGCTAATGAGGCCAGATATTAGCTGAAATGTATTATGCACAGTGGGGTGACATTGTCTAACATTAAGATCGGCCCTCTTTCGGGGAGACGTGGTTCATTGAGTATTCATGCATGCCTACCTGAGTGCATGAAGACAGCTAGTTTAGCCTATAGGTGGGCTTGCATAGCAGCATGACTAGTAGCTACAGCAAAATTGGCAGGCGTATTTAGTTCAAAAAAGGCCCACGGAAACATTATGGGAATCTTGTCTCATCATCCCCAATTATGTGTGAATGGTTTGTCTATAGAGCTTGCCAAAGGTTGCTATATTAGTGCTTATCGATGGAACTCTGGAGGGGTATGGAAGGGAAGGACCTGGGATCAGGACTTACCAAATGACTCACAGGTACTTTAATACGTTGTAGTGCATTCATGCTGAGAAATTTAAACTCCTTTTATTGTGAATTTTTTTTAATAGTTTTCAGTTGATGCCAACCAATCCCTGAAGGTGGTTATGCTTGTTACTAATGTAACTGAGCCTGAGTCAATTGATACCTTGATGCCTTTCATAATAGATGCATACATAGGACCAACTGTAGGACCGTGACTGTGTATACCTTCCTTTCAGGGGCCACATACCTAAGCACTTAGCCTATAGCTAGCAAGACACAACACACTAGTTGCATCTAGAGTGTATTACTCTCATCACCTGGGTTTCCTTATTATTTGCAGATAGTGATGCACCTCTTGTGTACCTACCTGGATAGCCATATGCCCCTGGATGGTAGACCCTTCTCCAGCCAGTATCTCCTAAAATTCCCTGACAAACCCGGTACCAACATAATATACTAGACATATGATTCATCACTGGAGCAAAGTACAGTGTTGTCCTTGTACCTTATGTACTGAGTAGTATCAAAGGTTACATTTCGAACCTCCGAGAAGCGGACACCTCAACTCCGAACAACAGACACTGATGAGCCCCAGACGTACCTTAGCCAATACAAAATTACCTCCGAAAACGGACAGTGATCGACGGCTTTCGTAAGATTGTGCGCCACCATCACTGGATTCAAAGACCGGCCATTATATTAGCACTGCTGCTTATTGCGCTAGCCTTTCTCGCCACGGTACAGCAACGAAGAGGTCCGAAAATGCGACCTCATCGTGTTCAACAGCCCGAGCACATGTTACCACGCCTACTGGAAGTATACAGAATGCCCATAACGGATACCGTATACCTCCCGATATTCCGGATACGCAGCTTTCAACTGTACTTGCAAATGAGCGGTTACGCACAATCGAGTGTTTATTTTGTTACTGTTGTCATAATTGCAATCATTCTTTGCTCTTGCCATCTTGCAATTGAAAAAAATTGAAATATATGGACAGAATACATCATTTTAAAAAGACTTAAGTGTTAGTTATTTGTCATTTAGGACTTTCCAATAGGTTTAAAAGAAAACCTCCGAGAAGAGGACAACCTCTCTACAAGGGACAAATGGCCCGTCCCCAATGTGTCCTTTGTTCGGAGGTTTTACTGTAAAGATATGTTGTCCTTGCTGGAGGTATATGATACATGAACCAAAGAGCAGAATCTCTACAGTCAGTGAGCACACAGCCTAACTGGCTTATATATTTGTCTCGTTCATTATTCTTTCTTCAGGCAGTTAGACTGGGTAAGTCACCCATGCATGCTAAATTGCAGTTCAACTTGCACACTGGCATGGCATGAAGTTATAGGCTAGACTACTAGCTTACGGTCATGCTTGAGAACAAACTTCATTGTCCCCTCCATTCTGCAAGTACTAGCTTGGGTTGTGTATGCAACTGCATAGGCCCTAGCCTGATAGTACAACGAAGACATCTGTAATATATACAGCAAGTTTATAGCAAGCGTTAACAGTGCTCATCGTTTCCCTTTCAGCTGCAAAGAAGGTAGATGTGTGCATATACCAGGCATCACCTAACCCTCCACAGTACAAGGTAATCTCAAAAGAACTTGGACAGCTTGCAATATGCTATGCACTTTCCAACATGCCGGCCCATTTGCTATATTGAAATGGAAAATTTACATTATGCAGGTCCTTCTCAAAGACGTTTGTGTTGATCTACCCCAGGTAAGTCTTTGTCAAAATGTGTGCAGTGTTGTGTTAGAACCTTCATCTTTAGAGTGCTCCTATCTCAGCAGACCTAATTCCTTCAGATAACAGTTCAGTCACTGTAAACGGTTCTTCGTTTTAATGAGCCTAGTCTTCGCCTGTATATCATCTATTGGTTATTGTATCTTCATCTACCCTTTCAGGGACGAAACAATCTCTTCCATGCCGTTGTTGTCTTTCTTCACCACCTTAAGACAGAAGAAAAGTCCATGCTAGGGTCAGTACGTTCACTGCTGAAGTACTCCAAAATGTTATGGTACTCCAAGTGATAGAGTATAATTGGCAAGTTACCCACTCAAAAAAATCAGAGCCATTGTTACCACTCACACTGAATGCTCGTTATTGCAAATTTACCAAGTTAGCAGGGATTTATGGCCATAAGCCCAATGTGCAAAGATCATGACTGTTTATGGACCATAAACTGTGGTTTATTAAATTGTGTCTCTGCATATTCATTGAGGTTATCAATAATACCAAATGTCTTTCCTCCATCACAGGCAAATAAACCTGGAACTCTCAGGAATAAACATTCTGTGGATTATACAGAATTAGTACTATGACAACTTTGCTATGTCTGCATACACATTACTATACTTTACTTGTGAACCTCATGCATCACATCTTACCTTTGAACAACCTTTGAGTGTACTTTTGTCAGCATGCTCAAGTGGTAGAGAGGTCCACAAACAGTGACTGAAAATAGAACCTTCCAACATAACAGCCAGCCGAATTCCTCCAAGAGTAGCTAGCAGCTACCAGATCTTTAAGTGCACACGCTGCAAGCTTATGACCACTGCAAATTTCCCGCTATTAAATAGAGTCAACCAACTTTATTAGCTGCCAATACTTATTAGCCCTAATGCCCAACAAGTCTCATTTGAGTACAAGTGTGCAACTCCCATAGGGTTTCTACACCCCACCATCTAGCTGGAGGGTATGATGTAGCTATATAGGTCATCAGCAGTGAATGCTTAGCAAGTACTTAACGTGAAGCAATTCTAGGTACTATAGTGTGTATTAGCTGTGGCAAAACCCTGCCTCTCTGCTGCTGTGCTTTCACAGCTTAGCATATTTACTGCTGATTGCTATGTGATATTGTCCAGATGGTGCATGGGTGTGGCAGTTGCACATCCAGCTGTAATAAACTCTTGGACTCTTGAATAATGACTTGACTATATTGGACTGGAGTAATGACTCGATTTTTCTGGTAGCCACACCCCAAGTGTAGAAAAGCAATCAAAGGACAGCCTGTCCTATGTGCACAACAATACTAACCAAAGTTTAGACTTGCACTGACTTGCAGTACATAGCTACAGCTACCATCATTATTCAGTAGACAAAATAATTTCAAATCTGGCCTCCACTAGATTATATTCACAGGAACCGAACTTCTTCCCCAAGATTAGACTCGTGTTTCTTGTGTTTCTGTGACTCTTGCTTCTTGTTTCTATGATTATTAACTCATCATAATAACATCATCCCTTCTGACCAATCACAATAGGTCTTAGAAAACCTACTCCGGGACTGTAGATAATTGGATTAACAAGAATTGACTCACTAGATGACGGTAACTCAGCTTTTGCAGCTGCTTGAGAAGTTATTCATGCTCACTATTGGTAGGTACCATAGTCACTTCACCTAGTTCGACAGTAAACATGATGTCATATAATCGGTCCTGTGACTTTACGGCATCATTAGCACTCTGCCACTGATGAACAGGGTCAGTAATAATTAGGTGTATGCCCGAATGGCTGAAACCAGGCCCTTTCTCCTCCTCCTCTTCAGGCATGGGAACAAGGCTAGTACAGGGACGTGCATGTGTGTGTGTGCATTATGAATGATTCAACCTGCTTTCGGATTATACAATTAGATGTTTGGAGTGGAAAAGGACACTATTATCTCCATGGAATCACTCACTAGGGTGTCTTCCAGTGACTATAGCCACCATAGCTTCTCATACGATTTCTGCATCAGCCACAAAATACACCCCCCACTAACTGGACAATTCACCTTATATTTCCCATGTACCCTGCAGGTATGAAGCAACTACTGCATGTGTTCCTTGTGCTGTACTGGCTGTACTTATCACTAATGGGAAAAGTGAATTTTAATCAACTGAGCAGACTTTGATAAATGTGTGCTTATTCCCATCCACATAATATATTATTATCAAACTGTCACCCCATTGCACACTCTATCCAAGCTTTTTGTATTAGTGCTTTGTTGTTTCTTTATTCTCTCCCTCCTATTCATGGAAAGATACTTGTGCTTTGAACAAAAATGTTCTTTGATTATGCAAGTCCAAATTTCTGTGGTAATTAATGACCTCTGACCCAAGGAACTGAGTTCACTACAAATGTGATCAGTGGAACTAGCTGGATTGGAAGTAATTATGAAGTTGTGTACATGTCTGCGGTAATATTGTTACATCAAGTTTGTGATGCTTGTGAATATCAAAAATGGACACCACAATCACAAAGCGATAGTTGCTGACAACATTGTGTTATGCACATGCATGCATGCAGCATAGGAGTGTATTTATACACGCATGTATTATGCTCAGATTTAGGCTGCATTGCTGACATAATTCTCCAAAGGCCTATAGTAAGCGTCCTGTACTGGGCCTGGCTTATGAGAGTATACTTTCTGGCTTATTCCCAGCCAGCCTCTGTGTTTGTCCTGGCTCTGCATGTTGTCTATGTTGTCCCCTGATCTTGTGAAGACTCTTTTTTTGACTCTCAAACTCAAAAGCCTTATGATAACTCATGACAACTCTCCGTCAAGTTCGCAAAACTTACGAAGTAATACTGGTTTATTAAAAGTAGAAGGCATTTTACATGTACGTTGACTGAAAGGGATCGGGAAAGCAATAGGCTGAGAGCAAGCGTGTCGCTCCGTGTCAAAACAAGTGTCTGCACTCGGGCTACCTTCATCATCACAGGTGTCATAGGTTTCAGTGACCTCCCCCCCCCCCCCCCCCCCCCCCCAATCGCTCAGTCCTAGGATTGATTGACTCTTGGTCACTGAATCACTGACCCCCCAGGTCAATGAGTCCTAGGATACAAGGACTCCCCCCAGGATCCAGGATCCAGTGACTCCTCCAAATAAAAGCGGATACAGTGACCCCCTCCAGGATCCAGCTAGTGACTTTCAAGTAAAAATGGATACAGTATCATGCTATGTCAGTATGTACACAGAAACATTGGTTGGCAAATAACAATTCACCCAGACAGTGCTAATGGTGCAAAATAATTACAACAGGATAAAAAAGGAAAGGTTTAGAACTACGACGAAAATAAAAGGAGCAACACGTATATATATACAGCAATAAATATGATTCATCATCATGGGGCGAGCCTGAGCAAGCAGCAAACTGCTGATTTACTACTTTGTCATGGCACACAGCAGGATTTGTCACTGTCGACTGTTATAAAATAACGCATATAAGTAGCTAAGTCCTCACCAGAGATAAATATAAGTATCACATATGCCAGTCATTTCACCAGCCAGGGCAGCTAACGTGGCTACACATACATGGACTAAGCTTTACACTGAAATCATGAGCTAAATTTCTGGCGTTTGTGAGTGCCGTAAAGCGACCTAGTCCACCACCGTCCATATTTAACTTTAAGTTTGTACTGCCTGTGAGCTGCCTCGCGTCGTTGGTAGAAGCACAAACCAGTGCCACGCGTACTTCAGCTTCAGTCGCCTTTCACATGCTTCACGCGCACGATATTAATCTTGAAATATTTGAATGCGCTCATTTGAAACTTACGGTAAGTGGTCGGTCCATAGCTAGCTAGATACATACACACACACGTGTGCAATGCAGTCACGCTAGTGTGGGGCTCGCTCAGGCTCGCCCCAACTAAGTCAACTACATATACGACTCAAAATGTGATGGTTTATGCCTATCACTGCATCTGTCACACTGGGTTATATGCCTATCATAAGGTAAAACGGGGTAATTCCGGTCACTCTTTGACTCTTACAAGTTTACTTGAACACAGTGCCGAAAGTACACAACAGTGGTCGCTGACACTACTAAGTATGTACTACTTGCTGCAAACAACTCGCTTCAATCGGTGGTTCACTACATGAGAAAAGTATTTTTTTAAAAGTTGTGTTCTAAATATGAGAAAATACAATTAATGGGGTATTTCCGGTCACCTTTGATAGTCATGCTGAACACGGTGAAAAGTATGATAGCGGTGCTCGTTGTCGTCTTTACGATGTTTGCAAGTATAAGGCATCCCTGGGGATAGCTGAGCGGTCAAGTCGGATTAACGGCACCACGAAATTACCCGGGGGTATACTCACGCGAAGTTTAGGGTTAGGTTAGGGCCAGGGTTAACTTTTTTCTTGCCCCGGAGCATTGCGCTACAGTTAGCTTTGCAAAAACTCCCGCCAGGAATTGCCTTGGGCAATGTTGCAATGTTTGAATCACTTACACGTTTTTCATCCGCCACCCATGCAAGTAGGCCATGAAAGGAGTTAGCGCCTCACGGCATAGTGTACTGTCGCTTTTGATAATAGTTGATGTTTATGTCTGCACAGTTTTGACTGGGCGTAAGAGTAAGGAAAGGAGTTCTGAAGTTTTGACAGGTCAAACTGGCGCTATTGCACTTACAGCAACTACAAGTGACGCCAGATCTGCGCAAAGGAAGTAAGGTCTCGACTTTGCTGACAGGTATATTGTAGCTAAGTGTTGCCACTATATGTACAGCACTGTAGTTTTGGCTGAGAGCATAGCTGTTAGAATAGAGAAGTCCTTCTCTACTAAGTGACCGGAAATACCAAGTGACCGAAATTACCCCGATTTACCTTATGCTTCATTTAATTAATAATAACATATCTGTCTCCAGCAGCATGGTAGGCAAATGCCATACTTGAACATTCCACAGTCGCACCGAGCATTCTGCAGTTGGAATGGCACTTATAGTCTCGCAAGCCAGATGTGGGTCCGGCTTGCGAGACTAGATTGGCATCATGCTGACCAGCAAATCTCCATTAGCTATGACTATACCTTGTGACGGCTGCAGATGTGCTTACGGTACCGCAATGGTTGTTGACGCATGCACGCTGAGATTGCGAGGGGAGTCACTGAGTCCTGCAGCCTGCAGGGGTCAATCATTGAGCGGGGATCACTCCGACACCGGCCATTTTTGGCAACGCAAACGCGGACGTCTGCGGAGCGATGTCTTTTGCACAATGTGTACAGCCGAACCGCCAGCGTACAATTTTAATTATGAACCGGATGTGTTTAATACCGTCTTGTAAAATCACGTTTCCGGTCTCGAGCAATTTTTGTGCCTTGTCTTTGCAAGACGATATCTTTAAAAGTACTATAGCTATTACTTTAAAGCTTGCAGACCGTGTTCTTCCACCCCTTCTGAACAAAATGGTACCAAAAAGGGGCCAGTTGACCGTGCCCGAAGCTGCTGCAGTGCTGTTCCAGTACCATCATCCAAATCAGACCGCTATAAACCGCCTATACGTTTACCGTCCGAATAGCAGTTCTCATCACCCAAACAGCCTCCACTTCGGTATACATTTAGTTTAATGGTTGTTCTTACTGCATACAAAAATTGGTCTTGTTCCACTTTAATCGCTACACAATACTGGCTGTTTTATTACAACCTGGTATGCATGATTGCATAGGTGTGCTAGGTTCCACATCCAGGTGATCCAAGGCTTACACTGGAGTATCTGGTACCTATCCTATGCTGACAAAGTTATTTTACACTTCCTGGTTCATTATAAACTTGATAAAATGCAAGACACAACAAAATATGTGAATCACAGGCCAGTCAGTGACTTGAAGGGGGTTGACCAGGTCATGAGATTCACGATAGCTACTTCATGCCTGCATAGGAAAGTACATAAAACATGTAAACAAATCAGTTAGGATGCAGATTGAGATTGTTTCAACTACTACTGAAAATATAGGGGGTTGAGCTTCCAAGTCGCCGCTATGGACTTTTGACTTCCAATCTCATTTTTACAACTTAGTCTGTGGGCTGGTGAGGAAAAAATTATTGTCTTCTATTTGTGTTCTGTAAAAGCAAACAGACCCATTGCATTTAAGTCACTACTTATAAGAAATATAAAACCTCTATGCCTAGATGTAGATCAAGACAGATGTCACAGGGCAATATCCAGATAGTCTACAGTTCAGTGACGTCCACAATATCTAGATAATTTTTTCTTCCCACACACTAAGCAGTTCCCAAGGATGCAAAGGAAAGCCCTCTACTCACTTCTGAGTGCACCCGAAAAAGAAATAAATCTCTGCTGCAAGTGGGACTGAAACTAGTCTCACAAGCCAGATCTACTTCCGCAAAAAAAGGAAGGGTCTGGTGAACTGTGTATAGTAGCCATGTCCCACCGCACCATACGGTGTGGTCCAATCACGTTACGTCACATGACACATCACATCACCGTTTGAGTAGCAATAATGGTCTTGAAAATCGCGACAGAGAGCTAGGACATCTTTTCTGCTACTACAGGACCTACAAACACACTTCAACTATACTTCTCGGAGGTGGGCGCACTTTGCAACTGGTATTTCAAGAGTGCATTACTTGAAGTCTGGTTACATCTAGCTAATTGCATTCCGGTGGGACATAGCTTATATTCACAGTTCACCAGACCCTAGTCTCGTGCCCTGCCCATGCACGCCTTCTGGCGAGAAACGGTCTGGTGAACGAAATCGAACTTCTTGGGCTTATTACCCAAAAGTGGTAATGACCAATGAGATAGCGAGATCCGTAATTAGTCCCCTTACAACAGTGAAATTTGTTCATCTCCATTCGAGTATCCATACCTTTTTTGAGTGGGTTGGCCGCAAAATGTTTTGATCGTTGCTAGGTTACATTGTCGCAAAAGAGTGGGGCTAGCCCAAGAAATTCAACTTGGTTCACCAGACCGTTTCTCCTCGTGAGAGGGTGGGGTCTGGGGACGAGACTAACCAGACCCTTCCCTTTTTTGCGGAAGTGAGTTTG
The DNA here is from genome assembly GCA_949130485.1 of Agelas oroides. Lineage (NCBI taxonomy): Eukaryota > Metazoa > Porifera > Demospongiae > Agelasida > Agelasidae > Agelas > Agelas oroides. Next base: position 4,014,188 of record OX422201.1, on the reverse strand, counting down.
GCTTATGAGACAGGGCTGGAACCAGGAAACTTTCACATTCTAGCGGTTTAACCACCAGGTCAACACCACCAGCAACCCTCCAGATACCGTCCTGTCATGTCATAGGCCAGTATCCAGATAAGTTCACTGATGTCACAGACCAAAAGCCGGATACAGTTCTGTTACGTCACAGGGTAGTATCCAGACACAGTTCTGTTACATCACAGGGCAATAATATTATTCCAATACAGTACTTTTACATCACAAAACCAATAACCAGGTGCAGTTCTGCTATGTCACAGTTGAGAAAATTCTTTTGAGCCAAGCAATGAAGCATGAATTGTGTGGCCTTGTTCCCAGTCCCCCCTCTTCCCTCTCCCCTCTCCCCTAGCTTTCTGTTGTCTAAAAAAAAAGGGCTGCATGTAAGTGTTGAGACATAATTTACCCACCTTTGGATGGCGGTGGACGGAAACAGGTAGACTCCAACACTCGTCTTCAAATTGACTCGAGAAGCAACACCAAGGAGTCAGGTTGCAATACAGGCACCTTTCAGCTCACAAAGGATACAAATCCCCTAGATGTTGCAATCTTGCCTGCAAAAAAAAAGGTCCAGACATGATGAACACATTGAAGTGGATGAGACTCAACATGGATTCCGTACCTTGAAAAAGACCAAGATTTTGACTAAAAGTGTTAGTAGTTATGACTGTGCTGTTGAGCAGTGAGACCCAGAAGCTCACAGAGACAATAATACTGACATCAGTGGCAAAAGTATTGGTGTAGAACTTGACAGGTGATGTACAATGTCGTTTACAATTGTTAAAATTAATCAGAATTCAGACAACTATATCTTCCAGACTACACATGGGAACAACTTACAATTTTTGATTTCAGCTGCATTCACCTTCTTTCTGCTTGATTCTAGCTCAGCAGACCTCAGAATCAATGAGAACTGCTGTTCGGACATCGTTTGTACATACCGTTTCACAATCCCGTCTGGAAATGGTCACGTGTTTTGGGATGTAATGTCATTTCTGTACCAGATACGAAAATGCAACTTGAACAGGCCCATTCCCAAGTCCATGAACTTTCTCTCAAAAAAAGTCCCATGCAAAAATATTGAACGGCTGCTGAGAAAAATGAGCGTGAACATATCGCAATAAAATGTCAGTTTTGTTGCGGGCCACGTTAATGACGTAATGCGTAATGCATACTAAATTATCCTTGTACGTGCAATATGGGGACTTCCGGTCGCTGGCGGTTCGGCTGTGTATCCCGTACAGTCGTTCCGCTGATGGTCAAAAATTGCAAATTTTATTTGCAGAGCGGAAATGACGTAACGACCTAAAATGCAGCAAGATGGCGACTTTTCAGCTGCTTGTGTACCGGTTGTGTTTTCGTCTCTGGAGTTGATAGTTGTTGCCTATTTCGAGTAAATGAGGCTTTTTCGGATACTGTATGAACGTACAAAAACATGCAACCAGGTGCTACCTGTCAATATCAAAGCTGTAACGAAGGATTTTGTGAAGAGTTCATGGAAAGGTGATTTGTATTGCCCGAGGGTGGCCCACTTGAGGAGCTCTCATTCTGCGCAGGAGGCTCTAACAGAAAGGTTACGGTGACTGCAGACACCAGGAGGCATGGAGAATGTGATGGTGGGCCGAATGGACTGAAATAAGGTATGAACAAAATTTCCGCGCCAAATTTCTTAGCCTGATGCATGAAGTTAAAGTGATTGAGAACTAAAAGTGAGGTTTGATAGCTTATGATCCTAATAAAAACACAATGATGAATATTGTAAAGCATTGCTTGACTGCTGCTGGTTGTCCCAGTGGCCTTGGAGCACACAAGATAGGACAGCAAGTATTTGCAGGCCTCAACCAAGCTTCCTGTCGGCTTGTGGCCCGCCAAGCTTGCTGGCACTTGCAGTAGTAAGAAGAAGCTGTGTGGGGGCAGAGGAGGTCGGACACGGTTAACCTTTGCTCGTTAGGTCGCTAACAAGGGTACCCTTTGAGAGGCCCTAATTACATTCCTGGCACATGACCAACTCGTCACGTGACCTGTAGTTCACGTGGTTAGGAGTAGCTCTGCAGGAATGTAATTAGGGCCCCTCGAAGGGTATACCCTCGTTAGCAACCTAACGAGAAAAGGTCAACCATATCCAACCTCCTCTGGTATGAGGGGGAGGGCTAGGAACAAGGGTAGACTAGTAGCACAAGCTGCTTTATGTTGCCAGGCAGCTTTGTATTACTAGTTGGGGGGTATGCTTTAAGTTGAATTATTGTGTTGCTAATTGGCATGCTAGCATATATGTCTCATGCTCAGCTGTCCATGCCCCCTGGCAGAGAATTGTCTGGTGGCTTGATTTGAATTTCTTGTCATGACAGTATGTCTGGCAAAGCATAATTATTGTGCCTAGATTGCAGACCATGCAGTTCTCTATTTGCTGTCATTACTTTGAAGTAGTCAGCGACATTCCCTAACCATCAAAGCATCAGATGCTACTGAAAGAAGTGGCAAACTTCCTGATTTTAGGAGTAAGTCAGTGGGTACACCTTAATCTAGACAGTACTAGATTATTAGTTTCTCATCCCTGCCCACATGCCTTTGGCATGCCCACCTAGTGCTTCATTATTCATAACGTCTTGTGCAGTTGAGCTTTGTTCGTTATGCTTCTTGTCAAGTTGGCTGTATTGATTTTGTTTGTTGGGTGGGTCTTATAGACTGAGGATCCTGGTCAGATATGATGTATCCAACTGCACCCGCCTCATACCCTCAATTAGTCTCATTCCCAGACTATTGGCACAAGACAATTTCTCAATGTTCCTTACACATGCATAGCTAAAAACGAGAATGAGCCAAAACATTCAAGTGCTGAATGCACAGCAAATCTCACTCAGTACTGAATGGAGTGTCATAGTGGGTGTGGCCTGAAAACAAGGCTGACCAATCCAATGTTAACGTTTGATGTCACATGACTTATGCTATAGTAATATTTGATGCTTGTCACTGCCCAAATATCTACTACTTGCTTTTTTATACCCTTCACAGGAATGAAGTTGGTGTCGAAAGAGAGATTTTCTGCATTGTTATTGGTGTCCTTTGGCTTGTACTATATATTGTTTGAGGAACAGCTATAATTTTCACGTTTTCTCTGAGCTGAAAAGGTATTGCATGCCATCACAAATCCTGGTCCTTTACTTGTTCATCCATCCTAGCTTCAAAACACTACATGCAACACAAAGAGGAAAGCTTAAACTTTGTTCTGATGTGAAATTTGATTTCCTTTTCCTCTTTGTGTTGCATGTAGTGTTTTGAAGCTAGGCTGGATGAACAAGTTTTCCGCGCTAAGTTTGTATTGCCCATTGTTTACACAACGTTGGCGGTTGTCCTGCGCGAAGGCGTTTACAGAAAGATCGCCCGGTCTACAACACTTTGTAAATCGATTGAGCACTGGTTCACAATGGTCTATCTTTAAAATCTGGGGTTTAACTGGAAACGAGTGCGCCCAAACTTCAGCTGTACAAACAGAGGTGAAAATTGAGTAGGTGCCGCCATGATCCGCGATGTGCGAACGCGCGCGGGCGTGTGCAAATATGTCTCGAGAAATAAACGGATTTTTGACCGTTAGCAGAACGGCTGCGTAGTTATTGATTTTACGTAATTTTGGAATTAGCCTATTAGGCCTACATCATATAATTATAATTTTGTGAAGGCTCGAACATGATCAAGCAAAACGACCGCCAAGAAGACAGCAGTTGAAAAGAGAACTATTCCTCAGGTGATTTTTAATAACAACAAGAACTTCAACCTATAACTACAAGTTATGTACTTTCAGTAAACTGTGAACAAGACTGGAAAGTGTCTCGCCACTGTTCAAATTATCTCTGTTGTCTCCTCTAGAAATAATTTGCCAAAGAGAATCATGATAGTGTGTTATATAGTCTATTCTAGCCAGTAAGGCATTCCAGCAACATGGAAACTCTCAGGGAACATTGTCCCAGGAACAGAAGCAACAGAACTTTGTTTGGTTCCCAGACCCTTCCTGTATACAGGAAGGGTCTGGGAACCAAACTAATCAGAACTATCTTTTCATTTACCTGATGGGTAACAGAAAAGACCCAGAGACACACTGAGCCGTCTATTAAACTGCTATTCTGTGGGGTGGCTGGGAATGGTGTGAGAGTCTGTCGTCATGTTGACTGAACATGATCGAGCCAAACGATACTGTGAAGATGGCAATTGGCTATCCTTCTGGTGACCTTTAACATCAAAAGCTTCAGCCTATAGCTAAAATGCACTATCAGTAAACTGTGAACAAGACTGGAAAGTATCTGCTACCGTTCAATTTCTGTTATCTCAATATGTCATAATTTGACAGCACAATGATGTTTCCTGGAAACTCTCAGGGAAAGTTGTCCCAGGAATGGGCAGCAATTAGAACAAGCTTATGTTGTCCTGACGGGTAGCCAGAGATCCATACCTAACTGTCTATTGAGCTCATGTTTAATATGCAAGGTTGAAGCAGTGAGACTTGTCTGGTGGTGGACATTGAAACAGTGACCTTGTAGGAAATCAAAGCTAACGGGAGTCTGTCTAAGCAGATGCAGACAAGACCATGCTCTTCAATGGCATACAACTTTAACTCATGGCATCATGGACTAGTGAGTAGTTTGTGGGTACAAGCCATTGTGGTGGTACTACATGCATTAGATGATGAAGAAACTGAAGCAATTAGTACACTTGAACTATATGCTCCAACCATGGCACAAGACACTGTTATATTATGTGCAAATGACAACTATGTTAATTACTTTCATGTTGCTACAATTCAGTAAAAAATAATGCGATTTTAGTAATGTGTTACAAAATCCTCATTCACATGCAGGCCTTCTCATTGTCCAGCTTGGGAACAACACTAGAGTAACCGTTGAAGAAGGTTGTCTTAGGCCATACCAATCTAATTTTATGTACCAGTAGATGACTTTTCAAAGAGGGTTGGTAGTTAGGCTTAAAAATGATAATAGTCACGTGATCTGCAAAACATCCACTAACATACACTAACAGCTCTCCAAAAGAGTCAGCCCATCTTCAGTTGACGATCTTGGCCTTTTGTTTGATCTTCAGGCCCTATTTTGGTGATTATGCTTGTAATTGTCCACCCAAAAGATGACGCCAATCCGAGAAAGTCAGCTTGCAGATCCATGCACACGCCATTTTGAGTAGCATCTGCCAGTATTTGGGTCGGTCAGGTCTGAGCAACACAAATGGTATGACCTTAATCATTAGCTACACCTACGAATAAACACATTAGTCCTTGTAACGATCATCACTGACGTCCTTGGAAGTTGTTTTTTTTGCATCCTATAAAGTCATGACTGTTTGAGGTCATTAGCCCCGTTATATCAGTTATTCCCTGCACTCATCAACCAGGTAAAACACTGCTTCAACACCCCACAGAATAAAGTCTCAATCCATGTGAATGTCTGGAGGTAAACGCAAAATAGTTCTAATTGCTGCCCATTCCTGGGACAACATTCCCTGAGAGTTCCAGGTTACTGGAATTTCTTACTGGCTAGAATAGATTATATGACGTACTATCATGATTGTCTTTAGAGCTAGGAGACAACAAAATTGAACAGTGGCCAAGATACTTCCCAGTCTTGCTCACAGTTCACTGAAAGTACATAATTTGTAGTTATATAGGTTCTTTGTTGTTAAAAAAAACACCTGAGGAAGAGTTCTCTTTCCTGAGGGGTCCGCCACAGCGCGCCTCGGCATACGAGATTTCGATGGATTTCATGTGGATTTTGGATTTCAGAATGGATTTCTGGATTTCAAAGTGGATTTCTGGATTTCAAAGCGGATTTCTGGATTTCATTTTATTCAGCTAAAATTATACTCGGCATGAACAATCAATGAACCACATTCCTCTCAGCCAAGATGCTAACAGAATACAATGTCACAGGCACTTCACCACTACCAGCGCATACATGTAGGCAGCGTGTTCGTTGATTGTCATACATATACATGCGCATACTGCGTGTTCGTTGATTTTCATACATATTCATACGCATATGCGTGTTCGTTGACATCATTGTCATACATAATACATCTGACAATTGCAATTACATCACCTTGGAAGAATGACCTTTGCACCCGACCGAAGGTCGGCCGGGTACAAAGGTCATTCGTCGTGGTGACGTCAAAGAAAATCGGTGCACGTGCACGTCTGCGTAAATCCGGTAATGTTAAAGTATACGGATATTTGCAGAGTATTTAAATAGAATTCCAGAATTGGATTTCCGGATTTTAGAGTGAATTTCCGGATTTCAGAGTGGATTTCTGGATTTCAGATTGGATTTCTGGATTTCACAGTGGATTTCTGGATTTCAGTTTGGATTTCTGGATTTCACAGTGGATTTCTGGATTTCAGAGTGGATTCTGGATTTCAGTTTGGATTTCTGGATTTCAATTGAATTTCTGCCGACAGTGTACGAGATTTCTTTCGTGACGGACCCCTCGCTCTTTCCAACTGCAGTCTTCTTGGCGGTCGTTTTGCTCGATCATGTTCGAGCCTTCACAATGATGTAATTCCAAAATGATTACTACTAGACGAATGCAGGGCATTGTGGGGCGAGCCTGAGCAAGCAGTATGCCAAGGACTACAATTGCGCATGCGCAGTTCGTATACACGCGTGCCTTTTCGCACTTCTTGTCGAGGTGTCGAAGTTGGCGTGGCGTTTAGAAGTTGCTGTTTGTTTACTGTGCCTCATCCGAGTGTATAAATGACAAAGGCAGTGTTGTGTAGCGGCCCCATTAGGGCACATGCACGTTAGGGCAACCAAAATGAATACGATTTAAAACGCACGCATGCGCGCGATTTTTGTACGTTGTACATGCAGTCAGATGCTGGTAGAGAGTGATATTCACTATTCGGGTATCCCGAAGTTGCTGCAATACGCATAGTCTGGATTGTGCAGCTGTTATTGTACAAAAATTTGGAAGAGACTGTAATCTGGCTTACACTTTTATCATAAGGCTAAACTAACGAGTCAGTTACAAATTTTTAACTGTAGTTAATGATTAACAACTGATTTTTTCAGTCATTTTATAACACTGGACTCAATAAAATTGACACAGTTTCAAAGATCACAGAAAAAGTTGCCGTAAATGATCACATCGGAGTACATATGCAGGCCTGTTGTAACTTGATGCTAGGATAAAGAATATATAGATCAATTGATTTTTCAGTCATTTTTATAACATTGGACTCAATAAATTCAAAAATCACAGAAAGAATTCAAAAAGTTATCATAAGTGATCACATCTGAGTACATATGTAGGGCTGTTGTAACTATTAATGATGATGCTAGGATAAAGAACATAGCTGACTTCATGACTGTTGTAGTGTTTGTTGGCGAAGGATAGCAGCCATCGCCTGTGTAATGGTGAAGATTATCAGTTCGTCAGTAAACTAGGTATTATTATAGCAACAAACTAACTGTGTATGCAGGTAATTAGGCTTCAATCTAGTCCAACAGTGAGTAAATTATTGCAATGCAAATAAATAGCTTTACCTCGGGCCATAGGATCTCCCATGTCAGAATACCAGAAGGAACACAGTGGTTTCTGGTTTCTCTTTGATTATGAGCAATGGCTTGAAGAAAGTGTAGCACTTCATTCACCTAAAGTAAGCAGGTGAAAATGAAGAATGCTGCATTTTGTATACCCATAGTTGCTTACAATAATTGGGTTTGAAAGGGGCAGTGTATCATTTGGAATTGCAGTCAGTTTCCTAGAACTGCATGTTGACAGGTTGATATAGTAGTGACTTCTATGCGGGTTACTGGCCACATTCTGTAGATGACCCTGTAGTAATGTAATAAACACATGTATAGCCACCCTGAAGCTGTTGTTTGGCATGGACTTACCTCAGCCTTTTTCAGGGCTGCAATTATGGTACCCCGAGGTATGTTTCCATCCCTGAAAAATGATACAGATAGCTTTGCAATAGAAATAATTCCTTGCGTGGATCACACCACAGAATAGCGCCAGGAGCAAACAGTAAATGGTTTATTTGATAGGTATGCCAAGTGCTGATGACTGTAAAATTCTCTTCAATGCCTTTATGTATGATTCTTTGGGTGTGGTGTAAGTCAAAATCCTATCTTCTGGAGTAGCTAAGCTTTCTGGCCAGAAATCAGGAACAAGCATGTCATTCTCACCTGTGGATATCATGGTACAGTATATCAACATTATGCTGCTACCAGTATTTTACACATAATGATATACCAATATTTGGTAAAGCTTGTTCATCTTCTGAACTGGTAAGCTCATCCTCAGATGTCCCATCATCATCTGAAGGGCAGTGTAAATGTAAATATAGTTTGTGATCATTACACCTAAAGATATTTATAGTTTCTAACCTGAGCTGTGTAGGGTTATCTGTTGCTTATGTTTTGGTGAATTGGGCTGTAAATACAGGAGACACACATTCTTCACTTTTCAGATGCATGGGGCAAGTGGGACAAATAAGCATCCAGCAAGAAAACATGACAAGGTAACATACCTTTTCAGTCGTGGTTATATTTACATTCAGTGTATCCCTGAACTCTACAACAAGTTCTTTCCTAGCCTCAGTTGGGACAAATGATTCACTAACACTCGAGCTATAAACAGAAAGTATTCACACTGATGTATATGTAGGTGTGTAAAAATATAAGTGTACCTTGTCAATAGTTTCTGCAGTAACCATTTTCTGAGGCTACCACCATCTCCCACAAAGTGAAATGGCAACTTCATCATTGCACACTCTGCAAACTGTCAGTAACTGCATTCTTATCACTGAGCCTGTGCCCAGCTAGTATAACAATATTGAAATCGTTTTACCTTGCAGACAAACACACCACAGTCAACACTGCAGGCTGGTGAAGGTAAGCACTGTAGAGAATAAAACACAATTGTAGAAATACAATGTGTATCCAGTGTGATTAATGAACAATATCATACAGGATCTGCCCCAGCAGGAGCCCAGCATGAATGGAGAATTAGGCTGGTGAAGGCTGGTGAAGGTAAGCACTGTAGGTAAGCACTGAAGGTAAGCACTGTAGAGAATAAAACACATTGTATTTCTACAATTGTGTTTTATTCTCTACAGTGCTTACCTTCACCAGCCTAATTCTCCATTCATATACATTCTGTCTGAAGCCCTCATCTTCAAAGAGGGTGTTTAAGAAGTGACTTTATATTTGGGGTGGGAAGGGGGGAGAGGAAGAGGAGGGAAGGGAGGGGAAGAAGAGGAGGGAAGGGAGGGGAAGGAGAGGATGAGGGGGGGAGGGGGGTGAGAAGGGAGGGGGGAGAGGGAGGAGATGGTGTGAAATTGTCATGCAGTTAAACGCACACACCTGCTCAGTTTTATTGTACCTTATAGTCAACACCTGCTGCACATGCTTGGTGGTGGAATTAAGGGAATCAAGACTCTTTATATTACGTTTTTCCAAGTCATACACCTATGTAATGAGTAAAACATCGTCATTTGAGATGCAAAATTGGTATCATGGCGTACGGTAGTACGCCATATGTAGGGATGACCCCGAAAAAAAATGGCGGCCACATTAATTAAAAGTGCACCAATGACACGCTCGAAATGTCTACGTTAGATTAGTCAAAGGCCTCTATGAGCCATATCAGGCATTACCGAGTGCTTCCATGAGCAACGGGACCATTAACTTTGCTGGAGAGCATCGCTGAAGTACCAGACCGGCGAGTCGCTAAAACGGGCAAATCGACTATCTTCTGACTTTCCTTCTTTCTTTCTTTCTTTCTTTCTTTCTTTCCTTCCTTCCTTCCTTCCTTCCTTCCTTCCTTCCTTCCTTCCTTCCTTCTTTCTTTCTTTCTTTCTTTCTTTCTTTCTTTCTTTCTTTCTTTCTTTCTTTCTTTCTTTCTTTCTTTCTTTCTTTCTTTCTTTCTTTCTTTCTTTCTTCTGTCAGTGTAACTGACAGCCAGGCTACCACGATAACGGCTGAAGCTATTACAACGATTCAAACGCGAAAAAACAGCATAAATCACCGGGTATTGCACTCACTACTTATCGTTATCGTAGAACTCGAACTATTCTACAGTGATTCTCAAGCACTCCGATGTTAATACTTAGTGCTATACGCCATTTTGTTGCAATAACATTATTCACAGCGCGTACGCCCCCGGAAGCTTAACTGAGCACGTGTTTAGATCTAGCTTACCGTGAACAATAAAGACAGCAACAGCCGAAGTCAGGTGGTATATAAATGCATGCAAACAGACATAGAGGGGTTGTGCATGTTTCCAGGAGAAGTGTTATAAAGTATGTATTGCTAGAGCTGCTGTAAATGAAAGTTTGTGAGGACTCCCACAATGAGCACATGCAGTTTGCAAGTGCAGCAGTTTCTACTTCCATTTAGACCGTAGCTGAAGTCAATTTGTAATCTAGTGAGTTGCTAGTCATATAACCCACCTAGATACGAGGTATACTTGATGGTTAAAACACTACCTGGTACTTGCCAGCTAGTGTTTTAACCATCAAGTTATTCGTATCTAGACTTAGAACACTAGCCACTGATATTCAATTTTTATTGTCAACTTTCACATTTTCAATTTGCTTGTTATAGTCATTTACAACAATGCATATAGTACACATACAATGTTTACTGCAAGTTGATGGTAGCATTTTGGCTGGTGTCTTCTTAACATCCTCCTTTTGTGTTGTGCCTCTGAGTTTTCTCCAACGCAGCAAGTAGGACCCTATTGGTAGCTTGGTATACTCGAACTGCTCTAGTGCAGCTAGTAGCACTGAGTCAACAGTGCATGGCTTCATTCAAAAACTTTTGCACTAGAGGAGGAGGCCACAGAAACTGGTGGTTGTTCAGCTCCATAGACCCCTATATGCTGTGGTTTCAAACGGATTTAGACTATAGCTACTCACCATCAAACTGTTCCTGTAATGGGGTCTTACGACTCAATACCCTGTGGTGACAGTCTGTGGAGAGTTTTTCGGTGAACCCATTAGTAGTCCACATGAAGTGAGCGCGGGATTTATAAGCTTGCATGCAAAGCCTCATTAAACTTGTGCTTTGCACTTGGTTTTTATGAGGCTTTGCTTGGGGTTCTAAACCTCCCAGATAAAGAAGTTTGATGTTTGAATTGACAATTTCACTTAGAAGCATTTGACTTTATGACAATCCTTAGTTCTTTGTGAACAAAAACGTTCTGTACTATCATACTGTACACACCATGCATCTTCCCCTCGGCCTACCCTTCCACGTCTCTTCTCTGTTACCATTCCTAATAAACTACCAAAAAAACAAAAAAAAAACAGCAGGAACAAGTCACAAAAACGTTTTCTGAATGAAAACAAGCGCATGTAGGGATGGAACTCTCAAAAACCAACCAAACTAGATGGGAATGACACCACAACAATTCCACACCATCCCTACATCTTGTGCCATTTGCTATGCACACCACAAAACTCTCTACATGCTCTTAGTCTATTCACACCCACTAAATGAACACTGAACAATATGCAACCTTCTACATAAAAGACAATCCATATATGCCATGTCCAGCAGCAATAAAATTTCACAACATAACTTACCCCAACATACCATACAGACCCAGCTCATGCACTCCACAGTTTCTACATTCAAGACTAGCCTCGCAAGCCAGACCCTTTCCGTTCCACAGCACCGATCACTTTCAGTATCGGCACTCAGAGGAACTAAGAATCGTCATAAATCCAAAGTGAAATTGTAAACCCAAACATCAAACTTCTTCCCTCCGCGTGCCACATACTGAAAGCGATCAGCACTGCGCGGAAAGGGTCTGGCTTGCGAGACTACTTCAAGACAGACCATATCTGCCATATGCTCAGTATAGCAACTACATTGCAGCCACCCACAACATAACCCACTCCCCATGCACATCAACATGGACTACACACCCAGCACTACCCACCCCACTGCCTTCCACAACCCTTCTATGCACACAACTAACAAACACAAAGCATAGTTGGCAAAATGGCACAAGATGTAGGGATGGTGTGAAATTGTTGTGGTGTCATTCCCATCTAGTTTGGTTGGTTTTTGAGGATTCCATCCCTACATGTGCTTATTTTCATTCAGAAAACTTTTTTGTGACTTGTTCCATTCCATTCAAAGCAACAGATTAAATTACCAGTTGCATACCCATTCCATTTGCTACATACAGACATTTATGTACTTCTTACCAACAGAAATTTCCAAATGTTTTCATAAACATCCTTGGTCATTGGGCCTCTATTTTTGGTTGATCGTTTGTTTGACATCTCTTTTGGGGGAGATTCTATGTCAGAGTGATTACATACAATTTTACTTTGGGTTGTTCTTACTACCATAACACAGACATCTCTGGATGTTAGAAAAAGGTAAATATATACATTAACTCACTTTCATCTTCCTCAGGATCCTCCATTTCAGGATAAAAACTTGCCAGGTGCCACAAAACAGCACACTCTCTCACAAATTGAGACCAAGCTAGAGTCACATGTCAGCAGCAAAGGTTCTCATTTGCACTTCGTTGAGGTTAAGTAATGCCATTCACCAAGTAAAAAGGAAGCCAGAGTAAGGTCACCATAAATCAATATGTGGGTGCCCAGTTAGGGCAGAGCTACAAGAGTTGGGTTGCTGGAAACAGATTGCTAATTTGCTCTAACAGCATATAGGGTGCCTGGTTAGGGCAGAGCTGGAGATTACTGTTGAAAACCATAATTCTTGATGCAGGATTCTTTGTATAGCTCCTTCTAGCTTCATTCAATCTCATATATGTAGTTTGCCCTAATGTGGCAAGCACCAGGTGCATGGGATGCCTGGTTAGGGCAGAGCTGTAGATTAGTACCAAAATCCATCACTTTGATGCAGGATTCTTTTTCTAGCTTCATGTAATCGCTGCTTGCCCTAATGTGGCAGGTACCATGCAGGGTGCCTGGTTAGGGCAAAATTGGAGATTACTACTGAAATTCATCGCTTGTGATGCAGGATTTCTTGTATAACTCTTTCTAGCTTCATGTATGTTGTTGGCCCTAATGTGGCAAGCACTAAGTGGGGTGCCTGGTTAGGGCAAAACTGGAGATTACTACTAAAATCCATCACTTTTGATGCAGGATTCTTGTAAAGCTCTTTCTAGCTTCATGTAATCTCCTATATGTTGCTTGCCCTAATGTGGCAAGCACCTGGTGGGGGCAGTGGCGTAGCCAGAGTTCAGCGATTACCTGGGCACTTGGTGGGCGTAAGCCCACCACACTCTAGGGGGGTCTGGGGGCATGGCCCCCCAGAAATGTTTTTGAAATTTTAGGTGCTCTGAGGTGCATTCTGGGGCCTTCTGAGACAGCGTAGCTCGCACCCATCGCTCATATTTGCTGCTGAAGTTGACGGGCAAAGAAGTAAAATCGTAGATATGGCCAGGCAAACCGGATTTATTGTTACAGTTTTGCATCAGCGCCCGCTTTTAATGGCCGTAGCGCGGTGGATTTGCCGAGCGTGTATAGCGTTTGCTAGTAACAAATAATGAATAATGACCGCCCGCCCGCCCGCACGCAAATCGAGCAAGTGGCTGATGCGAAACAACAAATCTAGTTTGCCTGGCCTAAGCGTCATTGGCAGCTTTATTCTACATGACATAATTCTATATATACAGCAACGCTGTTGCGGTTCAGGTAAGTTGACCTCGCATAATTTACCAGGGCACTCAGAAATTCACCAGGGCCTGGGCCCGTATGGGCCCGGGTGTAGCTACGCCACTGGGTGGGGGTGCCTGGTTAGGGCAGATCTCATTACTTATGATGCAGGATGCTTGCCCTAATGTGGCAAGCACTAGGTGGGGTGCCTGGTTAGGCCAAAATCCGATACTTGTGATGCAGGATTCTTTGTATAGCTCTTTCTAGCTTCATGTAATCTATATGTAGTTTGCCCTAATGTGGCAAGAAGTAGGTGGGGTGCCTGGTTAGGGCAAAACCATTACTTGTGATGCAGGATTCTTTGTATAGCTCTTTCTAGCTTCATGTAATCTCCTATATGTTGCTTGCCCTAATGTGGCAAGCACTAGGTGGGGTGCCTGGTCCCATTATGTAGTTTGCCCTAATGTGGCAAGTACCATGCAGGGTGCCTGGTTAGGGCAAAACTGGAGATTAGTACTAAAATCCATCACTTGTGATGCAGGATTCTTTGTACAGCTAGCTCTTTCCAGCTTCATGTAATCTCCTATATGTCGCTTGCCCTAATGTGGCAAGCACTAGGTGAGGTGCCTGGTTAGGGCAAAACTGGAGATTACTACTAAAATCCATCACTTTTGATGCAGGATTCTTGTAAAGCTCTTTCTATATAGCTTCATGTAATCATATATGTTGCTTGCCCTAATGTGGCAAGCACCTGGTGGGGTGCCTGGTTAGGGCAGATCTCATTACTTGTGATGCAGGGCAAGCAACAGATTACATGAAACTAGAAAGAGCTATACAAAGAATCCTGCATCACAAGTACGTAATAGATTTTAGTACTAATCTACAGCTCTGCCCTAACCAGGCACCTCACCTGGTGCTTGCCACAATTAGGGCAAGCAACATAATTAAACGAGATTGCATGAGGCTAGAAAGAGTTATACAGGAAATCCTAATGTGGCAAGTACCATGCAGATTGCCTGGTTAGGGCAGAGCTGTAGACTAGTACTAAAATGCATTACTTTTTATGCAGTTCTTCACGGTATATATAACAGGCCGTTATTCTAGCTTCATGCAGTCTCATATATTATGTAGTTTGCCTTAATACACTAGGTGGAGTGTCTGGTATAAGGGGCGAGCTGGAGATTAGTGCAGGAAGCCACTACGTTTAGTGTAGGACTTACTCCGCATATAGTTCATTTCCAACTTGCAGTCCTATATGTCCTTTGTTGCGTGTATACTAGCTGAGGTCTTGAAGAAACTCGTTCAGTGTTCTTCACAGCTCAGCTTATGCTACAGTCTTCCACATGTTGCTTGATCAAGTAATTGTAAGGTAGGCAGGACTCAGATAGGGTCTGACTCGGAGAGAATTACTACAGCTAGGGCTTATGATGTGGTCCGCGCTAATAGAACTTGCGCATGCGTGCGTTTTAAATCGTATTCATTTTGGTTGCCCTAACGTGCCCTAACGGGGCTGCTACAGTGTTGTACATTATTAACCCTCGGCGCGCATGTGCAGCGAGGGTTACGGTACTTGTATCTGGAAAATGGCGACCTGAGTTGCTGTCTGTTCTGAAGGTGTATTCTGAATGCCTCAGCTCATGATTTAGTATGTTTATGTGTCTTTTGAGAGACTTCTGAGGGGGTACAACAAGATGAAGCTCAGTGATGGTGTCTTTACGGTCTGGACCACTTCGATGCTGCTAGGTGTGTACACGTGGCACTTGGGCACACTTTGGCCTGTACTAGCTGTCATGGCGGGATGGGTAGCCCCCTTAGTGCACATTGGCGACGGTATCAAGAGGATTCAGATCTACCAGAGGACTTTGTCAAGTATCTCTGATGTCATATGGATGAGTATGGTTGATCTTGGACTGAGACTGTGTTTTGTGTCCTAGCAAGTGTTTGCTATGCTCTCTATGTGTTGTCCTCGACTTTTGTGTGTTTGGACTAGGCCTAGTATTTTTTTCTTTTGCTTTCGTGCAATGCCTGTATGGTGTCATATCAATCAATCAAATCAAATCACTTGGTCTGTGTGTCTGTGTGTCTGTTACTCAACATCTCACTTTATACGTGATTATTCCACAAACGATACTAACCTTCTCAGCGGCGGATGAAGGTCGAAAATTTTAAGCGATTTTCTCTGAAAATGCTTCGTTGCGAAGCTAAAGCGTTTCCTGTTGGTACGGCTAGGCCTACATGATAAGTCGGCCATTTTTTACTCCGCGGAAAACGCGCATGCGTATGAATCTGGACGAGGGTTACAGATACCAACATCGGCCAACATGGCGTGTGCAAGTGCTCTCTCCGAATAATGGAGCCTGCCTCGCTCGATGGAACCTGCTTCGCTCGCCCATTGACGAAAGGGATATTTCTCTGATCGCGATACGCATTCGATATCGACCGGAGGCAGAGCAGTCGTTAGGCCAGCGGTCCATTTCATTCAGATACAGGAAGTGCACGTAGAGCTACATTCCAGTGTGTAATTAACGCAATGAATACTTCCTGACTTTTCTACAAGCTAGCTCCAGCTAGCAATGGCAGAAACGAACCGGACTTGGGTCAGTGTGCGTAGAGGCACCTCTCTGCTGTTCACAAATCCACTTTGTATCCCGGTTTGAGAATGCCTTCCAGCGTTGTGGCCGTTTTTCGCGACCTCGTCGCGAGACGAGACTCGCGATATGTTGCCGCATATTTTAGTACATTTTTTTTTGACTACCCGAACCCTGGCGATATATATATGTACGGATAGCCCATGGATAGCTCTACAAAATATGTAAAAATCAAAAGGTTCCGCTCGGGCAGTTAGCGGGTACATGGGCTCAAAGTTGGGCTGAAATATTATGCTGCGGTTTACATAATTGGCATGTTTACTGGTGCGTTCTAACTTGGGAATGCTGTACAGAGAGATGCATGCACTGGCCACTTTGAAGGGTGAAATGAAAGGTAAAGTGATTTGAGTACCAAGAGTAAAGTAACTGACTTGGTTTGTATGCATTCAGGGCCCCCAAGTTGAAAGACAGACTATGTGATAGCTGATAGCTGATATTTGATGTTCTTGAGGCGAAATAGAGGGAAGTGAAAGTTGCTGAGAATCGAACCCAGGCCACCCGGCTTTTGCAACCAGTGCTCTGCTACTGAGCTATGACAACTGGACAACCACCAGCCCTCATAATCCTCTATATGTAACTGTACAGGTGGTACTGAAATGCCTCAGTCGCACACCCGGTTCATCTCAAACTCTATTCTAGCATGAGGCAAGAGTTGTAAGCAGCTGATAGTTAATCTCAGCTAGCACCCATCAATGTTTCACACATGCTGGATGGGACAAACAATCAGTGAGTAGCAATGTTAGCATCTGCTATGCCATAAGAAATGATACTGCAGATCCTGGGCTGGGGCAAGTGGAGCCGTTGCTAGTTATGACTAACTGGAATTCGAACGAAACCATGGAGCAAATCAGAGATTGTGTTCACCATTTACTCAAAAGGTGCATGTGGCTATAAAGAAGGTTGCAATAACAAGCACTGCTCCTGTGTTAGGACGGAAGGCACTGTGGTCCAAGATGCTCATGCTGTAATTGCAAGAACACCCAGTATATGACAACTAGTTCTGAAAGGAAGTGCAGGAGGATAACACTGTCAGGGAAGACTATAGAAGAGGATTTTAGTGCTACAGAAGAGCAAGAGGAGTGATAGGGGAGAGCAGGAGGAAGAGAGCCAAAAAGTCAAATCCCAGAATGTCCCAGGGCCAGCAAGTGAACAGCTACTGAAGAGAACTTCAAAGAATTTCTCCATGTCAGTAGCAGTGCCCACCCTCATCTAACAAATCACTGACATTGGTTGCACCCATCGGAGGACCACTCCAATACGAACGCTGGCCCTGGTCTCCAGCATGCATGTAGTGCACACCTGCAACAGGCAACCTGGAGTGTATAATGCACTCTGCCTAACTGTTTTGAGCTCACTCTGATACTGCCCTGCTTACTGGGTTAGATTGCAAAATTGTTATTTCCCAAACTTTGAAAAGAGGGGTGTGCAGGGCTGGCAAGTAGCAATGGCTCTGTGTGCCCCAGCCAGGATCTGCAGTACCATTTCTTATGGCACAGCAGATGCTAAGGTTGCTACTACTGATTGTTTATCCCACCCAGCATGTATGAAGCGTTAATGGGTGCTAGCTGAGCTTAACTATCAGCTATCACATAGCCTATCTTCCAAAATAGGGGCCCTGAATGCATACAAGCCAAGTCAGTTACTTTACTCTTGGTACTCAAATCACTTTACCTTTCATTTCACCCTTCACAGTGGCCAGTGCATCTCTCTGTACAGCATTCCCAGTTAGAACGCACCAGTAAACATGCCAATTATGTAAACCGCAGCATAATATTCCAGCCCAACTTTGAGCCCATGTACCCGCTAACTGCCCGAGCGGAACCTTTTGATTTTTACATATTTTGTAGAGCTATCCATGGGCTATCCGTACATATATATATCGCCAGGGTTCGGGTAGTCAAAAAAAAATGTACTAAAATATGCGGCAACATATCGCGAGTCTCGCCCCGCGACGAGTTCGCGAAAAACGGCCACAACGCTGGAAGGCATTCTCAAACCGGGATACAAAGTGGATTTGTGAACAGCAGAGAGGTGCCTCTACGCACATTGACCCAAGTCCGGTTCGTTTCTGCCATTGCTAGCTGGAGCTAGCTTGTAGAAAAGTCAGGAAGTATTCATTGCGTTAATTACACACTGGAATGTAGCTCTACGTGAACTTCCTGTATCTGAATAATTTCTATTGTTATTGGACCGCTGGCCTAACGGCTGAGAGAACTGCTGTGCTGAATGTTTCATCAGACTAGTATGGGGTGCCGTTTGTGTCAAAACTAACAATTCAGTCGATGCACATTTTACAAGTCGATGTGCATTTTCATGGCGACGATCCCGTCAAGCAGCCTTAGTTTTGAGGCGACGAATTTCAACTGAGGCGACGAATTTCAGCTGAAGCGACGAATATTAGCTGAAGCGACGAATTTCAACTGAGGCGACGAATTTCAACTGAGGCGACGAATTTTAGCTGAGGCGATGAATTTCAACTGAGGCGATGAATTTCAGCTGAAGCGACGAATTTCAGCGTTAGCCTCGCCTCGTTTCCAGGCCGCGTGGTCTGGGAACGCAGCTACCTCGTTGGGAGCTAGCCTCGTTCCCAGGCTCCTCCGCTCCGGAACACGATATTGAAGTTGTACATGCGGAGAGCCTGGTATTTATTCTCACGTGAGAACACTCAAAGATATAGAGGCCTTGCACCGGAAGTAAATTTGGAGGTGTGTCGGTAGCAACGGTTGCTATCCGCCATGTTTGAGGGCAAGCGCGTTCGCTGCCGTGCTCTAAATAGCGTATGAATATTGAATGGAGCGAAAGTCAGAATACTTTGCTAACCTTTCTGCTGATGCACGGGGAAGATATGAATGCAAAGTGATTTCTAGTGGCCTCAACACAGATCCATATGCGATTGATGATTGCTACTGGACAGAAGCGCCAGAGATTGTTCCTGATGTGCAATGGAGTGACATGATGCTCTATATGATAGCGACTCCTAGTCCATACACCCGTGAAGCGATCGAGGTAAAAACAAACGTGATTGGCAACTGAGTATTGTTATTATATATACAATACTTCAGGCTTGGAAGGGAATGCTTGATGGTGATAGTTTCATAAAGGCAGGATGGGTTCACAACTTGAGGCTCTACCAGTTCTCCAGTGCTGATGACTTGCGGTTTGTGGTCATGGGAAAGGTAAATGTAATACTGCATCATAAAGTAACATGGATGAATGTACTCTTATTCTTGTAGGTCAAGCATTCTCAGAGGATGTCTGCAACTCCCCTGTTACCTTGGGTGGTTATCGAGAGAAAGGGAGAGATACTAGCAGCTCATTGCACATGCATGGCTGGGTAGGCCGACGTAGTTTGATTGTAATCCCCTTATACATACTGTTTCTTTTTATTTATGCATATATAGACTTGGGGAAGCTTGCTCCCATATCACAGCAATTTTATCATGCTTGGTAAGAGCAACAGAAATACGAAAAAAATCTGGTACAGGTTCCTGTACTTCTCAAGAGTGTTCATGGCTTCCTCCTGCACGTAATGTAAGTTATAAATGCAATTACTAGTTGACAACTACAGTGAAGTAGTATTCAATATTTATTCATTTGCTGTAGGTTACCCCTGCCCCTGTTCGTGATATAAATTTTGTACGACCAGCCAACCGCATAATCATTAGCATAATCATTATTATGTCTGGTTTAATGAAATTATCACTAGCCGTTTGCATGCAGAGAAAGAAATTATTAATGTGTCCAAAAAATTATTCTTGGGGAACAACAGAAGGACAAAGATTTACAAATGCACAACATACTTTTACCATTTTATCAACAGTGCCTTTACTATCTGATAATAAAGCAATAGGGAGAATACTTAGCAGAATTGTATATTTTTGTTTCAACACTCCAATTACACGCTCTACATGAATACGTACAACTGATAATTCTCGGCTCCAGTCAACGTTTACTTTTTCCAACTGCTTCTTGCCTTTAGTAAAGGGGGGTGTTTTTATTTCGGCCATTGCCATTCGAGCATATTCATCACAGGTGAATCCTCTATCAGCCAAAATGATATCTCCTACACAAAAAAATATATTTGCAGTCACAAAAACCCAGCATATTATATCAATACACTTACCAGGAAGAAGATGCTGTAGGAGAGATGACTGCTCAACAATTTCTTTGTCTGACATCCGTCCACCAACACACTCCGATATATATGATATTGTACCTTGAGGAGTTATCCCAATCAAAAACTTTATTGTTGAGTGATGTTTGTAATTACTCCACACTTGCGCACGTGCAAGTAAATCTGATGGACACTCTATGAAGATTTCACTACAGTCTATAATAACACAACACTGTTTGAAAAATTTACGAAATGACATTGGCATTGTCAGGCGTAAGGTCTCTCTATCAGGCCACTTAATCAAATGGGCTGTCCTCACAAAAGTAACATCCAAAACACGATGAAAATTTCTTGACACAGTTGATGCATGGACTCCAAATCGATATCCTATGTCTTCATCAAACAAATTAAGACGTAGCTTTAGAATGAACATTAAAAACATAGAAATCTTTGATAGCTTGGGGCTTTCATTTAGCGCTGGTGCAATTAAGTTAAAGAGTGCACTGAAGACGCACCATTCTGGTATTCCTATAAAAGTAAGATAATAATTTTATCAATTTCTAATTATGACATAATTTAAAGTGGTAATTAACTTACCGGTATAAAACTTCAGTTTCTGCTCATCATTCTGCAGTGATTCGACACAAAAGGATGCTCTTTCAGCTTGTAGCTTGGCCTCGGATGTTTCAGTTTGAAGGCGCTGATTGTCTTTTTTCAGTTGCTGTAACTCTGCTTCCATTCTGGTGACTTCAAACATACCAACATCTGTTTGACAAGTGACATCAACCATATTCACATGTATATCTGTCTGACAGGCAACACCTGTCTCCAGGTCTTCATGATCTGCAGCATCTTCTGCAGCATCCATTTTTCTCTTCTTTCGCAGCTGCAGTCGAGTGTAACGCTCCTGATCTGGGGTGTGGTAAGTCTCATACCCCATCTTCAAACTTGGTACCCAGTCGGGATTAGTGCTGTCATACAAGAGAGCTGGCCTCCCTATGTATTATTAGACTGAGAATTAATACTTACTACTATTTTTCATACCTATCTAAAACTTACCAGACAAGAAGTGCTCAGAACACACACGAGACGATTTTGATGGTGTCCAATCTTTTCTGTTAATGCTCGAGATCCATGCTTGGCGCCTCTTCAAGGATAAATCCTTGGTTTTTGTTCCCTGGGACTCTATAACAGCTGGTATACTGAAAAAAGAGACGCCTTCATCACGGCCTCGACGTTTCGTACACTTGAAAACGCAACAGCTATTAACCATGATCCTTCGCTGACCTCGCTGCCCTCAAAGATGGCGACTTCCGCTCTATGACACGCGATGACGTCACGTGCAAGGCCTCTATAGTCTCGCAGTTGGATCTGGCCACGCGAGACCTAAAGCGTATCCTTGCGAGCTGTATTTAACCTCGGATTGTGGGTCGCGCTGCTGTTGTCAGGTCCATGCATGTTCCCGGCTGCCAGTTGTAGTGCTGTGAACTTAGCAACTAAAAATCGCAGACACCTTGCCCGCACACCACTTTGAAAGCGCATGTACGAGGGGGGGACATTATTCACTGGTGAATAATGTCCGGGGGGACAGTATTCACTCAGACAACGTCATGCTTACGTAGAAAAGATACCAGGCTCTCCACGCGTGTACAATTCGCGTTCCGGGAGAGCCTGGGAACGAGGCTAAAACGAGACATTATTGCGTGGTTTCGTTCCCAGGCTCCTTAATCCGGACGTGGACATGGCATTCCGGAGCAGGCCCAACTTTATGGTGGCCCAGTAGTGCACTCCGACGTCGCGTCCGCAGCGGGACCGCCCGTGTTCCGCATTATGTCCGCAATGTTTCCGCAGCATCTCCGCAGTGTTACCGCCTTGAAGCTTAGTCCCCGCACTGTTCCCGCGGTCTTTCCGCACCGTTCCCGCAGCCTTTCCGCATTGCATGTTTCCGCAGTTCTAGGATCTTTTTGAATTTCTTCAAATGCTTGCCAGTGTCACCGTAGATAACAGAGCGGGGTTTCCCCCTCTATTGGCTATGGTGTCACGTGATTATATATCTGAAGAGCATAGCTTAGCCAAAGAGAGTTTGATAGCGAGAGTTGTGATGAGTTGTAATTGTGGTGCTGCAACTTGAGATCGCATGCTAATATACTGTAGCGTCGGTCCGAGCTTCCAGCTACAATTATGCCGAAGTTCCAGCTTCGCAACGCCCGCACTCGCGCTGAGTTACTCAGAAGGGCAGGTTCAATAGAATTGTGACACAGCCAGAGGTTACAAGAGACATTTTATAGGGTGCTGCTAATATTCCAGGCGGACAATACATACAACAGAAAGACAATTGGTGCATGTAAGAAGTGTTCCAATTAAGTCAGTCGTGGCGCCATTTAATCCAAAAGTACATCACACCAATTATAGCCGCTGTCTGCTACACTGTCCCCCTCTCAGAGCCATACGTCCCGGATGGTTTACAAATGCTGTCCATATCGATTGGGGGTTTGCCTATGACAATGGCTCCAATACATGCAGTTCTGTCTCCATGACTTCCAGATTATTGCACACTGACTTTGCCTTGGGTTTGTGAGAATCTACCCACATTCTTCCAACAAGCACGCCCTGTAGTGCAGAAGTGGTGTTCAGTCTATGGAGTTCCTTTGCTCCACCTGACTGTAACTCAGCTACCTTCGCAACACACTCAGAATGAGGGGGTAGGCTGACGGTAGTATCCAAGACAGTACGGTAGGCTTTCACTTGTGCTAAGCTGCAGCTGCCCATCTTCTGCAGAGGAATCTCTTCACCACTGATGTGCAGAACATTGTCTCCAAAATCCACCATACATCCATGAAGCTCCAGAAAATCCAACCCCAAGATGCATTCATCTTGGATGTCTGCAACCCACATGGGATGCACACCTTCTTGTGATCCAATCTTTACGCAAAGGTCACCCTTTCCCTGGATGGGCACCTTCTCCCCAGTAACAGTGCGGATAGACTGGCTCACAGGTTGGATGAGGGTCTGCTTTTGCTTGGACAGAACATCTGGTCGGATAATGGAAATGTTGCTCCCAGTGTCAATGGTGAGATGACAAGGGTGGTCCTCCACACTTCCTACAGCGAATGGATTCTCTGCTCCATGCACAACACTAGTTGTCAAATTCTCAGTTGGGGTTGAGATTTGCCTTGATAGTTTCTCTGATTCTGCTCTAGGGGGTGTACTCTTGTTGGTTCCTTTCTTGCAATTTCTCCTGATATGCCCAGCTTCACCACAACTCCAACAGGTTAACTGCTTCCGCGATTGAGGAGATCTCCGGGAGTTTCTCTTGGTAGGGCTTCTCTGTCCCTGTGACTTCATGCACTCTTGAAACAATTGCTGCATCCTGTTTACACACTGCTGCAACTCCTCCAGAACGTCGTAACTCACTCCGGAAGGCCTGGTCCTTCTCCACGGCCTTGACTGTGTATAGCCACTTTCGCAGTCGAGTTGCGCTGAACGGACTGGTATTGCACGATGCCTGCTTGCCAACTGATAGGACTCGAGCTCTAACGCAGCCTCCAGTGCTTGCTGCAGTGTCTCAGGACGGTTCTGCCGTATCCTCATGCAGCTTCGTGTCCTCATCAGTCAACGAGTCGATAAACTGATCCTTCGCCAGTAATTCCAACATCGCTGGCGCCGCATCCGGGTAAGCCAGTCGTGCGAGTCGCTCAATGTCCTCCATGAGCTCGGCAAGAGACTCCTCTCGCTTTCGGGTTCGGTTCCTGAGCTTCATTCTGTGGAGTTCTGCTTGGTGCGCCGTCCCAAAACGATTCTCTAGAGCTGTCACCAGTGCCCTGTAGTCGCTTCGACGATCCGCGGGTAGGTTCGACAAAACCGTTGATGCCGCTCCTCTCAGACTCACAGCCAGTAGCGTCGCTTTCTCCATCTCCGTCCAGTGGTTTAGCTGCGCCAACATCTCGAACTGCGTGATGTAAGCGTCCCACGATGAACGACCATCATACAGAGGAGGCCGCTGTGTGGCACCAGCTCTGGACACGCTTCCATCTGTACCTGTAGGGAGAGGAGTCATAGAGGGAATAAATTCAGCTGCTGATGGTCGCAAAGGAACAAAAGGCCCTGTCTCAGCCCTCGGCTCTCTCCTCCGCTCCTCTTCAGAGCTCCGCAGCTCCCGGAGTTCAGTCCGCAACTCTTCCTGTAGCTCTTTCCGCAGAGACGCCTGACCCGCTTGCAATTTCTCAGTCAATTCTCGGTGCATCCCTTCCAGTGATGCTTCGGTAGCCAGGAATCGTCCCTCCATGGCACCCTTTGTCTGCTCGAGGTCATCTTTGAGAGCGCCCATCTGCTCCTCGGCCTCGCGTTGCTGCTTCATGAGCAGTTTTCCCTGTTGCTGCTGTTCCTCCAACAGGCGACCAAACTGTTCCTCCTGCCTTTGTTGCTGTTCCTGAGCAAGCTGTTCTTGGCGCTGTTGCCGCAGTTCCATCATGCTCAGGAGTCTCGCCAGCTGCTCCTCCAGCTCCTGCTGTTTGGCGGACGCTGTTGTGGACATTTCGGCATCCCACTCCTGACACCAATTGTAGCGTCGGTCCGAGCTTCCAGCTACAATTATGCCGAAGTTCCAGCTTCGCAACGCCCGCACTCGCGCTGAGTTACTCAGAAGGGCAGGTTCAATAGAATTGTGACACAGCCAGAGGTTACAAGAGACATTTTATAGGGTGCTGCTAATATTCCAGGCGGACAATACATACAACAGAAAGACAATTGGTGCATGTAAGAAGTGTTCCAATTAAGTCAGTCGTGGCGCCATTTAATCCAAAAGTACATCACACCAATTATAGCCGCTGTCTGCTACAATACGGTTGTTGACAGATTACTTCTATATTCATGGGCGTGACGGTCGTATCAGCTGAGGATATTCATTGGAGAGTTCATAGCATTAAAAAAAGTATACAATTAAGTTGTGTGCATGGTCTTATGTGCCAACTGCATGCAACAGTCATGAGGATGATACCTACCGTATATGGCCCACCAAGGCATAATATGGTACACATAGTTAACTTCAAATGAATATGTATGAGGCTATGTTGCATGTGTGTTGAAAAGACATTATGATCTGGCATTCACATCCACATACTACAGAAGCAGTTGTTTTTGTACTATAATAGCCTGGGTGTGTCAATACATTTCCATTTAGCTGAACCAAGAGTGCCGGCATGATGACATCATTAATCTATGCATGCATCTTATGACTGCATGTCTTCCATGCTATATATGCAGGAGCTGCTGAACATGCTGTGTGGGTACAAGCGGTGAAGAAAGCAACTCCACCTTTGATTCATCCCCATTTCAATGAACATGCCTCAATTGAACTCCATGTCCTTATAAATTCACACATTGAAGCATGCATGTCTTAAAATTGTGTTAATGCATGATACTGGTAAATAAACTGATCATGAAAAGCTTTTATATGAAGCATTTGGGGCAACTAATTACAAACTGGACAGTAGTGTGCATGATGGATGTATAAAGTTGAATGAAATGACAAAGAATAAAAGTTGATAGTCATGCATGCAGTCATCATGTTGACTGCATGTAATTTCCATCACTTGCTTGAAAGAAATAACCAGTGAGTATACATAAATACCAAGCAAACACTACAGAATTTATTAGTGAAAGTATACAGGTAAACTAACTAGCAACACCATAGCTGAATACATCACTAGTACTCTTCGGGTCGCTCAGAGTCTCGGCCACAGTCTTCTCACTCAAATGAACCTGCCTAAACAAGAGAAACGCTCTGCTGTGTAGCTATACTGCAGTTCCTGACTAAAAGAAGACTGCGGAAGTACTGCGGCAACAGTGCGGAGACACCGCGGAAACAATGCGGAAAGACTGCGGAGATGCTGCGGAAACGGTGCGGAAAGACTACGGAGTAGTAACAATGCGGAAATACCGCGGGAACAATGCGGAAAGATTGCGGAGATATTGCGGAAACGGTGCGGAAAGACTACGGGAGTAGTGCGGACATAGTGCGGACAAAATGCGGAGCAACTGCGTTTCCGCTACGGACGCGACGTCGGAGTGCACTACTGGGCCACCATACAACTTGCCTTGTTCCCAGGCTCTCCGGAACGCGAAATGTACACGCGCGGAGAGCCTCATCCGTATAGCTCCAAATTTTCACGGCACAATATTTTCGTGAATTTCGCAATTAACCTCAAGATCCCGAAAATTTTGTTCACGAAATAATTTGAACGCGTGTCACGAGGTGGCCTATATATCTGCACACTACATGTCTCACGGCTCCTCTGTCTTTGCTTGTCTGTTAGATGCCAGCAAAGCATTTGATCTTGTTGATCATTCGTTGCTGTTTCAGCAGCTACTACAGCGAAGGACTCCCAGTTTTTTAGTTCGCTTCCTCATCAGCTGGTATAGCTCTCAATCTTGTAGTGTTTCTTGGGATGGTGCCAGCTCTGATTCTTTTAATGTGTCTAACGGCGTTCGTCAGGGAGGAGTTCTGTCCCCTGTGTTGTTTACTATATACATGGATATCTTATTGAATAAGCTTAAAGAGTGTGGAGTTGGCTGTTACTGGGATGGTTTGTTTGTTGGCGCTCTCTGTTATGCTGATGATTTGATCTTGTTGGCTCCATGTCCTTCTGCTTTACGCACTATGCTCAGTCTATGTGAGTCCTTTGCCAATCCCTATGGTCTCAAATTTAATGCTGGTAAAACTCAACTCATTCGTTTTGGTTTATCTCCTTCTGACAAGTGCACAACTGCTATCTATTTTTGTGGTGAACTTTTAGCGTTCCTCAATTCTGTCTGTCATCTAGGTCACATTCTGTCTTACAATCTCTCAGACGATGATATTGTTTTTAAGTCCCGGGACTTGCTTAAAAAGGCTAATCTTTTGTTCTGCAACTTTAAGTTCTGCAATCCTCACACCTTAATGTTTTTGTTTCGCTCACATTGTCTCTCCTTGTATGGATGCTCTCTGTGGCGGCTAGACTCCCCATCTATGAACCTGATTGAAGTTGCCTTCAATAAAATTTTGAGGCGTATTTGGAAACTTCCGTCTAATTCTCATACTAGAATAGTTCATAGTACTGCCCGTCTGTTGAGTCTCTTCAATGTTGTCTTTGCTCGTTCTTTATCCTTGTTATCTTCTGCTCTGTCCTGTCCTTCGTTCCCCGTTTCTTTTATCTATCGTGTTTCTTCCAACCTTGTGTATACTCCGTGTGGGTTCAACCGTCTCCGTGGACATAACTATAAGAAGACTTATTATCCTGAAGACCTTTTTTGTGCTAACATCTAGCAGTGACTTTGAATATGTAATTTCTGTTATCTCTTCACACTAACTTAATTTACATTTTAATTTAGTTGTTTGTCTCTTACACCTATGTTGGTGTGTTTTCTCAATTATGATAATAATAATAATAATAATAATAGCGCGCTCGCTGAAAAATGGGCGGGGCAAAATTGAATCACCAAAATTTAAAGTGATCACGAAATTTTATCACGAAAATTTACTTTAACGCTAATTTGGTGAGATTCACGAACTTTTTGAACCACGGAGCTATACGGTATCGTTTACGTAAGCATGAAGTAATCGAAATAGGACTAAAACAGAAAGGCAACGTTTTGCGCGTTGTTCAACCAACTATGCGTTCAACGCTCGGTGTGTATGATATTCGATCCCCGATAACTAGATACATGTAGTACGTTGGCTGCTTGACGGGATCGTCGCCATGAAAATGCACATCGACTTGTAAAATGTGCATTTTGACACAAACGGCACCCCATAGACTTGTGGCAGCTAGATGTGTACACATGGCAGGCGAGACAAATACTCGTCACAGAGTCGTGCCCACCTGTCATGCCGTGGGATGGGTAGCCCCTTTGGTACATGTTGCCGACAGCCATGGGTCTGGCTGGAGCCGAAGTGCTGGAGTTACATTTGTCCTCAACCAAAGTTATGTGTGTAACCTTGCTCGCCTATTGACGATAGGATATCTCTCCAAATCACAAGACTCACTTGATATTGACCAGAGGCAGAGAACTGCTGTGCTGAAATGTTTCATCAGACTTGTGGCGGCTAGATGTGTACACATGGCAGGCGAGACAAATGCTCGTCACAGAGTCGTGCCCACCTGTCATGCCGTGGGATGGGTAGCCCCTTTGGTACATGTTGCCGACAGCCATGGGTCTGGCTGGAGCCGAAGTGCTGGAGTTACATTTAGCCCCAACTAAAGTTTTGTGTGTATATATATAACTATTCATGTTTGTGTGTGTGTCTTTGTTCTGTAAATTACGCGCATACCTACCGGTCAGTCGCAAATGAACCTTTGAACCTTTGACCACGTGGCTAGCGGCGATTTTGTTCTTGGGAGAGACGTTCTTTGCGAGTTCGATTATTGGCCATTGGCAGTAAGTATGCCTCCAACAAAGGTATGCCCGCAGTGTAAAGCTGCTGTACCTGTAAGACGGAAGACATGTGAACGCTGTGATCATGTCTTTCGATCCAAACGAAAAGCAGAGTGTAATTTGCGAGAGAGAGCTATGAAACGTATGAGATCAGTAGAATCAGATAGTGTGAAATCAGCTAGGAAAGCTAAAGATAAGTTGCACAAGGTCTGTGAAAGAGCATCAGAAACTCGTGAGCGAACTTTGTATAGGCAGGAACAAAACAGAATGCACAAAGCAAGCATGAGAGAGTCTGAAACCTTTGAGCAAACTTGCATAGGCAGGAACAAAACAGAATGTGTATGGCAAGCATGAGAGAGTCTGCTGCGCCGAGGGTTTGGCACTTCATTTTTTTGTGTACACAATCACCGTTATGGTTTATCAATTTTTGTTGCAAACAACATGACATTGCACTAATAATGATATAAAGGTGATGACATAATATTTCCTGTTTACATGAGAGCTTACATTGGAGTTTCTATCGACCAAATAAGCTTCAAATGGTGTATGGTGGTAGTTTTTTTTACACATTGCCAGTGAGTTAGTGGATGTTGGTTGGTTCAGTTTTTCCATTAGGGCTGTGTCATTGCTATCTTAACACCATTGTTGGTAGCCACAAAAGTTTTCCATTTTTGCTATGACATCATGGGCTGAAGTTGCAAGGCCTAAAATTTAAAGATCACATGAATCATTCCATTTTCTCTGAAAGTTTCTACTCCAGGTTGCTGAACGTCGTGCTGGCTAGAAAAGTCTATATTTGCATCATCATTGTCTCTGGCAGGTCGTGTAGTGGAGACAACTGTGGCAAATGCTTCCCATTCTTGCTTACCTGGGTAACCTCGTTCCTAGTCTCGTTCCCAGACCGCATTTTGCGCGCGCGCCCGCCGGAAAAAAGGGTCTGGTATTCCGTTTTCGTTCAAGTGCGCCGGTAGTCTCGTCCCCAGACCCCACCCTCTCCCGAGGAGAAACGGTCTGGTGAACCAAGTCGAATTTCTTGGGCTAGCGCACACTTTTGCAACATTGTAACCTAGCAACGATCAAAACATTTTGCGGCCAACCCGCTCAAAAAAGGTACGGATACTCGAATGGAGATTAACAAATTTTACTGTTGTAAGGGAAGTGCTACGTAATAATTACCGATCTCGCGATCTCATTGGTCATTACCCGTTTTGGGTAATAAGCCCAAGAAATTCGACTTCGTTCACCAGACCGTTTCTCGCCGGGAGGCGCGCGCGGGCGGGGCACGAGACTAGTGCGCCGGAATGCTGGCGCATTGTTCTTTTCTAATTTAACGCTTGACGTCATCGAAGATTGCATTCCACATTGCGTGCCAACGATCTACTAGCGAAATGGACATTGATCGGGCAACCCTAGCTGCCGTGAGTAGACTAGGCTATTGTGAAAGGAGCACGAGTAGGCTGTCTAGGAGTTTGCTGTTTACTAGAGCGCTTTTGAATTTACAATCCAGTTCACGTGACGTCACGGTAGTTTCAAAATATTGGAACCAAAACGGTATAGGCAGTTCACCAGACTACTTTCCCGCTCGGCGAAAAGTTGTCTGGGCACGAGACTACCTCGTTCCCTGGCTCTCCCCCTTCTTAGTGGGGAAAGCCTGGGAACGAGGCTACACCTAGGTACAGTTCACTGAAATCACACAGCTATTGCTTGAATTCTTTGTTATTAAAGATCACCTGACGGATGGCGTCCTTTTCCTCCTTGACGACGGCTTCTCTTGCGGTCACGGAAGCCATGTACGCTAATATGATATTGGAAGCCCTACATACTTCGTGCGACAAAGCACGGCGCGCGGGTGATTCTCTTGCGGTCACGGAAGCCATGCGATATTGGAAGCCCTACATACTTCATGCGACCAAGCGCGGCGCGCGGGTGACGGTCGTACGATAATCATATATGAAATCGCCCAGTTGTACCGGGGCTCGCTCAGGCTCGCCCCAATTACGTAATTTCAAACACAATCGCGCATGCGCAGTTTAATTGTCATGTATGCTAAGCTTTGTTGTTTCTCAGACATAAAAACCTCAGGTGGGCCAGTTATGGCCTCCCTGTAGCTAGGAGTAAAAACCTGACGAAAGGGCCGAAAGATTCACCCGCGTCGATATCATAGCCAGCTACATACGATGGCGAAGACTTCTCTAGAACGGATACTTCGCTCTGCAATTCCTCCCGGAAAACGTTACATGCTAGATCTCAAGGTGGAAAACGATGCCCATCTCGCCGAGATTGCCACATCCATTTTCATTGATGGGAAATCCCTCGCACGACTGCTCGGTATCGTTCCGCTAAAACCAGAGGAGCAGGAGGATGTTGGTAAAGATAGGTACGTTATTGCATGCAAAATGACATCAATATATAATTTACTATACCTACGTACACCCTTTGAAGAGTGTCAATTTTGTGAATCCACCCCAAGGGCAAGTCGCGCTTGCTTTTTTTTTGTTTGTTTGTTTGTTTGTTTTTCGAGCATAACCGCACCCCAAGTAGAAAGAAAACGGTGACTGGGGTGCAGCTGGTAACTGCATTCTAAGTGCAAAGTATCGGGTATAGACGTAGCCTCGTCCCCAGGCCCGTTCTAAAAATCGGAGAAGAGGGCCTGGTATCCACTGTTTGCGCATGCGCTTAATTTCCCGACATTCCGGGAATTCCGGATAATACCGTGTTACCTCCGCGTGCTGTGACGTCAGGTACGTGTATTTTGCCGTATATTTAATCGTACACTGCTGACAATGGCTGCAAGGCCTTGATTCTGCCGTGTTGTATGCCTTCCTGCGACTTCGAGGCGAAGCAACGGCGCTAAAACACGACAAGAAAGCATCTATGAAGCATTTATGCTTGTATCTTATAGGTTTTGGCAAGTTATAATTCGTGTTACGAAGTTATAGCTTACATTTGTAGTGTCAAGATGGTACTGCGTCGACAGCGCAGTTCAAGCGATAAGCGCTGGGGTCAGAAGGCCTGGGCAAAGGGCTAGGATAGGAGAGCAGCGCTCGCCTCTTTGGTGTTATACTATAAAAGCCCATATGCCATATATGAACGTCATAGTTCATAACCACATGATGTTGGCCGTCATTTGACACATCCTTGCACAATTTCACGTGAGCTGTACGCACTAATTAAGTGCATGCGCGAACAGTGGATACCAGGCCCTCTTCTCCGATTTTTCGAACGGGCCTGGGGACGAGGCTAGTATAGATGGTGTGCCTCTACGATCCAGGGGGCGTGGCTTCAGACTTAAAATGTTGCTATGGTGATACCAATTTTATATGACAATCCTGATAGTCAGAATGACTCAACTCTGAAATACGGAAGCTATTAGCCTTATGGTTGATTTTTTAAAAATTGTCAAACTGTGACTTTAAGTATGGAGTTCTATGGTGTGTGGCAAAAAGTTGCCACACGCCATAGAACTCCATACTTAAGAACAAAAGTTGCATTCATTTTTTTCTGTGTAAATCGAGCATAACTGTACCCCAAGATGCTCCTAAGGGGTTAGTTCTGCAGGTTTACCTCTAACACTTAAAGAGTTCACTGCTACTGACCTGAAGTAGAAGGCTTTAGATAGAGATCAGGATTTTGTGCTGCAAATTTACCTGAAGTAGAAAGCCTTAGAGTTCGGAGCTTTGTGGCTTCTTAAAAAAGGCTATACTCTCAAGGGAGGAGCCAGACACCAGTTTATCAATCGTGAATGGCAAGGCACGCCTTCACCTGCACTTGTGCGCGCGTGCGTAATAATACAGACGGCGATAAATTTATGATGGGTTTTGGTATAGCTTTGTGCTATAGTAATAGTTGTACCATATAGCGAGTTTCTTTTCATTTGAGGGTGGTGAATATTTAAGGAAGATCTGCTTGAGGAAATACAGTAAGTAATTCCTGCCAGTACTCAATGCATGGAGTCTTGTTCCTTGACCTCATTTTTTGCAGACCTTTTCAGGTTGGTTGAGGGATGCTGCAGAGTAGCAAATCACTCAAGCATGCCTAATTAAATAATGGCAAGCGGTACATCAAACACAACACTTGTCATTATTTAATTAGCACGCATGAGTGATTTGCTACTCTGCAGCTATGCCAACCTGAAAAGGTCTGTATCACAGGAAGTTTGGCATATGGAAAATTTCTCCAGGAAATATTGTACTTCTTGGGAATCGTGCACACCCATTCTATACGGAATCATGTCTGCAACAGAACCATAAATATTCCACTCCTCATTACACCCCAAGATGCGAATTAAAAGATCCATGTAATATAATTTAATATAATACACAAGCCAGAAGAAGCGCTGGACATCCAATCTGATATTCGTTAATGGCATGGTGTACTTACCCCAGGAATGAAACTTTGGTACACCAACAATTCTCCCTTCACCAGCTACACCACCGTCACCCCTCACAGCGACTTCCGAAGCGATTTTCCCACTTATGTGACGTCACGCATTCAATATGCCTACGTATAAAATCATTGCTATGTGTATTGAGCACGCTACCGTGCTTCAGGCTAATATTACGTGCGTAATACGCAAGTATAAAGCAGCACAAGTAACAATGCCAACGGCAACAAATGAGTGCTACTTTTTCCAGTCTATGGTGGTGATAATAATTTTAGTATATGAACCTCATTGCACATTCAGACATATAGCATGTCACTTGTAGTACCTGATAAACAGGTTCTCATCTCATGTGACTTGTAGTACATGCCAATTACATTTTCTTACAAATTGCATGTACCTGCAAGGCTTCCCACTGACTCTTCTGCATTCTCATGAATATAAGTACAGAGTTTCATTTAGAAAATTTTCAAGGGGGGTGGGGAACAATGTATACTGAAGGAAGGGTGGGGGGGGCAAGAAAGTAAAAGTGTTTTGTAGACATACCAATGTGTAGGAGGGATTGGGGGCAGGAAAATCTTGATTTTCAGGCTTCATAAGGTGGGCCCCTTTTGACCAAGTTTAGTGGGGGGAGCTTAAGTTGATGAAATCACAACAAACTGTCTGAAAAGGATATTGAGGAGATTTGCTGCTGTCTGTATTTATACAAGAGCACAGCACAAGTAACAATGCCAATGGCAACAAATGAGTGATGATTTTTACGGTACAGTTTGGTACTTTGGTGATAGTGGAATGTTTACAAACTCAGTGCATGACTTGTTAGTACAAGCCTGAGCGAGACCCACATGGGTTTTGAATCACATCGAGCCCATGTGTTGGTCTGTCATTTTATAGGCATTATGGTGTTAGTGGTAGTGGTTGCATTGAGTGGGTCACTATCTATCAGAGTAGCCTCGTTCCCAGGCACCGCCCAGCTTTCCATCGCTTACAGTACGGAAAAGCGGGAGAGGGCCTGGTATCTTTTCTCACGTGAGTGACGTCAGGATAGGAAGGATGGTAGAAAGGGTTTAATTGTGTGCGGGCGCAGCGGGCCCAGAACAGCGAAAAGAGCCAAGGTACCAGTTAACTTACCACACGTATCTAGCTAGCGGGAGGCGACTGTCTTACACACCAAGCGTTGAGCGTGTAGTCGGTTTAAAATACACGAAATGCAGCCTGTTAGTTCTGCCAAATTTCGCCATTTTCCCATTACGTCATGCTCACATGAGAAAAGATACCAGGCTCTCCACGGCTTTTCCGTACTGTAAGCGACGGAAAGCTGGGCGGGGCCTGGGAACGAGGCTATATCAGAGAGTGATTGCATTAAAAAAAAACCTTAGAGGAAGCTCTATCTAACAATCATACAGTAGCAGGCATTTGCCTGCTAAAAGGCTTCCTGATGCCTTGTATTATAAGTAGTACAAGTTTGCTGTCATTTCATTGGGCCAAATTATGTACTACACTACAGTGGGTGTAACTAATCACTGGACTGAAGTGACTGGACTGGACTGGACTGGACTGGATTCACGAAAACGTCAGAAATAAGTAAACCACCAGAAACAAAATTAAGCACACGCAAAAATCAAACACGATGGAACATAGAACTTCCAGGAAATGTTACTTGACCAACAGTAGTCTCGCCAGTCTGGCTGCAGAAGACTAAAACAACAGCTATTCTAGCCTTGTTCCCAAGCCCTGCCCAGCTTTCCGTTGCTTGCAGTATGCGTGTCACCCATGCATGGAGAGCCTAGGAAGGCGGCTACTTCTGTCCGTGTGCCTCTACCATTTTCATTCTAGGTTGTGTGTACAAGAGCAGTGGTAATTGGGGCGAGCCTGAGCGAGCCCCACACTAGCGTGACTGCATTGCACACGTGCGTGTGTATGCTTGCTTGCTTGCTTGCTTGCTTGCTTGCTTGCTTGTTTGTTTGCTTGCGGCCATATACCGTACATTTTAAATGAGCGCATTTAAATATTTCACGAAGACTGAACGTCCTCGGATAGTCTCGTGTCCAGCCTGCTGCCAGAGTGCAACGTCGGCGTGAAAGAAACCCGGAGTGAAGATGACTCAAGTTAACGCACGCGTGGCCACTTCAGACCAGGACAGACAAGGGCAGGCTGCTCACAGACGGTACAAATTACGCACAGTAGTTGAGTTTGCATAATCGACACTCGAAGAGATTCACTGAGCTCATAACTTCAGTATAAAGTTTAGTCCAAGCGTGTGTGTAGCCGTAGTAGCTTCCTTGACCGGATAAATGGCTGCAATTTGCAGCATGTATGATCATCTATATCTGGTGAGAGCTATACTGCTTGGCTACATGAAGCCAGTATTCCTTACCACGCTCATGGAACAGCAGACATGCAGTGACGAATCCTGCTGTTACTAACAGTGCATGGTTTGTGTGCCACACATGGCAAACCATTAAATCGGCAATGCATTGCTCGCTCAGGCTCGCCCCACGATGATGCATGAATCATCTTACTAGTCTAGACTGTGTGCATGCCGAGGGGCTTGCATGAATACTCTTCCCATTGTACTCTACTCGCTTGGTCAAGGGTCCAGGGATGAAAATAACAGTCAGCCATTGGCCAAAATCCGCTTATATAGCTAGGTTGGCAGCCCATTCCACTCACTCAGGTGCATTAAGGCGTGACTAAATGGTTTTACGTAATGCGGAGAAGATTACGGAAGTGTATTATTGATCCGCGGAAACTAGCGATCGATGTAGCTAAGTTCAGTGCCTGTTTCTGTCATCAAAGTATCGACCATCCAGTGTGTAAGTCGCTAGTTGGCACCTACGATGGAGGGTATTTCAGTGTGGAAAAGAACAGTATTGAGTTGCGGAGCCAGCACTACCCTTCGTGAAAGTGACGCTTACCCGGAGCAGTTCCACAACGAAAAATCCAAGTTTACTGCATTGGTTGGTTTCACTGTCGTATGTTCTTACAGAATCTCCTTGGGGAACACGAAGGATGAAGATTTGAAAGAGCTATGGCGTGATTTGTCATCGAAAAATGCAAATTTAGTGAGTCAGTGAGACACAAACTCTTGTATTTTCCCTACAGGTAGAAATTTCTGGATCCCCATTGGGATCTAGTTACTACTGTTGTTGCTCTTGGCTGTAGCAAAAGTAGAGGCCCCGGCACTAGTGGGAACTGCTCCGGGTTTTGCAATCTTTCCGACGACATATTTTCTCTTCACTTAGGAGCAGGATGTGGGCGTGGTCAAAAATGACGTCATAATTAGATAGAGTTTGATGGCAAGTAAGCTCTCACCAAGTATCAAGATCTTAGTATGAATCCAGTGTGACTTACACTGCCTCACAGTTTAAGTACAGTAGTCATGCCTTAATGCACCTGAGCAGCGATTGGTCCTTCTGGCCGGACAAGAGATGCGCATGCACTTGTGACAATCAAATTGTCGCTGCATGTAGAAAAATGGGATCGAGTGATGGCTCGAAAACGAAGCGATTGAAAAGGCAAGTGTCGAAGGAGACATTCCACAAGTGGCAACGGACTTACGAGAGCTCGCATCAGTCCATGGCGTAGCTACATGCTGATATGGATGACCAAGACAAGTCCATTGTGTTGACGCTTTGGTGTGTTGTTTGTCGAAGGTACGAGACTAGGACGTGTGGGCTCAAAACTTCTCCAGGGCATGGATCGATGGTTCTAGCAACCATAAGACGAGCAATATCACAGACCATGCCAATAATGAGCAGCACAAATTGGCCATGATGTATACATAATAACTAGTGTAAATGTAGAACATTGTGGGGTGAGCCTGAGTGAGCAAAGCAGAGCAGCGTTCTTTGGCTAACCGAACGTCACCTGAGTCTTATTACCAGGTTACAGCATACAGGTCATGCATGTCTCCGAACACACTGTCATGCACAGTTCTTACACAAATAGGAGAGGCCTCGAAATGTCGCTACGGATGATCAATACACCGTCAGCTATTCAAATTACACAGTTCATACTTTATTGACTTATAAGAGGCTGCTTCTCTTGTCATTATTATTATTATTGACTCCGAACACACTGTCATGCATAGTTCTTACACCGTCAGCTATTTAACTGTCAGCCGCCATCTGCGTTCTGTAAGTAGCCACGCTTGTCTTCACAACTTGCAGCCCTTGTACAGTAAACTTTCATGCTCCAGCTATATACTCCTCCCAAGTGTCTCTCTTCGCCGTCTTCGCCCATTGGAAAGTCAGAGCGAAAATGTTACTTACAGACCGCACGCGTCGCACGGTTGCGTTAAATTACAGTCTAGGCAAACATACGGAATACGTACGACAGATATATAATAATAATATATGAAATTCCACCGTTCGACTTGCTAGTGTGGGGCTTGCTCAGGCTCGCCCCAATTATCATGTCAGGACAACATTCAGTGATGGCAGACCAAGTTGCATTGTGGTCTGACAAAGTTCAGGCTGCTATCAAAAAGTTATTTTCATCCCTGAGGGTCACCATGCAGGTTCACCCCAGTGAGTCACTTGCTAGAGAAAGCATTTACTCACAGCCAGTTACAGGATGTAAGTTTGGGGTGAGGGCAAAGATTTACATGGCATCCCACAAACCCATTATCGTTAGGGTGCTCTGTTAGGTGTGCTTAATTTTGTTTCCGGTGGTTTATCGGGGCGAGCGTGAGCGAGCCCCCTTCTAGTGATGCTAACGGGACCGTCTCATATATATATATATATTATGTGTCGTATGCGTACGTCGTGCCGCTTATCCTAAACTTATCCAATTTAACGCACGTAACGTCTATAAAATACGTATAGTGCAGACACCACGTGTTCTACAATGGAGTCGTACAGCAATTCTTCAGCAAGAGTCCCCGAGTCATCACGGAACAGAGAAGACAGACTGCAGCGAAGAAGAGAGCGAGAGAGAGCTCATCGTGCCTCTGAAACCGCGGAACAGAGAGAGGAACGGCTGAGAGTGTGAAGAGCAAGAGATAGGGCTAGACGCGCCGCTCAGAGAGACGCCAGATTGCGGCAAATACGCGATAACCGTGCCTCTGAAACCGTGGAACAGAGAGAGGAACGGCTGAGAGTGCGGAGAGCAAGAGATAGGGCTAGACGCGCCGCTCAGACTGCTGAAGAGAGAGACGCCAGATTGCGGCAAATACGCGATAACCGACGTCAGAGTCTGGCAACTGAAAGCGAAGAGGAGAGAGCAGTTAGGCTTCAGCAGATGAGGGACAGGCTGGCCTCTGAGACTGAAGAGGAGAGAGCAGCCAGGCTACAGCGGATGAGTGCCAACCAACATCACAGGTTGGCGTCTGAGACTGAAGAAGAGAGAGCAGTGAGGCTACAGCAGATGAGTGCCAACCAATATCACAGGTTGACCTCTGAGACTGAAGAAGCGAGAGCAGCCAGGCTACAGCAGATGAGTGCCAACCAATGTCACAGGTTGGCCACTGAGACTGAAGAAGAGAGAGAGGCCAGACTACAGCATAACAGGGAAGGGCAAAGAGGACAACAGTCACAGCTGCCTTTGTTTGAACAGCCCTCTGTTCAGGCTAAGATGCGGAAGTTTCATGCAGAGATTGCTGCATTGGAAATGCAGAAATGTACTACATGCTCGGAGCGGTTCCCAGGCCTTCAGCTTCGCTCACACTCTACTGCACGCACTTGCGCATCCATCGCATTCGAGCTCACGCTCGCCCCCACAATGCTGTGCATTCACCTAGTTAACTTATTTCTGACGTTTTTGTGGGTCCAGTCCAGTGATTAGTTACACCCCACTACATTTTGTTTTAGCACAAGCAGTACGCCTGTTGCAAATTTGCCAGCAGATCTTAAACCACTGAACATCTGACACAGGAGGGAGTCACCTGTCTTGACCTCACACTTCCTTCCCACTTGCACTCCACTTACAAAACTTAATTAAGAATTTACAACTTGCCTGACCTTGTGTAAACTAGCACCAATTATTTCAGTTTCAGTTTGCAATAACTGCAGTTGGATTTCCTAGCCTCCAACTCAGTGGTTTGGTAGGAAAAATGGCCTGGAAAAAAGTTCAAGCTGTATGTAATGTCATGGAGATTACTCAGGTGCATTAAGGAATGACTACTGTACTTGAAGTTATGTAATCATTAGCCTTGTTCCCAGGCTATTGTGCAGGGGAGGAGGAAAGCGAGCCTGGTACACACTGTTCGCGCATGCGCCAAGTTCCCTTGGTAACCTGCATACTACTCCGCTACACTAAAATTACGGTCAATTTCTGTTTACCTGCTGAAAGGCTGCACTGCCTGGTTATACTCCCTGTAGGACACATACGGGCGGTTTTTAAGTCCAAAACAATATCGCTTTGACGGTAACGGTCTGCATTGCTTCGTTCGAGGCGATCGGTTAACTTCAAAGGGTAAGATTGCGTCAGTCACGTGCCACAGCGTTTAGCTGGAATGGACGAACGCGTGGACAATTCCTGCAAGCGAAGAGTTGAGTACCTTCGTCACTCCCTCGTCATCGTCTACAGAGAGCGTGGTCAGTGGCTAGCATCTTTTATACGGGAGAAGTCTGCTTGCTTCGTGGAGGCTAGTGTAACGGAGCAGATTTTATGGAAATTTCCGAATTCCCAAAAATTCTGGGGGAACTGAGCATGTGCAAACAGTGTGTGCCAGGCTCTTTTTTCTCCGCCCATACACAAGAGCCTGGGAACGAGGCTATGTAATCTTGTAGTTGTGTCACCTTGCGTGGGCAAATCAAAGAAGCCGCACGCACTTTAAGGAAGCAAGATCCCACCTTGCTGAGAACCATGCTTTAAATAGGTGTGAAGAGTGCTTTAAACAGGTGTGAAGCGTGCTTTAACTGTGTGTGAACGGTACAATTAACTCAACATTGCTTGTACATGGACAGTCCAGGATGTATGAAGCATAGCTATATGACACGGAATGCATGCACGAAGCAGCAAGACAAGAAAAAGTGGCTTGCGTACTCCCCGTACAGCGCTCAATCGAGGCATATACAATTTGTTGGTGGCGCGCTATACAGCGAACTTTTGAACACACTTTCGTTTCGACTACAGCCTCGCACAGACAGCAGCAACGCTTCAAATATGCTTGAACTACACGCAACATTGTCAACGGCCGACCTAGGAACTCAAGCGTACATGCATGTGAGCTGTGTAAGAAAGTTATTTTGCCTTGTTTGGGTCAAAAAACTTAGTTCTTTAGTCTTGCTTGCGTTCTTCGATTTAGGATGACAAAATGACAGTGAGTAAATAATGTAACAGATCCAGCCACATCAGCTAAGCTCATTTGAATTGAGAAGCCAACAAAACGCATTTGCATGACATCATGCATGGCAACAACCGTGTTTGACGTCATTTGCTTAGCAAGCGGAGGCACAAAACACTTATACCCCGCCTACTTGGGATGTATCTGGTTTACCTTAATTAAAACACATGCAAGTTAAATAATTTGAGTGGGCATGAGTTAAGTTAGATCCACCCATAAATTCCAGGAATTGAATTTCTTGCGTGTTAGATTAGATCATGCTTTGCATGAAAATTTTTGGTCACACAGAGATGCAAGAGTTCCTGGCCTTCAGTTCTCCAGAAATGAGGTTCTTGGTAGACAGCAGCTACAGCAACAAAAAGTCTTACAAACTTCAAAGTAGAACATTTATGGGATAGCTCTTTTTTCCTGGCAATTCTTCTTGACCTCCCTTTGTTGCCACAAAATAAACTGACTGGGACAACTGAAAGGCTTCATTCCTGGTACAGTGAATTTCACTACCTTTGCATAAGCTAACTGTGAAGCTCTGCAACCGCAAGCCCTGAATGGCTTCTAAGCTAAGTGCTAAAAGTACTGTGTGGCTTCCTAATTGGAATGCAGAGCAGCCTGTGTAGTACTGCGCGCGTAGTGCTGCAATGGTCAGTTGAAGGGGGAAAGTTTGAATTTGCGTGTTTGTGATAACTATGGCTACACATTCGATTGAAAGCGAGCGTTCAAGGGTATATTCCAGCGACCTTAGGTGGAGGATGGTATACCAAAGATCCCTTCTTGGGCTATCCTACAACCAGATAGCAAGTTATTTTGAATGTGGACCCCTCTACTGTGTAGAGAACTGTGAAACTGTTTGATGAAACAGGAACTGTATGCAGTATTCAAGGGTTCCATGTAAACACCACCAAGAAGTTGAGCATTCACGATGAATTGGCTATCATTGAAATGGTTTTAGATGACCCTTCAGTGTACTTACATCACCATGTACATGTATTCCATACAAGTGGGAACACTATCAGTACTTCAAGCATCTGTAGGTTCCTTCAACAGCAATGTTTTTCTGACCAAAAAAACTAACATTGAGAGCACAGCAGCGAAGTGAGCAACTCAGGAAAACATACACAGAAGAAATGTCTGTGTACGATCCCGAAATGCTAGTTTTTGTTGATAGGCATGCTGCTCTACGTTGTTATATGGTTACTCACTACAAGGGGGAAAAAAAACGCCATGTGTATGGATAGTGTGCTTGGTTAATCCAATTAGGAGGCCATAGAAGGTTACTACAGTTGCACAAATTAATCCAATTAGGAGGCCATAGAAGGTTGCGGTTGCAGCGCTTATCTGGCTAGGTTATGCAAAGGTAGTGAAATTGACTGTATTGCACTAAATTGGATCAACCAAAAATTAATTAGTGGCAAAGTTGCATCCACCCATAAATTCCCAGAATTGAGCTAGATAGGATCATGCGTTTTTATTTGAAAAAATAGGGTAAGTTGCTCTGCCCCTTCCGTGTCTCAATTTAAACAGGATACATCCCTAGTAGACGTGATATAACTGTTACTTGTATCATGTGCTGTGCATGTGCATGTGTGTATAAAGACTTAGTGTTGTACATTACATTTCAGTTACTGCCTGATTCTTGGGAGTGTAAATACCCAAATAACCCACATGCAAATGCCGTAAGCCCCGACAACACAACAACTGGTGACAAGTGGATCTCATGGCTGCCGCCACACTTGGACAGTTGGGAGCCGTTTTACCCGCAAGTCAACGATTGGGCTATGGACGAAACAATTCTTCGTAGCAAACAGGATAACCGACCGTGCTAAAAAGGTTGCCGTACTCCTGATGGTCATTGGAGGCAAAGCGTATACTTTGCTACGAAACCTACTGGCACCTGCAAAGCCAGCCGAGAAGTCGTTTGACATTCTGGTGAAGGTCATGAAGGACCATCTTAAACCCAAGCTGCTCGTGATGGCCGAGAGTTTCAAGTTTCATCACCGCAGCCAGCACGAAGGAGAAACGGTCGCACAGTATCTTGCTGAGTTATGGAAGTTCTCAGAACAGTGTGATTTCAAAGAGTACCTCGAAGAAGCCTTGCGCGACAGGCTCGTATGTGGATTGCAAAGCGAGGTGATTCAGAGGAGATTGCTGGCGGAAGAAAACCTCACTCTTAAGAAAACATATGATATTGCCCACAGTGTTGAAACTGCGAACAGGCAGGTGTCTACTAAGACAGCCGTTGCCATTCAACGACTTGCTCCACCGAAACCTGGTAATGCAGGTGTTCTTCAAACCTGTTGCAGGTGTGGCAAAACAGGCAACCATCCGGACAGATGTTTCTACAAGTCCCAGAGGTGCAGAGCATGTGGGAAAAAGGGGCATATTGCGGAACTGTGCAAAAACTCAGAGAAAGGTGTTCAGAACACTCCAAAACACAACCCAGGAGTTAATGGGTTTAAACCCTTTCCAAGAGACGACCTAGAGGACAATCGGGTCACCGAGCTGGGTATGTGGAACACGAGTTGCAGCAAGGAGGTGCATCGAAACCAGAGGAACTGGTTGACTTGTCTCATACGTGGAGAACGAAGCAAGAGTTGTTTAGCCTGATCAGGATGGTTAGGGGTGCTCCAGAGTCAGCTATTGTGCTGGAACCTGAGGTCAATGGTGTGACCTTGCCTATGGAACTGGTGCGGAGGTGTCCCAGAAGGTGTGGAAAGAAACCTTTGACGAGCCCAAATTGATGAAGTCTGATACCCTACTGAAGACCTATAGTGGTGAGAAACTACAGGTGTTTGGGACAGCTGCAAGTCTCAGTGAGATATAATGACCAGGAGCAGCAGCTGCCACTGTTAGTTGTTGGTGGTGATGGACCCTTGCTATGGGGTAGAGATTGGCTGTCAGCCATTCAACTGAACTGGGCTTGCATCAAACAAATCTGTGCAGGAGGCGATTGAAGCGAAATTGGTGGTACAGGAAAATGGCATCCCCAAATTCTATAAGCCGCGCTCTGTCCCTTACGCCATTTGTGGTGGTATCGAAAAGGACCTGGAGAGACTTGAGAATCTTGGTGTGATAGAAGAAATCAACTACACAACTACAGGGATTGGGCAGCACCCATCGTCCCCATGCCAAAAGCTGATGGTACTATCTGTATCTGCGGTGACTATCAAGTCACTGCCAACCCAGTACTGCAAATTGACCAGTATCCTGAGTTGAGGATCTTTTTGCTACTCTGGCGGGTAGTCCAAAATTCTCCAAACTGGACTTATCATGTACTTATCTAGCCTCGTTCCCAGGCTCTCCCTGCTAAGGAGGGGGAGAGCCTGATACATTTTATCATGTGCATGACATCAAGGGTAGACACGACTTAATTACGCGGGGGTGGACTAAGCTGGGCACCCACACACGTTCAAGAACCAGCGTTTTAAAGACTACTAGTCTTCTTTTCAGGTAAATGTGGCTTTAGTGTGTTACCTTCGTCTTTGCAGTCAGCGACAGATAGTTGTCCACGTAGAAATAGTCGATTTCTTGAGTCAGTGGCAACAACTCGAACAACGACGCTAGCTTACAACACACAACAAATCACGAAGTTTCTTGCCATTCAGCCCGTCTGGTGCCGTGTCTGACACCCTGAGAATCTACTACACTCGCCTACCTTGCG
Organism: Agelas oroides; assembly: GCA_949130485.1. NCBI lineage: Eukaryota > Metazoa > Porifera > Demospongiae > Agelasida > Agelasidae > Agelas > Agelas oroides. The sequence continues at coordinate 3,970,021 of OX422201.1, read as the reverse complement.
ATTTACGGCTGCTGTAGGCAGCGGTTTTTGTGCCATCGTTAGCTACGCGTGTACTTGCCTCGATCACGAGCTCCGAACGACGTGGGCGGGATTCCGTGAGTGCCCACGCGCAATTAAGTTGTGTCTACCTCGCGTCTACCCTTGACGTCATGCACGTGATAAAATGTACCAGGCTCTCCCCCTCCTTAGCGGGGAGAGCCTGGGAACGAGGCTATACTTATCAGCAAGTTCTGCTCGAACCAGTGTCACGCAAGTACGTGACGATCAACACTCACAAAGGCCTCTACCAATATAGCAGACTCCCATTTGGGGTGACCTCAGCACCAGCAGTGTTTCAACAATGGAGAAAATCCTTCAAGGATTGTCGAAGGTTGTCATGTACATTGACGATATCCTTGTCATAAGCCGTACAAATGAGGAACACCTGGAAGTGTTGGAACAAGTCCTCACATGTTTGCAAGAGTTCGGTCTATGACTGAAGAGGGAGAAATGGAAACCATCTGTTGAGTAATCTTGGCTACATTGTGGACAAAGAAGGTCTGACCCCGAGCAAAGTGGAAGCCATTACCCAAGCTCTGGAACCAAGGAATGTACAAGAACTCAGATCATTCCTTGGCCTTGTAAATGCTATGGCAAGTTCATCCAGAACATGTCAACAATTGCACACGGCCATTGAATCAACTGCTCTGTAAGGGGGTTCCCTGGAAATGGACGAAACACTGTCGTGACGCATTTCAAGAGCTGAAGAAACAGCCCCTACGAAAGTGCGTGTTCACTATGATTCAGATTTTACATTGAAGCTTGACTGTGACACTTCTGCATATGGTGTGGGAGCCGTGCTATCGCATGTTTTCCCTGATGGTACTGAAAAGCCGATTGCATACGCCTCCAGAACTCTCACTCAGAGTGAAAAGGTCTATGCACAACTGGAGAAGGAAGCACTATCTCTAAGTCAAGAAATTTCATCAATTCCTATATGGCCGCAAATTTACTTTGGTCACGGACCATAAATCACTAACAACTATACTTGGTCCGAAAAAGGGATTACCAACACTAGCGAAGATGCAGAGGTGGGCTCTACTGTTAGCCACTTACCAGTACGACATTCAATTCCGATCGACAAATGAACATTCGAACGCAGATGGATTCTCCCGCTTACCTTTGAGAAACAGTGAAGGGGAGTGTGTGTCAGCTATAACTGCTTTCAATCTGAGCCAAATTGAATTCCTTCCCATTGACATGGAAAAGCCACAAGCATTGATCCCCTGCTGTCAGAGGTACATGTAGTTCTGTATACACAGAGGGGTTGGCCTAGACAGACTGACAAGTTGAAGCCTTATGCAAACAGACAGAGTGAACTCTCTGTAGAAGCAGAATGTTTGTTGTGGAGGATGAGAGTAGCAGGACTCAATATAACGGTCGGCCATCGGCCATTTTCCGAGCATGCGCAAGAGATGACCGGCTACATGTGGTACCTGCTTGTCAAAATGGCCGATCGAAAACGTACAAGTACTAGTAGTAGTTCTAGCTTTGATTCTAGCCAGTCTGAGAAGAAAGACAGGCGCCAGATTACTATTAGGACCTTCGAAAGATGGCAAGGGCAATACAACGCTCCCCACAAGAGTCTAACTTGGTTACATGTGATAAAGACCCGAGCGAGAAGCTTCGTCTCCGTGCTATGGTGTGAGCCCTGTTGAAAGTACGAGGCTCGAATTAAAGGACAAAAGAATTTCTCAAGTGCGTGGATCCAAAGGACATAGCCTTGTTCCCAGGCACTCGAAAAATCAGAGGGAGCTCCCTCTGATTTTTCGAGCGCCTGGGAACGAGGCTACAAGGGACATCGAACCAGCGGACAAGCAGTGTTGTATTCATGTTAATAGTGTCCATTTAATAATGACAACAAATAATAACAACAAAATTAATGGCAAAATTCCTCATAAAGAACATAGTTATCTTTAAAAAGAATTTGTGGGCCCTTAGGTCATGGCCGGCAAGCAGGCCCCTGGATCTGTCATTTTCTGTTATACCCTGTCATAATGACAGTCAAACCTTAAATAATTATATTGACCCCTGGAGTAGTGGTACCTGCATTGTGTCAGGAAGCTGTGTTGAGGGAATTGCATACTAGTCACCCAGGGATAGTGAGAATGAAATCCCTTGCCAGAATTCATGTCTGGTGGCCGTTTATTGGCAGACACATTGAACAACTGGTATGAGAATGTAAATCATGTCAAAGTGTACGGAATAGCCCTCCTACTGCCATGTTACACCCATGGTCATGGCCAGATAGACCTTGGATGAGGATACCGTGTTGATTTTGCAGGAGCATTTCTTGGGTCTATGTTCATGATAGTGGTGGATCAAAGTCAACAACCATTGAGAAGACTTTGGAAGTCTTGCGTAACCTATTTGCTGCGTATGGGTTACCGGATCAGAACAGTTAGTGAGTGAGGTCCACAATTTACATAATCTGAATTTGATTTGTGTATGAGAGCAAATGGTATTACCCAACCCTTTAACCCCGATAGTGCCCGTATGCGCCCGGAATTTTTACAACCTTTAAACCCGATAGCGCCCGTATGTGCCTGAGTTAACTTTCGGCTATTTATCGCCACAGCTGCTCATTTTTGAGTTAGTACATAGTTATTATAAGCCCACAGGAAGTTGATCGAAGCATAATTAGCCTGGGTATCCCATAGGGACTTTCCCCGGAAATCGTGTTCGAAGTTTGCCTGCCGATCGTGTTGAACTAAGCATTGTCACAGAACAGCTTGTATCCCATGGGCAACTGGTTCTACAGAATTGTTTCTAGCTAATCATCTAAACAACAATGAAAACGTACCTTCACTGAAAGTTTGGCCACAGATTTCCAGTCATTTCCATTGGATAGGAAGTACTCGCACTTCATCCGTTGTAGCTTACTTGAACTTTTCTGTAACTCCTATGACTACTTCCTGAGTAAACCAGGTTTGTTTTTGATTAACTAACTACCAACTTATGAACTCAACTAGTTTACAAGATATAACACTATGAATCATCATGATACAACATCACCATTTTTTCAATATCTTGTCTCGTGGCTACGAGATTGGTTTCTGCGCATGCGCGTCGGGGGTAAAGGATTAAACACATCTGAACGTCACCTGTATCATCCAGCATCCAATGGAGAAGCTAAGAGATTTGTTCAGACTTTTAAACATGCTATGAGAGCTGGAGAGAAAGATGAGGGATCATTGAGTTACAAGTTGGCAAACTTTTTATTGTCATACCAGACTATGCCTCATGTTATGACTGGGATTTTTCCTGCTTGATTATTCATGAAACGTGCTTTACGCACTAGTCTGGATTTACTGAAACTGTCGTGTGAGATCGAAGCAGGCAGATCAGAAGAGTTATGACGATACTCACAGCAGAGATAGATCGTTTGACATTGGACAATCTCTATATATTAGTGCGAAATCTCAGAGGCGGTCCAAAATGGATAGTCACTGAGCAGACTGGGCCTGTTTCATACAAAGTACAAGTGAATGACCAGATATGGCGTTGTCACACTGACCAGCTGCTGGACCACAATGTTGCGGTTGGAACCATGTCCTGAAGATGTTGTAAAGGAGAGAGACATACCTGAGATTCGTATTCCTCCTCCTGTCGCACTACCTGAGTCAACGACAGTCACAGAGACTGAGATATTGATACCTGAAACTGAGCGTGAAAGTTCAGAGCCTGAAAGGCAGGACTCTAATGTACGAACAGAGACAAGTGTATCCTAGGAGAGAACACAAACCTCACGATAGATTGTCTCACAAGTTATAAATTAGGAGGGAGGAAATGTGGTGTATTTGATATTGTGTTATGTAATCATGTGTAATTGTGGGTGTATCACATGCTGTGCATGTGTATGTGTATAAAGACAGTGTTGTACATTATAGCCTCGTACCCAGGCTCCTCCCCATGCCGAAAAGCGGGGAGAGAGCCTGGACGATCTGATCACGTGCACCCGTGACGTACTATGTGTGGTTTTATGTGTGGTTTTGATAATCGAATTATCGTTGTTGCTTGCCCACGCAGTCCCGGCGCGCTAGCGCGGAGATCCGAGAGATCGGGAGAAGCTGCCTTGTTGACACTGACAGCACTGAAACCTAGCGATGGACGCCGCTCAGGATGACAGCAAAGAGGTTCCACCTATATCCGGCCACAATTGCTGGAGTTTTGAATACTGCTGGGACCTACATATCGTCGCTGGAAAGATGACTGCTGTAGTTGCACTAGTAGCCACGGTCGGGTAGTCAGCTTTTGTCGCGTATACTGTTAGTGACTAAACCTGCACTGGATCCTGGGAACGAGACTAGATTCACCTGAATGTTGTAATTATTAAAAATACTTTTGCAGTGATCAGCAATGACAAAGCATGATTTTCAAGCACTATACACAAAACACGGTACAAAGTACGTGAATGACAATGCAGTGACAGTGCAGGACAGTTCAGCAATAGTGCATGCAGACCAGGTATAAAAGCTGACAGCTGAGGGAGAAAAGTTGCATGCTGAGTTTACACAAGAGTTGAAACAGAAAGCGTTGAAAACATCCACAGTGAATGGCATCCAGGAGGCAGTCCAAAGTCCAATGGTTAGTAGCTATAGCATGTCATGCTAGTACGTGTGTGTTGCCATGTACACTCGCATGCTCCTTATCTTTTTAGGCTTCAGGAACAGCTACAAGTAGTACCAGAGTGTTTGGTGAATGTGAAGTATATGACGTTCTCCGATATACACAAGTTGATTTAGCAGAATTTTCCATCTGAATCCATCAGCACGGTTGAGGCTTCTCGCATCATCAAAGAAGCATTTCCAAGTAGTCAGAGCAGGCGCTTTACTCATGGAAATCGGGTGTTTGGAGTACAACTAAAAGTACCACCTGTGTCTTCAACGTCGTCAACACTTTCACTTCCTCCAACAGATCTTAATGTCGATCCTTTGCCATCTTTGCTTACCACTGACCAGTCTCTTGGACAACAACTGGAGCTAGAACGACAAAAGAATGCCCAAACTTGTGGTCAAGGTCCAGGGTTTGGAAGCAATTGTTAGGCAGCAAGAACAGCAAATTGCAAATATGGGAGAGCTTGTGAGTGTGTCCTTGGCTAGTCAATTGGATCAGGTTGTGCGACATACCACTCATCAGATTCATCATGGCCCTGACAGTATCGAACACTTCGATGCATTTTCTGTGGAAGATGTCATTAGAGAGCTCCAATCGGATGCACCAGATGTTTATCAGCTATTCCAGACACTGGGGAATACAAAGAGAAACAAAAGAAGTGATCAGGAGACGTATAGCCCAGAAGAATTGAAGGCATCGATGTCAGCATGCATCCTACTGAATGCCCGGTCACAAAGAGTGAAGGGACTGCAGCTACTGATGAGCATTATGCTGGTAGCAAGGTCTACTAGCAAGCAGGTAAGTGCAGTGCAATACCCAATAAAATTTTAGCCATGTGTGTGTTATAATTCCAAAAGACATTCACGAAATTATTCTGAAACAGGCAATCACAGTGCTGAACCACCACACAGGAGTGTGTATATACGTCTTATGATCACACATGGTACTACCTTCAAAGGCTAACCTGGAGATTGTCAAACAGGGTTACTGGATGTGGGCATATGACAATATAAACATTCATATGCGAGCTCGTCATGAACGCCAAGGTTTGTTCAACTTCATAGCAAAAAATATTGGTCTTTTAACATACACTTTCTAATTGTTATAGACTACCATTCCAAAATGCTGAATGCAACATCAAGACTTGCAATCAGCATACAACACTTGCCTGACTGGGAGGTAGACTGGGATGACACAAAACCACAGAAGTCCAGGCGGGAGCTGCAACTACATGATATCTTGCCAAGTGAAGCAGGTGGTGAAGAATTTCATCGGCAAGCAGTCCACTTTGTGATGCTGCAACTCCTGGTCACTGAATTTGATAGCCTCTCTAATCTCAGCCGATATGTCCCTCCTGAAAAGCCATTGTTTCCAGCCACCAAGACCAATGTTGTCCCCATGCGACTACTGTTTCGGGATGAAAAATACACCTCAGAAAATGTCGAAATCCTGAAAGAGACAGCGAAAGATGCAGGTCTTCAGGGCAGCCCACAGGTATACAGACACAAGTGCTTTAATTAGAATAGAGCATAGAGTTTACTTACTGAAATGAAAACAACACTCTATGCAGGTGGTCATAGGAGATCAGATGACTTGTAAAAATATTCGAACAGGAAAAATTTGGATGACCCCTGAAATTCAAGCAGCAAACCAGTTGAAATGGGCCAACGAGGTTCCAGGTAATGTCTTGATGCCGTAATTACAATCAGTAACACACATGCAGCACATGCACACACCAGCATAGACAAATGATCAAAAATGGAACAAATTTACCACTTAAATACCTGTTTTAGGTGATTTCCATTTCTTGTGGGAATGTCTGAAAGTGATTATTGACACCTACTGGGGACAGCCGTCACTTACTGGATCTCTGTGTCATCTACGGGAGTACATAAACCGTCTGACTGTGGATAGAAAGGCAAAGACCTTCAGTATTGCAAATGAGTTTGTTCTCCACACATTCAGAGCCCATGTACTTGCTGCAATCTGTGATCAGCTACACATACAGTCCCCATCTGATCCAGTCGCACATGACCCCACATTGGAATGGCTAGAGAAGACGGCAACATCAATTGTAGATAATACTCTCACACCACCCCTTTGTGCTTCTCAAGATCCTGTGTATGGGCTGCACAGATCATTTGTCGCAACGGCATTTTTGTACTCTGACCTCCGACAAGCGATTCAGTTTGAAAATGGTCCACATATTATACGTTTGTGGAAGATGTGGCTTCTTCAATTCTTGGGAACTGGCAAGAAAAACTATTCAACAGAGGCGGCTCATCTGATCTGCAATGTTCAGGCAGACTATCCTAGGCACATTGCCTACATAGTTGTTCACAATCGTACCATGAATACTGATGGAAAACCTGGACATGGGAAACCAGTGGATCAGTTGGTGGAACACTACAACTTGTAAGTGAAACTTTTGGTGGTTGAAGATTTTTTTCAATAGTTGCATATCTTTTATACTTCAGGGTGATAAAGGAGACCCTAAGAGCTAGTGGAGCTAATGTCACCGAGAACCATACCATTCAGGTGTCCCTGACAGCCCTATTTCTTCTTGAAGCTTCTAGGAAGGTGTCCATGCATTTTGGAATCCATCAGACAAGCCACCACACAGCTCGAGATCCAACTTCTGATGTGCACAAGATGTGTATGCGTCTTCTTCAAGAGAATGCTACAAAGGAGAGCAAGGAAAGAACTGGCTCAACATTTGTAGACCCAGTAACTGGTGGAATGGAGAAGATAGCAGGAGGGTGGTTGGACCGAATCCTAGACAAAAGTGACACTGACCCTGCAGATCTGGATGAAAATAATGACATAGATATTGATTATGAACTACATCAGAATGTGTAACATACCTGTCGGTACATGGTCTCCATTCTACTCATTAAAGTATATACTTGTTTATTCAGTTCAACAACATTAACGTAACATCTAATATTGCATATATGTGTATAGAAATCACATTCTTTGTCTTCCATATCTAGGCCTTGAAACTATCTCACTAATAATACTAAAGAACAAATCATACAAATCAGTTCTTAATCCCTTAAAACCCTTAAGATCATCTACACTTTGAATGCATCCTGCCTTTATACACAAATTATGAGTGACTCTGTCACTACAGACAACTTGTGGCCCAAGCATACGTAACCCTGAGTTGGTGGTCACCACCTGCTCCCGTGCAGTCACTAGTGCCTCATAGAGTTCATCACGGACCCTCTTAGGCACAGTGCGAACACGCACACTTTGCTGATTTCCAATATTCACAGATGGAAGTGGAAGGATGTTCAACTTAGCAGGAAGTTCACCTGGAGTGCATGAGTCACAACACAGGATATGAGCTGGCTGTTTTTCCTCAGGGCTACCAAGAGCAGAAAGTAAAATGCGCCTGCGACAGTTCTCGCTGCACTCTATAAACTCTGTAACACTTCTATCTGCCTTCTTTAATTCAACTCGTGAATAGAATAGGTATGACACTGACTGCTGACCATTACGCCCACATCGACCACTTGGCTGCATTAGAAGGGATGTATGAAGCCAATTTGATGTGCTATGTATGGATGATAAACTAATGACAATCTGTACCTGATAAAACTCGGAAAGTGTGGGTGGCAGATCATACCTCAAAGTGATTAGGATATCCTCTATGTCCATACCCTGGGAAATTCACAAGCAGTAAATTGTTAAAGGTCATGCAGATGTTCTACTTGGAACTTACCATGCCAAAAGCTACAGTCGCACAGAGGCAGCGAATAAGTGTTATATACGTGTGTCTTTGTCTCTTCTGTCAAGGACGCATGATATAAGCTCACAGCATCTGGTGAGGATGCTGCTTTACGGAGAAACAAATACACCTTTGCTGCAGTAGTTTTTGTTCTACAAAAAACCAGAGTTTTGGTAGACTCTTGGGATCTTTAAGGCATATTGCAAGGCTGCCGAGATCTTTCTGCAAGAGAAGCAAACAAATTTATACAGATACTGCACCCTAGGATACTTATAACATAGTCATACTTGACTTCTTTATGACACATTGGCTCTGTTGATAGGATTCTTCACAAAAATGGGGTTTATGAGCCCTACTGAGTCTACAATCTCCGACTCTATTTGAGGAGAAGCTGAAGCAGTCAGGCACATAAATGGAACTTTTGTGAGGGCCCTCAGTCCACCAATCTTGTGGAATGCTCTACGGAAGTCAGGTCCCCTGTGCAATGCAATGTGGCATGACATGTAACCTGAATAACTAACGTGATGAAACATTGACCTAACCATTCATGGATGCAATGTGCCTCATCAATGGCAACCATGACGCCATTTTGCTAAAACAGGGTATTTGAAAATAGCTCCCTCCATGGAGGCTTAACTGCTGTCTCAGGGAACATAAACACTGCAAAGTATAGTAATAGCATGTATAGTGAGGATACCACAATGTGCTATATAACAGGAGGGAGGTGCATACCAAACCGAAAATTTCCAGCAGCAACCAATTCAACCAGTTCAGCTCTGATACTCGAACAGCAGGAACCCCAACATGTGCCAAATTTCGAACCTTCCGTGAAAGAGAACCATTACAATTTCATACCTGGTATCATGCATAGCAATTTGGCATGCATGGAATACCATATTCCAATACCTGCTCGTCCATAAGTCCATTAAGGGGACTTATCACAACTCCGATGCCATTTTCCTGAGCTGCCAATGGTGCTAGAAACATGCAAAGGGACTTCCCAGCACCTGTGGCCATACGAACGAACACATCGTGCCCATGGAGAACTGGCAACACTGCCTCCAACTGTCCTGGCCTCAGGTTTGGGTACTTCCATACTGTACCAGGCCCGGCGGAAGCAAAATTTCATTGGTCTGGCTTACTGGCACTTGTACACGAGTGCGTGCATTACCACGTAGAATGTAACCTAGGGGGGTCTGGGGGCATGCTCCCCCAGGAGAATTTTTTTGAAATTTGATTCTCTGAGATGGCTTCTGAGGCCATTTTTGGCGATGAACGCTGCAGCCAGGACCGAACTATGCTGTTCGCACAGCCGCGGCAAGCGACGAATGCCGCAGCTGTAGGGCCGAACTACGCTACATTAGTCTGGCATCACCGGCACTTAGCTTGCAGGCGACAAGCACACATATTTCCAGCCTGCACGAGCATGTGGCCGCTCGAAAAATCTTTGAAAGTCTCAAAAATTGGTCCGGCCATGGCCTGAGCAACCGGACTGGCTCCGCCAGCCCTGTGTAAAAAGCAGGGCATGCTAGTAGCTGCTCATTGGTGGCAGCTGAAGGCGGTCAAACCGCAAGAGAACAAAGTGAATTACAGATAGCTCCGCCCTGCATCCGCTGTAGGCTAGTGTAGCTGAAGCCAAGTCTCAAGTCAACTTCCTTGGACGGCCAACTCTTGGACGGCCAACTTTTGCACAAAACGTCTAACCCGCGCTTTTTCAAACACAAATTAGTAGTATACAATTGACAAGTACGATGTGGATCATAAACAAAACCCGTGGAGACCATGTACCATGTAGTTTACCTAGCTAGTCCCCCAGGTGTCTGATTATATGGACCGATAGCCCACTAAACGTATGTAGTAGGGACTCACAGCTTTCCTTGTGGACTTCTTTGCTGTCATTCTGAGCGGCATCCATCGCTAGGTTTCAGTGCTGTCAGTGTCAAAAGGCGACTTCTCCCGATCTCGCGGATCTCCCCGCGCTAGCGCGCCGGGACTGCGTGGGCACGCGACAACGATAATTTGATTATCAAAACGACACATAAAACCACACATAGTACATCACGGGTACACGTGATCAGATCGTCCAGGCTCTCTCCCCGCTTTTCGGCATGGGGAGGAGCCTGGGTACGAGGCTAGTACATTACATTTCAGTTACTGCCTGATTCTTGTCGGTGTAAGTACTTAAGTAACCTGCCTGCAAATGCCGTAAGCCCCGACAACACAACACTTGCCATCGAACTATATCTAATTATGACATCATTCTTGACCATGCCCACATCACTTTGCTAAGTGAAGAGAAAAAATGCCGTTGGAAAGATTGCAAAACCTGGAGCAGTTCCCGCTAGTGCTGGGGCCTCTACTTTTGCTACAGCCAAGAGAAATTCTTACCGGTAGGGAAAATATAAGAGTTGTGTCTCACTGATTCAGGGAATTAGCCGTTTTGAATGACAAAAATAACGCCATAGTTCGTTCAAATCTTCATCTTTTGCGTTCCCCACTTCTGAGTCTGGACACACTAGCTGGCTGAACTAAGGAAGACAGTGGACCCTCCTCATTTGGTAGCTGTGTTTGTGGAATAGCTTGAAAGACTGTAGTGCTGACATATCGTAAAACTACAAGAATGCACATGGACTTCACAGCTAGACAATTTATGTGTAGGCATATTTTGCACAGGCTAAATTTTTGCGGATCCTACTCGACCGCAAAAAACGTGAGAATTACTCTCCCGTAAAAAATACCTGCTATATGGTACTGGACGGTGGGAAGGCCTGGGAACAAGGCTAGTCAATTCCCACTTTGTTAACTTATCATTTGGTCAATCCCACTTTGTTGACATAGTCAAGTGGCACAAAGTGGTGGGGGGGGGGGGGGAACTATATATTGAAATGAGTTATTAATAAAGCCCAGGGTTGCATTAACAATGTGAATGTGCTGATGGAGATCAAAAAGCAACTCAGAGATTGTGTGTACATGGACCTTGGACATGTGTTTAAAGCAGAGTATACTGGAGAATACGTGCCAAAGCTCTATGACTACATGCACATGTCGCTCTAGAAAATCCAATGGAAGTCACAGCTGGTATTCCTCTCATTTGGGTGAGCCTGAGCAAGCCCCACACTAACGTGACTGCTGTTTGTATATATGCTTGTTTGTTTGGACCAACCACCTACCGTAAATTTTAATGAACGCATTCAAATATTTCATGAGAATTGAATGTCCACACTGACATGTGCAACGTGAGAACAAGAGTGAAAGGCTACATACTGTTAGACCATAGCGTCAATGTGAAACAGAGTGGGAGCGAAGATGACTCAAGTTGAATGAGTTTGCAGCACATACGGCAACTTCCTGATAATCGATGCTGTGAGTTTGACGGTCACATGACAAGGCAGGCTTGTATGATGGCGAGGTTTGCTTCAGGTAAGCACCTGGTATGAACGCCAAGCTAAACCGCTCATACACAGCAGGGATTTCCCTGCTAGCTCATGGTTTGAGAGTGAAGCTTAGCCCATGCACGTGTAGCCATAGTAGTAGCTGCTCCGGCTGGATGAATAGCTGCATTGTCAACATGTGCGGTGGTCACCTACGTGTGGGCAGTTTAGCTATGAAATGTGCTACTCACTCAGGCTTGCCCCAGGATGATGCTGCTTTTCCCTAGTATATAACAAAGTAGCACACTTCTCTGTGAATTATATTTTACAGTTTTATTTTTTTTTACAGGGTGGCACTGTTGCAAAAGTGGAGATCAGAAAGGGGCAATGTGGCCACCTATAGAAACCTGGCTGGGTGTTTCAACACTTCAGAAGAACAAAACCTCATGCCGGCAATTCAGAAAGTTTGTAGTGTCATAACTGATCATGAAATACCTATGATCAGCAGTGAAAATAGCATAAAAAAGTGGACGTCTGAAATGGTGAATGAATTTACCGATTTGGTGGAAGATACAAAGGTATCATTCCAGGAGCAAATAGACCCAGCAGTGTTGGCAGGAAGTGTCCCTTCACTGCACATCCTCAGTCCAGACCAGAGCAAAGAACTTAAAGAAGCCACTTGTGTAGAAGATGTATTTTGTACTCTTTCACCCCATTGGTCGTTTGTAAACTATAATCTCCTGGCATCTCTCATTGAGAAGTATGGTACAGGAGAAGACCACCAGAACCTGGCTAAGTATGTTAAGGAGTTTGAGCTATTCAGTGAATGCAGAGTATCTGATGTTCCTTCTGAGAAGTTTACAACTTCTGATGATGACCAAGCACAAATTGTAACACTATATATAGAACTTGAGAACAATGAGCTGCAATTGAAACAAGTACTTGAATTGAAGAGAGCACTTGCAGAATGTCTCGAAGTTAATGCTTCTATGCTGCAGTTAAAAAGTGTGGAGGAGAGACCTGTTGGTCGTGAACTGAGCTTAACATTGTTACTTCCAGACTTTATGGCTAAGGAAGTATTTCCACTTTCCACTCCTACAGAAGTCAGTCTTTCTCATTGCATTCCAAATGCAAGGATTGTGAGCCTCACATGTGATGAATACATATTCAAGGTAAGGAGTCAGTTAGAGTGCTGGATGATTAGGTGGAAAGAGTTGCATCTTCCACTAGCATAATTTTATGTTCTCAACCAGATTCTGCGAGTACTTATTATACCATGTGCACCTGCAAGTAGGGGTTAAGCAATCAGGCCCCAATTTGAGTTTCTCATTAGGTGCTTTACTTGCAGACAATACGAGTGGGTGGATATTAATTTATCCATAGCCAGCAGATATTTCTCATGAAAGAACTTAACAAACATGACACCAGGAGGATCAGCACTTGTCATATGCCATTGTAGAAGGGTTCTTTTGAATGCTGTAAGACACATTTATTAGCATTACACTCATCGCTATGCTTATCCGTTCACTCCTACATCATTAGTATACGAAAGTAATGGTGATACTCTATCGCAGAAAATCCATGCAGGCATATGTGCACAGCCGATGAGAAGCTAATCAACAAATTGGGGTCTCAGTTTTGTTTTTCTGTTTGTCAGTCAGTTTGTCTATTGAAAACCTTTGAAATTGCACATTTACTGGGTTAAGCAGTTGCTGTATGTGAGATAAACATGGCAATCTAAAAAAAATAGTGTATGTGTACCTGATAGAGACCAAAGCAGTTTGAATTCATTCCTGCATTTCCAGCGCTTTTCTATTTAACATTGGTAGAGTTAGTTAGCAATTATCGGACGACAGCTATATTCGGACGCTCAAACGCGGAGGGAAAACTGCGTAAACATTCGGCGATACCACAAGACTGTAGCTGAGGTACGTAGTACCTGGTGTACCAAAAATGACACCCGCGCATTGTTTCCTGTTGGCGCTAGAAGTGATAAAATGGCCGTCCGAAAAACATCAATATTTGGAAAAGTGTATGTATTTTCAGACACTGTTGTTTGTGCCTTCACTGAAGCTGCTTTTGGAGAGATTTTAGCATCGATACGATGCCCCAAGACCTCCCCAATTCGCAATATATTTTGGTAGCGGTAGCTGCTTTGAGCACTCAGGGGCGCAGCTGAACATGGACCAGTCCGATTCGATCAATAATCGGACGGTGAAATTTGTCGTTTCTTGCTGTGTTGTCTTCAAACAAGTTGAAGTCTCCACAACATTAGCATCAGTAGAATCTACAGGCTCTTGGCTACATGCTGGTACTTGTCCGGTGTTTGTGCATTGAGTAGTTCTCGAGATATAAATATGTTTCATGTTTCTTTCCATAAAGTATGCTGGTTGATTTATGTGCAGTATAAATAGGTGAGTTCAAATGATATCGTGCAATATCTCGAGAACTACTCAACGCACAAACACCGGACAAGTACCAGCATGTAGCCAAGAGCCTGTAGATTCTACTGATGCTAATATGGTGGAGACTTCAACTTGTTTGTAGACAACACAGCAAGAAATGACAAATTTCACCGTCCGATTATTGATCGAATCGGACTGGTCCATGTTCAGCTGCGCCCCTGAGTGTTCAAAGCAGCTACCGCTACCAAAATATATTGCGAATTAGGGAGGTCTTGGGGCATCGTATCGATGCTAAAATCTCTCCAAAAGCAGCTTCAGAGAAGGCACAAACAACAGTGTCTGAAAATACGTACACTTCTCCGACTATTGATGTTTTTCGGATGGCCATTTTATCGCTTCTAGTGCCAACACGAAACAATGAGTGGGCGTCATTTTTGGTACACCAGGTACCGCGTACCTCCACTACAGCCTGGCGGTATCGCCGAATGTTTACGCAGTTTTCCCTCCGCGTTTGAGTGTCCGAATATACCTGTCGTCCGATGATTGCTAACTTACTCTAAGTGTCCACCATTTTTGATATGGTCAACAACTTGGATATAGTGGAGATCAGGCATATGTGGACTCCAAGCATGTGTTGGCACTTACACAAGAAGCTGGGCAGGCACTGGGTATGAGGCTGTATGTTCACCAGTCTCACGGCCAAGTTAATATATCATTGGCACACATGGGCACACAAATAGTTTGACATTGAAATAGGCTAAGCACGGGGGTATGTCTTCTCTAACCTTTCTAGTTCTGCTGTTTGTTATTGAAAGGTGAGTCTATTTGAGAGCAGCATCTACTGAACATGTAGCCATGATGGATGCAGCTAAGGCCAATCACTATGATGCCTTTGGGCACATTATTTAATAGAGTTTGGATAAAGGACCACTTTGTGCAATTATCAGTTTGTTGTATGACATTAAAGCTCTTATACACTGACCATTT
Organism: Agelas oroides; assembly: GCA_949130485.1. Classification (NCBI taxonomy): domain Eukaryota; kingdom Metazoa; phylum Porifera; class Demospongiae; order Agelasida; family Agelasidae; genus Agelas; species Agelas oroides. The sequence continues at coordinate 3,954,869 of OX422201.1, read as the reverse complement.
GAAGCAGGCCAGCACAATCCAGCACGGCACAGCTTGGTTGTAGCAAGCAGTATAAATGCTGGCAAAACCAAGCCGAGCCAGTTCGTTCTGTGGCAACCATGCCTGATTTTAATAACTGTGCTGAACCATGGTAGTTTTGGTACGGCTTGGCATGAATGAAAACGATAGTGTACGTAAACAAAACCAGAGATGGAATTAATATTGTTCTCGGAGCCTAAATTCAAGTGATCAGAGGTGATATAGCATGAACGTTGGAATTACCTCACCACTGCAGTGTCTTTAAGCTCACCTTAGAAGGCTACACACACAAGGTTAGTTGTTAAAGCAATCATGGCAGAAGGAGTACAACCTTCTTCCTGGATTGCTTCAGCTTACACTGCAAAAGTCAAGTAAAACTCGCCTTCGCTCACGCTGCCACCTGCTATGCATTAGACTTGGAGAACTGGAGAGCAGTAGACACCTTGAAGAGCTTACAGGTTGAAATAATACAGACAAACCGACCAGATGACATTTTTAGTAAGCCACATGATAATCCATGCACATGATGTTAACACACCTTACACTACACACTTTTAGAGTAGCAGTATAAACAGAGGCCAGCACAGTTACTTAGGTCCTAGGCTTGAACCATACCAAATAGAACTGCATTCGACAGGTCAGTGTAAACACAGTATTAGCCTCATTACAAGGGTCTTTATGGAAAGGAATGAGCCTGGGTATATGATGCTAGGTTTCACCGTAGGTTCATACATCTATGCACAAGACAATTTGTTCAAATGCTAGCTAGCCTCATATGCAGTTCATGGTTGCAATAGTTTACGGAAAATGAATGGCTGCCGCATGTAGACTTCTAAGCTTTGTCATCGTTATTCTGACCTTTAATGTTTTCTGTATAGCTTTGTTTTAGCGCTGATTGTGAAGTAGGTATGTCCGAATTTCAGAAGGGATGTCACTGAGACCGAGAGCTGTGTGTTTCTGAGAGCAGAAGGCAGAAATAAAGCTCAAGTTGTTTCGAGTGATGATGACCATTGTCTTTGGCGGTTTATGCGGAACACTCGCCAGCCTTGGAACCAAGATCTGATGGCTTTTCTGTGTACAGGAGGAGTTGAAGTTGTCATAACCAGGTGGCATTTGTGCTGTTAATGCTGTGCTGAGAAAGCCTTAATGTTTAAATGTGAAGGACCACCCGAATAAGCCCCAATTTTTACCTATATAGCAGCGCTAAAAAGGATTGCTGGTTTCTGTTAGACCATGACCTATAGTAATAGTGGCTTACCTCTCAGGCTACGTCTTCAGTTCCGCATTTCGCTGTATTTACACGAGCGCAGCTGCTGTTAATTAGTTGCTATGACAACAAATTGTTTTCATTTACAGAATTGAGAAGCATCGTTGTTGTTACAAACCCCATGTTCATACTGCCATGGGTTCATGAGAAATTTACAGTTAACCGATTATATGCGGGATTAAATGGAATGCAATTAACCTCAAATGCAGAAATAGATTAACTTCACATGATGTCAATTTTTATAAAGCTTTTTCCAAGGATTAAAACGTCAGGGAAGTCAAGCGAAGCTCTACAGAGTGAAATAAAGGACAGAAAAAGGCTTTCCAGGGTTATTTTAAACATAGGCATGTTTTCGGAAGTTGTATGTAGCCAGTTTACGGAGGACGCTTACCTGCTGCGTGTTGTGTGTACTTCTTTGGCTTCGCTCGTTGACTAACATGGCACAGGTTGAGATCTGTCATGATATTTATGAAGCCCAAGAGACGCTCTACCTCTGTAGTTAGCGCTGTGCTTCTGCTTATTGGCGTTGAGAAGAAAACGTGGCTAATGAGTCGTTTTCTCGATCAAGGAGATCGACAACTGCCCAGGCTGTTATCGCTTGCTATGCTCCGCCCCTTGAGGGCTTCTGGATCAACCCACTTATAGTAGCCCCATGCTTATCACTGACCAGATACAAAGCTTATAGCTATTCGCCCTGGGCCATGATAACGCTTAGCCGTATCCGTGACGCCATTGGCGGCTATACGTTTCGTGACATGTATGTGTATGACGCCAATTGGCGTCTACCGCGTATAATCAGTTAAATTTACCATGTCAAAAGTTGATCTGTGTATGATTTATATGTAGATAGGCTGCCTTAACTGTCCTGAGTTGTATTACTAGAAAATGTTGAACATTGTGGGGGCGAGCCTGAGCAAACTGATACAGGAACAGTGTTATATCACTGATGTAACACATCAAGTCAAGCATCCTCCTACATGCACACCATTCACCATTTACATGGGGTTTTAAAAGTGTTTTTAAAAAGTCAAATGAAAAGACATGCTATGCATGTATACACAATCATAATGCATAACAGTGCCAGGGACCAAGATAAATGTTTGATGCATGTGCCAGTCGTTTCTCCAGCCAGGGCAGCTACTGTAGCTACACATGCATGGACTAAGCTTCACGCTCAAATCATGAGCTGAGTCTCCAGCGAATATGAGTGCCGTTTATGCACGGACTTTACCCGAAGCGACTTCAACCATCGTCCATAATTTACACCGTTGTGAGCAGCCTGCTGTTGAAGGTCTGTAGCTGTACAAACCACGATTAAGTTGTCATGTGTGCTTCAACTTCAGTCGTCTTCGCTTCAGGTCGCCGATGCTGCACTCCGGTTGTAGCCTTCACCTACCGAGTACACGAGGACGTAATACTTAATGTGTTAATTTAAAATTTACGGTATATGGCCGCAAGCAAACAGACAGACATACACACGCATCTTTGCAATGCAGTCCCGCTAGTGTGGGGCTCGCTCAGGCTCGCCCCAATGAAACACAGCAATGCACATGCAGCAACAGATAATGATTGTTCAGGAGGTGGTCTGCCAATCTTGTGCTGTCACTATTGGCTGTTGTAACTGATGCAAGTTAGTTAAAACGGCATCTGGTGCTCTGTGGTGTAGTTCTGTAAACCAAGGCCTACACTCATTGTACTCATGTAATCTGGTATATTACATATGTACAGCAATTGAAAAATCATTGTTCCCTTTTAATCTGCAGCCCAATAGTGACCAGCCATCTGAGGAACTTAAAGCCAGTGATCAGCAATCCAAACTACATAATACTGATGGACAGCAATCCTGTAATGCTGATCACAATGAGCAGCCACACCATGAATCACATGTTGCTGGCTCATTGCCCAAGCAGCGTAAGTAATCGTAATGCTACAGTAAGAAACTTTTGTGATGAAGGTTGGCTTGTTAGGGCTACTTTATCATTGTGTCTTAGCAAATACAAGTGCAATCTTAGCCCCTCCCTCAAATAACATTTTCAGTTTTTATTTTGCAATATTTTAGCAGCTGTGTGCTATTTCAACCTAGCTCTGTTGGCTTCCCTCTGGTTGCTATTTCCAGTTTTGCACTTTACTTGCCCAAAGTAGCTATCTGGATTATCTGTCTAGCATACTAACCTGAGCTACTCTAATTTTTGTCGTGTCTTTTTATCTCATGGCATTAAAGTTTTATGATTTCCTCATCCACAATAATTGTTTAATGGGTCGAAGGTTACGTTAGGAAACTAAATTTCTTGTTCCTCAGATCCACCCACATCAACTTTTTGTTCACAGTTACATGATCTTCCAGAGGTAACATTAAGTTTTTCAGTTACAAGCAAACAATATTAATCAACACAACATAAAATGCCAAAGCCTCTCAATAAAATACTTCCGCAAAAAAAAGCAATCTATACTGATGGGTGGGGTTTCAATCACCGACTGTTTGAGCTACAAACATCAGACAAGGGTTGTCAGGGATCGGAGAGATTGTGATGTTATTGACTGAAAACTGCACAGACAGCATGTACCACGCTTTTATTGCAAATAACTCGCACCGTTTACTGAGGGAGAACCATCAAATTGTAGAATGGCACCACTTGAAGAGATTTGCAATATCCATTGCAGGTAATAAAAATAACCACCCACTTGCGTAGTGGAAAATCCCATATGTAGTTGTCTGAGAAACCAGAAATTTCATTACTTGGGCTACTGTAGAGTACATACGTAGTAAGCACCCATGTTTTGGGGATGTTAGAATGTTGTGAAAGATGGGGGTGGGTGCTAGATGTGTAAACTGGTCGATTTGACATGCAGTATCAACTCACCTATGATGTGCATGCTGTTCAAACTGTGATGTCTGCATAGGCCTAAAATCGCTCTCCCTACCAATCTTTGCCCCATATTTTATGCCCACAGCTTTTTAAGAACAATTAAGAAACAGTGGTACAGTCATCAATTGATCGATCGTTGCCGTGACCCCCCCTACTAAGCTCTAGCCCTAGGTACTAAGTTTTTGCTGATCTGTGGATATGTATTATCGCAAGACCTTAGCTTAACCGATTATATGCTAAGTTTATTGGAATTTAATTAACCAGAAATACGGAATTTTTAATATGACGTGAGGACAACAATTATAAAAGCTTTTATCTGAAAATATAAGCACCAGAGAAGTTGAAAATAGCTCTCCAGAGTTAAAAAAGGGGGTTAAGAAGCTTTCTATCGCTTAATTTGTACCTAGGTACGTGTTTATGAGCTCAAGCGCATCCGTGACGCTTATAAGCATCTGTCGCATTTTGACGTAGTGACGCTTATAAGCGTCTATCGACGGTTAAGACTGGTGTTTATTTTGTGTCCATGGGATATTTGAATTCAGAGATAAATGCCAGCGAAATTTAGCCATTACGTTCGCACAATAATTGCTGCGAAGGCTTAGATGTAGACAGCGCTGCAGTGTGGGTGGAAAATTTTGTGGGTGGAAAATTTTGTGGGTGGAAAATTTCGTGACACCTGGGTTAACCACAAAAATAATGAAAATTAGCACCCCACGGAAATAACCCGCTATGGTTCTTACACCACTGTATGTTCACCATGGCACAATTCCACATTAGGATTTCCAGGGGGTTTTTTAAATGCAAGTTTTTTGCTCAGTAGGTCACATAATTAGTCCTAGAATTCGATTCACTTCTGTTGCTTTACTTACTTCATTATTCCTTACCATTTAGAAGCTCCATCCATATCATTAAAGCTCACTCGACGAGAGTTAATTCTACCTGGAAAGCAGCTCTCATCTTCAATTGTCCTACTTTCCCTACATGGTAACAAGTTGCAACTCAATGAGGAAGCCTTAACGCTTTTACGAACCATCAAAAAACCTGTAGCAGTCCTGGCTATCTGTGGCCCCTATCGAACTGGCAAGTCATATTTCCTCTCTTGTTTGCTGGGGATACCCAATGCCTTTCAAGTGGGGCACACAACAGAAACATGTACACGAGGAGTATGGATGGGCACAACTGTTCTGGAATGTGAAGAGTTTGTGTTACTGCTTCTGGACACAGAGGGGACTGATGCTGTCAGAGAGAACACTGGTATAAACAACCTTCTTGTCATCACAACTCTTCTGAGCTCCTGTCTTATCTACAATTCAGTGGGTGTGCCCAGGAATACTGACCTTCAGAAAATGAGGTATGTTTTTGTTTGTTATATTACAGTTTCTCAGATGTTTGTCAGACCATGCCACTGTATGTGTATAACATGATGATAGAAGGTAGACACACGTTGGTGCTAGCCTCATACCCAGTCCTCCACCACAGCTATCGTCGCTTGAAGTACGAATAATGCGCAGGAGGCCTGGTAAGAATTATCACGTGATGTATGCCACTGTCGATTAAATTATGTAGCCTCATACCCAGGCAAACAGTATCTTGGGAACGAGATTGGAATTATTATGCCGCAGTAGCCACGATATCGATAGATCGATAGCGTACAGATAGAAACAATATATGTAAAGCGCGAAGAACCAAGAGCAAGCTAGTGTCATAGCGACTTTAAAACCAACCTCTGGAGTTGTTGGCAACAGCTGGTCATGCTCCAGGTTCATCATAAAGCTTCTAACACTCTGCAACCATCAACTTTCACTCTTATTTCCATTCGAGTGTCCTTTTTCTTGCATTCTGTCCTTTGTCTAAACATGAAATTCGTTAGATAAACGTCCCGCACGAGCTCCCAGTCCGTCCAAGTTGGCTTTGTGGAGTTACCTTGTGATGTAGTGATAAATAAAGTTGTTATTATATTATTATGTCAGTTGCATACATCATGTAATAATTCTCACCAGGCCTCCTGCACGTTATTCGTACTGCAAGCGACGATAGCTGTGGAGGAGGACTTGGAACGAGGCTAGGTTGGTGCCTGGTTGTTATACTTTGTGTCCAACTGTACTGAGCAAGCTGCATTACAAACATTTCAGCCTCCACTCCTTGGACAGACATTGGGGGGCTTGCACTGTGTCATACTGATTTATGAAGCCCAGTTCTGCTACTATAGGGACGATAAAAGCTCAAACTCACAGCCAGGTCAGTGAAATACGGAAACTTGTTGCCATAGAAAGCTTGGTACACGTAAGCCCCTGCTTCGACCGCTTACTCAGCAGCAATGGAGATGTCATGTGCCTGTTGGGGGTGATATACATTTGAGATCACATGAGGGGCCGAGACTGCAATGCGACTACCAACCCTCGAGCTTAGCCTTGCTGTACTTAGGTCATGCCTCCTACATATGTCACACCTTGTACGCCCTACGTCATGCCTTCTATGCCTATGTCACGGTTACCTAGCCTCACTACGCTCAGTAACAATATGTCATAATAAGTTACACAATATAGTGTGGAAGTTAAATGCAATCAAAAACAGATACATGTATATGTTCATGTATAAGTAGCCCAAAATGGCCCAATGAGTAGTCCAGATGTGATGTAGCACTACCAAATAACATTCCATACATATATTTTTGCTTACATGCAACTGGTCCATTTCTCATTAACCCTTGAACTGTGGATGTCGCATTTTTGCGAAGCTAAGAAGCTTAGCGTGACTTTGGGATAAACCCTGACTGTTTAGTACTAATAAGTCTAGGCCACACCTTTCCACTTACATCACTATTCAGGAAAGCCAGGAAGGGGCGGTACTAGTTCGTGAGTGATTGTGGGGTTTGACAATGGCTGCCAAACACGAAACTTTATCTCAAACAGAGGAAGCAAACCGCCTCCAGTTTTCACTTACGATGGAAGTGTTACCTTCGAATAACTTGAAAATCGGCTCAATTTGTCAAGGCAGTAAGTATCAAGTGGGATAATCGGTACTGTTTCCAGTTGCTAGAAGCTACGCTGTATGGCGGCAGAAAATGACTTCAAACAAGTAGAAAATCGCTTAGTCAGCTGTGGTCAGGTACTTAGGTAAACTATTCCAGCCTAGTTACACACTATTTACACAAATCATGCCACTGTTACTGCCCAAGGCTAGCTAGCAACGCTTGCCACATTGGTCTTCAGATTAATAACGAATAACTTTTGCATTAATAAACCGTAATTAATAACTACTTCTGCATATCAAGGGTTAATTGGATTAAGTTATGCTGCAATTGCATTTGATATGATATACAGCATGCAATCTAGTGTTCCAAAAGATGGTTATGAGAGGCGATCCAGAGAGGTAGTTTGAGTGTGAGGTGCAGCTGTGTAGACAATTTAGGCAGAGATTATCCTGATATAGCTTTATTGTATAGCTGCATATTTAGCAGGCATGGCAATTTACCTATATTTTCTCTAAGCTGAGGACTGTTTATTATACGTATGCCAGGCTCTGTGCTCACAGACAGCAGTTGTCAGCAAGAGGCCAGATTTAACTTGTGTATAGCAATAGTAGCTGCATGAGTAGTACAAATGATTGCAGTGTGTAGTATGCACCTCTCCATATATAATTTCTTGAAGCTGCTTCATGTAATTGCTTATATGTGCAAGAGGGGAAGCTTTGATTGATCACATATACAAGTCTAAACTGCACTACAAGATGCTCACAGAATCTAATGTGTAGTACTGTAAATTTACCTCAAAGCTTTAAAAAAAATCAACTTCACCTCAAGCAGGGTTTCATACAGAGGGGGGGGCCCCTGGAATTATCCCCCCCCCCCAGCCACAATTCCCCCCCCCCCCCCCCAGAAATCTTGAAATTGAGTATAGTTATTATTGTGGTGCTATCAATATTAGCTATTTAATTTTACATGTTACTGGACATAAGTATGCATCATCAAAATGTTGTTTGGAAAGTTTGTCCCAGATTGTGTTAGAAGCAATCTGAGAGGATCTAAATTCAAAATTTTCCTTGGGGGGGGGCATGCCCCCAGACCCCCCTAGTAGGCACGCATGCGTAAGCGTGTGTGAGCATGCTTTCGCACGCTACTATCACCCTGCTACCATTCTGTTTCTCCCCCCCCCCAACTCAAAATCCTGTATGAAACCCTGTCAAAAGAGGAGCCAGACAGGAGTTTTTTTTTTTTTAATACTGAATACCTGCATTAAACTCATGCATCATTAGCCCATAGCACTGTAGCTTACTAATTACACATAACTATATATGTGACCCCTTGAGTGAAAACCCGGCACATCCCACATTTTATGAAAATCATATAAGACCAGAAATCAGTGTAATTATGCAGCAGTAAAAAATAGAAGCAATCAGTTGCTTGGTTCCTGAGTTGCAGAGCAAAAAGCATAGCGGACACGGAATGCAACTTTTCGAGAAAATGCACATTGCTACGGTAAATTTTAATGTCTCCATATACTATTGTGCTACATAAAATTAATGTGATCCTGTAAAAAGGCAGCTTGAAAGTCAGTGAAGACAGTTGGGAAGACAGTGGTTGTGAAAGCAGGGGATTACATTGTGTCTATAGGCAGAAAGATAACCGTATACAGACTGGAAGCTGGTGAAATCATGTTTTTTGAAAAACGTGTACCAAGCTGTCCATAGCAAAGCGTTCCCGTATTTCGCTGACCTGCCTGTGAGTTCGAGTTAACATCGTCTTTATAGTAGCAGAGCTGGGCTTCATAATTCAGTGTAATAATCTGAGTTTAGCTGGAAAATGACCTGTCCAGATAAAATTGCCTCAAACTCTAATACAAAATTTGTGGGATGTGCCGGGTTTTCGCTCAGTGGGTCACATATAATTATGTGGGCATATCAAATGTGTGACTTCATGTAAACAGGGAATTCCTTCTGGAGTTGCTGACAGTGGTGAGGGTGGTATACCATCACTTTTCCATACTTACTGGTGGACTGTTCACATGTGCATCATGATAGTTACAGATATATGCTCAGATTGGATCTCCATTGCTTTTCGGGGGGTGTAGGAATTACAGTAGGAAGACACTTACCTGAACTTCAGATATCCGAACATGTCAGTTAAACAAGCGTGTTCAGCAAAGCCACACCCCCAATTTCATCAACCAGAAGTTGGCTTTAGCTTAACCCTTTACCCCCGATAGCGCCCGTATGCGCCCAGAATTTTGACAACCTTTAAACCCGATAGCGCCCGTATGCGCCCGAGTTAGCTTCCGGCTATTTATCGCCACAGCTGCGCGTTTTTGAGTTAGTACATAGTTATTATAAGCCACAGGAAGTCGATCGAAGCATAATTAGGCGGGGTGTCCCATAGGGACTTTCCCCGGAAATCGCGTTCGAAGTTTGGCTGCCGACCGTGTTGAACCTAGCATTGTCACAGAACAGCTTGTATCCTACGCACAACTGGTTCTACAGAATTGTTTCTAGCTAATCATCTAAACAACAATGAAAACGTACCTTCGCTGGGAGTTTGGCCACGGATTTCCCGTCATTTCCAATGGATAGCGAGTACCCGCTCTTCATCCGTTCTGGCTTAGTCGAACTTCACTATCAACTCGTATGACTACTTCCTGAGTAAAGCAGGTTAGTTTTTGATTAAACTAAGCCTAACTATCAACCTGTGAACTCAGCTAGTTTACAAGATATAACGCTATGAATCGTCATGATACAAAATCGCCATTTTTCAATATCTTGTCTCGTGGCTACGAGATTGATTTCTGCGCATGCGTGTCGGGGGTAAAGAGTTAAATGACCGACATAAGTGCTTAGAGGCTTACTCTACCCATTGCATGGCAACTGGAGATACACAGGATAACTACTACCGGCAAAGCAGGCTTTTAACAAAGGTAAAACAAACCATCCAAGTGAACTGCTGGATACCGCATGTACAAACTAGAGCTCTGTAGAGCACATACCCTGCACGCCATGTAGCTATGCATGTGCTTCCATGGGGATAGGAACAAACCGTTGTCTCACAAATGCACGCTGTATAGTGAACCCTAGGAACACTGAATCTGTTGTCTCACGTTGCTGTTGGCCAGGTATCTGGGTGGGGTCGATAGGAGTGCCCATGATGCTAACTCAAAACATAGGATTTTAAGTGTTTGTAGAGTGTATCTAGCAAAAAGAAGCACAGACAAGGCAGTTTTTCAAAACACAGTTTGAAGGTATTTAGCACTAATACAACAACCTGGATCTGGAGAACTGGCCTCGACAGACAGACAGACAACAATAACAGATGGACACGACCGATCACTTTACCCCTTGTGCATGCACGTGGGTAAAAACTGCATGAGTGATGGCTTAGTCTACAGCAGCTATGCATATTTTAGTGCTTGCTACAATGGTCCAGATGTTCACTTACAGACTTGGTAGCCAGGGGATGCATTGCAGACTTGGTGACAGCTTGACAGCAGTGTGTCAAATGTAATGCAACCAAGCGCTAGCACTGCAGCTTGCTCCATGCAGCTCACGTACAGTTTGTGTCACATGGGCTGACAGACACCCTCAGTCAATGTATCCAAATGTTTTAGTCATCCAAACACCCTCTTGTCTCCACATGCTAGAATAAGTAACTATACTATGTATTAATTTTGCACTTTGGGGTGTAGTGAAACCCTAAAAATATGCTAAGAAAGTTTCACTGTTTTTGTATCCTCTTAAAATTGCACACTCTTTTTACCATAAGCTCCCGAAAATACGCCCCTTTATGCAGATAAAGGTGGGGGGGGGGTGGGCGTTTGCTTGATTATTCAATTAGTCTCATGCATATGACCCCTGGTTCGTCACAATGTTATGCTCGAGGTCAACAATCACGGCAACTGCCGCAGCTTTCTGGAGGCAGCAGCTTATAGCTGAACGTAAACTACTGGAAATCAGAGGCGCTTGTATTTATACTAAGCTGATAGGCATCAAAGCAACTTGCATCATCAGTGGTGACAGGGAACAACCCCGTGTAATAGTCCGTGTAAGTTCGTAATGTGAGCAACCAGCGGTGGTCAGTGAACAAGACTATATTGATTTCATGTGTACATGTTTTTGAACACAATTGACGACGGAGCTAGACCAAAAGCTCACTAAAAGCATGCCCAGAAGACATCACTCGCTACGGGCCATTACACAAGGGTCTATGTAGAAAATTGGGGGTTAAAGAGAGGGGAGGGTGTTTGCTTGAAGGGGATGTAATTTTGGGAGCTTATGGTAAATATAATTGGTCTGTGTACTTTATATTCTTCTTTCAGCTGCTTCACGCATCTTTCAACTACCGTCCTTCAAGATGGATCCCAACAAGAAAGAGAACTTATAGACCTTCAGAAATACTTTCCAGATTTCATTTGGCTTATTCGTGATCAAACAGTACAACCACAGGAAGATGAAAGTGGCAACCCACAGACATGGACTCAGTACTTGAAATCTAGTGTTCTTGTTCGAAGCAGTGATTACGAGCCATCAACTTCTGATGAGGTTGTGCGAGTCATGTTGCATCTTTTCCCTTCTCTGGAATGCAAAGTAATTCCCCACCCCTTTTGTATGAATCCAGCCGAGACACCTGATAAAATCTCACCAGATTTTAATGTGGCAATTGAAGAAGTAACCCAACATCTACTGTCCAACATAAAATTAAAACCAGGACTTAGTGCTAATTTGGATGGCTCAATGCTTGCTAATCTTGCACAAAAATATCAGAAAGCACTCAATTCAAGTGGAAACATTATTATAGAAAGAAGCTTGTATGCAACAATCATTCAGAAACTTGAAGATCTTACTGAAGAGCTAATACAGCAGTATCGGAAGAAAATGGTTGAAATTCTTGAACCAAGATATCCCTTGGATGAGGGCACAATGAATGATGTGGAGCATCCCCCAACAACACTCATGGCATTCCATCAGCAAGTTTTTGAGGAATGCAAGTTGACCCTCGGGAAACAAGCTGATCTGTACATGCCAACTCTGAACACTGTTAATGCTGATAATTCAACAATTTGCAGGAAGAAAATTGACATCTTGGCCAAATTTCAAAGATGTATTTATGAATATGAGGCATCACCAGGACTAGCAGGCCAGGAAATAGTGCTCGTGAGAGGTGAATTACATCAATTTGTGTCAAAAAACAAACAGAAATCTTCTGACCAATGTATGTATTTGTTTGACTATTTGGTTGAACAACAAGGTGATGTGAGACTAACTCAATTGGAACAGCAATACATGGCTGAAGCAATTGGACCTACAAAAGAGGAAGTTTTCAAGAAGAAAGCACAGTGGATTTCTGGTCAACCTGAGGATGTAGAAGTCTCTGGAATGACACACAGCCAAGTCAAAATCACATGGAAAAAACCTACCATTCACACATATGCAGCATGCATATATGAGGTACAAAGAAAAGAGGAAGGAAGTGAATGGGTAAGTTTGGAGACAACTCAAGAACTTTACAAAGTGGTCACTGATCTCAGACCAAATGTTAAATACTATTTTCGTGTCCATGGAGTAAATAGCCAGATGCATGGCAAGAAAGGAGAGTGGAGTAAGGAGTTGACAGTCACAACTCTTCCAGACAAACCTAACAAGCCTCAAAGGCCAATAATTATGGTCAAGTCCTCCACAACAGCTAGCTTACTTATACAGCAACTGCAGCCTAATGAAGACAATGGAAGTGCAGTTACTCACATCATAGTTGAGAGCAAATTACAAGATTCTCCATCCAAAGTGAAACAGTTTCCAATGGAGCGACAAGACAGATATACAACTGTGACAAAAGATATTCCCTTAGATAGTGCCACATTTGATGGTTTCTACTACTTTCGAGTTTCAATGAAGAACGGTGTTGGTGAAAGTGAACCAAGTGAATGGGCTGAAGTGGCCACCATTGAACTGATTCCTGGGCCACCTCAAAACCCTTTTTACACCAAAAGTGAAACAAATCAGATTGTCTTACAGTGGAGTCAGCCCAGTGTTCACCCAGCTGCAGTGAAGAAATATGAGGTACAAAGAGAATATGCTACTGGCATATGGAGCAAAGCTGCTGAGACACAACCAAATGTAATGACTACCACAATTTTTGACCTGAAGGCAAGCACCAAGTACAGGTTCCGTATTCGTGCTGTAAGTGAGAAGGCAGAAGGAAATTTCTCAAAGGAATTTGAAGCTCAAACGAATCCTGGTGTACCCAATAAAACATCAAAGCCAGACGTAACTATTACTGCCCCTCATAAAGCTACTGTTACAGTCCAGCGGCTCAAAGAAGAAGATGAGAATGGAAGCCCTGTTACTCATGTTATAATTGAAAAGTGTACTGTGGCTTCAACTGTGGACAATCAATGGTCCTCTGAAGAGTTTATTGTTGATGCTGGTGTGGAACTGGTCAAAGAAGTTATAAACCTTGATAATTCTGTGCAATATTTCCGAGTTCGAATGAAAAATGAAGTTGGTGTCAGTGATCCCAGTGCAATAGCTCAAGCTCCTTATCTGATCCCTGGACCACCACAAAACATTCATGAACAGGAAAATCTCTGGGTGAAGGAAACATCGTGCAACAGAATCACTGTCTCCTGGGATAAACCTGATGCTCAGCCACAGGCAGTAAAACAGTACGAAGTGGAGGTGCGACAGGAAGGTGATCAAGACTCTAACTATGAAACTGCAAATAGTTTGGAAAACTTCACTGCTACCTTCTCTAAGCTCAAACCCAATACTGCATACAGGTTTCGTATTCGTGGCACCAATGACGAAAAATGTGGAGAATGGAGTGAAGCACTTCAAATCAAATCAGCTCCAGGTCCACCGAACCAACCTTCAAAACCAGAAGTTGAAATTTCAACCCCCCAGAAAGCCACTATTCAACTTATGAAGCTGAAGAAGGACGATGAGAATGGAAGCCCTGTTACTCATGTTATAATTGAAAAGTGTACTGTGGCTTCAACTGTGGACAATCAATGGTCCTCTGAAGAGTTTGCTGTTGATGCTGGTGTGGAACTGGTCAAAGAAGTTATAAACCTTGATAATTCTGTGCAATATTTCCGAGTTCGAATGAAGAATGAGGCTGGTATCAGTGATCCCAGTGCAATAGCTCAAGCTCCTTATCTGATCCCTGGACCACCACAAAACATTCATGAACAGGAAAATCTCTGGGTGAAGGAAACATCGTGCAACAGAATCACTGTCTCCTGGGATAAACCTGATGCTCAGCCACAGGCAGTAAAACAGTACGAAGTGGAGGTGCGACAGGAAGGTGATCAAGACTCTAACTATGAAACTGCAAATAGTTTGGAAAACTTCATTGCTACCTTCTCTAAGCTCAAACCCAATACTGCATACAGGTTTCGTGTTCGTGGCACCAATGACGAAAAATGTGGAGAATGGAGTGAAGCACTTCAAATCAAATCAGCTCCAGGTCCTCCGAACCAACCTTCAAAACCAGAAGTTGAAATTTCAACCCCCCAGAAAGCCACTATTCAACTTATGAAGCTGAAGAAGGACGATGAGAATGGAAGCCCTGTTACTCATGTTATAATTGAAAAGTGTACTGTGGCTTCAACTGTGGACAATCAATGGTCCTCTGAAGAGTTTGCTGTTGATGCTGGTGTGGAACTGGTCAAAGAAGTTATAAACCTTGATAATTCTGTGCAATATTTCCGAGTTCGAATGAAAAATGAAGTTGGTGTCAGTGATCCCAGTGCAATAGCTCAAGCTCCTTATCTGATCCCTGGACCACCACAAAACATTCATGAACAGGAAAATCTCTGGGTGAAGGAAACATCGTGCAACAGAATCACTGTCTCCTGGGATAAACCTGATGCTCAGCCACAAGCAGTAAAACAGTACGAAGTGGAGGTGCGACAGGAAGGTGATCAAGACTCTAACTGTGAAACTGCAAATAGTTTGGAAAACTTCACTGCTACCTTCTCTAAGCTCAAACCCAATACTGCATACAGGTTTCGTGTTCGTGGCACCAATGACGAAAAATGTGGAGAATGGAGTGAAGCACTTCAAATCAAATCAGCTCCAGGTCCACCGAACCAACCTTCAAAACCAGCAATACAAGTGTTATCTGCAGGAGAAGTTTCCATTAGTATTGACAAACTCAAAGAGGAGGAGCAAAATGGAAGCCCTGTTACCCACATTATAATTGAAGAGTGCTCTGCAGAACACACTAATTGGAGACCTAGCCACAAACTTCCTATAAATGCAGGTCTACCTGTAATTGAAAAATGCATCCCACTTGCTAATGATATAAGTTACTTTCGAGTTCAAATGGTAAATGAAATTGGAAGAAGTAAGCCTAGTGAGATGGTTCTAGTCCCCGAAAAAGACTTAATACCAGGTCCACCTGAGAATGTTAACTTCTCTACAGTAACATGGAATACACTACAGCTTAGCTGGGAAAAGCCCTCTGCTTGTCCACGAGCAGCAAATCAATATGAAGTAGAAAGAAAAACAAAGGAAGACAGTGGATGGATACATAAGACAGTTGTGCCTTGTAATGAGATGTCTGCATCATTTGAAACCCTCCATCCTGACACCGAGTATTGGTTTCGTGTTCGTGCAAAAAATGGGAATCGAGAAGGAGAGTACAGTAAAGAGGTGTTCCAGAAGACAAAACCAGGCCCACCAAATTGTCCCAGTAAACCAGACATACAAGTGATCTCTGACCATGAAGCTACTATCAGTGTCCCAAAGTTCCACAAGAAAGATGAGAATGGAAGTCCAGTTATTCACCTTGTTGTCCAAGTGTGCACTGAAGCAGACCCTGATGCAGAGTGGTCTGATTTCAAAGTATTTCCCATGAAATGTAATAAAGCATTAAAGGAGGAGATAGGCATTCAAGATGATTCATTCTATTTCCGGGTGTTACTGGAAAATGAAGTTGATAGAAGTGAGCCAAGTGATCACATTGAAGTACCAGCATCAAACTTAGTCCCTGGAAAGCCAGAGAATTTTCATGTTACTAATAAATCATATAATCAGATGGACCTAACATGGGATAAACCTCAACATTTCTCTCGAGCAGCCAAACGCTACGAGGTTGAGATCAAGGAAGAGGGAGGTGAGTGGAGACAAGTTGCAATATCAGAAAGGTCAGAAAGGAAAGTACACATTTCAAACCTCGACCCGAATCACAAGTACCATTTTCGAATTGTTGCTGTAAACCAAAACCAAAGGGGAGAATACAGTGATAAATTAGTAGTACAAACATCTCCAGGCCCACCATCTCACCCGCAAAAGCCAGAACTAGATATACAATCAGCAACAACAGCTGTTTTAACTGTTCAGCGACTTACAAATGAGGAAGAGAATGGAAGTCCTGTCACTCATATGATTGTTGAAAACTCTAAAGATGGTAAGATCTGGAATGAGGCAGGCAATGAAATCAAACTTGAAAAAGGAAAAGATATCATTAGAAAGAATGTACAACTAAGTAGTGACATCTGTTGCTTCCGGGTCAAAATGAAAAATGAAGTTGACTTCAGTGATCCAAGTCCTGTTGTTTATGTACCACCCGCTGTATTTCCTGGAAAGCCTAAATATGTACGTGCTGATGTTTCACATGACAAAGTCACAATTACTTGGCAGCAGCCTGACATTAACCCAAGAGCAGCTACAAAATATGAATTAGAAAAACAGGTAAGAGATAATGAATGGAAAGTTTTGAAGATAGTTCGAGGTGCTCCTTTCAAAGCAGTAGCTGAGAAGCTTCATCCAAGCACTAACTATCACTTTCGTATCTGTGCTGTGAATGAGTCATGTGATATGAGAGGAGAACATGAAATGATTTCAGCAAAAACTATTGGCATTCCAGGAAAGCCAAATGAGGTTAAAATCACTGAAAGAAGGCTTAATTGTTTCAAAATGTGTTGGCATGAACCTTCAAGGAACTCTGAATATGTACAGTATTACGTGGTACACATTCGCAAGTCACAAGATCCTACATGGCAGCACCTCGACGTCATTCCAAACAACTGCTTGTCAGTTGTAATCACCGGACTTGATCAAGCTACCTGGTATGATGTTTTTGTTCGAGCTGTAAACCAAAATGGAAATGGAGACCATGACTACATCAAAGTGGGAACCAAATATCAATTTGTTGCAGCTTTTGGCCGTACATTTAGAGGTCATCAAGACACCCTTACTCCTGACAATCCAGACCTTCCACCCCAAAGACCCAAGAGAACACAAGAGTTACCTGAACAATTGAAACTCTTCTATAAGTCAAAGAGCGAGTTAGATGGAATGATGATGAAAATTATCACAGATCGTTCAGAGTAACTACACTGTATAATATACTTATACTAGATTAGCTATCATTTGTAAGTATTGGTACCAGTAGTTATTCTCCATTTCTTGTGATGCATGTAGATTAGCTATTGCTGTATTATGGCTTTCATGGTGCATTTTTATCATGACTAGTACGTAGCGAACAGAATCAGTTGACTTAGGGATTAATTAGATGATGCATGGTCAGTTTGGGGAAAGTATGATCATTAATGTCTAAGTATGGCAAGGAGCTTTACAGACAAAATGTCAATTGACTTATGCAGGCTAATCACATTGGTAACACTACCAGTACTTCATGAACTGCATAAAAAATAATTCTCGACAACCAACTTAAGGCCATATAGAAACTGAATGGCTATACACGCAGAGCACGCAGTTTTGTGTGCTTTTAATATTTACCCTGATGACTATTGTCTTACAAATGATGGTTCACAATTGTTTGGATCTGGAAACGGTATATACTACCAGCAGCTCACAGACACTTTCATAATAATTACTCCTCTAAAGTTCCATCAATATAACCAATGTTTTTTTACAGCAATCATTTAATTATAACTCATCGCATGCTAAAACTGACTAAATAGCTATGTGAATAATGGACAAGCTTACAGACTTGTTACACTAGTGCCATTATGAACCATATACATGCTGAAATCAATAATTATGTAGCTAGCTGTGCACTATTTGCCTGCTGACAGTACTGCCCTAGCATATTAAATATTTAACATGTATACTTATGCATTATGAATGATGAGGAGCTGTACATCCAGGTTGATGGATATATTCCCTTATGAGTTCAAGCAGAGTTAAACTCATGAGTGGCTATAGCTCTCAAGGATCGTGTTAGTCATGTTGGCTGGTAGGACTAGATTGTCAGACATCAAATATCTTTCCGGGAACAATATTATGTCACATACCTGAACACTGATTATCATAATTAAGATACCCTCGCCACCTGCACATTTTTTTGTGTGTGTATTATTATTACAAATAGTGATGCACCTCTTGTGTACCTATCAGGCTGGATAACCATTACTTTTGTGCCCAGACTACTTCTTGTCAGTGGGCAGAAAAACTGGTCTGGGAATGAGACTAGATAGCCATATGCCCCCAAATGTTCGGTTTCCTGATGTACCTTCTGAAGTTTCCTAACAAACCTGGTATAATGCAGTTTAACCGGAAGGGTTAAACCAAGTTAACATAAATGAGCGGGATTGGGGGTGGGGTTAGGTCCACAATCAGTGCACGTGCATCATTAACTTCACTGGCGGGAAAACCGAGTGACAGCTGGTGAAGGTTGGAGTTCCCTCTGTCTCTGAGAGTTTGGTGTTTTTTCTGAATAGCGAGATGAGTCGTAGCGGAGACGGGTCGCAGGAGGGGGAGCGCAGGGAGGACGACCAGGGACCTCCTACCGAGGGCGCGGCAGGCGCAGTGACCCCGGCGATGTTGGAACAGTTGGAAGGCCGATTGGTGGAAAAGATAGTAGCGCAATTGGCAGCGCAGGGGAACCCCAAGGGGGCGGCAGACACGAGGGCGTCGGCGAAGGAAGGTGAGCCAGGGGCAGCAGCCCGCTGTGGGGCGATTAGTATTGAAGGGAAACGGGCACGTGGGGCGGTCACCCAAGGCCAGTTGTGCACGACAGCAGCTTAGACTGTTGGTGTGGTCTCCCAGCACCAGTAGAGAGTAACAATGGGTCAGTCTAGGGAAGGTGATGGGGTCACATAGAGCAAGTGGCGGGCGTCCAAACAGGCCATACTACGGAGGGTGGTGTGGTCACCCAATCCCAGTGGGGCACGACAGCAGGTCATACCGTTGAGGGTGCGTGGTCACCCAGTGCCAGTTGTGTACAACAGTAGGTCATACTGTTGAGGGTGCATGGTCACCCAGTGCCAGTGGTGTACAACAGTAGGTCATACTGTTGAGGGTGCGTGGTCACCCAGTGCCAGTGGGGTACAACAGTAGGTCACACTGTTGAGGGTGCGTGGTCACCCAGTACCCAGTTGTGTACAACAGTAGGTCATACTGTTGAGGGTGCGTGGTCACCCAGTGCCAGTCGTGTACAATAGTAGGTCACACTGTTGAGGGTGCATGGTCACCCAGTGTCAGTGGTGTACAACAGTAGGTCATACTGTTGAGGGTGCGTGGTCACCCAGTGCCAGTGGTGTACAACAGTAGGTCATACTGTTGAGGGTGCGTGGTCACCCAGCGCCAGTGGGGTACAACAGTAGGTCATACTGTTGAGGGTGCGTGGTCACCCAGTGCCAGTGGTGTACGACAGTAGGTCATATGCGTGGTCACCCAGTGCCAGTGGCGTACAACAGTAGGTCATACTGTCGAGGGTGCGGGGTCACCCAGTGCCAGTGGTATACAACTGTGGGCCATACTGTTGAGGGCGCGTGGTCACCCAGGGCCAGTGGTGTACAACTGTAGGCCATACTGTAGAGGGCGTGTGGTCACCCAGTGCCAGTGGTGTACAACTGTAGGCCATACTGCAGAGGGGGTGTAGTCACCCAGTGCCAGTGGTGTACAACTATAGGCCATGCTGTAGGGGGTGTGTGGTCACCCGGTGCCAGTGGCGTACAACTGTAGGTCATAGTGTAGAGGGTACATGGTCACGCAGAGCCAGTTGGTGTAAACTGGGAAACAGCAGGTCATACTGTTGAGGGTGGTATAGGTCACCCATTGCTAGAAGGGGCAACAGCAGGTCATACGGTTAAGGGTTGGACAGTCACCCAAGGTCAATTGTATGTAATAGTAAGCCACAGGGTAAGGGCACTCCGTGCCAGTGGGGGATTACAGTGTGGGGGGCCGCTAACAGTAGGCATTCAGGTAAGGGTGGCACGTAGCAAGTCATCGGGGACAGCTAGCCTGGGGGGTCACTTGGAACACAGGTGGCTGGTGGTTAGCGGTTACCTCAGGGTGGTTGGGGCTCTTATGGTGGTCGTATGGGCTGGCAGTCAGTGGGTAGGGAAAGTGGTAGGGTGTCGTTGCCACTTGGGTGGAGTCAGTGTGGAGTCAGTATGGGTGCACATAAGGGCCCACAAACAAGTTCTTGTGGGTTCAGTGGTAGTCGCAGTGGGTCAGTGACTGGTGTTGTTCTTTTTGTGTTACAGTGTCCCTGGGGGATGTCCCTGATGGTGGTGCATTAGCAGACGCGGGGGTACCCCTGTTTCCATCGGAGGCAAAAGGTGGGGGAGAGGGAGAGGAACCACCTGCAGTGCGAGCAGCAAAGCAGGCCTCATCCCTCATGGCACTCCTCAACACGTCTACAATGTTGGAAGGCCCAGCCAAAGCAGCGAAAGTGTGGTTGGGGGAAGGACTCGGTTCACTGTCCAAACAGACCTATGACAAGATGTTGAGGTGGGAATTTGTGGATCTGGGGGAGTTCCGTCCAAGATCCTTGATGGACAAAGTGGAGATGGAGGGCGACACGGAAAAACTGGTCGTCCTCCCAGGTTTCGAGGTAACGCAGGCTAGGAAGAAGCCAATAAATAACATCATCACCTGGGTCCAGTGTTTTGCTAGGTACACGGCAGCGATGTCCTCAAAATTTCCGGACTGCACACCCGGCTTTATGAGCCACCTGCTGACGGTGCTGAAGGCTTACATGGAGGTGGAGGATCCGGCATGGCGCCTATACGATGAAGCATACCGAGAGAAAATGGCATCGACTGGAATGAAGTTGTGGCCAGGTATGGATGTCTTGGTTTACCAGGAAGTGTGTGGTGGACGCCCCCGGAAGACGGTTGGGTTGCCCCAGGGGGACGGAAAGCGAGTTGGGCTGCCGGGGGGCACAAAGAGGCCAGCAGTGTGCTGGCAATTTAACGAGGGGTCATGCAGCTATGGCAGAACGTGCAGATTCCCCCACGTGTGTGAAGTGTGTCGGGGCAGTCATCCAAAGTCACAATGCCCCAGTGGGATAGGATGGGGAAAGCGCCAGAAGCGGATATGACTGTGAACATCATTACCCCGCATGTGTGATGGACTATTAAGTCTAGGTTGCATCTGGTATACTATCTGTGTCAAGATTCTGGAGGTTTATCTGTATCACCTTAGGCAAGCAGGCTCCCATGAACAACATCAGGGAATTGGGGTATAGGTATACAAGTTAGGTAATTTCGGGGGGGGGGGGAAGAGCCTTGTAGGTCCGTAGTCTCCGTACCCGATGGGCTGATCCTGCTGCTCCACTTGCCAGGTCAAGTGTGACTCCAAACCATTCAGCAGTGAGTCAGTCCAGAAGGTCATTAGGAACAGGGTGTTAAAGGGGGAAGGGGCCCTTATAAAGTGTAGTCTTCGCATTGCAGGTGGCTCAAGGGAGATGCACCCGGATTCAAGTTCATTGATGGCACTTGTGCGGTGCACTCCATTGACAGCACAGTTGCATGGAAGGGAGTGGGAAACCATCACCTCCCCACTCCGGATCTCCGCATGGGAGAAGGGATTACTATGTCACCCAGATAGGGGGTTTGCAGAGTATGTGTGCAAGGGGATCAGGGAGGGATTCCGAGTGGGTTTTAACTACAGAAGTGCCCATTGCCGACAAGCATCAGGCAATTTCAAGTCGGTTAAAGACCAGAAGGAAGTGGTGGCAAAGTACATTCAAGGAGAGAGAGGAGCAGGGAGGTTACTGGGCCCATTCCAGAGAGTCAAGATGCCTGAAGTGCATGTGAGCCCCCTGGGAGTGATCCCCAAGAGCGGACCAGGAAAATGGCGGCTGATACTGGATTTGTCGTCCCCAGAGGGAGGCAGTGTGAACGATGGTATCACCAAGGAGCTCTGCTCACTGTCGTACATGTCAGTTGACGAGGTTGCAGCAAGGGTAGTGCAATTGGGTAAGGGAGCACTCATGGCAAAGTTTGACTTAAAGGCAGCCTATAGGAATGTCCCAGTTCACCCAGATGACCGGTGGCTACTAGGTATGGTATGGGAGGATCAGTTGTTTGTGGATGCAGCCTTGCCATTTGGCCTACGATCTGCCCCCATGATCTTCAATGCAGTGGCGGACGCTCTGGCATTTATCATTAAGCAGAAGGGTGTAGGATGGTTGGATCACTACTTGGACGATTTTGTGGTGCTTGGTCCCCCAAAGTCAGACGAGTGCAGCAGAGACCTTAAGGTGGCATTGGAGACATGTGGGGAGGTTGGTATGCCGGTGGCAGAGGAGAAGACAATGGGTCCCTCAACTCTGCTCCCGCTGCTGGGAATAGAGCTGGATTCTGAGGGGCTACAACTAAGACTTCCGCCTGAGAAGCTAGAGAAACTGAGACAGCTGGTGGGTAGTTGGAGGAAGCGCAAGGGCTGCTCAAAGAGAGAACTACAGTCATTGGCAGGGCACTTGAACCATGCGTGCAAGGTTGTAAGGCCAGGGAGGAGGTTTCTCAGGGGGATTTTTGGTCTGATTTCACAGTTTGGAAGGCAGGATCACATGATCAGACTGAATGCAGCATTCAGAGCAGATTTGGAATGGTGGAACACATTCGTAGGTTCATGGAATGGTATTTCCATGATGTTGAAGGAGAGTTGGCAGACACCAGGAGTTGAGATTTGGAGTGATGCCTCCGGCTCATGGGGTTGTGGAGCCCTGTGGGGCACGCAGTGGTTTCAGGTAGCATGGTGTGAGTGGCCTGGATTTGCCACCACATCGATTGCAGCCAAGGAATTATTGCCTATCATTGTAGCCACGGCAATTTGGGGATCAGGTTGGGAAGGATCAACCGTTCTGTGTCACTGTGATAACCAGTCAGTGGTAGCGGCAATAAAGGGAGGTTATTGTAAGGACCCAGCAATGGCCCACATGTTACGTTGCTTATTTTTCTTAGAGGCAAAGTTTGACATAACACTAACGGCAATTCACCTTGCAGGGGTGGACAATGGGGCTGCTGATGCTATCTCCAGAAACAAGCTAGAAGTTTTCTTTGATCTCGTTCCTCAGGCTCCACGGACAGCATGTCAGGTCCCAAAAGACCTTGTGGAACAGCTGGTGGTGCAGAAAAACTGGACATCGGACGACTGGAGGGGCTGGTTAAGGGCTTTATCGAAGCCTCAATAGCCCCGTCTACAGCAAGGGTGTATGCGTCTGGCCAAAGGAGGTACCTAATGTTCTGTAATAACTCAAATTCACCACCCTTACCACTGACAGAGAGTCGTCTGTGCTTGTTTGTTGCTCACTTAGCTGATGAAGGCCTCAAGCATACCTCAATTAAAGGGTACTTGTCAGCTATACGGCGGCTACAGATAGTGCAGGGGTTAGGAGATCCTTTTGTGGCCTCCTGGCCCCTGTTAGAATGCACCCTGAAGGGCATCAAGCTAAGGCAGGCAAAGAGCGCGGCTACCCGCTCAAAGTCCAGACTACCCATTACTCCCAACATGCTGAGGCACTTGAGGAGATCCTGGGAGAGGGACAGGCACAATGCTGACAATATCATGTTGTGGGCAGCTTGCTGCACCTGCTTTTTTGGTTTTCTACGGTCCGGAGAGGTCACAGTGCCATCCATGAAGAGTTATGATCCGGGCTGTCACCTCAGTGCAGGCGATGTGACCTTGGATAGTTTGGCATCTCCAAAGGTAGTGCAAATACACATAAAAGCATCGAAGACTGATCCATTCAGGAAGGGGGTGATGGTCTACCTTGGGAGGACAGACAACATTCTATGTCCAGTGGGGGCAGTGACAGCATACCTTGCAGTGAGGGGTGAGTCCCCTGGTCCATTCTTTCGGTTGGCTTCGGGGGCGCCTCTCTCAAGAGAAATGTTAGTGAAGCGGATGAGGGAGGCACTGCAGCCGTCTGGTGTGGATATCACACAGTACTCAGGCCATAGCTTCAGAATTGGGGCAGCCACCACAGCGGCTGCAGTGGGGATTGAGGATTCGCTGATCAAGACATTGGGCAGGTGGGAGAGTACAGCGTACCTCTCGTACGTCAGGGTGCCACAGGACAGGCTGGCAGGGCTATCAAAACAGTTGTCAAGCTTGGCTGAACAGTGATGGCGATAACTGTTCCAGAGTATTGTGTACTGTTTCTTGGTGTGATCTCATTGTTGTACTAGTTTGGGATTGTATTATTGTGTGTGTGGTTCCACAGTCTATCAGTGGTGGGCAGTGCTAACCACTCAGTTGTTGACCATTGTGGCTCGTTTGTTGTACAGGTGTTGATGTAATTAGTTCATATTATGGTTAACTAGGGAGGGTATATGTTGCCGGGGTGGTAGTTAATTATGGTAGGGGCTTGGGGGAGGAAGAATGGCATTCTTCCTTTGGTGGGATGCTGGATAGCCTGAGGGGGAGTAACAAGAACTAGGCTCCCAGCATTGTCCCCCAAGCGGGGCCTGAGGGTATGCCCCTGGTGATTAGTGGTGGAAGCAGGGGCATAGTCCTGTCAACAGCTACCTCCCGGCAAATACTGGACATGGATGTTGGTGGGTTGTCTTAGCTAGTCACTGGTGCATGTGTAGTTTAGCGAATGCAGATGTTAAATGCAGTTTAACCGGAAGGGTTAAACCAAGTTAACATAAATGAGCAGGATTGGGGGTGGGGTTAGGTCCACAATCAGTGCACGTGCATCATTAACTTCACTGGCGGGAAAACCGAGTGACAGCTGGTGAAGGTTGGAGTTCCCTCCCACCCACCCTCCCCCCCCTATGGCAGGTGCATGAACTGGCCACATCTACTATATAATCTCCGCTGGGCTTTATAGCCCAGTGTGACGGGTGGCTCTGACAGGACGAAGTTAAGGTTGGTGGGATGCTGGATAGCCTGAGGGGGAGTAACAAGAACTAGGCTCCCAGCATTGTCCCCCAAGCGGGGCCTGAGGGTATGCCCCTGGTGATTAGTGGTGGAAGCAGGGGCATAGTCCTGTCAACAGCTACCTCCCGGCAAATACTGGACATGGATGTTGGTGGGTTGTCTTAGCTAGTCACTGGTGCATGTGTAGTTTAGCGAATGCAGATGTTAAGTATTACTATAGCCTCGTACCCAGGCTCCTCCCCTGCAGAAAGACGGGGAGAGAGCCTGGAAGATCTGATCACGTGCCCCGTGACGTACTATGCGTGGTTTTATGCGTGGTTTTGATAATCGAATTATTGCCCACGCAGTTCGTACTAAGCGGTACTCGTGCTGTTATTGGAGTTCTGGATCAGTGGATGTCGCTGAGACTACAGATGGGCACTGGAAGGCTGTTTCACTGTTATCTAGCTAGCTGGTAAGCAGTGTAGCTTCTACTGTACACATCGCTATTCCGCCCAAACGGCGCTAGAAGATAGTCGCTTTAGCGACGTTCACACCGCTGGCTACCGCTCACTATGACAGCACGCCAGGAGTATTCAGAACTCACAGCTGTTCACAGAGGCATTCCAAAGACTCCTTGCTGACATAGTGAGCGACAGCCAACGCTGTCAACGTCGATAAGGCGACTGCCTCCTGCGCCGTTTGAACGAAACAACGTCGTGGCAGCGTAAAATTTGGTGCTGCAGTAGAAGCTATACCATACTAGGAGCTTGGGTCTAGCTAGAAAAATAGTCTTTCAGTGCCGATCTGTAGTCTCAGCGACATACAACAACGGCCGTGTCAGCACTGAGTACGGACTGCGTGGGCAATAATTCGATTATCAAAACCACGCATAGTACGTCACGGGGCACGTGATCAGATCTTCCAGGCTCTCTCCCCGTCTTTCTGCAGGGGAGGAGCCTGGGTACGAGGCTAGTATTACTAGACATAATTATGATCATTCATTAGGGTGAGCCTGAGCAAAGTATGTGTGCTGACCTCATAGCTTATGTACCAAGTATATGTAATAGCAAAGGTAGCCAGTATACCTACTAAAGTTTTCAGTAGTGGGGTACAGCTAGCTTGCATATAGAATAAAGTAGAGGCATTGTAGAGTTTGGTAGAGTGGGGTGGGTCAGGTAGAATCCAGTAGAATCAGGTAGGGACATTGTAGAGTAGGGTAGAGTGGGGTAGAAACTGCAGATTGGCCCTACACAGTCCAACTGAAGCAACACCAACATACATTTAGATAAGTCAGAGGTTTGTGTAGTGAAATGTCGCTAGCTATAGGCGCAATGTACTGCATGACTCTGGAGATAGCTTCTGTGCTAGAAGAAGGGTGGGATAGGGGGAGGTGGGTGGGCTTATAGATGCAGGGTACTGTGACTACTGTTTTCTCCCTTCTTCCTCCTTCTTGGCTGGAGTTCAGCTTCCTACCAGTGCTTTCTGCTGGCTGGCTCAATCACTCCTTCAAGGCCTTAGTTGCTTCATCAAAATTAGCCTGGTCTTCCTCTGAAAGGTGCTGAAAATGCAATTTGGGCTTGGCCTCTCAGTCTCACTTTCAGTCATTTCAGTCTCAATTCCTTGGGTTCATGTCTGGTCATATCCTGCCCACAATGCCAGTTTAACGCAGGTAATTTCCGGCTTGAATTGTATCCTGCTTACACAGCTTGCCATCTCTTCAGGCTCACACCTCTCATAGAGACTGAAATTAAACTCACAGGGGACTTTCCCACACTGCAGAAGAAGGTTGTGACTGCACTATTCAGGATGTTGATTAGACTTGCAGCACTAGAAGAAGCATTCATGATCACATATTATAAATAAGACATCAAGTGCAATTGGGACACAAAAGGTGAACTTTAAATCTAGCCCATAGAGTGCAGAGCCAGTGAACAACAGGATGGCCACTGTTGATGTAGGTCTACTGTAGCGCGTATCAAATCGGTTGCACATCTCATACTGTATACTACAAGTGAAAGTTAGGTGGAGGTCTGTTGTGAGATCTACAGCAACATGTAATGAATGATACTACAAAGTCTGCATGCAAGTGGAGGAATGGGAATAAAGCTTCACCTCTGACCACCACCCTTTCTAAAAGAAAAACAAACAATAATGCACACACCTCATCAAGATTAATATAGGAGGTTTTGGATAAACCCTGTCTGGTTGTGTCAGTATAAGTGACCTTATGCTGGCATTCACAACGTTGAAACTGGAAGCTGTGTGTATGTGTGAACAGAGAAACAAGATAACTCACTAACAAAAAAGTTGTCTAGTGCAGTTAGTTTGAATTTGCTTACCATGAATGATTATGTTATCCACATATTGAAAGGGACAACTGGCCAACACAAAGTTACAATTGCTAGTATATAGGAAATAGAAAATTTGTATTGTAGTACAAGGAGCTTACAGCCAAGAGATCTGGGATGCTAACATGCAATTGGAATAAAATCAGCTGAAATTCAGAAATAAAAGCAGCTTGAATCTCTATTCATTTATAAAAATGTAAGAACCTGTGCAAACCGGTCTCACTAAGAATTCTCTGTATAGACGCCCGCCCAGGTCATTCTGGTCAGAACGTAGATCAAGGAAGATGTCAAGATATCCTTATACAGATAATCACCACAGTTCATTAACCCCACAATGTTCTACACTCCACTGGTATCATCCCTCCCAACTTTGTATACTTCAGCATGCCTAACATCTTTTTACGTATTTAATTTCATTTATGTCATTGTGACAAATGAAGAAAAAACTGTAAGAATGACAGGTAAATTCACTATGCATACAGACTTGTGACCAGTCTCATTCCCAGACACTGGATTGAGTCTGGGAGTGAGAACTCTTCTGACCTACCCCACTCCCTTCTGTTGATCAGGTGGCTTATACTCAGAGAACTTGTTCTGGACATTTTGCCCACCAACTGTCCGTGGGTTGACTGAAAGTAGCAATGCTTGATCTGAAAGACATCCTTCCTTGCCCAAGTAGTCCAAGAACAGGGTAGCTGTGGGGGAACGGAATATCATTGTAGTCAATTTACACCACAACTCACTAGTTCGGTGGTTTATTCATCAATGGTTGTAGGCTGGAGGTGAGTAAACCACTAAACTACTGAACTGATTTGTACATAAAAATGTACAACCAATGAAGTTTGTCATGCAGTGGCTACAGTGACTAGGATACAGAAGCCTATATTATACCTGGCTCAGCAAATATTCTTTGCAAATTTTTTAACTGATTAACTGATTCTGAGGTCCTTCTTAGTGTGAAGCTAATCACTACAGGTTGCAGTTGCCACATATTAGGATCTACAAGAACAGTTCCTCTTCCTTAGCCTGGGTGTGTTGCATACAGCCATATGCTGCCTTAAATACAAGGACATTTAAGAACCATGACTTACTAGCAGACACTTCATATTTCTTTTCCCTTTCGATCGGACAGACAACAATGAAATCACTCTTTTCTCCTGAAGGGGTGAAACATGTCCAGGAGGAAACTATGTAACAATCTGTAGGTACAGTGCATTATTGCATGTTTGGTTGATATAATATACTTTTGCTGTTGATGTTAGATGGCTGCCATGCTAATGGCACAAAGTATGTGAACTATACATGTGTTCATAGCAATAATCACTGAGCTCTGTGGCCACTAGTGTAGCAAGTCCAGGTGTGAAGAGAATACTTTAGCTGGGTGAGAAAACTGCTTTAACAATTAGCTCATTACGAGTAAGTGTGCCATTCACGAATATAGTCTGAGGTATAAAAGCAACAAATCTACTAGGTTAGCCATCATCAATGTACATATACTCCTCATAACCCTCAATCAAATGGTCAATTCAAGTTTGGTAAGCACTGTATGTCACGTGTTAGTGGATTTCAGTCTGCATCAAGACCGCACACTTATTTCTCTAGGCTTAGAACAGAGAGCTATATGGTACTTGATCTACCAGTAGATGCCCAGCCTGAGTATTCTCATGATTGTGTGTATGAGCCATGAGACTACATGCCTTACTCAGGCTAACAATCTTACAGTTCCCACTTGTTGGTTACTAATGCGTAGTATACTTATGTGCCGTAAGACAACAATACTCTATATTGTTACAGCATATATCTGGAGGTGAAGCTTTTCTAGAGGGTGTAACTTGTCTAGTGGTTGGAGCTGCTCCTGGTGGTGTAGCTTGTCCAGTGGGCAGAGCTGGTCCTGGTGATGTAGCTTGTCCAGTGGGCAGAGCTGGTCCTGGTGATGTAGCTTGTCCAGTGGGCAGAGCTGGTCCTGGTGATGTAGCTTGGCCAGTGGGCAGAGCTGGTTCTGGTGATGTAGCTTGTCCAATGGGCAGAGCTGGTCCTGGTGATGTAGCTTGTCCAGTGGGTGGAGCTGCTCCACTGACTTCCACCTTGACGTCATCCTGGAGCTTAACAGTGGTTGGGTCAAACTCCATTGACACCTTCAGACCACTGGTTGCAGGAAGCGGAGCTTGCCCTTTCCAAATGTACTTTATCTCATCAGTAAATTCCTTGTACTGTATATAGGAAATACGTACATTAAAACCCACACAATTGTGCACACTGTAGTTAAGTTTCACCTGGTCAGGATCCTGGTCGAGGACAGCATAAGGATGGAGGGTCATTTCTGTATAATTTACCACCATGTTGTAACACATCTGCCATGGCTTTTGTATCTGTATTGGAAGTTTACCAGAATGACCTGTGCCAGGAAAATAAGGTATCACCTTATTTCTGTTAGCTATAGTAGCAACACACCTTGTATTTTTTTAACCTTTCTGAAAGCTCTAGCAAGTGCAAGTGGTACACACTTTGAAGCTTTACCATACTCCAGGACAACAGCCACCTCCCTTCTGGGACAAAAGGCAGCAAAGCTTAAAACAGCTCCACGGACATCTGCTTCCAGTTGCTAAGAGAAAAATAATTGGCGTCACTAGATTCCACATTCTTGGATGAAAAATTAGCCATAGTATGCACAGATCTTGGAACTAAAGTTGGAAAATGAAGAGGAATACAGGGAACAGCTGTTGTGGAAGAGAATGGAAACAGAACACATTAATACCAGCACACTAACTGTACACAATAAGAATCAATGTCTAAGATTGAAGCTCTACCTTGCTTAAACATCCCTGACCAAGGTAAACACAACGTTAACCTACCACCTGGTCATTCTCTCTGAGATATAGATCAAGTGGTGTAGCCAGGTAAGTAGGTTCTTCCTGGGTAGCTAGCCACCTGTAGGGATGAGCTGTTATTAGCTAAAGTATCACCCTAGTATGAGCATAATTAATACACCTTGCAGGTCATAATAGATTTATCCACAGACAATGCTTCCAATATTAATGTAGATTGTCATATATATCATACAGCCAGAAATTCAAGGGAAACTAAACTTGGTTGTTTGGCAGTCACATCAACTGATGCCATAGCAAATAACTTTAGTGCCTAGTACATTAATGCAAGTTCAGTGTAATCTTCACTCAACTATATGCTAGCTGTATTTACATTTTGAGCAGGGGAAATCATATATTTGCTGAAGTATTTACTAACTACATTGTACATGGTCCTTACTCACTCAGCTCACGCCACCAAGTGAACGTACTGTGATGCATGTATAACACAATTGAACTTACAATTGTCATGTGACAACATTAATTCTGAAATTTAATTGATACTGTCAACTTTCAGACAACAAAAGTAAACAGTTTAAATCTTATCTTTTTGTAATGGCTGCAATAAGGCAAGAACTTCATTAGCCTCTTCCCAAGCCCCTCTCTCCCCCCAAAGAGAGGCCTGGTACTCACTGTTTGCACATGTGTGTAATTATACGTTATATTTTCCTTTCTAGCCCACTACTATGTGGTGCTATGTAATACAGTGCACTCACTTTTGGATAAAGCCTTGTAAATTCTATCTTCTGGGCATAAAGTACAGGTAACAGGTTTAATTTGCCAGGGGTTATGTAGCTATGTTCATTCAAAACCGCTCAGTAAATCTTGGTCTAAACCACCATTTTATCACAGCAAAAGCCCAAACAGGAATCCATTCCACATCCCCATAAAGGGCAGCAATATATAGGAAAATTTCTCCCTACTCCTAGAAACTATCGCATAGCATTTCCTTGTATGGATTCTAAGGAATTAAGCAACTTACTATATTCTATTACTGGCATGGATTACTGCAGTGAGTATAATACCTGGGTTATTGGATTAATGAGCACATATCAGTATAGATGAGGTAGCACAGCAGCTAGGAGATCACCGGGAAGCGTTATAGCTAAGTCAAAGGAAAGTGGTGGATTCTCAGCACATAATCTCTACTCGACACTAATCAAGACTTGGTCATTCTAGTAAAAGTGGTATGAGAGCCTAATGTGCATTATTTTTGTTTTCAGCATCAATGAGTAAATTGTTCTCAGAGCACGATGCAGTAGTTTTTGTAGGTTCTTAATTGGGATATGAAGCCATAAGTACAATATCATCTGCACATACCAGTGTAGGTACTGAAAAACCATAATTATGACACCTAACTCTGAGTTCACAATCTTCATAGTGCTTACATGTAGGTAAGTCATTTACAAATAAATCAAACAAACATAGTGTAAGTATACAATGGGGAGCTTCATTACACCACATTCCCAGTTAGTAAAAAACTTCATTTAAATAACTGGGAACATGTAGTGTTCCAGGGATGTAATGAAGAACCCCATTTTTAACAGTGTATACAAATGTCATGTACTATAAAGTCACAAGAAGTCAGCTATCTAGCTCCATGCAGCAATAGTCTCCTATGCAGCGAGAGACCAAAGGTGAGGCTAGGCAAAAGTGATACTTGGCCACGGAAGCTGCACCGGAAGTCACGTGTCACTGAAAGCACAAGGCTTGTTTTCAATTTCAGCAATGTTACTACAAGTAGTAATGACACTTCCATCCAGAAGTATGCTTCTCCTCAATGTCTAACCTCTGGTGGTTTGATTTAATATTCCTGTCGCTAGCATGTTTACATCTGGAATGTCGAATGGCTTACACAGTTATAGAGTGTGTAACTAAAGGACATTATACACAACCAAAGTGCAATGGCTGCCATTCCTTGTTTAGTGATGAAGAGAGAACTTGATGCACAAGTGCTCGATTCTTACCTGGATTATTTTGCTAGACATGCCTTTTGGCAAGGAATATTAATGAAGCCAACAGATCAGCAGATGTTTCCATTGGGGAGCATGGACAGCTGGGCATGAGCATTTTTCATCAGTTCTGCCAAGTTGGGAAGTACTAAGAGAATTAATTGACAACGACTTGCAATAATTCATCACTTAAGTTACTCAATATGGTGGTATCGGAAATTTGATCCAGCTTCTTTGAAAATGCTATTATTACACATGGCTGTGAGTAACCTAGAAACAAAGCTATAACTCAGATAAACTCACCATTCACAGACATTAATAATCTGGGAGTAGCCTGGGACCAAGGATAACAGAGTTCTAATGGTAACTTCAAGTTATCATTAGATCTACTTTATAACTTTTATTGAGGTTTTTTTAGGTGCTGCCATGGACAATCCCATATCATCCATAATGTCAAAGTATGTTGCCAATGGGCTTATCCATGGACCATCTCATGAATGGCCACCACCTTGACTACTCACTCTGACCATCCATATAGCTACATTGTACTATCAATGGATGGACACCTTTCCTGTCCCCCCTCTGTCTAAGTATCAATAGATGCCACGGTTACTGTATCCATCCATGGACCATCCATGGATGGACACCTTGCCTACCCCCCAACTGTCTAAGTATTGATGGATGATCCATGGATGTGCACCTTGCTTCCACCCCTCTGTCTAAGTATCTGTTGATACTACATGCAGTTACTATGTCCATCCATGGACCATCCATGTGTGGACACCTTGCCTCCACCCCCACCCCCTTCCTGTCTATGGTATGAGGTTCTCGAGTCAAGCACCATACAGCAGGTGAAGCACCATACAGCAAGTATTGTTAGGTTTGTATGTGCTAATTAGTAGAGGTACAGCTGCTTTCCCTGACACCCTTCAGCTAATACAGTGATGAAGTACACTGATAGTTACTGAAGTAAGCAGGCAGAACAGCTCTATCTTGAAAACCATGCAATGTACAGGTACAGAGATTGTATCAGTTGTGGACAACATGCAGATTCAGCAGATATCCCTTTTGATTAGCAAAATGGCAAAATGATTCTTGGGGAATTTACCTGGATGACATCAGCAATGTTCCTTAGCATTTAAGGTAGGAAAACCTTGAATCGCCTCGAAAAAAAAAAAAAAGGAAACACTAGAAAGATTTTCTAGCTCATTGGATGTGATGGTTCACTATTTGTGTGTGTAAAGCTTGCTGGAGTTGTGCTTGAATGTTCGTGAGTGTGTTGGAAGGCCAGAGAGCCATCCTGGAAGACATGTGTCATCACACAGTTGTCTGGAAAAGGTACTGTAGAAAGCTGACTTTTTGGGCTTGTAGGCCCCGCCTGTTTTTATGCTAGCGGAAATGTGTGTAACTTGGCTCCATTCTAGGGTCAATGACAGGGGGTAGGTTTTTGGAAATAACTCCCTGAAGGGTGAGCGGGTAAAAGCATACCTAGTTTTGTAGGGTGTGAGTTGAGCTTTCTGAAAGTGGGCTCAGTTGTGGTTGGTTTGAGTGGGGGTGTTGAATTTTTCTTTAAAGCCAATATAGCCAAATTCTCAGGCGAAGAAAGGCACGGGACTGTCATTTTTACACTAGATACACAGGTAGAAAGTCACAATATCTCGCTCACATTTTACAGTTACGCCCACTTCTGTTAGTCACGTGAGCTTTAGGTTGCAATTACGTGAAAATTAAATCCCATGCCTTAATTGCCCTGAGTTGCCCTGAGTTGCTGTGTTTGTGTGTTGATGATATGCTGGAGCCTTGGAGAAGGTGCAAATTTTGTTTTAGCAGATGGTGAGTTTTTTTTTTTTTCATTATCAGGTAGTTTGGTGCAAACTTTTTTGTACACTTTGACTTTACCCATTCATCCGTCCACATGATTCAAGGTTTTCCTACCTTAAGAGAGCTGTGGTGATGAAAAGCAGGATCAGATGTAGAGTAGAATTAAGGACATTGGGCTTCAGATATCTTGGCACTGGCTAAATGATCGGTACTTTTTTTGATATATAGGTGAGTCCTTTCATGGCTTTGGCTTTATGTAGGAATGTTCCATCGTACATGGTAGTTACGGCTTACTCTAGCTCTTAGATGGTCCTAATCCAAGCAAGCTACATCAGTTATGGCAGCATCAGAAATGGTGTATAAAATAACAAATCATACATAATATCACTTGAGTTGTATGGCCTTGTGGGACAATGGTGATGATCATTAGCTGTTTGGTGCATAGTCTAAATCGCAGGTTTTACTATAAATGGGCATGTGAATTAATGGCTCTAGGTTAAGACCCCTATTACATTTAGCATAAGAATTTCTGCTTGAACTTCATATGCCCATTTCTATCCACACCAGGTTCCACAATTGTTTATGATACAATTAACACAAACTTATGAATGTGGCTTGTTGCTTCTTTGTTCTCATGGAGGAATGTATTTATGACTGCATACTTCATATAGCCACTTCATCACTCCCATAGTATGAACTACGCAATACAGAATGTCACAGATAGAGTTCATGAAGTATGTCAGCAATCCGGACATGCCAGCCAAACATTAACCATTGTACACTTTGCCACACTAAACATAGTAATTGACAAGACTTATTTTAAGGGCCACACAGACCAATGGTGTCATCAGAACTGTGATGCATTCTTTTAGTGAGCTTGACTGGACTTGTACATATATTCATACTTACTATTGTTGGAGTTTTTGTGTTGTCATACCAGCTTTATAGATGGTACTGAATCTGAGGAAGGCTTTCGCGTGCTGCATGTTTTGGCTTTCTGTTTGCTAGCAGTTAGTTTTGTGCATAAGCAGTGGGAAAAGTTTAGTCCAATAAAGGAAATGACACTAGTAGAGTGTTAAGTCTTTACCAACCAGTAATGCTGTTTTCCACCACAGTCTCTTATTAGAATTTGTAACAAATTGAATTCCTTCTCTTTGCACACTTTTTTTGTGGTTGATAAAAAGTTTAATGATTACTTTACTACAACATATAAATGGCAAGAGGTACCTTTCAAATGCATGTTGACACAGAAATCTGTGGGAAGCTATTATCATGATTGCCTAAGTACACTTGCATCACTTGTATCACTTTCTCTTTTACTTAACATAAATGTACAATCACTTACAGCTTTAAATGCATATGTAAGATGTTGTGATAAGTGTCATTCTACTATGTATCATCATTGACTTAAAGTCTTTGGTATTCACAGATACTCTGACATAAAAAAGTACATTAGGCAAGGTGTCCATCCATGGGTGATCCATGGATGGTCCATGGATGGACACAGTAACTGTAGCATCCATAGATATTCAGGCAAGGTGTCCATCCATGGATGGTCCATGGATGGTCAGGGTAGAGTAAGTGAGTAGTCAAGGTGTCCATCCATGGATGGTTCATGGATGGTTCATGGATGGTCCATGGATGGACACAGTAACTGTAGCATCCATAGATATTCAGGCAAGGTGTCCATCCATGGATGGTCCATGGATGGTCAGAGTAGGGTAAGTGAGTAGTCAAGGTGTCCATCCATGGATGGACACAGTAACTGTGGCATCCATAGATATTCAGGCAAGGTGTCCACCCATGGATGGTTCATGGATGGTCAGAGTAAGTGAGTAAGTAGTCAAAGTGGCCATTCATGGATGGTTCATGGATATGTATTTTCAGACATGATTTTCTAACCCCACGTACTACAATAGTTTCGGGTATCGAAAACTATCCCAGCCCCAGCATGTCTTGTTGCTCTGATGATCTGACACAGTTGCTACCGTGCTTAGACCTTAGAAGTCTGAGGTCTGAAAATATATCAGCCCGAGAATTTTTGCCTCTAGCATAGGAACATGAACACATTGAACAGACATAAAATAGTTCATTTTTAAGCCTGATTTCAACACACAGCGTCGACAATTTCAACAATGTTTGACCCTTGGTGCATAGTTAGATTGCAGTGTACAGCAACATAGTGCACAGATGCACACCACAGCATTGCACAGCAGGTTTGCTAATTATGCACCAAACACAAGAGTGCTGATCAGTTAAGGATCATGGATAGAAATAGAAAATACAATTCAAGATTTGTTGCTGCCCATGAGACACAAAACTTAGGCCTCCATACTGATCACCTTGATTAATATGCATGATATGCTGTGAAGGTGCACTGGTCTGTGATGTCAGTCTGTTTCCTCCTAGCTACACAGCTGCCAGAAATGCATCCCTTCTCTGATATTCAATACTGACTAGTTTTAATACTATACTGATACCATGCTTACTTGTTCTCTTTTCCCTTGACGTGCCTGCTTCATTGCTTGTATGCAGAAATTCGGTGAAGTTAAATCTCGTAAATAGAGGGTTAAAATCTAAATTTGGGGTAAACCCGTAATTTTTTTCTCATGAGCAAGACTGTAGATTCCATGGTGGGGCACGGCCCCTAGTTGCTGGGGCACGTGCCCCAGTGTGCCCCAGCTTGCTTCGCGGTTAGTAACCGTTGACCGCGCCCCATTACGTATCCCATAACCGTAAAGCAGAAAGCGGCCGCAGTAGAGGTGATCATGAATAGCCCCATGCTATTAAGGTGGCAGGGAACCCTGCATTTTCAAGGTCAACAAACCTGGAATCCAAGCTGATAGAATTCTTTGTCTTTGTAAACATTTAGCGCACAGTTCGTTTTGGGAGTCTTCATCCGTTCACTGTCCGTAAAATTGGGGATTTTCCCCATTTCCTGTCGGCATTGACATCCAATAATCAGTTTTTAATTAAGTTAGTTAAGATGTGGCCTGGCGGAACCCCTCATGTGGTGGTCGGAACTTTGAAGATAAGCTTAGATCGACTTAAAAAAAAAAAAAAAAAAAAAAACAGAGGAGTTTTAGTAGAGTGCTGTAGTGTCAGTAGCTGTGAGTAGTGTGTAATGCCTGCTTGTGAAAGCTAGCTTGTGTCTAGAAGCAGCAGAAAGGCTACAGTGGCCAAGACTGGACTCACTGGGTAGGCCCAGGTCTTGCGATCGTATGCCAAGCCTAGTAGGTGACCGTGGCCTGGTGCTCCGAGTGCCGGGCTGGGCTTTAACTAGAATGCGCAATATATCGTTGGTACCATGCTGCCGTAGAGAAGAAAGCTCCAGAGGAGTTGTGTGTGGAACAGAACCGTGAGTTGTTTAGCGACATAAGGGGGAGAGGTGGGGCTAGTAATGCTTGCTTCCACTCGTGAATGAGCCACTCCCGTAGACAAGCTGTGAATTTTTTGAAATGTGCGTTCATTTTGGTGCAGTCAAAGTTGTCCATTCCAAGAGTAGTGACAAACATGAGTCTAGCCTGACTTTGAGAGTAGCTCTGAACAAAAGCTGGCACAGATTGATTTGAGATACATTGGTGGATAGGACGCTACCTAGAGTGAGTGTGTAGATGCGCCCATCGAGTGGCAATTTTTGGTTCATGAATATATTAATGAGCCACTAAAACCCTTTTTAAAATTAGGCAAAGCAAGATTGCCCTAAAGCAAACCCTAACCCTGAAACTAGGAGTAACCCTGGTCCTGACTGTAACCCAAGTTTATGTTTTCGTTAACCTCCGCCGAAAGACTTCCCCCGCCACCTTAAATGAAATAAAACTGTGTACGATAAAAAACAAACATATCGTATAAGCTTAAAGGTTTAAAATGTGTTCAAATGTGTCCACTGGAATGTACTGACGAGTTTTAGATAGCAGCCACCCTGCTATCGCAGAGGGCACAGTTGATGGCATCTTTGGGAATTTGAGGGTTGCCGCAGGATGTTTTGCTGAGGAGCATGACCCCCTTATGCACATGATGGATGAGGGAAGCAGATGAAAATTGTAGCCAGTTGACAGTTTGACTTTATAGGTCTGAGTGTGCTTGATCACAATCATTGAGGCCAACTTCTTGTAAACAACTTTGGCAGTGGGGCCCATAGCTACCACCAGATACTGAAAAGACAAGAGGTGAAAAACATCAACGTTCAACTTCCCTGACCATGTAGCTGATCATATGCCGTAGCAAGCGGTCGGGCTGGTCGGGTTTTGGCCCGACCACTTTTTCGCAGACTAAACGCGCACATGCATGCGCACTTTGAATACACGTCTTGGAAAACGGCTGCCCATCATCGTACAAATTTCACTGACAAAAAGGCAACGTTGTGTTAGGATTTTTACTCGACGGCCATTCCTTTACTGTGACGAAGCCCGTGCTGCCTGCGGCACGTTCGCGCAGCTAAGTTCATACGCGACGCAGAATCCGTCTGAAATGACTAGCCTCGTTCCCCAGTTTTCCATCGTTTGCAGTATACGTACTGCCAGCTGGGCGGGAGCCTGGGAACAAGACTACTCATTCAGCACTCCATGTGAATCAGAATCCTACTGCCGATGATCACAGCTAAGAAGAGACCTCCCAGCTATTTTTTATTTATTTTTTGGCTGCGGGGGCACGCATCCCCTGTAGATCCATCCTGCAGTACTCCTGCCGTGAGTGACATAACAAATTCCTTCCTGAATGACCCCATCACTCAGGAAGAAATACTGTCTGCCCTATCCAATAGGAACTGTCATTCTGCATTAGGTCCTGATGACGTTAATATTTCCTATTTAAAGAATGACCTTTGTGTTCAGTTCATGCTCTCCTTTTTTAACACTTGCCTTCAACATGGGAAAGTGCCTAGTCAATGGCTACAAAGTATCATTCAACCTATACCAAAGTCCAGTGGAAGGTCCCTTGAACCCGGAGACTATAGATGTATTTCAATCCAGTCCTCTGTAATGAAAATTCTCTGCTCTATCCTCAACACCCGTTTAAGTGATTATCAGATAATCTAGAATATAATCAACTGTTAGCTGAAGAGCAAAACAGTTTCCGTAGAGGTCGTAGTTGCCAAGACCATATCTTTACTCTAAACACCATCCTTGAGGGCAAAAAATCAATTGGTAAATCCACTTTTGCCTGCTTTATAGACTTTCGAAAAGCATTTGACTCCATCTGTAGAAAGTTTTTGTGGGACAAAATGCAAACACAGTTTGGTGTACGTGGCCCCTTTCTTAAGCTCGTTAAAGCCCTTTACTCTCAAGTTTCTAGTTGTGTCAAAATAAATGGTAAATTCTCAGAGTGGTTTGATATCAACTGTGGAGTAAAACTGTCCCCTACTTTGTTTTCAATGTTCGTCAATGATCTTGTGGGTGACATTAAGGTTTTGGGGAAAGGAGTACAATGTGACGTATACTCTTTACTTCTCTCCTGTATGCTGAAGACATTGTAATAAATGCTGATAAGGAAGAGGATTTACAAGCCATGCTGGACGTAGTTCATAGGTGGTGTTATACCTGGGAAATCCAAGTCAACCCCAGCAAAACCAAGGTCATACACTTCCGACACAAGAGGAAAGCTTTATCTGACTCTGTTTTTTATCTAGGCTACTTCCTTAATGAATTTCTGGATGCTGATGAGTCTATTCAAAGAGTATATGATTGTGCTAACCGTGCATTAGGAGTTCTGATTGCCAAGGCTAAAACAGCTCATGGGTTCCCTTTGTCTGTCTTTAGCTGTCTGTTTGATGCCTGTGTCATACCCATATGTAGCTACATACTCTGCACATATTTGGGCTCATAGGAAATAACAGCCTCTAGGTAAAATCCAGAATAATGCGTTGAGATTCTTTTTTGGCTTAGGTACTTCTGCCCCTCTAGCAGCACTACTTGGGGATTCAGGCTGGCCTCCCATTCAACTACACCTGCAGTTCACCATGCTGAAATATTGGTTTAGGCTATGCTCTATGCCCTCAGAAAGAGTTCCCAAACAAGCCTTCCTCTGGAGCCGCAGCCTTTCTAATTCAGGTAAAGTAACGTGGGCCTCACATACCAGTGATCTTTTAGATGGATTAGATTTACATGTCTCTACTCCTAATAGCCTACAATCCAGTAAATTTTATGACAGCCTGTGGGATGCACTGGCCAACAAGCTTTTGCATAACTGGTTTCAATCGATTAATAATGTGGAGGCCTCCTCATCTGAGAGTGGGGGGAAACTTGCACTATATAGGCAAATAAAACATTTTCCTGAGACTGAACCCTATTGTAGAGCATCACTGTCATTGGGTGTTCGGAGGGTGTTGGCCGGACTGAGGGCTGGCTGTCTCCCCCTACAAATTGAATTAGGGCGTTATACTTCCCCAAAGACGCCTCTGCATTTGCGTATTTGTAAACTCTGCAATGATGGCATTGAAGATCAAGAGCATTTCCTGTTCCACTGTCGTGCTCTGACTGAACCGAGAAACGACTTCTTTTGCCACATTCAGACACTCAATTCTGACTTTTTATCATACTCCCTTTCAGACAAATGCCTATACCTTCTGCATCCACAACAGCACATTCACTGCATTGCTCATGGAATTTATCATATGTAAAAAATTTATTGTACAACAGTTCATAGAGTATTACATCCTCAACTGAATCATTGTTGACTAATGAGGTCTGTTTTCACTGTATTTTAACAGCCTTTGTTTCTTGGTCTATATCCTCTTTACCTTTCTACCATTCAATCCTCATTTTTGTCTTGCTTTACTGTACTATCTTCTAACTTTGTAAAACTTAACCTGTCCTTGCAAGTGCTTCTCTCTCCCACATACATACACATCTCTGATGCTTACTTAGGTATGTTTCCAAACGGTGGAGATCGTATAATTTGCTGGACTCCCTCTAAGATAAGAGCTGTACACTAGTTACTATGTACTTAGCACTCCTGCACTTCATTTTGTTTATGTACTCCCTTGGACTATGCATCCACTCTACTTCTTCCCCCCTCCCCACTTCACTTCTCTTTGTCGACTCTGTCCTTCTGCTTTCATAACAAAAAAAAAAAAAAAAAAAAAAAAAAGAGCCAATAAAAGGCCAGCACTATCCTGGGTCCCACACTTTTTATGTTCCTTGCATGTTCTGTACGTTCTTATGCTCTTTTATGTTCTTTTGAATCATATTTCTACTGCAATCCTTATCTTTAGCCCTGCCATTACATTATTCTGTCACTGGTTCGCCCTCCAAATCTTTCCCCTCACCCTTTGAACCTCTTTAACTCCACCCTCACCTATTACCCCCAGTCGACTGGGGCTACACTATACAATAGAGGAAAAGTTGCAACAGAAAGCCAAATCCATCATCAAGTTGGAGTGACTTTGACAATTGGTGCTAGTCGGCTCCAAGGATCTCTTTACACTGGACAGCAACAACTATACACCAGTCTTCATGGCAATGTAGAGAACATTGTCTTGACTCCTACAAGCTGAAAAGTACCAACTCTCTGATACAATTCGATGTAACTGAACAATCAGATGGCTGTACTTTCTTCCGAACTACATATGCTTGAACAATCAAAACAGCATCCTCCTATAATTTACATTTTTGTACCTTTTATCATGTGTGGTTGGATCCCCAGGCTCTAGTGCCAAATAAAAAAATAATAAAAAAATAAAAATAAAAGAAGAAGAAGACATTTTCCTCTCTCACTCCTTCATGTCTATTTTGATAATGAACACTCTTTAGTGAACTCCGTTTTTCATTTCTGTATACTTTTATGTATCATACTTAGTAGCTACAGTGTCTCATAAGCCCTCATGGGCTGGCTGCGCTCCTGCAGGTGACAATAAGGATTGATTGATTGATTGATATCCAACATTTGGCTCTGTCCTCTACAGGATTGGTGGAAAACGGTCAATGAAATGTCAAATTTCGACAGATGGGAAATTACATTCTTCGCCCTGTGATTATTTCACTTACCGTATATGTCCTGGGCAAGCGCCCATTTGTGCCTCACACTATTTCTGATTGGAATGCTTTGCCCAGTTATGTAACCAATACAACTTCCCCTGCTAGTTTCAAAAATGCTTTTATATCCACACTTTCATAAGTTTAACTTTAATATTAGCTTCCTTGTCATTTTGTTTGGTGATTTGTAATCGGGGTACTTTTCATTAGCTATGCTATCTTGTATCCCTTGCTTTTTTCTTTGCATAAACTTTCATAGAAAAAAAACACAAAAAAAAACAAAAAAAACAACTCAAGCACCAAAAATTGGGGGTGGGCGATTACACGGAGGAGGTGCTTAAGGTGGCGGGTAAGCTACCACACAAGCGCAATAATTGTTTCCGGTTTACGCCCACCATTGTACAGCTGGTTTTTCTTTTTGAATGAAGCAAATCACTGTAGCAGCTGCTTCAGTAGCTTAATATCGAAGAGCTACCTAGCCGTACAGCCGTACTACAAGCGACAAAAGCATGAAGGAAACCCTGAGAAGTTTCTACGTCGTCGATCGCCGTACATCAATGGCCACACCCACCGAGAAGGCCAGGGGTACATTTTTTTCGGGACGCTTCGTGAATCAGGTAAATGACTTTAGCAACTCTCTTTACTATAAACAGCTTCTCCAGTGGTTAGTCGAGGGGGTAACGTAAAGTATTCGTGACTAACAAATGCCCAGGAGAGTTCGTACCGCGAAACGCTACAAAAAGTGACTTTCCAATAACAGTTTCAACTCGCCATCCGTTAAGCTTTACAGCTTATGACCAAAACTCTACGTAGCCCCCTCTAGCGACTGTTGAACTTTCTACTCGCCAAGAATGGAGTATGTGGCTCTCGTACCGTGCGAGTGAAACGTCCTGAAAAATTGTAAAACTCAACCACTGCTCTCCGCGCTGTTTTCTGTAGCATGGTATCAAGATTTGTTACAGAGATAGTACTTGCCATACAGTACTTGAATATCAAGTTTGGCTGTAATTGATTGCACAACTAGTAAGATGAGACATTTTATATATAGCAGATAATTTATTGTGAAATTATTTACCCGCCCAACTATCCCCGCGCAAGCGCCCACCCCGGATGCGAAGTCAGCTCATTATCTATGGGTGTACCGAATCGACCTGCATCGTCGCTTCGCCCGTGCTTCGTTGAGGCCAGCCCGACGGTGGAGAAAGCTGTATCGTGCTAGAAAGCGGACCGACTCGTAGCGTCGTTGCTGAGCTTCCGAAGCCTTCGTCGCTTGTAGTAAGCGAATTTCGTGCTGCGGGCGGAGAACGCTCCGAACAAGGTATGGACGGGGCCGGGGTGTGCGATGCCGGATGTGGTGGCCCCTGAAGCACATCAGCTGTACCCAGGCTCCTCTCGAGGATAGTTCGTATTGTCGCTAAGTTCTGTAATTGTGCTTCATGCAGCTAGGAGCCACAACATTGGTAGCAAAGGTTTGCACACACTGGTCCATAGCCTCATTCTCAGATACCTTGTATAGTGAGTACAGTGAAACTTGAGTAACCACCCATGGGTTGTTCTAAATGAGCATTAACTTTTTTGGCAGTGAGTTGTTGGCATAATAAAACGCAACCATGCAGATCCACCACAGTGGATGTTGTATAGCATGAAAAGTATAGTACAAGATTTTCATATCAACTCTACCTTGTTTGTATATTCTCTTGGTATAAAAGGCCAGAAACAATGTATAAAGTGTTGCAGTCAATTATATAGACATGTTACTGATTGGCGATAGTCTCACAGAAACAAATGAGAAAACAGCACTACTGATACCGAATTCCATAAATGAGTACCAGATTCAAAACAATTGTGAACAACAGTATCAGTACTCCAGTGATAATAGCTAAAATTCCCAGGTTCCTGGAATATGCCGATGCTCTCTTAGCCCCCTCACGATGACCAAGCTCCCAGGCCAAATCAACCTACATGAAAAGAGTGATA
The DNA here is from genome assembly GCA_949130485.1 of Agelas oroides. Lineage (NCBI taxonomy): Eukaryota > Metazoa > Porifera > Demospongiae > Agelasida > Agelasidae > Agelas > Agelas oroides. Next base: position 3,910,731 of record OX422201.1, on the reverse strand, counting down.
ATAAAGTTATACCCTATACAGCTAAGGTCACTACTGAAAGGTACATGAATCGTTGTAACTGTGAACAATCATTGCATGTTTGTAAGCAGTACCCGACATTTACCATTGGCTGTACAATTGTTTCTGCACAGAGGATATTTTACTAGCCTCGTTCCCAGGCTCTCCCCTCGCCCCGACGAAAAAACGAGGCTAATATTTTACTGTTCTACTACATTGTGTCAGTACTGCATGGAGGAGGCCATGCAACATGGTCACATATGTGCATGTGTGCATTAGCAAACTTTCCAAGGGTCAGAAAAACTGTCATTATGAGAATAGGAAATGCTCTATGGCCAAGATTATAACAGTTTGGGAGAGGGGGGTTGCAGTGCTGAAGGTGCCTTGCTAGTCAGAAAAATTCAATTTTCAGTTCCTCAGCTAATTTATAAATTTGTAGCTACCCTCTCCAAGGCTCTCACATTCAATGAGCTAAAAAATCTTCTTAGTGAATTTTTGGTTCCGCCCAGCCACATGAAAGTGCCGCCAGGCCACTACAATGGGTCACACACCACATCAAAGGGACAAGCCCATCTTGTTTATTCCGGTTGCCTCCATTACAAAAATATAAACAAGCCAATGAATCTTAATAGCACCATCATGGTCATGTGGCATCATTAACTATTCTTGAGTCAGAATCAGGCCGATCTGCAATATACCGGTAAACTTAGCACCCTTTGTAGTTAAATCTGCAATCAAAATTACTTCCAAGATTTCACTAGATTACATTATAGAGGTAATACCTGAGCGCTGTATATCATTGATATGATTGCAAATATGATTGATGGCCAGCAAAAACAGCAGAAGAGGGCAAGTCCAGAGAGTGCCATGAAGTTGTTTGGCCTGGCCTCATATTGGTGTTCTGCTGTTATAAGAGTCTGGGTCCGGGCCTGCGTAGGCTGTGTCAAGTCAAACAAGAAATGTCAATGATTAATCAAAATGTATGGGTATACACCATGTATACCCCAAAACTACCACATATATGTGGAGACAATTGACCAAATCCAAGACTGTTAGATTTGGAAGGAATCCCCCAGCTAGCTCAATCTCAGGCTCTCAGGCTTGCATGGGCCTCACACAATCACAATTCTGGAAATGAGGGTAGTGCACTGTCTTCCCACACACTTTATACCACTATCAGGTTACATGGGACAGCTGTATAAAGCCAAGAAGGAGAAAGTTAAATTAACAGGTGGCTTCAAGCCTGAAACTTGGTGCCACTGACTCACGGTGACAGCATGCCACAGCACAGCTAAACTGATCTGAATAAACTAAATTCTGACTATGATTCCGAATATGAATTCTGAATATGATTCCGATGCCTATTTTTATGTGAAAATACGCATCAGGGATGCGTATTTTATATATTTGGGGATACCTATTTTCACTTGACACCGTCACCGCGCAAACGGAAGTAAATTTGCTGATTCGGCTTTTCGAACGTAGCGGCTAACTTTCGGCACTGTCTATCTCTGATGGTAAGCAAGCTATAAAAACCAAAGATTAGGAAAATAAAACATATCCAGGAATTATCAAAAACCTCTCGCAGTATCGGCAGTCCAAACGCTTTGCGTTGGTGGGCGGGGTTGGCAACGGTTGCTTGATTGCTGGTTCTAGAAAGCTACAAACATGGAACAGGACTTAGTAGAAAACACCTCTAGGCCTAAAATGTATCACAGCTAATCAATTTCACGCAATTGTACGCTGCCAGAATATTATACCGTATGTAGTGATGTCAGAGTTTCCAAAAGTATGTAAATTTTCCTCTACACAGGCCATTTCTCCACAGTGTCTTAAAATTCAGAGGCGGAGACAGCTACCAAGAAGTGGGGGGGCTCATGTTCTAAATGTTAAGCTGTGGGGGTGTGCCCTAATCCTGGAAACGAGATGATATTGTATTTCTCTGTACAACTAGTAGAAAAATTGGGGGGGCTGAGCCCCCCCCCCCCCCCAATCTGAAAAGTGGGAGGGCCTAAGCCCCCCCTGCCCCCCCTATATCTCCGCCCCTGTTAAATTACTAGGTATATATACGCATGCGCATCATGTGCCTCACGCAGAGCGTGTGGAACGATCGGACGAAATGGCGAAGCGCGGTCGAGATGATGTCGAGGACTTTGAGGACGTGAGTGGGACGCCATGCTGTCCTGTTCACAGATCAGCGAGCGAAGTTAAGTCGCGTTTTAATGACCTCTAGCTGCTACATGGTTTTCATTGCCCTTGGCATCATTCCAACCTGTTTATGCATGCTCACCTTTGTTGTGTAGTCTGCCTACTACGATGCCGTGCTGTTTTCTGCCTATCCCGTTCGCGGGCCGTCAGCGAGCGAAGTGACTCGCTTTGTAGCTGGCGCGCAAGTCTTCTGCTTTCACTGTCGTACTGTCGTCTTTCATCATTTAAACGTCTTCTGTACCTCTGGACACGTTCTCTGGCCTGGCGTCGTCGTCTCTCCTCTAAGTCTTCCATCGTATCGTGAGCTCTAGCGCGCCAAGAGGGGCACGTGCCGGAGGGTACGTACACTATACGTAAACTCGTATACTTCAGTCGTAAACCCGTTACGGACAGACATACATACAAGCACAACCTCACAGACTAAGGCCCCATATGAATGAATGAATGAATGAAATATTTTATTAGAGTGACACGCGAGATGCCCGGCCTGATTAGGCCTATGAGTCACTACAAACGGGTACAAAATAATGGTTAAGTATACAGATATTACAGATTTAAAAGCTGGATTCTAGTTTTATACAGGTTATACAAATGTTTCCCAATTATTCTACAATGATTATTTGCGCTAAGGATGTACTTAAATTTATCAATAAGGGTAAGGGAGGTAAAAGAGTTATCTAAGTCGGATAGGCAACTGAAAAAGGTAGAACGTAAATGATCTAAAGCTGGACACAACATAACAAAATGAAATTCAGTTTCAACAGTGTCTGATGAACACAATCTGCAGGTCCGGAGGTGGTATGGTGTTTTTGGTGTCCTATATCGGCCTGTCTCAATGTGAAGTGGGAGACAACCCCCCCGGAGGGCAGCCATGACCCACCGGTGACCCCTGCACAGAATACCACTAATGTAGCACTCTGGCCTAGGTTGTTGTTTTATAACTCTATAGTTATGTAGCCTACCCCCTGAGTCTGTACAGTAGGTGTTATGGTCCCAGATTCGCATTCTCCATTTGTGGTTTGCTTTATCAGTTAATTTAGTGATGACTATGGTTTGAAATTCCTTAGGAGACAAGCTAGTTACATTATTTGGATTTAAGTGTCCTAGGTTGATCTGAGTGAGCAATTTATTTGCATGAAAACACCAGGTAGGTTTGCCCTTATTGGCTAGTTCTAGTGACCATTTAAAAATCTTTTTAGTAAGACGACTATCATCCATAGTAGCAAGACGGAACCAGAGTTTGAGCATCTCAAACTGGTGTCTACACCAGACTGGCATCCATCCTGAGTCACCTTCTAGTAGATCTACTGGGCAGTTTTTACCATAAGCGCCCGCCGCGCCCACACGATTATGTGCCTCACGCTAACAATTAACATCAAATTTGATATAGAGGTTCCTTAGAGGCTTGGGTATATTTGTTTGCACAGCTTTGTTAAAATATCTGCCTCGATCAAAACTACACACAATTTTTTTGTCACATTTCGTTACTTTTCTGCAAATTGTTGAAGTATTAAGACATTTTCTGATGCTGCTCTCAGTTACTTCAAAGCACAACCAGTTCTGTATACTAGAGTAGTTGTACAATGGGATGGTACAGTTTTTTTATTGGAATCTTGCTCCAACTTCTCCGGAACTTTTTACGGACACAAAATGCTGTTTTTTAACCCTTGATAAGCGGAAGTAGTTACTAGAAGTGGTTCAATATTAGCGTTATTAAAAGGTCAAAGTGGCAAGCGTTGGTAGCTAGACTTGGGCAGTAACAGTGGCGTGATTACTGTGTAACTAGGCTGGAATAGTTTACCTAAGTACCTGACTACCGCTAACTAAGCGATTTTCTACTTGTTTGAAGCCATTTTCTGCCGCCATACATCGTAGCTTCTAGCGAGTTGAAACAGTACCGATTATCCCACTTGAACTTACAGCCTTGACAAATTGAGCCGATTTTCAAGTTAGTCGAAGGTAACACTTTCATTGTAAGTGAAAACTGGAGGCCGTTTGCTTCCTTCGTTCGAGAGAAAGCTTTGTGTGTGAGCGGCCCTTGTCAAATTCCACTGTTACTCACGAACTAGTACCGCCCCTTCCTGGCTTTCCTGAATAGTGATGTAAGTGGAAAGGTGTGGCCTAGACTTATTAGTACTAAACAGTCAGGGTTCACCTCAAAGTCTCACTAAGCTTTTTAGCTTCGTGTGGTAAGCGCGCGCGACCTAGCTACTTTGTCGCATAAATGCGACAGCCGCACTTAGCGCATGCCCGCACGCGTCGCAAAAATGCGACATCCGCAGTTCAAGGGTTAAGCCTAGTACGAGTATTATACTAGATATCTAAAAAGAACAACCTTCATTGGACTGAATTGGTACAGACTGTCCTTCACAGCCAGTTTCATTCTGATCGGGCTTACAGTAGCTTCCGGAAAAGTAGTGACCGCTAAAATGACGTAGAAAATTTTTGCCAAACCAGTTACATTTCGAAGACCGTACCGCTTGCTGTATTCATTCAGTCTCATTGATATGGGTACTGTTGGAATCGCCATTTCATGCTCTTTCCAAAAATGATGGTTGTTGTTGTGATAACAAAATTTTCACCCCGACATCGCTACCGTATGGTTGGTAATTTCACTGTACTTTATTGGGGCGAGCCTGAGCGAGTCCCATACTAGCGGGACTGCATTGTGCATATGTGTATGTATGTTTGCTTGCGGCCATATGAGCGCACTCAAATATTTCACTAAGATCGATCTTGAATATACCTCGTTTAGCGTGTATTAATTTTAGCGTTGTTTTTTTTAAACAAAAACCAAAATCAATTCAACGTATCAAACACTTAGTGACTGTAATGGCGAGTACTTATTTTAGCGATAATGACTCTGATCGCTAAAATCGCTAAATTTAGTGCGTGAGTATTAAACATTTAATAAGGTACATGCGTATACATGAATCATGTGAGGGCTACCGCCAGAGTGCAGCGTCGGCGACCCGGAACGAAGACAACCGAATTTGAAGAGGCGAGTGCTTCCGCCATGGATAATATAGTACGCGCGTCATGTGTCACGATCCTGACGACCCTGACTGTCTGGCTACTATATCATTGTCTTATACTGTCTTGGCTATTATCATGCATTGTCTCATGACCTTGACCGGTACCTTTGTTATTGTCAAACTAGTTAGAGCAATTAAATCATAATTACTCTATCACCTGCCATATTTCTGTATCACCTGATACTTCCCAATATAAGCCACCTGTATGATCATTGAATGCGTCTGATAATTTATGCTGGCAACATTATACTGAGCCGTCACACATGCTTCCGCTCGGCCCTGCGCCGCCGTCCGGTTAGTGCGTCTGTGCTTACGTAGCACTTCGATTTCCTGAATAGCTTGAGCAATAGGAGTTACTGTGCTGCAGTGCAGAATTTTTTTTTTGCACAATATTTGCATATCTTATAAGTGATTGCAGAAAAGTACCTAATTTAGGCAAGTACCCAATTTGGTACGGTACATCCATACATGGTGAAGAAATAGCCTCTGTCGCGAGAGGAAAATTTCTAAAGTACTTACCGGTACAACGATTGCAGGATCCGGAGGCTGTGTTTGTAGTCCGGTTGATACTGGCTGGTACTCGGGAAGCTTTGAATCCATGGTGGTGTTTTTTTCTAAATCCAATCGCAAGGCGTGAATGATGATAGGAAGAGCGCACGTTATCATTTATACACCAACGCGCGCGCGGACCGGAAGTTGGACTTCATTGACGACATAAGTATGACCGCACCGCTGGTAGCAACATTAACATGGCGACTGTGAGGCGGAGGTTTAGTGCTACGCAGAGCCCAGTGGTTACTACCACCATAACCAGGAAACAGGGTGAAGCTAAGGCCTCTTCCTCCCTGGGATGAGGAGCAGTCAGCATGCTTGCAGCTACTACACATGGGTTGGACTTGTAAGTCAGATACTCATAGTAGTCACATGTATGAGCGTTTGTGAACGGGATGAAATTGAATCAAGCGATCAAAGCCCTTTTTGTGTGCCGATCAAGGGATCAAGGTGACCTCTGAACTGCGAAAATCAACAGATCAAGAACACACTGCTACAATTTGACCTTTGATCCGTTAAAAAATCAAGCGATCGAGAGATGAATGATCAAGCAATCAAGCACACTTTTTGATGATCAAAAATCTTGATCCTGGTTGCAAATGCTTCTACAGGTGACATGCAAATGACTACCCCTTGTATGTACTTGCAAATATAGAGGCTTTTCACCTACATCATTAAAACTTGACACATCCGTATTCTAAAATTTGCACCGCTATCTTGGAGTACAGTATTATACATGGCTGTATATGGCCGTATCGATTGAAAACGAACTGGCCTCCTTTAGCTCTTTTAACTTACAGAGCAGTGGTATTTCGCCCGATTCAACACATACTAGAAGCATTCAAGGTGTTTCTTTGCATTCACCGAGATCGTCATAGAAGCTACTATCTCGTTGTAATCCAACATGACGGCTGTTTTCCGTATTCTTCGATATATTTTCATATTCTTACAAGTGATGACGTCATGTGAAATCACTCTATATACCAGTTCAAGTCCCACCAGTTACAACTAGAAGAAGGTACTTTCTCCACTTGGTACTCTACCCTGGCCCAAATTGAACAGGATCTGGCTTGGTTGGGGATGGACAAGACCACTGGCTGTGCCTACTCAACTGAGGTACAAGTAGGACTTCGAGTGCCCACACTACATTTGGAGGGTATAGTCAGTGCTCCTACGAGTGCTTGGCCTGACTTCAAGAGTTTGTCTAGACTGACCTGGTGTTAGTCTCAGTCTCAGCACAAGCTGCCATATTTAGCTGGCAAATAGACATTCAAATTCAGATACCTTGGCCCCATTGTGTTACTAGGTCGAACTTGGGTTCCAGCTTGTCGTCTTCTTCAGCTCAAGTTTGCTATTATAGTCTGTCGTATGTGCATGACCTGTTTCAGGTTCTTCCAACTCCATTGTTCTTACCTCTGCAACACGACGATATTTGCTCTATATCTACCTGCTGGGAGGGACGTAAAAAAATATGTCTGCGGCACACGTGATAAAGTGTACCAGGCCTGCTGCGCGAATTTCATACTGCAATCAACGAATGCGCAAGGCCTGGGAATGAGGCTAGCCTGGTGTAGCATGCAGGGGGAGCTGGGGACATGTCTCAAATATTTGGGAAGCTCCTTACATTTGTCCTTTTATTTTGCAATTTACTAAGGGTGCAGCAATCTATGATCTTGTGCTGAGTTTTAGTGAAGAATGAAAACTGTGTTTACGTAATTTAGGCTAGTCATTTGTCCAGAAGCTGGGAGGAGGAGACATTCCCAGATTGTGCAATTGGATTCATGTGGTTTCATTGTTTTGAAGCTAAAACAGCTACATATTTATGAAAACTGAAAACCTGTCCCTGTACTGTTGACCTGTCAAAGGGGAACAAGCACACAAACTCTTGAAACCCGTCAAAGCGTACCAAATAGCTCTCATTCCAAATTAATACTTCTGTTTGGGGTTCTGGTATTCACTATATGTTGGAAAAAGGGGGAGGGGGTACTTTAGTAACATGATTAGCAATAAGAACAAGTTATTGCCAGTAAAAACAAACCCATATATTGTCGTGTAATCCAAGATGCATATTTTTTTATGAATTCATGTCTTATGAATTTGTATCACGTAAAGGGGAACCACGAGAAGTCAGCCAATCCAGTTCTCTTTTCGTGACAGCTTTTTTCATGTGATTGCGAAGCCACTAGAGAACACCTTGTTCACATTCAAGTGTCATATTGTTCAATTGATAAGACCGATTGGTTTCCTTTCATACAAATCTCCAAGCAGTGGGCTGGGAGGGTATGCATATATAAACAAGCATGTGTGTACTTGTTTTGGTTCTGTTCACATAGGTACGTATAAGTAGCTATAGCCAAGTCCAACCCTATGTAATGTAGCAGCTCAACCTCTACAGGCACTGCTGAGAAATCAATCTGCTCACTGCCATTGTACTTGAGATATTGCACAAGCCAGGGTGGTATTGGTGGACATCAGTGTAAAAGATACCATTTACATCTGCCACTTATATTTATATGAATGAGTACATCAATGCTGGATATAATCTTATGTATGTACCTTCATGAAGTTACCACCATAAGCCAAGTGTGCTGCTTCTGCCCTTGTCCATCACATGGGATGTTCATAAATAGGGATGATCCAGAAGGATGTGGGCAAAGGACAAGTTGCAGTACCCTTAGTGCATGTGTGGCCAAAAAGACATGGTGTTCCCATGGCCCCTGCCCAGTTTTTCAGGATTTTGCTGGGTGTGGGCCTGGGAACAAGGCTAACTACAGTATTCTGCTTGTGAACTGTTGCAACCAACACTTAATTGCTAGCACAACTTATCTGTGTGTATTTTCAGTCTCAACATCCTGCAGTACAGTATGCAAGTATGTAGAGCTACGTATTGAAACCCAAAATCTTTGATTTTATGCACCTTGTCACGGTCAGGACACTAGTTAATGTGCCCATTTCAACACTTTTTACTTCTATATATGTACATAGCTTCATTTTGCTGTGGTCATAGACAATGTAGTAGGGAGATGATGGGGCACCTACCAGGAGCCAGTCTAGCGTGGTGATACATACATTCACTTTCCGCATTTACATTCCAAGCCATTCATCCCTTCCACTCAATGAGGCTACCTCATGCATTTGTGCACGCCAGTTTGTATGCTAGTTTATGTAGAGGTAAAAAGTGTGAGAAAATTTGTAACTGTTTTTATGTATGTCTTTGTCACACAACAACTAAGTATGATATGGTGTAAGACTGTGAGAGAGCCCTAGCCATCATGACCCGTACCATATGGCTGAAGTTTGTTTATTTTGAAGTCAGTTACTTTACGTACCTCTCTTCCAGAGCTGGCTCTACTTGCAGTGCTCCTGCTATGTGCCTTGTATGACCTTACACTGTATACCAGCACTCACCTCTCAGCCAGGAAGATTCAACTTACACCCGCTCAAAAGAGACTTCTTGGTGTTAGCAGTACAGGGTGAGCATGTACTGCAACATTGTATACCCACTTTCCCATGCTGTTCTCTAGATGATAGAGAGTCTAGGCCTCCTTATGTCTGTATATTTATGGAGGAGAGACCTGGTACTTGCACATACGATGTCCCGTCACTCACATTTCAAGACATCAAGTATCTAACTGGTATATACTTTACTGTGAAGCCTTGCAGTATTGCTTACTTATATGCACACTAATCACTTGTACCAACCACATATCTGCTGCAGCCTTGTTACTGTAGATCCTGGTGTTACACGCACATATGTGCTGTATACTATTAGGCACTTCTGTGGTATGCATATATATCTGTGTGTCGTGTGCAGTATTCCTCGTGATGTCAGAATACAGTGATCCAACAGCAGAGATGGCATTGTTTGGACTACCATGTAACCACTACATGTAAATTGTACACATGAGAAAATTGAGTTAAACTTCGCCATTCTAGGGTGTGTAAATTTTTTTGCCCTAACTGTATAAATAATGCAGTCCAAAATGGAAATAGAGGGTCTTCTGTTGTTCTGAAAGTCAAAGCTACCAGTAGCTATGGCTGACAAGTTAGACACACGACTATATGTCTCGATCTACCTTAACCAGAATTAAACATTGGGAGCTCTTTAGATTCCTGAAAAGAGCCTAATAAACTTTCAGTTAAGGTATATATGTGCCAGCTTCACACATGATTATACTCAACCCTGCATGTGCTAATCATAGAGAGAATAGAGTAGAAGGATATGGATTGGAAACGTACGAAACTCGCGTGATCAATATCTGCCATTAATGCCCATACTGAATGCGGAATGCCCTTTGATCTTATCTGTGTTATGTGTTTCGCTTTGAAAATCACAAGTATGCGGTACCTTTGTGGGACATATCTATTATACCAAGCAACATACTTCAGAGCCTAGGTGGTGGAATCATGCAACTTGTCATGCAAAAAACAAGTCACTGTAACCAGCATAAGATGGGAGAAATCCAGCCTTTTACATGTAAAACAACAACAAAAAAAACACAAGTCTTTGTGGGACTGCAAGTCAGTAACAGTAACTTCTTGAAGTTCTATTTCAGAAATATAATTTGTACTGGAGCTGCCGTATTGCAATGTTGGTATTGGCAAAAAAAATACTGGAGTGTAAGACGGGAGAAATCCAGCTTTGTAGACGGTATGCAGTACAAGTGTTTGTGGGACTACAAGTCAGTATCAGTAGTGTTCCAAGGTTTCATATCAGAGGTATAATTTGTACTGGGCTCACTGTGTTGCAATATGTGGCATTAGCAATATGCAGTGGGTCAAGTTGGGGGTGGAACAGTGGCTTTCAGTAGTAGCTTTCAAACAAATCAAGCAAAGATATGGCTGCAGATCAAATTTACTGCTACTATGCTCGCTTTATTAATTTGAGTCATGTGAGACTTCCTGGGTCGAAGAACAACTCGTAGAAGCGGTTTTCATCAATTTTGGTAGCATCACTCGTCTATTCTAAAATGATGTAATGCGTAACACAAATGGAACATGAAATCATTGTGTTTCCAATCCAAATCCTTCTACTCTACTATCTATGTGTTAACTAAGCAAGTCAAAATTTTATTAGGCTTGCATGAATGGATATATACTGCACTATGTGCAATGTCTGAATAGCTTCAGTAAATATATATGACACCATCCAGTGTGACAAAAAAAAACCATGGGTAGGGTGTGGAGTAGTGGTGGTTGACCAGCTCATTTTGATCTCTCTTGCAGATGGTGGATTCCGTACTGTGGCATGGCCCCTCCCGTTTGGCTCCCCCCTTCCCTCCACATCCCAGTCCACCTTTCACACCCCTCCACTATACTACCTTTCACCCACAGTATGTTTTATATTGTGATGCAAAAGGTACTTTTTTGCCAAGCCTACCCACAAGCTATGTATCTCACTGCCAGTGAATTTCTCCTAGTCAACACATCATGATAACAACCTTCAGTTTGTTAGAGAGCATTTAATCAGGACAGGGTCAGGCAAATGTACTCAACAAATACACAATAAATGTGTTTGTTAGAGATTTGTTTGTGCAGATACACTGAGAAGGTGCTTGTTGTTGGAATTAAGTTTGATTTGGACTTCTGCTTCAGTTTTTCAATTATTCAATCTGTCTGGATGACTCACGTTTGTACTCAAAGTCCTTGTGATCTGTTGAATTATTGGTTACTAAAGAGTTCAGTATCCATAGTGTTACTAAGCTTTCCAAATACCAAATGTGTAATGGTTGTTGAGTATAGGTGAAATCACCAAAATGATGCAAATTGGTTTTTAGTAGACAAGTGAGAGTAGGTGAAATGAATGTTGTGACTAGAGCCTGTAGCAAGTCCTACAAGTAGTAATTCCCAACACCCATTGTTTTGTAAACAGGAAGAAGGCCAGCGACAGAATCTAATATTGAGTCCTTACTTTTACCTTTTCTTATCTTTGTTATTTGCCCTAGAAATGACTGGAATACCTACCTATGTACACTTTTGCAATAAAGTTACTTGGTTTCCTTTCCAACTGATAAGCATTCCTTGAAATTGTATTTTGCAGGGATCTGCCCACTCCTCTGTACAGAGCACTCCCCAGTCCATCTCTTTTGTTAACAGTCATACTCCCACTCCAAGCAGGTGGGTACTGTCCAGACCTTACATGGAAACTACCATAGATGCTGGTTATGTGGCACTGCCTCTTATGGTATGTGTCTTTAGAAAATGACACTGCACCATTTCCACTAATGCACCATGACTGTAGCCTCATTCCAAGGCCTCCCCTCAGGGGTACACTACCTACCTCAGACTATTTGCTAGAACGAGGCTACCATTACTGTGCTGCAAACACAGCTCTGGAATGCATAAGCAGAGCTTCAGAAATCTTAGACGAAACTCCAGAAACCTTTAAATCTTTTATGGAAAGGTGTTTGTGCATGAATGAGACCTTCTGCTTTTTGAAGGAAGCCTTCCACTACTTCTGAAAAAGCTTCCAATATTCTGAAGAAGCCATCCAATTTCTGAAGAAGCCTTCCTATTTGTGACAAAGCTGCACTGCAAAGGTGCGTACGGAAAATGTTGTAAATGACGCTGTCATTTTTTAAGACTGCTGACTGAGAGTCACCGGTGCATGTGTGACGTACCCTAAGACTAGTGTGGGAAACAGGATCGAGGGCAAGGGTGATAGGCCCAAGTAAAACATCATTGTAATTGTTGCCCTGTTATACAGCAAATCTCATGTAGAGGCAAAATTTATTCTCAGACTGATATATTTTCGGACCTCAGACTTCAAAGGTCTAAGCACGGTAGCAACTGTGCCAAATAATCAGAGCAACAAGACATGCTGGGGCTGGGATAGTTTTCGACACCCGAAGCTATTGTAGTACGCGGGGATAGAAAATCACGTCCGAAAATACATTGTAAAACTACACGTAACTTTTTTGCCGCCTCCTCTGAAAAGGAAGACTAAAGTTCTTGTCCTTGCATTGGCCTTGCCTACGAGCCTATACCATGCTGCGACAGTTGCCAAATTTAGCTAGGGTTGATATGATTTACAGACTTGTCCGCTAGTAGAATTTTTTCCAAGGATAGGTGCTTGAACAGATGTAATATTTCGTTTGCTAAATCCCAAGTATGTTGATTATCAAACATTAGCCCACCTATCCTACAGTTGTTATGGCTGCAGGATCTCTGTGCGCGCAACAAGTGCGAAACATTTCTTAAGTGTCCGAGCATCAATTAGTCTCTATAGCAGATTTTTTGAAAAGTTGGTCAGACTCTGAGGGCCTTGCATGTTGCTAAACTTTTGTATAAAGAATCTCTGCATGCCTGTTGTATGCAAAGACTAGCTTGTCATTGGGTGGTACCATACAATGCAGCCCTTAGTGCAACCTAAGCATCTACTAACTGTAGGCTAAGTCTAAATACAGCCTGGCTTGTCATGCATAGTCCTTACTTGAGGCTTCTTAGAAATAGAAGATGGGGTTCACCATCCATCAGCCATGGATCGAAGGAGGGTCTCTGCCGCTTTCTGCTTTCAGCCTCTCTACACAACTGCATACATACAGTAAATACTCACGCTCCAGCTACCTATCCTGGATGTCGCTGCAAACACAACTTCTAGGCTATCCTTTGTTCAATAAGTGTGCACGCTCCAGCTGCTTTTCCTGGCTTTCTTTCATAATCGTCATCTTTCAAAGTCACCTTGGAGCTAGCTGGCTGCCTGGTTGTACGAAAATCTTACTTATGGTCCGCATGCGTCCCGCAGCTATCGCGTTAAATTTCAGCATCAAAAACATACAGAACGACATACGACAGATAATAATGAAAATCTCGATTCAACTCACTAGTGTGGGGCTCGCTTACGCTCGCCCAATTATGTATATATACCTATGGGAGAACCAATTAAGCTACATATATATGTGGCAGTCCTATGTAGATTATTCTGTCACATATTTGATTTCATCACCGCTGAACTTCCATACATTGATGTTCTCTGATACTCATGTGTCTATGAAGTGCGTATGAGCCCGCCCTTAATGGAAGTTCAGCAATGCAGCATATCGAGCATGGCATTGCAATTGATAAAGAAAATAAAAGCATTAAAAATGTAAAAAGATGTAGGGATGGCATGCCAAAAAGTATGCAAACAAGGTAGGGATGATGCATGAAAGCAAAGGTCAACATATTGGTAAAGCCCCATCCCTACATCTTTTTCACACTACAGTCAGACAGTGCATAGGGGTCTTCCTAAAACGTACCACAAGTTCACAACCTTTTGCTGGCAGTTTATGGCTGTAGCCTTGTTCTCAGGCCACTTCCTCCTCCCACATGGCCTGGGAACGAGGCTAGTATGATTATGATCCAGTACGGTTTGCCTTGTAGGTAGCTATCAGGTAGGCTACAGTGGTACCTTGGTGGAAACATCACCTGTTAAACAACTTAAGCAGTGAGTTGGAGTAGGTTGCAGACTGATGATAGTGTCGTAAAGTACATGGCATGGTTTTAACCTCATCCCCAGGCCACTTTCCTTCTCCCACATGGGCTGCAGACTGGTCCTAGTAATCAGTGTGTAAAACTCAAGTACTCATGCATAGCATTAATAACTGCATGGATGGGTCAGATTCAGCTCTCATTAAAGCATGCATGCTGTCTAACTGTAGTGAAAAAGATGTAGGGATGGGGCTTTACCAATATGTTGACCTTTGCTTTCATGCATCATCCCTACCTTGTTTGCATACTTTTTGGCATGCCATCCCTACATCTTTTTACATTTTTAATGTTTTTATTTTCTTGTTTCTGTCCTTTTTTGATCATAATCTCAGTTACAGTTAGACCTAAGCATAAGAATATTTCTTTCAAGTGTAACCACAAAACCCTAGAACTTGAAACACCATAATTTGACAGTTTAGTAGTGGTTCCAAGCATGTAATATGCAAGCTGGAATCCGATGTAGAGCCAACCACTCCCCATACCAGATTGTTAGCCCTTTGTGAAGCAGATTTCCTGATCACATGACAACTGACCAGCACAGAAAAACTGTGCCCACAGAACATAAAAACTGACCATCCCAGCTTTACTAAAGCTATGAGTATCTTTTAGTGTAGCTATGAGTAAGCAACTGAATTCAGCGCCTTACCTACGTGGTGTCCATGAGCCTTTCCCACTACCACGGGAAGAGACCGTACCTGCCGTGCTTACAGGTCAACATGCGCGATTTCACGTGTGCAATAGTCTCGCTCCCAGACCAATGACCGTGGTCTTTGGTCTGGGAACGAGATTGCATTTGCGCATGCGTACAAGATCAGAAAATGGCGTCCTACGCAACGGATAGCCGGGCAGTGCTGTGAACAGCTTTTTTGACCACGGCAAATTTGAAGCTATGAAGACGCTGAGTGATTGTGAAGCTTCGTGCTGTGATGAGCATCAGTTTCGTGCTAAACTCAAGGTGAGTACTTGAACCGTTTTTGAGTTATCGTTGTTTGACAAAGTGGTCTGAACAAAGAAGAATAAGAAAATGGCACTTTTGCTACCGCACACTTTTGCGTTTAGCTGTCTTCCGCGTGGCTTATGGGCACTTGTGTATGAGTCTTGCTGATCATAATGGCACTCAAAGATGAAGGCTGGGCGCTTAAATGAGCTTTTAGTGTGTTTGTGGTGAAGTTATATGGCTTTTGCTTATGTAGGGATGGCGCCGACGTGCAATATATGCAATACTTAAGCAAAAGCCGTATAACTTCACCACAAGCTCATTTAAGCACCCAGCCTTCCTCTTTGAGTGCCATTGTGATCAGCAAGACTCATATAAGTGCCCAATTATGTATATATACCTGTGGGAGAACCAATTAAGCTACGTATATATGTGGCAGTCCTATGTAGATTATTCCGTCACATATTTGATTTCATCACCGCTGAACTTCCATACATTGATGTTCTCTGATACTCATGTGTCTATGAAGTGCGTATGAGCCCGCCCTTAATGGAAGTTCAGCAATGCAGCATATCGAGCATGGCATTGCAATTGATAAAGAAAATAAAAGCATTAAAAATGTAAAAAGATGTAGGGATGGCATGCCAAAAAGTATGCAAACAAGGTAGGGATGATGCATGAAAGCAAAGGTCAACATATTGGTAAAGCCCCATCCCTACATCTTTTTCACACTACAGTCAGACAGTGCATAGGGGTCTTCCTAAAACGTACCACAAGTTCACAACCTTTTGCTGGCAGTTTATGGCTGTAGCCTTGTTCTCAGGCCACTTCCTCCTCCCACATGGCCTGGGAACGAGGCTAGTATGATTATGATCCAGTACGGTTTGCCTTGTAGGTAGCTATCAGGTAGGCTACAGTGGTACCTTGGTGGAAACATCACCTGTTAAACAACTTAAGCAGTGAGTTGGAGTAGGTTGCAGACTGATGATAGTGTCGTAAAGTACATGGCATGGTTTTAACCTCATCCCCAGGCCACTTTCCTTCTCCCACATGGGCTGCAGACTGGTCCTAGTAATCAGTGTGTAAAACTCAAGTACTCATGCATAGCATTAATAACTGCATGGATGGGTCAGATTCAGCTCTCATTAAAGCATGCATGCTGTCTAACTGTAGTGAAAAAGATGTAGGGATGGGGCTTTACCAATATGTTGACCTTTGCTTTCATGCATCATCCCTACCTTGTTTGCATACTTTTTGGCATGCCATCCCTACATCTTTTTACATTTTTAATGTTTTTATTTTCTTGTTTCTGTCCTTTTTTGATCATAATCTCAGTTACAGTTAGACCTAAGCATAAGAATATTTCTTTCAAGTGTAACCACAAAACCCTAGAACTTGAAACACCATAATTTGACAGTTTAGTAGTGGTTCCAAGCATGTAATATGCAAGCTGGAATCCGATGTAGAGCCAACCACTCCCCATACCAGATTGTTAGCCCTTTGTGAAGCAGATTTCCTGATCACATGACAACTGACCAGCACAGAAAAACTGTGCCCACAGAACATAAAAACTGACCATCCCAGCTTTACTAAAGCTATGAGTATCTTTTAGTGTAGCTATGAGTAAGCAACTGAATTCAGCGCCTTACCTACGTGGTGTCCATGAGCCTTTCCCACTACCACGGGAAGAGACCGTACCTGCCGTGCTTACAGGTCAACATGCGCGATTTCACGTGTGCAATAGTCTCGCTCCCAGACCAATGACCGTGGTCTTTGGTCTGGGAACGAGATTGCATTTGCGCATGCGTACAAGATCAGAAAATGGCGTCCTACGCAACGGATAGCCGGGCAGTGCTGTGAACAGCTTTTTTGACCACGGCAAATTTGAAGCTATGAAGACGCTGAGTGATTGTGAAGCTTCGTGCTGTGATGAGCATCAGTTTCGTGCTAAACTCAAGGTGAGTACTTGAACCGTTTTTGAGTTATCGTTGTTTGACAAAGTGGTCTGAACAAAGAAGAATAAGAAAATGGCACTTTTGCTACCGCACACTTTTGCGTTTAGCTGTCTTCCGCGTGGCTTATGGGCACTTGTGTATGAGTCTTGCTGATCATAATGGCACTCAAAGATGAAGGCTGGGCGCTTAAATGAGCTTTTAGTGTGTTTGTGGTGAAGTTATATGGCTTTTGCTTATGTAGGGATGGCGCCGACGTGCAATATATGCAATACTTAAGCAAAAGCCGTATAACTTCACCACAAGCTCATTTAAGCACCCAGCCTTCCTCTTTGAGTGCCATTGTGATCAGCAAGACTCATATAAGTGCCCAATTATGTATATATACCTGTGGGAGAACCAATTAAGCTACGTATATATGTGGCAGTCCTATGTAGATTATTCCGTCACATATTTGATTTCATCACCGCTGAACTTCCATACATTGATGTTCTCTGATACTCATGTGTCTATGAAGTGCGTATATGAGCCCACCCTTAATGGAAGTTCAGCAATGCAGCATATCGAGCATGGCATTGCAATTGATATACACAACAGAGTAATCTTCAATCTCTACTATCACAGGCATGCACGTTTGAAGGATTCTGTCTAGATAGTGCTGAACGATCAGTGAATTTTTCATTTACCTAGTTGCTCCTTAATATATTAGATGAAATCTTTTGCTTTGTAGAACATTTTATTAGTGTTCCATTTTTGGGGGGCACACTTTAATTGCTGGTTCAGTGATAGTTATTGTTATCCGAACGTAACAGGTAACAATTGCCAGTTGCAAGTAAGTATGGACAGGAGAGAAGAACCAATTTTCAAGGAATCTGCAAAAGCAATTTCCGAGGGATATACTAGTTACAAGCGCTATAAGCAAGTGGGCAGAGTTACAACAACAATCGCTGAATGTAGCCGGTAGTCCTGTTGCCAGGCTCTCCTCTTTCTTAGCGGGGAGAGCATTGGAACAAGGCTATGTAGCCGGGACATTTGACTATAATGTGATGATCAATTATTCAAACATTTCAGAGTTCCTGAAAACTTGGTGTCCCTTAGCTGTCCAGGCTATGCTTCTGTGGCCAGTAAATACATTATACACTGCGTGAGCGCCATCAGAGTCTCTTGCCTGTATTGGCATGCTTGGGGCATTAATTTTGGATAGTTAACAGTTTACAGAAATTCTGATGATCAAGTGCTGAGAAAGTGAAGCATATCCACAGAGTGCCTACTGTTGCCTAAGTGTCCAGTAGCCACTTGTACTGCTTTATTAAATAGAAATCACATGCAAGCTCATTCTTGTGTAATTATGTACATGTAGCAGCTATTTCAAGTTGTACAAGTCACAATTCTACAAACAAAAACCCATAATAGTTTCGTTCTAGTTCTCAGTATAAAAGCAGCAGCCTGAGAGAGCTGGCCCATCGCTTCTCGGCCTCTTGGCTAAGATCAAGTAGAAATAAACTGTTCTTACGAGCGTAATGTCTCGTATGGGGTCACGTACCCCTGACATTACTCCAATTTTTGTCAAGGGGGACTAGGAGTGAAGCTTGCTTCGCCTGTCCCATGGGTTGCCCCAGTATTGCAGTACCACTGGGAGTGGCCTATTCCCCCCTGGGGGGACACATTTATAATAAAAGAAAGATACAAATTTATTTGTTGTGATGATTTTGTAGAATGTGATTGAATTTCCTAGGCTTTCAATCCCCCTTTATATTTCCATACTGATGCGTAATACTGCGAAAGTGCTGCTCTGTAGTGTTCTGTTTCTTTCTGATGAAACCCCAAATGCATGAGCTGTGGTCAATATACCCCACATCGTGTGCCTAGTAGCTTATGTGTACATAGAGATGATTCTATTTTCTTTTAACCTGACTAACGTCATATCTACTACTGAGGGCTTGAGAGTAGACTGCAGGGTTAATTTTTAGGGGTGGTCGAACTAAAGCCAGTTACTTGGACCGTTTCTCAGTAATAATATTATAGCTTGCTGCAGTCAAATGTCTGTATGGACTACTAAACACACAAACACAAGTTATACACTGGAGCAGCCAAATTCTGACCAGTTCATTGATTCAAGTTCACAACAGAATAACATACTGACTTGAAATGTCTTCACAGTACTATTTGTAGAAGAACACCAGTAGTCGTTTTCTGAGTTGGTTCCTGCATAAATGAAAAGGTACTCTGTTACTAACAGAAAAAGAGAAAACTTTTTGCCGACATTTTGACTTAAACTGACAAGCGCGTGCACTTATTAATCAGTGTCTGTGGTATATATACCCACCCACTCACCTAGTGAAGAGTTTCCATACACTTGTTATGTTTGAGTTGTTGTTTCAGCATGTATTTTATTGTAGGTAGATTTTTACCATAAATTATATAAATACTATAGTTAGTACAGTTACTATATAAAGTGCCTACCGGTATATCAAAAGTGTATTGTTATTACACTTATTGACCAATGAGATTAGTTATACTTTTTTGACAGAAAAGTATAAAAAAAACTCCAATACAAAGCACTATGTACATAGTTGTTTACATATGATTTTTGAAAAGTGAGACAGTTACGAGTGAACAACATGACCGGAGCATGTGAGGATGACCTTTTAGTCATAGTTTTCTTCAATTCTGGAGAGAGCCAACTGGAAGTGAATTCACAGAACTTATGGAAGCTTATGGGAGGTGCAGAAACATTTGTTGTGGAAATTGAGAGCGAAACACTGCACTCAAACAAGCCGTGCCCCTCTTCTGGAAATGGTTAATTCTGGCAATCTGCAGAAATTCAATGCGAAAACTTGAACAAAATCACATCCAAATCTACCAATATGTGAGTGAATTGGTTTGAAGTGTGGAGGAGATGGCAAGAACTGCCCCACAAACTGGAAGAGATTCCCAAAGAAGAACTAAGCGGCACTCTCGAATAATTTTTCGCAGAGGTACACAAGTTCAACGGCAGTGAGTACAAGCTGAACAGCCTACACACGATGCTATCGGGGTTGGATAGGCACCTATGGCAAGCAGGAGCGAAATTCAGCATTATCAAGGACAGAGCTTGATGAATGGAGAAAGACAGTGAATGAGAGAAGCCATCATACTCAGTGAAGAGGGACTTGGTAAGAAGATGAAAGCAGCTGCCCTTACCTTGGAAGAGGAAGAATAAAACAGCAGCACAGGATACTCTTGCGGTGGGGACTGGATGCTTCCTGGAAAACAGTCTGTCGTCTCTCCAAGATGAGAAAATTTTGAACACCACTGAGGGCATGTCTCTGTAGATCCACTAGTAGAGGATAGTTTCTACCTTCCTTATGAACTGGAACAACCACCCTACACTTTAATGAGAATGTCTGGTGTAGCCTCAAAGACGTGTGTGTGTCACCACGACTGAAAAACCTTCATGAGGGAAGCAAGGTTCCTCTCAGTAGGTCTTGGGATGAGACTGTGTCTCCAGTTGCTATACGTTGCATGTTTAGCCATACTCCAAA
This sequence comes from Agelas oroides, assembly GCA_949130485.1. Lineage (NCBI taxonomy): Eukaryota > Metazoa > Porifera > Demospongiae > Agelasida > Agelasidae > Agelas > Agelas oroides. Next base: position 3,890,057 of record OX422201.1, on the reverse strand, counting down.
TTGTATATACAAAATTATGTACATGGCAAATATACATTTCAAATTGTAAGATGAAATATGGAGTTATCATTTGTCTTTCCATTTCATCAGGTCTCATTCACCTTCCACACACCACAATTATAAGTTATCGTGGGAACCAAATATGGTTAAGTTTAGTAAACAACAGTTATTCTGTATCAATGTGCAGGTTTGGACTAAACTTGGCATAAAGAAGGAAGAAATAATTCAGTGGGTTGAAAACTGTCGCAAGGTTACGTACATTGTGTAGTAAAAATTTAGTTTAGGGATCAAGCAAGAGTGGTGGAGCCATGAAGGCTGCTAGTCAAGGTGCTACCCTTAACCTGACTTGTGATTATTTTGTGTTTATAGAATGCCAGAGCTAGCCAGAACAGGCCTGCTTGTCTCTTAATTGAGAGACTGAATGGGAGTGACTAACAAAAGAGATCACATCCTATAAATTTCTAGTGCACAATGTACATACCTTGCGACAGTTTTCAACCCACTGAAATACTTCTACCTTCTTTATTCCCAGTTTAGTCCAAGTGACTAACAAAAGAGATCACATCATGGCCTCTCATGGCCCATCTGTAAATCAAGCTAGCCTTGATTGGTTATGGAAGCGAGCTAAATTATGGGTACGAACCAAGTGGTTGAAGTCCGCTTATGACAGATCTCCACTGTATCCAAGTTGTTGACCATATGAAAATGGTGGACAGTACTAATGTTAAATAGAAAAGCACTGGAAATGTGGAGGATTGAACTGCTTTAATCTCTATCAGATATCATTTTTTCGCCATTGTTTCACAGGCAAATATTTCTGCCCAAATCATGCGCACGTCAGCTATTTAAATGTTATTTTTATTGATGATGATAAAGCAACAGCTTCCAGATGTACATCGAGATACAAGAGAAACTCTAGCCCAGCTCAGAAGATCACTGATTTCAACACTTTTGCATCCATTACTAGGAAGAAGGCAATGGTTGTGTTGCTTGAATGGAAATACCATGCCAGCTGGTACTTTTTTACCCTGAAATACACAGACATAACTGTGTCTGTGTTATCAGCAGGTACAATAGTAAAGATGGTAGGATCCAGTGATTTGATTACTTCTCCTTGGCACCTTGTATTGAATAAGTGTATCCAGTGAAGCACAGATTCCCAGGCTGCTTATGATCTGATCACAAGAGTTGATCCACCTTGACTGTCCACCATGTCTGTCATCAGCATATTGAGTGGCTGTGAACATCTGTGCAAAAAGGTAGTGCATATGCGATAAAGAATCGCCATGTCTTCTTTGTCTAGTAAGCTGTAGAACTTTGGTCTAATGCTGCCTTAGATGTCACTCACCTTTCTGACACTGATCTTGTCAGGAAACAGAAAGTAATCTATCTAAACTTGAGGGTCTGCTTCTATGAACTTGTCAATGTCCCAGCATGTTGAGGCTCAAACGGAAGCTCTTGTGAAAGCAGACTTTAACTTGTGGTTTAAAGCCTGCTCTCTCTAGTACTATTTTCAGTATTTCTACTAGCATAGGCTTGGTGAGTGAATGTCCTTCTCTGGTTGCAAAGAGAAGACCAGCAACCAGGGGTGAGGATGCCATGTACACTAGCAGAGCTATGACTGCGCATAAGTCCATTTTGCCAGGAACGTGAGGACTTTGTTTGAACTGGTCTGTCTTTGAGGCCTTGAGGTGCACTTGTACCAAGAATGGGCTCATGTGGCTGCATCCAGTGTGGTAAGATGCACTGTATGGCTGAAAGCTTGCTAGTTTGAGATGGTAAATTCTCTGCTTCTTAGAAACCCTCCGAAAACAAGACAACAGAGTCCATAGCATACGTATATATTACGTATTCAATGAGTTGGACTTTTAATGTTGAAACAGGGATTGGGTGCTCTTTCGAAGGTGGGTGCTCCTTGGCAGGACTATGTTGATGGCTTGGTTGATGTATAACCATCATGTACTTTGACAGTGAGAAAGAGAGATGATGCACTTCATTCAGGAGTACAATGTGTTGCTCGAGTTATCTGATACTTGTGTCTGCCAATGTCTTGTCACCTGGAATGATCTTTGAAGTATGCATATCAGCAGCAGTCCAAATTTAATGTGACAGCTTTTGACAGTGGCTCAGGTGGTAAATGCCCTGTTCCATTGCCCCTGCCCAGCTACTTATCACTTGCAGTACTTTTCTGTAACACAAACAAACAAGGCTAGGGAAAGGGCTCATTACTCAATGATCAATCTCTTATAAAATATGTGAAATGCATACTAAAGAGGACTTGCTGTATGTATTATATGCAGATCATCTATTGTAAATTAAAGGAAGACCAATATTAAGTGCCAACAGTCTGTCATTGTTACATATGCATGTGTTTGTATTTGCCATTTCCACTTCTGTGCTTCACAATAGGCAAGGCGCAGCTGTGCCAAAAATTTAACAGATGTTGTTATGAAACGTATAATCAGTGGGGATCCGTCTTAACCTTGTAGTGGTTAGCACAAACTGTTTCGCCTACTCCTGTTTCGCCTACTCTAAAAAATAAATAAATGCACTATTAAGTATACAAAGCAATAATACAATATTTAGACATTAGTGTGTGCTAGTTGTACTTCTGCATCAGCTGGGGGATGGTTATGGGTGTCTTTCTGTGACATGATCTCATCTTGAAGAGTGCAGAGAGACCCACTGCAGCTGCGACTTCTCCCACACCTCCAAAAGATACGTCAATCTTGTCCTCGCCGATTCATATGACCTTCATAGACAATTGCTCTGGCACCCCTTTTGGTGGTTACAAACTCCATGATGATAAATGATTGTAAATTAGGAACACATGCAACCCGTACTATATACCTTCCACATGACAACCTATGATTTCACATTCTTTGACTGTACCAAAACATGGTTGACCTGTACTGGTTGGTACACTCAACTACAGCTCTTGGTACAGACAAAGCCAGTCATAGCACAGGATGTCACTTTAACATAGCCCAAAATTTTCAAATGTATTATGCACAGTGGGTGACATTGTCTAACGTTAAGACCGGCCCTCTTTCGGGGAGACATGGTTCATTGAGTATTCATGCATGCCTACCTGAGTGCATGAAGACAGCTAGTTTAGCCTATAGGTGGGATTGTATAGCAGCATGACTAGTAGCTACAGCAAAATGGCAGGCATATTTAGTTCAAAAAAGGGACACAGAAACATTGTGGGAAACTTGTCTCATCATCTCTAATCGGTGTAAATGGTTTGTTTATAGAGCTGGCCAAAGGTTGCTATATTAGTGCTTATCGATGGAACTCCGGAGGAGTATGGAAGGGAAGGACCTGGGATCAGGACTTACCAAATGACTCACAGGTACATTTTTTCAGCGTATATGGCAGCGTTAAGGCCTAGACAATGCATCGGGAGATAGGTAATTGAGCTAGAGGCCAAGTAGTCTCGCAAGCCATACCCTTGCGAAGAGTGGGCTTGCAAGACTAGAGGCTGAGGTGGTGTATAGTGAGCATATCTGCTCAGGCAAGATGCTTTTACTACTGAGCCACTGGACCCGCGGCAGAGGAGCAGAAGCAAGCCTTGTAACAGGCAGGCAAGAAATTCAGCTAGCTGTCTAAAGCTTACGTTAGGTATTATAAGCTTGCAACTTCCTTGCCAACAAGCTGGGCTGGAAGGCTGTAAGAACAGAGTGATGGCTTAAACCAACCAGCCAGTCTTGCCAATAGCTGCAAACATATCCGTTTTTACTGTTAGGACAATCTTCTACTCATTGGGCAATCCAGGATTCAGTCTTCTTTAAACAGCAGCTCTAGAACACTATTTACTGTCCAACCAAGTCCAAAATCAAGTCCATAATCCAGTCCATAGTCCAGTCCAGAGTCCAGGTTTTGTACCTACCCCAAGTTAGCAGGGATTTATGGCCATCAGCCCAATGTGCAAAGATCAGATATAGGTTATCAATCAATCTATCTGAATGCCAAAATGTCTTTTCTCCATCACAGGCAAATAAACCTGGAACTCTCAGGAATAAACATTCTGTGGATCATACAGAATTAGTACTATGACAACTTTGCTATGTCTGCATACACATTACTATACGTTACTTGTGAACCACATGCATCACATCTTACCTTTGAACAACCTTTCAATTCAGTTTGTTCAAGTGGTAGAGAGGTCCACAAACAGTGACTGAAAATAGAACCCAACATAACACAGCCAGCCGAATTCCTCTAAGAGTAGCTATAGCAGCTACCAGATCTTTTAAGAGTGCACACACTGCAAGCTTATGACCACTGCAAATGCCTCTCTTTTAGTAAATAGAGTCAACCCAACTTATTAGCCCTAATGCCCAACCAATCCCATTTTGAGACGTGAGCAAATCTGAAAGGGCCAATATGTGGATAGGGCAGATCTGCCAGAGGCATGCAATGAATCTTGGGCAGGTGTTGTTTAGCCTTGTCCCCAGGCCCCTCCCCCGAGGAGAGGGGCCTGGGGACAAGGCTAGGTGTTGTTGGACTCTTGAATAATGGACTTGACTATATAGTGAAATGGACTAATGCAATTTTGGTGGTATAGCCACATCCAAAATGTAGGAAACCATGCAACCAATGGACAGCTTGTTCTGTGCATACACATTTATACTAACCACAGTTTAAACTTGTACTGCTGCATGGAGAAGCTGTACTAGGTTGGGCTGATAGCTTTGCAGATGCTTGCTCAGGTGCAATAAGGAATGGCTCCAGCTTTTTTTGTGTGCGCTGCCTAACTTACTCCTGGGGTGGACCATAAAGCACCATGGCTATTTCGTTACCAAGAAATCGTTGTAGGCTAGAACTCTTCCTAACAACAACACTCAATCTTGTCTTTGAGTTGAAATGGACAGCTTGAATGTAGACACAAGGCAATATTGATCATGGTTATTCCACTTCTTGTCTTGTTGCATGGACACATTGGACAGTCTTAGGGGGGCCCTCTTTGTCATCAAGGCGGACTCTCGTTGGTTCAGGGTCAACCGTTCTCGTCCTTCCGCTTGGAGGTCAGGTGTCAAAGCTTAAACAGGTGAGTGACTCCCCCGGATAAATTACCCTCTTCTTGATTGCTACATACTCCTCCATGTAACAATGGCTGAATCACTGTCCAAGAGTGACCAAGGTAATGCAGTGTGCCTTTAGTATATGCAAAACCTATGCACGGCTATGGTCGGTAAATTGTGGGATACCGGTGTTACAGTGATATGTGTTTCCCTGGGGAATGTGTCCCCCCAAACATATAATTAGCCCTATAGTGATATCTGCATCCAGCACCAGGGTAGAATGACTGGGTAGTCACTGAGCCCTAGGGTTGGGAGTCACTGATCACTAGGGTCGAATGACTGGGGGTCATTGGCCCCTATAGGGGTCACTGGAAGGGGGAGTCACTCATCCCAATGACACCGGATATGCTTTGTCCTGGAGGTCCTCTGCATAGTCAGCCCAGTTTTCTCCCTTCTTCCTCCTTCTTGGGTGGAGTTCAGCTTCACACCGGTGCTTTCTGCTGGCTGGCTCAAATCGCTCCTTCAAGGCCTTAATCAGTTGCTTTATCAAAATCAGCCTGGTCTTCCTCTGAAAGGGTGCTTAATGTGACTTGGGCTCGGCCTCTCAGTCTCACTTTCAGCCATTTTGGTCTCAATTGCTTGGGTTCATGTCCGATCATATCCTGCTGACAATGCCAGTTTTAACATGGCTATTTTTCTGAATAGTTGAAACAGTCAGTTATTTGCAACTCTGACTCTTTCTAATACATACATGACAGCTCTACAAGACAGCTCTACTGATACTTAGCTAGACTATGTATGATACAAACACATAAAGGCTAGAAGTTTCTAGGTAAAGACTAGAAGTTTCTAGGTAAAGACTAGAAGTTTCTAATATGCATGTCCATGTCCTTTAACAATAAGTGCAAGTAATTTCCAGCTTGAATTGTATACTGCTTACACAGCTGCCATCTCTTCAGGCTCAAACCTCTCATAGAGACTGAACTTAAACTCACATGGGACTTCTCCACACTGCAGAAGAAGATTGTGGCTGCACCATTCAGGATCATGATTAGACTTGCAGCACTAGAAGGAAGAATTCATGATCAGATAGTATAAATGGGACATCAAGTGCAATTGGGACACAAAAGGTGAAATCTCTTTATTATATTTAGCCCATAGAGTGCAAAGCCAGTGAACAACAGGATGATCACTGTTGATGTACATAACAATTGGGCACACTAGTCTGTTTTATCTGGGAAATCTTGCTGGATTGCTATATCCCTTACCAACAGCTTCAGGACAATACATAATATTATATCACATGTCCATGCACCTTCATAAATAAACCTATCCCCAGTTTCCAGGCCACCATGCACCCTTTTTGCAGTGTAGGGCCTGGTTACAAAAGCTTATATACACTGCAAGTGAAACCTAGGTGGAGATCTGTTGTGAGGTCCACTGTAGCATGTAATGAACTGTACTACGTCATACTGCAAGCTACAAAGTCTAGATGCAAGTGGAGGACTGGGAATAAATCTTCACCCTCCACCACTTCTACAAGGAAAACAATATCACACACCTCATCAAGATTAATGTAGGAGGTTTTGGATAAACCCTGTCTGGTTGTGTCAGTGTAAGTGACCTTATGCTGGCATTCACAACGTTGAAACTGGAAGCTGTATGTATGTGTGAACAGAGAAACAAGATAGCTCACTAACAGCAAAGTAATATACAGTGTAGTGCAGTTAGTTTGAATTTGTTTACCATGAATGATTATGTTATCCACATGAAAAGGAACAACTGCCATGCAACTCAAAGCTATAAATCTGCTAGTATATATGTATAGGAAATATGTATAATAGTATATAAAATTTGTATTTCAGTATAAAGAGCTTATGGCCAAGAGATCTGGGATGCTAACACACACTTGGGATAAAAGCAGCTGAAATTCATTAGTTATTTGTAGCAGCTTGAATCTCAAATGTAAGAACCTGTACAAACCTCACTAAGAATACTCTGTACACACACCCACGTCATTCTGATCAGAGCTTTGATCAAGGAAGATGTTGAGATATCCTTATGCAGATAATCACCACAGTTCCTCACATGCAATGTTTCACACTCCACTAGTATCATCCCTCCCAACTTTGTATACTTCATCATCCCCAGATCTTTTTACGTATTTATGTCATTGTGACAAATGAAGAAAAAATTGTTTAAGAATGACTAGTAAATTCACTATGCATACAGACTTGTGACCAGTCTCATTCCTGAGTCTGGGAGTGAGAACTCTTCTGACATACCCCACTCCCTTCTGTCGATCAGGTGGCTTATACTCGGAGAACTTGTTCTGGACATTTCTCCCACCAACTGTCAGTGGATAAACTGAAAGTAGCAATGCTTGATCTGAAAGACATCCTTCCTTGGCCAAGTAGTCTAAGAACAGGGTAGCTGTGGGGTAAAGGCATAATAACAATATATAATATAATATATATATATATATTTATTATCCAGTTGATATTTCTACAACAGTATTTTCCTATTCCCGTGCCGTGCAATATCACACGATATTGCACAGGTAGTTATTGCACGGGTAGTTATTGCACGGGCCCTGAGGCTATATACGCGCGATATCCTAACAACCAGCGTGCGCTTTAATTAGAACCAGTGCGTTCGAACGGCGAGTTACTCGGGACTTGGTGAGAAGAGACACGACACTGTTGTGGTAATGGATAATAAATACTTTATTACACTCGTTAGCGTGCATATCGCGGTTATTGCACGCTAACTCGTGTAATAAGGTATATATATATATATATATATAGGGTCATATTATAGGAGTCAATTTATACCACCGCAACTCACTAGTTTGGTGGTTTATTCACCAATGGCTGTAGGCTGGAGGTGAGTAGCTAAACCACTAAACTACTGAACTGATTTGTACAACCAATGAGGTTTGTCATGCAGTGGCTACAGTGACTAGGATACAGAAGTCTATATTATACCTGCCTCAACAAAAATTCTTTGGCAAAAAATTTTTTTCTCAGACTGATTCTGAGGTCCTTCTTAGTGTGAAGCTAATCACTATACAGTTGGCAGTTGCCACATATTAGGATCTACAAGAACAGTTCCTTTTCCTTAGCCTGGGAGTGTTGCATTCAATGCTGCCTGAAATACAAGGACATTTAAGAACCATGACTTACTAGCAGACACTTCATATTTCTTTTCCCTTTCGATCGGACAGACAACAATGAAATCACTCTTTTCTCCTGAAGGGGTGAAACATGTCCAGGAGGAAACTATGTAACAATACACCAAACAAATATAAACTGTAGGTACAGTGCATTATTGCATGTTTGGTTGATATAATATACTTTTGCTGTTGATGTTGCTAGACAGCTGCCATGGTAATGGCACGAAATAAATGAGCTATAAATGTGTTCACATAGCAATAATCACTGAGCTCAGTGGCCACTAGTGTAGCAAGTTTAACTAGGTGTGAAGAGAGTACTTTAACTGGGTGTGAAAACTGCTTTAACAATTACAAGTAAGTGTGTCATTCGCGAATAGTCTGAGGTATAAATCTACTAGGTTAGCCATCATCAATGTTTATATACTCCTCATAGCCCTCAATCAAATGGTCAATTCAAGTTTGGTAGCACTGTATGCCACATGTTAGTGGATTTCAGTCTGCATCAGGCAAGATTGCACACTTATTTCTCTAGGCTTAGAACAGAGAGCTATGGTACTTGATCTACCAGTAGATGCCCAGCCTGAGTATTATCATGTGTGTATGAGCCATGAGACTACATGCCTTACTCGGGCTAATAATCTTATAGTTCCCACTTGTTGGTTACTAATGCGTAGTATACCGTAGTGTCCCGTTAATACGCCCCCCCATTTTGTACACTACATCCCGCCTAAAGTGGGGGGGGGGGGGGGGGGGCTTATATTCGAGGATGCAATTAGTCTCGACTATAAGCCCCCCCCCCCCCCCCCCCCCCCCCCCAAAAGATTTTACGCAAGTGCTATGTACGCAATTAGGACACTTCCAACTAACTATGGCGATGACTTTCAGGATCGAGAGTACTGTTCGCGGACATCACGTTTACAAAGCTGCGTGGTCTCCCTACATCGGAGAAGAGCTGCCAGTTTAACGCGAGGTCAATAACATTCACGACGACTTCGCTGTAGCTGTCCTCAAGAACGGCAACACTGTCGGTCATGTACCACGGGAAATTTCCAGAGTCTGCTGGTATTTCTTGCACAAGAGTGGCAGCGAGATGACTTGCATCGTCAATGGTGACAGAAGACGTTCTGAAGTTGATGGGAAAGGACTCGTGGTTCCGTGCGTGTACATCTTCAGAGGGAAACAAAAACACCTTGACAGACTGATAAACCTGTTTGCTAAACTAGCAGCTTAAAACTTGGAACATCTAACCGGCTTTTCTAAAAGCCACAAAACTTACAAAAGATTCACCGACTACTATAGTCTTACTGAACGCACTTGCAACGTATAATAAGCACGTGTAGTTTTGATCTTCCAGAAGACGCTCACCGGGGGGCGTTATAACGAGTCAAACTACCCTGTGCAGGAACTTTGGCGGAAAAGAGGGGGGGGGGGGCGTATTTTCGAAGGGGGCGTATTAGCGGGACACTACGGTACATTGTAAAACTACACGTAACTTTTTTGCCGCCTCCTCTGAAAAGGAAGACTAAAGTTCTTGTCCTTGCATTGGCCTTGCCTACGAGCCTATACCATGCTGCGACAGTTGCCAAATTTAGCTAGGGTTGATATGATTTACAGACTTGTCCGCTAGTAGAATTTTTTCCAAGGATAGGTGCTTGAACAGATGTAATATTTCGTTTGCTAAATCCCAAGTATGTTGATTATCAAACATTAGCCCACCTATCCTACAGTTGTTATGGCTGCAGGATCTCTGTGCGCGCAACAAGTGCGAAACATTTCTTAAGTGTCCGAGCATCAATTAGTCTCTATAGCAGATTTTTTGAAAAGTTGGTCAGACTCTGAGGGCCTTGCATGTCGCTAAACTTTTGTATAAAGAATCTCTGCATGCCTGTTGTATGCAAAGACTAGCTTGTCATTGGGTGGTACCATACAATGCAGCCCTTAGTGCAACCTAAGCATCTACTAACTGTAGGCTAAGTCTAAATACAGCCTGGCTTGTCATGCATAGTCCTTACTTGAGGCTTCTTAGAAATAGAAGATGGGGTTCACCATCCATCAGCCAATCGCTGAATGTAGCCGGTAGTCCTGTTGCCAGGCTCTCCTCTTTCTTAGCGGGGAGAGCATTGGAACAAGGCTATGTAGCCGGGACATTTGACTATAATGTGATGATCAATTATTCAAACATTTCAGAGTTCCTGAAAACTTGGTGTCCCTTAGCTGTCCAGGCTATGCTTCTGTGGCCAGTAAATACATTATACACTGCGTGAGCGCCATCAGAGTCTCTTGCCTGTATTGGCATGCTTGGGGCGTTAATTTTGGATAGTTAACAGTTTACAGAAATTCTGATGATCAAGTGCTGAGAAAGTGAAGCATATCCACAGAGTGCCTACTGTTGCCTAAGTGTCCAGTAGCCACTTGTACTGCTTTATTAAATAGAAATCACATGCAAGCTCATTCTTGTGTAATTATGTACATGTAGCAGCTATTTCAAGTTGTACAAGTCACAATTCTACAAACAAAAACCCATAATAGTTTCGTTCTAGTTCTCAGTATAAAAGCAGCAGCCTGAGAGAGCTGGCCCATCGCTTCTCGGCCTCTTGGCTAAGATCAAGTAGAAATAAACTGTTCTTACGAGCGTAATGTCTCGTATGGGGTCACGTACCCCTGACATTACTCCAATTTTTGTCAAGGGGGACTAGGAGTGAAGCTTGCTTCGCCTGTCCCATGGGTTGCCCCAGTATTGCAGTACCACTGGGAGTGGCCTATTCCCCCCTGGGGGGACACATTTATAATAAAAGAAAGATACAAATTTATTTGTTGTGATGTAAGGAATGATTTTGTAGAATGTGATTGAATTTCCTAGGCTTTCAATCCCCCTTTATATTTCCATACTGATGCGTAATACTGCGAAAGTGCTGCTCTGTAGTGTTCTGTTTCTTTCTGATGAAACCCCAAATGCATGAGCTGTGGTCAATATACCCCACATCCTATGCCTAGTAGCTTATGTGTACATAGAGATGATTCTATTTTCTTTTAACCTGACTAACGTCATATATCTACTACTGATGGCTTGAGAGTAGACTGGGGTTAATTTTTAGGGGTGGTCGAACTAAAGCCAGTTACTTGGACCGTTTCTCAGTAATAATATTATAGCTTGCTGCAGTCAAATGTCTGTATGGACTACTAAACACACAAACACAAGTTATACACTGGAGCAGCCAAATTCTGACCAGTTCATTGATTAAAGTTCACAACAGAATAACATACTGACTTGAAATGTCTTCACAGTGCTATTTGTAGAAGAACACCAGTAGTCGTTTTCTGAGTTGGTTCCTGCATAAATGAAAAGGTACTCTGTTACTAACAGAAATAGAGAAAACTTTTTGCCGACATTTTGACTTAAACTGACAAGTGCGTGCACTTATTAATCAGTGTCTGTGGTATATACCCACCCACTCACCTAGTGAAGAGTTTCCATACACTTGTTATGTTTGAGTTGTTGTTTCAGCATGTATTTTATTGTAGGTAGATTTTTACCATATATAAATACTATAGTTAGTACAGTTACTATATAAAGTGCCTACCAGTATATCAAAAGTGTATTGTTATTACACTTATTGACCAATGAGATTAGTTATACTTTTTTGACAGAAAAGTATAAAAAAAACTCAAATACAAAGCACTATGTACATAGTTGTTTACATATGATTTTTGAAAAGTGAGACAGTTACGAGTGAACATGACCGGAGCATGTGAGGATGAACTTTTAGTCATAGTTTTCTTCAATTCTGGAGAGAGCCAACTGGAAGTGAATTCACAGAACTTATGGAAGCTTATGGGAGGTGCAGAAACATTTGTTGTGGAAATTGAGAGCGAAACACTGCACTCAAACAAGCCGTGCCCCTCTTCTGGAAATGGTTAATTCTGGCAATCTGCAGAAATTCAATGCGAAAACTTGAACAAAATCACATCCAAATCTACCAATATGTGAGTGAATTGGTTTGAAGTGTGGAGGAGATGGCAAGAACTGCCCCACAAACTGGAAGAGATTCCCAAAGAAGAACTAAGCGGCACTCTCGAATAATTTTTCGCAGAGGTACACAAGTTCAACGGCAGTGAGTACAAGCTGAACAGCCTACACACGATGCTATCGGGGTTGGATAGGCACCTATGGCAAGCAGGAGCGAAATTCAGCATTATCAAGGACAGAGCTTGATGAATGGAGAAAGACAGTGAATGAGAGAAGCCATCATACTCAGTGAAGAGGGACTTGGTAAGAAGATGAAAGCAGCTGCCCTTACCTTGGAAGAGGAAGAATAAAACAGCAGCACAGGATACTCTTGCGGTGGGGACTGGATGCTTCCTGGAAAACAGTCTGTCGTCTCTCCAAGATGAGAAAATTTTGAACACCACTGAGGGCATGTCTCTGTAGATCCACTAGTAGAGGATAGTTTCTACCTTCCTTATGAACTGGAACAACCACCCTACACTTTAATGAGAATGTCTGGTGTAGCCTCAAAGACGTGTGTGTGTCACCACGACTGAAAAACCTTCATGAGGGAAGCAAGGTTCCTCTCAGTAGGTCTTGGGATGAGACTGTGTCTCCAGTTGCTATACGTTGCATGTTTAGCCATACTCCAAATTGTATATACAAAATTATGTACATGGCAAATATACATTTCAAATTGTAAGATGAAATATGGAGTTATCATTTGTCTTTCCATTTCATCAGGTCTCATTCACCTTCCACACACCACAATTATAAGTTATCGTGGGAACCAAATATGGTTAAGTTTAGTAAACAACAGTTATTCTGTATCAATGTGCAGGTTTGGACTAAACTTGGCATAAAGAAGGAAGAAATAATTCAGTGGGTTGAAAACTGTCGCAAGGTTACGTACATTGTGTAGTAAAAATTTAGTTTAGGGATCAAGCAAGAGTGGTGGAGCCATGAAGGCTGCTAGTCAAGGTGCTACCCTTAACCTGACTTGTGATTATTTTGTGTTTATAGAATGCCAGAGCTAGCCAGAACAGGCCTGCTTGTCTCTTAATTGAGAGACTGAATGGGAGTGACTAACAAAAGAGATCACATCCTATAAATTTCTAGTGCACAATGTACATACCTTGCGACAGTTTTCAACCCACTGAAATACTTCTACCTTCTTTATTCCCAGTTTAGTCCAAGTGACTAACAAAAGAGATCACATCATGGCCTCTCATGGCCCATCTGTAAATCAAGCTAGCCTTGATTGGTTATGGAAGCGAGCTAAATTATGGGTACGAACCAAGTGGTTGAAGTCCGCTTATGACAGATCTCCACTGTATCCAAGTTGTTGACCATATGAAAATGGTGGACAGTACCAATGTTAAATAGAAAAGCACTGGAAATGTGGAGGATTGAACTGCTTTAATCTCTATCAGATATCATTTTTTCGCCATTGTTTCACAGGCAAATATTTCTGCCCAAATCATGCGCACGTCAGCTATTTAAATGTTATTTTTATTGATGATGATAAAGCAACAGCTTCCAGATGTACATCGAGATACAAGAGAAACTCTAGCCCAGCTCAGAAGATCACTGATTTCAACACTTTTGCATCCATTACTAGGAAGAAGGCAATGGTTGTGTTGCTTGAATGGAAATACCATGCCAGCTGGTACTTTTTTACCCTGAAATACACAGACATAACTGTGTCTGTGTTATCAGCAGGTACAATAGTAAAGATGGTAGGATCCAGTGATTTGATTACTTCTCCTTGGCACCTTGTATTGAATAAGTGTATCCAGTGAAGCACAGATTCCCAGGCTGCTTATGATCTGATCACAAGAGTTGATCCACCTTGACTGTCCACCATGTCTGTCATCAGCATATTGAGTGGCTGTGAACATCTGTGCAAAAAGGTAGTGCATATGCGATAAAGAATCGCCATGTCTTCTTTGTCTAGTAAGCTGTAGAACTTTGGTCTAATGCTGCCTTAGATGTCACTCACCTTTCTGACACTGATCTTGTCAGGAAACAGAAAGTAATCTAAACTTGAGGGTCTGCTTCTATGAACTTGTCAATGTCCCAGCATGTTGAGGCTCAAACGGAAGCTCTTGTGAAAGCAGACTTTAACTTGTGGTTTAAAGCCTGCTCTCTCTAGTACTATTTTCAGTATTTCTACTAGCATAGGCTTGGTGAGTGAATGTCCTTCTCTGGTTGCAAAGAGAAGACCAGCAACCAGGGGTGAGGATGCCATGTACACTAGCAGAGCTATGACTGCGCATAAGTCAATTTTGCCAGGAACGTGAGGACTTTGTTTGAACTGGTCTGTCTTTGAGGCCTTGAGGTGCACTTGTACCAAGAATGGGCTCATGTGGCTGCATCCAGTGTGGTAAGATGCACTGTATGGCTGAAAGCTTGCTAGTTTGAGATGGTAAATTCTCTGCTTCTTAGAAACCCTCCGAAAACAAGACAACAGAGTCCATAGCATACGTATATATTACGTATTCAATGAGTTGGACTTTTAATGTTGAAACAGGGATTGGGTGCTCTTTCGAAGGTGGGTGCTCCTTGGCAGGACTATGTTGATGGCTTGGTTGATGTATAACCATCATGTACTTTGACAGTGAGAAAGAGAGATGATGCACTTCATTCAGGAGTACAATGTGTTGCTCGAGTTATCTGATACTTGTGTCTGCCAATGTCTTGTCACCTGGAATGATCTTTGAAGTATGCATATCAGCAGCAGTCCAAATTTAATGTGACAGCTTTTGACAGTGGCTCAGGTGGTAAATGCCCTGTTCCATTGCCCCTGCCCAGCTACTTATCACTTGCAGTACTTTTCTGTAACACAAACAAACAAGGCTAGGGAAAGGGCTCATTACTCAATGATCAATCTCTTATAAAATATGTGAAATGCATACTAAAGAGGACTTGCTGTATGTATTATATGCAGATCATCTATTGTAAATTAAAGGAAGACCAATATTAAGTGCCAACAGTCTGTCATTGTTACATATGCATGTGTTTGTATTTGCCATTTCCACTTCTGTGCTTCACAATAGGCAAGGCGCAGCTGTGCCAAAAATTTAACAGATGTTGTTATGAAACATATAATCAGTGGGGATCCGTCTTAACCTTGTAGTGGTTAGCACAAACTGTTTCGCCTACTCCTGTTTCGCCTACTCTAAAAAATAAATAAATGCACTATTAAGTATACAAAGCAATAATACAATATTTAGACATTAGTGTGTGCTAGTTGTACTTCTGCATCAGCTGGGGGATGGTTATGGGTGTCTTTCTGTGACATGATCTCATCTTGAAGAGTGCAGAGAGACCCACTGCAGCTGCGACTTCTCCCACACCTCCAAAAGATACGTCAATCTTGTCCTCGCCGATTCATATGACCTTCATAGACAATTGCTCTGGCACCCCTTTTGGTGGTTACAAACTCCATGATGATAAATGATTGTAAATTAGGAACACATGCAACCCGTACTATATACCTTCCACATGACAACCTATGATTTCACATTCTTTGACTGTACCAAAACATGGTTGACCTGTACTGGTTGGTACACTCAACTACAGCTCTTGGTACAGACAAAGCCAGTCATAGCACAGGATGTCACTTTAACATAGCCCAAAATTTTCAAATGTATTATGCACAGTGGGTGACATTGTCTAACGTTAAGACCGGCCCTCTTTCGGGGAGACATGGTTCATTGAGTATTCATGCATGCCTACCTGAGTGCATGAAGACAGCTAGTTTAGCCTATAGGTGGGATTGTATAGCAGCATGACTAGTAGCTACAGCAAAATGGCAGGCATATTTAGTTCAAAAAAGGGACACAGAAACATTGTGGGAAACTTGTCTCATCATCTCTAATCGGTGTAAATGGTTTGTTTATAGAGCTGGCCAAAGGTTGCTATATTAGTGCTTATCGATGGAACTCCGGAGGAGTATGGAAGGGAAGGACCTGGGATCAGGACTTACCAAATGACTCACAGGTACATTTTTTCAGCGTATATGGCAGCGTTAAGGCCTAGACAATGCATCGGGAGATAGGTAATTGAGCTAGAGGCCAAGTAGTCTCGCAAGCCATACCCTTGCGAAGAGTGGGCTTGCAAGACTAGAGGCTGAGGTGGTGTATAGTGAGCATATCTGCTCAGGCAAGATGCTTTTACTACTGAGCCACTGGACCCGCGGCAGAGGAGCAGAAGCAAGCCTTGTAACAGGCAGGCAAGAAATTCAGCTAGCTGTCTAAAGCTTACGTTAGGTATTATAAGCTTGCAACTTCCTTGCCAACAAGCTGGGCTGGAAGGCTGTAAGAACAGAGTGATGGCTTAAACCAACCAGCCAGTCTTGCCAATAGCTGCAAACATATCCGTTTTTACTGTTAGGACAATCTTCTACTCATTGGGCAATCCAGCATTCAGTCTTCTTTAAACAGCAGCTCTAGAACACTATTTACTGTCCAACCAAGTCCAAAATCAAGTCCATAATCCAGTCCATAGTCCAGTCCAGAGTCCAGGTTTTGTACCTACCCCAAGTTAGCAGGGATTTATGGCCATCAGCCCAATGTGCAAAGATCAGATATAGGTTATCAATCAATCTATCTGAATGCCAAAATGTCTTTTCTCCATCACAGGCAAATAAACCTGGAACTCTCAGGAATAAACATTCTGTGGATCATACAGAATTAGTACTATGACAACTTTGCTATGTCTGCATACACATTACTATACTTTACTTGTGAACCTCATGCATCACATCTTACCTTTGAACAACCTTTCAATTCAGTTTGTTCAAGTGGTAGAGAGGTCCACAAACAGTGACTGAAAATAGAACCCAACATAACACAGCCAGCCGAATTCCTCTAAGAGTAGCTATAGCAGCTACCAGATCTTTTAAGAGTGCACACACTGCAAGCTTATGACCACTGCAAATGCCTCTCTTTTAGTAAATAGAGTCAACCCAACTTATTAGCCCTAATGCCCAACCAATCCCATTTTGAGACGTGAGCAAATCTGAAAGGGCCAATATGTGGATAGGGCAGATCTGCCAGAGGCATGCAATGAATCTTGGGCAGGTGTTGTTTAGCCTTGTCCCCAGGCCCCTCCCCCGAGGAGAGGGGCCTGGGGACAAGGCTAGGTGTTGTTGGACTCTTGAATAATGGACTTGACTATATAGTGAAATGGACTAATGCAATTTTGGTGGTATAGCCACATCCAAAATGTAGGAAACCATGCAACCAATGGACAGCTTGTTCTGTGCATACACATTTATACTAACCACAGTTTAAACTTGTACTGCTGCATGGAGAAGCTGTACTAGGTTGGGCTGATAGCTTTGCAGATGCTTGCTCAGGTGCAATAAGGAATGGCTCCAGCTTTTTTTGTGTGCGCTGCCTAACTTACTCCTGGGGTGGACCATAAAGCACCATGGCTATTTCGTTACCAAGAAATCGTTGTAGGCTAGAACTCTTCCTAACAACAACACTCAATCTTGTCTTTGAGTTGAAATGGACAGCTTGAATGTAGACACAAGGCAATATTGATCATGGTTATTCCACTTCTTGTCTTGTTGCATGGACACATTGGACAGTCTTAGGGGGGCCCTCTTTGTCATCAAGGCGGACTCTCGTTGGTTCAGGGTCAACCGTTCTCGTCCTTCCGCTTGGAGGTCAGGTGTCAAAGCTTAAACAGGTGAGTGACTCCCCCGGATAAATTACCCTCTTCTTGATTGCTACATACTCCTCCATGTAACAATGGCTGAATCACTGTCCAAGAGTGACCAAGGTAATGCAGTGTGCCTTTAGTATATGCAAAACCTATGCACGGCTATGGTCGGTAAATTGTGGGATACCGGTGTTACAGTGATATGTGTTTCCCTGGGGAATGTGTCCCCCCAAACATATAATTAGCCCTATAGTGATATCTGCATCCAGCACCAGGGTAGAATGACTGGGTAGTCACTGAGCCCTAGGGTTGGGAGTCACTGATCACTAGGGTCGAATGACTGGGGGTCATTGGCCCCTATAGGGGTCACTGGAAGGGGGAGTCACTCATCCCAATGACACCGGATATGCTTTGTCCTGGAGGTCCTCTGCATAGTCAGCCCAGTTTTCTCCCTTCTTCCTCCTTCTTGGGTGGAGTTCAGCTTCACACCGGTGCTTTCTGCTGGCTGGCTCAAATCGCTCCTTCAAGGCCTTAATCAGTTGCTTTATCAAAATCAGCCTGGTCTTCCTCTGAAAGGGTGCTTAATGTGACTTGGGCTCGGCCTCTCAGTCTCACTTTCAGCCATTTTGGTCTCAATTGCTTGGGTTCATGTCCGATCATATCCTGCTGACAATGCCAGTTTTAACATGGCTATTTTTCTGAATAGTTGAAACAGTCAGTTATTTGCAACTCTGACTCTTTCTAATACATACATGACAGCTCTACAAGACAGCTCTACTGATACTTAGCTAGACTATGTATGATACAAACACATAAAGGCTAGAAGTTTCTAGGTAAAGACTAGAAGTTTCTAGGTAAAGACTAGAAGTTTCTAATATGCATGTCCATGTCCTTTAACAATAAGTGCAAGTAATTTCCAGCTTGAATTGTATACTGCTTACACAGCTGCCATCTCTTCAGGCTCAAACCTCTCATAGAGACTGAACTTAAACTCACAGGGGACTTCTCCACACTGCAGAAGAAGATTGTGGCTGCACCATTCAGGATCATGATTAGACTTGCAGCACTAGAAGGAAGAATTCATGATCAGATAGTATAAATGGGACATCAAGTGCAATTGGGACACAAAAGGTGAAATCTCTTTATTATATTTAGCCCATAGAGTGCAAAGCCAGTGAACAACAGGATGATCACTGTTGATGTACATAACAATTGGGCACACTAGTCTGTTTTATCTGGGAAATCTTGCTGGATTGCTATATCCCTTACCAACAGCTTCAGGACAATACATAATATTATATCACATGTCCATGCACCTTCATAAATAAACCTATCCCCAGTTTCCAGGCCACCATGCACCCTTTTTGCAGTGTAGGGCCTGGTTACAAAAGCTTATATACACTGCAAGTGAAACCTAGGTGGAGATCTGTTGTGAGGTCCACTGTAGCATGTAATGAACTGTACTACGTCATACTGCAAGCTACAAAGTCTAGATGCAAGTGGAGGACTGGGAATAAATCTTCACCCTCCACCATTTCTACAAGAAAAACAATATCACACACACCTCATCAAGATTAATGTAGGAGGTTTTGGATAAACCCTGTCTGGTTGTGTCAGTGTAAGTGACCTTATGCTGGCATTCACAACGTTGAAACTGGAAGCTGTATGTATGTGTGAACAGAGAAACAAGATAGCTCACTAACAGCAAAGTAATATACAGTGTAGTGCAGTTAGTTTGAATTTGTTTACCATGAATGATTATGTTATCCACATGAAAAGGAACAACTGCCATGCAACTCAAAGCTATAAATCTGCTAGTATATATGTATAGGAAATATGTATAATAGTATATAAAATTTGTATTTCAGTATAAAGAGCTTATGGCCAAGAGATCTGGGATGCTAACACACACTTTGAATAAAAGCAGCTGAAATTCATTAATTATTTGTACAATGAATAAAAGCAGCTTGAATCTCAAATGTAAGAACCTGTACAAACCTCACTAAGAATACTCTGCACACACACCCACGTCATTCTGATCAGAGCTTTGATCAAGGAAGATGATAATCACCACAGTTCATTAACCTCACATGCAATGTTTCACACTCCACTAGTATCATCCCTCCCAACTTTGTATACTTCATCATCCCCAGATCTTTTTACGTATTTATGTCATTGTGACAAATGAAGAAAAAATTGTTTAAGAATGACTAGTAAATTCACTATGCATACAGACTTGTGACCAGTCTCATTCCTGAGTCTGGGAGTGAGAACTCTTCTGACATACCCCACTCCCTTCTGTTGATCAGGTGGCTTATACTCGGAGAACTTGTTCTGGACATTTCTCCCACCAACTGTCAGTGGATAAACTGAAAGTAGCAATGCTTGATCTGAAAGACATCCTTCCTTGGCCAAGTAGTCTAAGAACAGGGTAGCTGTGGGGTAAAGGCAATATATAATATAATATATATATATATATAGATATATATATATTTATTATCCAGTTGATATTTCTACAACAGTATTTTCCTATTCCCGTGCCGTGCAATATCACACGATATTGCACAGGTAGTTATTGCACGGGTAGTTATTGCACGGGCCCTGAGGCTATATACGCGCGATATCCTAACAACCAGTGTGCGCTTTAATTAGAACCAGTGCGTTCGAACGGCGAGTTACTCGGGACTTGGTGAGAAGAGACATGACGCTGTTGTGGTAATGGATAATAAATACTTTATTACACTCGTTAGCGTGCATATCGCGGTTATTGCACGCTAACTCGTGTAATAAGGTATATATATATATATATATAGGGTCATATTATAGGAGTCAATTTATACCACCGCAACTCACTAGTTTGGTGGTTTATTCACCAATGGCTGTAGGCTGGAGGTGAGTAGCTAAACCACTAAACTACTGAACTGATTTGTACAACCAATGAGGTTTGTCATGCAGTGGCTACAGTGACTAGGATACAGAAGTCTATATTATACCTGCCTCAACAAAAATTCTTTGCCAAAAAATTTTTTTTTCAGACTGATTCTGAGGTCCTTCTTAGTGTGAAGCTAATCACTATACAGTTGGCAGTTGCTACATATTAGGATCTACAAGAACAGTTCCTTTTCCTTAGCCTGGGAGTGTTGCATTCAATGCTGCCTGAAATACAAGGACATTTAAGAACCATGACTTACTAGCAGACACTTCATATTTCTTTTCCCTTTCGATCGGACAGACAACAATGAAATCACTCTTTTCTCCTGAAGGGGTGAAACATGTCCAGGAGGAAACTATGTAACAATACACCAAACAAATATAAACTGTAGGTACAGTGCATTATTGCATGTTTGGTTGATATAATATACTTTTGCTGTTGATGTTGCTAGACAGCTGCCATGGTAATGGCACGAAATAAATGAGCTATAAATGTGTTCACATAGCAATAATCACTGAGCTCAGTGGCCACTAGTGTAGCAAGTTTAACTAGGTGTGAAGAGAGTACTTTAACTGGGTGTGAAAACTGCTTTAACAATTACAAGTAAGTGTGTCATTCGCGAATAGTCTGAGGTATAAATCTACTAGGTTAGCCATCATCAATGTTTATATACTCCTCATAGCCCTCAATCAAATGGTCGATTCAAGTTTGGTAGCACTGTATGCCACATGTTAGTGGATTTCAGTCTGCATCAGGCAAGATCGCACACTTATTTCTCTAGGCTTAGAACAGAGAGCTATGGTACTTGATCTACCAGTAGATGCCCAGCCTGAGTATTATCATGTGTGTATGAGCCATGAGACTACATGCCTTACTCGGGCTAATAATCTTATAGTTCCCACTTGTTGGTTACTAATGCGTAGTATACTTATGTGCCGTAAGACAACAATACTCTATATTCACTTCATTGTTACAGCATATACCTGGAGGTGAAGCTTTTCCAGAGGGTGTAGCCCCTCCAGTGGGTGAAACTACTCCTGGGGACGTAGCCTGTCCAGTAGGTGGAGCAGCTCTTGGGGATGTAGCTTGTCCAGTGGGTGGAGCTGCTCCTGGGGACGTAGTTTGTCCAGTGGGTGGAGCTGCTCCTGGGGACATAGCCTGTCCAGTGGGTGGAGCTGCTCCACTGACTTCCACCTTGATGTCATCCTGGAGCTTAACAGTGGTAGGGTCAAATTCCATTGACACCTTCAGACCACTGTTTGCAGGAAGCAGAGCTTGCCCTTTCCAAATGTACTTTATCTCATCAGTAAACTCCTTGTACTGCAATAGGAAATACGTACATTAAAACCCACACATTATTGTGCACACTGTAGTTAAGTTTCACCTGGTCAGGATCCTGGTCGAGGACAGCATAAGGATGGAGGGTCATTTCTGTATAATTTACCAGAGGATACTGCCATGTTGTAACATATCTGCCATGGTTTTTGTATCTGTACTGGAAGTTTACCAGAATGACCTGTGCCAAGGAAAATAAGGTGATCTCATTCCTGCTAGCTATAGTAGCAACGTACACACCTTGTATTGTCTATTATGGCTAGTTTTAATGTGACTAGTTTTTTACCTTTCTGAAAGCTCTTGCAAGTGCAAGTGGTACACACTTTGAAGCTTTACCATACTCCAGGACAACAGCCACCTCCCGTCTGGGACAAAAGGCAGCAAAGCTTAAAACAGCTCCACGGACATCTGCTTCCAGTTGCTAAGAGAAAAATAATTGGGGTCACTAGATTCCACATTTTTGGATGAAAAATTAGCCATAGTATGTACAGATCTTGAAACTAAAGTTGGAAAATGAAGAGGAATACAGGGAACAGCTGTTGTGGAAGAGAATGGAAACAGAACACATTAATACCAGCACACTAACTATAAGAATCATTGTTTAAGAATGAACCTCTTCCTTTAATCCCGGACCAAGGCAAACACAATGTTAACCTACCACCTGGTCATTCTCCCTGCTGTATAGATCAAGTGGTGTAGCCAGGTAAATAGGTCCTTGCCGGGTAGCCACCTATAGGGATGAGCTGTTAATAACCTTATTAGCTATAGATCGCCCTAGTATGATCATTTATTAATTAATACACCTTGCAGGTCATAATAGATTTATCCACAGACAATACTTCCAATATTAATGTAGATTGTCATATATAACATACAGCCAGAAATTCAAGGGAAACTAAACTTGGTTGTTTGGCAGTCACATCAACTGATGCCATAGCAAATAACTTTAGTGCCTAGTACATTAATGCAAGTTCAGTGTAATGTTCACTCAACTATAAGCTAGCTGTAATATTTTGAGCAGGGGAGTATTTGATACTAACTACATTGTACATGGTCCTTACTCACTCAGCTCACGCCACCAAGTGAACGTACTGTGATGCATGTATAACACAATTGAACTTACAACACTGAAATTTAATTGATACTGTCAACTTTCAGACAACAAAACTAAACAGTTTAAATCTTATCTTTTTGTAATGGCTGCAATAAGGCAAGAACTTCATTAGCCTCTTCCTGGGCCCTTCTCTCCCCAAAGAGAGGCCTGGTACTCACTGCTTGCACATGTGTGTAATTATACACTACATTTTCCTTTCTAGCCCACTACTATGTGGTGCTATTTAATACAGTGCATGCACTCGCTTTTGGATAAATTTGTATCTTCTGGGCACAAAGTACAGGTAACAGGTTTAATTTGCCAGGGGTTATGTAGAAATATTATATTTTTAGCTATGTTCATTCAAAACCGCTCAGCAAATCTTAGTCTAAACCACCATTTTATCACAGCAAAAGCGTGTGTTATCCAAACAGGAATCCATAAAGGGCAGCAATAGGGAAGTTTCTCCCTACTCCTAGAAACTATCACATAGCATTTCCTTGTATGGATTCTAAGGGATTAAGCAACTATATTCTATTACTGGCATGGATTACTACAGTGAGTATAAATACCTGGGTTATTGGATTAATGAGCACATATCAATATAGATGAGGTAGCACAGCAGCTAGGAGATCACCATTATAGCTAAGTCAAAGGAAAGTGGTGGATTCTCAGCACATAATCTCTACTCGACACTAATCAAGACTTGGTCATTCTAGTAAAAGTGGTATGAGAGCCTAATGTGCATTATTTTTGTTTTCAGTATCAATGAGTAAATTGTTCTCAGAGCACGATGCAGTAGTTTTTGTAGGTTCTTAATTGGGATATGAAGCCATAAGTACAATATCATCTGCACATACCAGTGTAGGTACTGAAAAACCATAATTATGACACCTAACTCTGAGTTCACAATCTTCATAGTGCTTACATGTAGGTAAGTCATTTACAAATAAATCAAACAAACTTAGTGTAAGTATACACTGTTAAAATGGGGTGCTTCATTACACCAGTAGTAATGACACTTCCATCCAGAAGTATGCTTCTCCTCAATGTCTAACCTCTGGTGGTTTGATTTAATATTCCTGTCGCTAGCATGTTTATCATCTGGAATGTCGAATGGCTTACACAGTTATAGAGTGTGTAACTAAAGGACATTATACATAACCAAAGTGCAATGGCTGCCATTCCTTGTTTAGTGATGAAGAGAGAACTTGATGCACAAGTGCTCGATTCTTACCTGGATTATTTTGCTAGACATGCCTTTTGGCAAGGAATATTAATGAAGCCAACAGATCAGCAGATGTTTCCATTGGGGAGCATGGACAGCTGGGCATGAGCATTTTTCATCAGTTCTGCCAAGTTGGGAAGTACTAAGAGAATTAATTGACAACGACTTGCAATAATTCATCACTTAAGTTACTCAATATGGTGGTATTGGAAGTTTGATCCAGCTTCTTTGAAAATGCTATTATTACACCTGACTGTGAGTAACCTAGAAACAAAGCTATAACTCACCATTCACGGACATTAATAATCTGGGAGTAGCCTGGGACCAAGGATAACAGAGTTCTAATGGTAACTTCAAGTTATCATTAGATCTACTTTTATTGAGGGTTTTTAGGTGCTGCCATGGCATCCATAAATGTCAAAGTATGTTGCCAATGGTCTTACCAGGCTTATCCATGGACCATCTCATGAACCACCTTGACTACTCACTCTGACCATCCATATAGCTACTATCAATAGATGGACACCTTTCCTGGCCCCCCCTCTGTCTAAGTATCAATAGATGCCATGGTTACTGTATCCCCATCCATGGACCATCCATCCATGGACCATCCATCCATGGACCACACCTTGCCGATGATCCATGGATGTGCACCTTGCTTCCCCCCCTCTGTCTAAGTATCTGTTGATACTACATGCAGTTACTATGTCCATCCATGGACCATCCATGTGTGGACACCTTGCCTCCACCCCCACCCCCTTCCTGTCTACGGTATGAAGTTCTCGAGTCAAGCACCATACAGCAGGTGAAGCACCATACAGCAAGTATTGTTAGGTTTGTATGTGTTAGTAGAGGTACAGCTGCTTTCCCTGACACCCTTCAGCTAATACAGTGATGAAGTAAACAGATAGTTACTGAGTAAACAGGCAGAACAACTCTGTCTTGAAAACCATGCAATGTACAGGTACAGAGATTGTATCAGTTGTGGACAACATGCAGATTCAGCAGATATCCCTTTTGATTAGCAAAATGGCAAAATGATTCTTGGGGAATTTACCTGGATGACATCAGCATTTGCTCCTTAGCATTTAAGGTAAGAAAACCTTGAATCGCCTCGAAAAAAAAAGAAGGAAACACTAGAAAGATTTTCTAGCTCGTTGGATGTGATGGTTCACTATTTGTGTGTGTAAAGCTTGCTGGAGTTGTGCTTCAATGTTCATGAGTGTGTTGGAAGGGCAGAGAGCCATCCTGGAAGACAGGTGTCATCACACAGTTGTCTGGCAAAGGTACTGTAGAAGGGTGACTTTTTGGGCTTGTAGGCCCTGTCTGTTTTTATGCTAGCGGAAATGTGTGTAACTTGGCTCCATTCTAGGGTCAATGACAGGGGGTAGGTTTTTGGAAATAACTCCCTGGCCTGGAGGGTGAACGGGAAAAAGCATACCTAGTTTTGTAGGGGGTGAGTTGAGCTTTCTGAAAGTGGGCTCAGTTATGGTTGGTTTGAGTGGGGGCGTGTTGAATTTTTCTTGAAAGCCAATATAGCCAAATTCTCAGGCGAAGAAAGGCATGGGGCTGTCATGTTTACACTAGATACACAGGTAGAAAGCCACAATATCTCGACTTATTTTAAGGGCCACACAGACCAATGGTGTCATCAGAACTGTGATGCTTTCTTTTAGTGAGCTTGACTGGACTTGTACATAAATTCATACTTACTATTGTTGGAGTTTTTGTGCTGTCATACCAGCTTTATGAATCTGAGGAAGGCTTTCGCGTGCTGCATGTTTTGGCTTTCTGTTTGCTAGCATTTAGTTTTTTGCATAAGCAGTGGGAAAAGTTTAGTCCAATAAAGGAAATGACACTAGTAGAGTGTTAAGTCTTTACCAACTAGTAATGCTGTTTTCCATCATGGTCTCGTATTAGAATTTGTAACAAATTGAATTCCTTCTCTTTGCGCACTTTTTTTGTGGTTGATAAAAAGTTTAATGATTACTTTACTACAACATATAAATGGCAAGAGGTACCTTTCAAATGCATGTTGACACAGAAATCTGTGGGAAGCTATTATCATGATTGCCTAAGTACACTTGCATCACTTGTATCACTTTCTCTTTTACTTAACATAAATGTACAATCACTTACAGCTTTAAATGCGTATGTAAGATGTTGTGATAAGTGTCATTCTACTATGTATCATCATTGACTTAAAGTCTTTGGTATTCACAGATACTCTGACATAAAAAAGTACATTAGGCAAGGTGTCCATCCATGGATGATCCATGGATGGTCAGAGTAGAGTAAGTGAGTAGTCAAGGTGTCCATCCATGGATGGTTCATGGATGGTTCATGGATGGTCCATGGATGGACACAGTAACTATGGCATCCATAGATATTCAGGCAAGGTGTCCATCCATGGATGGTCCATGGATGGTCAGAGTAAGTGAGTAAGTAGTCAAGGTGGCCATTCATGGATGGTTCATGGATGGTCCATGGATGGACACACAGTAACTATGGCATCCATAGATATTCAGGCAAGGTGTCCATCCATGGATGGTCCATGGATGGTCAGAGTAAGTGAGTAAGTAGTCAAGGTGGCCATTCATGGATGGTCCATGGATAAACCTGGTAACTGCCTTGGTGGTTACTGGTGATACTTTGATGTTTAAGGATGATTCAGGATTGTCCATAGCAGCACCTGACATACCTGACTGTTCCATGTAGGGCCCGCCATTAATTATATATAGGCGATGTAAAGGGGCCCAACAAAGTAAGCACTATGGGACAGGTGTGCTAAAGAACTTACCCAAAACTCAAGTTGAAACAGCTTTTTGGATTTAGCAAGCATGAGATCGCATCTGCTGAAGTACCAATCTATGATTAGACCATTGTTATCAGGTATGACATCATCACAAGCCTAATTTTGAAAGTGCTGAAGATTGGTATGCAGTTGTACACAAAGCCAATGGAGATGTAAGAACAGTTGTCATTTCTTTTCAGATTAGGTAAAAAGATTCTGCATGGTTTGCAACTTATTTTTGGACATAATAAACAATGAGCAATTGTAAGTACTTAACCTTCATCAAGTTTTTTACAGTGTTGTTCATTTAGGCCAGGCAATCTAGATTTATTACGCTATGGTAAAAAATCACCATGAGACTGGACAGGAACTTTTAGAAATAACAACTGGCTCCAAAAATTTATAAAATGGAGAAGATTTTACACATTCCAAAAAGAACTGTGTACATGTAAACACATTATCACCAACCAAACTTTTATAACACAGGCTGTCGCCCAGGATGGAGAATCTCAATATTCTGAGGAACTTCATTAGCTATGTGTACATAGAGTAGGCCATTTTGCAGTCTACATGAACTCCTGCTCAGTGTTTTCTTATTCTTTTTTTTTTTTCTCTAAACACTTTTATGCAGAAGCAAGGGCACAGTCAAAATAGCAACTCAATGCTAGTGATACAAGACTGACCGGGAAATAAGTGGATATGAGAAAAGTACTGAGTTATAATTAATTAAATAATACACGTGTGCACAGAGCAAGGTAAAAAAAAAAGATAAAAATAGTGTTATGTTAGCTTGTACCAAGTTCTTACTCTTGTAAATCTCTACTGAATACCTTAGGAAGATCTGTAGAACACTAGCTTGGCTGGGTGCCTGGCCAAGTAAGCCAAAGGTAGTATTCAATGTCAAAGAACAAGTTACACAACAGCAGACGAAGGGTTAAAATGTAATAACAATAAGATGACCATTTCAAACTGGGTGAACTTAGCCTATAACAACCGGAGAGGAAGCTGGTCTGACCATCTTACGACCCACAGATAGCAAGTAACCATGAACATCTGTTAGATAGTTCCCCGGCCCTCTAGTATATCAAGAGCAGAAAATGTTCTATCATCTTTTGAAGTGCAGTTGTAATAACTCACTCACAAATGTTCTGAGTGTTTGTTGGATCACTGTGGTGGTAGGATGATCTTGGTACCTTCCTCTCAATTTGGTTATGCAATCAGTCTCTAAGAACCTCATGCTAATTCCAAGGCCACTCCCAGATTTTATCTTGCAACAGTGGAGAAAAATTGGCTGCTAGATAAAATTTGGAAGTGGCCTGGGGACAAGGCTAAAGAGTCTCTTCAGTTGGTCTGCAACAAGTAACCATTCTGTGGTTAAAACCACCATATTTGTTTTAACATGCAGTGATATAGCTAGAGCTTGGTGTGTTAATCCTTTCATAGTTAGCCTCGTACACAGGCCATTTATTAAAAAAATAAACATTTCTTCGTACAAATGGCCTGGGTACAAGGCTATTTCATAGGTACGTAGCTATTAACATACCAATGGTTTTGGAAAATGGTTGTTATTGGAAGGTTTAAGGATGCTAAGGAGATGCTTGTTTGTGGTTTGAGGGAGAAGCAGCTCCAGCTCTAGGTAGAAATAGAGAAGAGCAACAAAAGTGATTAAATATATACCGTAGTGTCCCGCTAATACGCCCCCTTCGAAAATACGCCCCCCCCTCTTTTCCGCCAAAGTTCCTGCACAGGGCCTAGGGTAGTTTGACTCGTTATAACGCCCCCCGGTGAGCGTCTTCTGGAACATCAAAACTACACGTGCTTACTATACGTTGCAAGTGCGTTCAGTAAGACCAGGAGCTTATGAGCGGCGAAGCCGCGAAGGAGCGTGTAACTCCGGTTCCATTCAAATCCGGATTACTTACGTATTTCCGTTTTGGTGAGGCGCAATGCGCGTCATGCGGTCTATCACCTACTTGAGGTCATGCGGCTACGTGAGAAAATAAACGATGCCAGAATTGCAAGTACAAGAAATAGTGACTCTAGACTCCACAAGACAACGAACAAGAATACTTCTTGAACTTTGAATATCAGGCAGAAACACACTGAAAGGCACGGAAGCCGCTGTTATCGGCGTTTTAAAAAGTCGATCCATAGATACTATACACTTCCGTGTATAGTATCTATGGTCGATGGTATAGTATGGTAGTGTCTATGGTAGTGTATAGTATCTATGGTCGATCGAGCCATCGGAGATACCTGCTGCAACCGTAGACTGCGCTTCGCAAACGAAGCCGCCTCAGAACGGTGAGGGGTCCCGGCATCTTCGAATCTTACGCGTTTCTGAGGCAGATCGCTTTCGCCGTCACCTGTTCGCTTGCCCATTCCTCCGCGGCTAGGTCAAAGGGCGTACGCGTTCTGAGTGAGTGTAAAATTTCTCACATCGCTATTACGGAACACGTGGGGTTTTATGTCGTCACTATGACGCTTGATTTGAAGCGTGGTTTCCTTATTTGGAAGTTCGTTCGCTAATAATTTTGATTTGGATGGCACTCGGGTGTATGCGGTAGTTACACGCTCCTTCGCGGCTTCGCCGCTCATAAGCTCCTGGTAAGACTATAGTAGTCGGTGAATCTTTTGTAAGTTTTGTGGCTTTTAGAAAAGCCGGTTAGATGTTCCAAGTTTTAAGCTGCTAGTTTAGCAAACAGGTTTATCAGTCTGGTGTTTTTGTTTCCCTCTGAAGATGTACACGCACGGAACCACGAGTCCTTTCCCATCAACTTCAGAACGTCTTCTGTCACCATTGACGATGCAAGTCATCTCGCTGCCACTCTTGTACAAGAAATACCAGCAGACTCTGGAAATTTCCCGTGGTACATGACCGATAGTGTTGCCGTTCTTGAGGACAGCTACAGCGAAGTCGTCGTGAATGTTATTGACCTCGCGTTGAACTGGCAGCTCTTCTCCGATGTAGGGAGACCACGCAGCTTTGTAAACGTGATGTCCGCGAACAGTACTCTCGATCCTGAAAGTCGTCGCCATAGTTAGTTTGTCCTAATTGCGTACATAGCACTTGCGTAAAATCTTTTGGGGGGGGGGGGGGCTTATAGTCGAGACTAATTGCATCCTCGAATATAAGCCCCCCCCCCCCCCCCCCCACTTTAGGCGGGATGTAGTGTACAAAATGGGGGGGCGTATTAACGGGACACTACGGTAATGGTGTCATGTTATTTCATTAATGTTGCCAATGCTTATCCCATATAAGTCAACTAGGTGAATGCAGATTTGGATGTCTGTCACCCTAGGTTGTCTCCCATCTCCCCCTGGTGAATACTACTCCCATACAGTATTCACTAGTCATAGAGTAAGTAGCTTTAGGTTCTGTGCCTGCATGAGCATCTTGGGGTGTGGTTTAGGCTTGATAAGCTATAGTAACTAGATGCACAATACTGGGAAATGCTTATATGGAGCCATGTATTCTCTGCTCACTTCCATCTGTTGCTTTCTCCCTGTGGATGGACACCATAGCAATTTCCTTGAATTCCAAGTCTATCTTTCTCCTGTGACGCAGAATTCTCCAGAAGCAGACACCCAAATCACCATGTCCCCTGAAAAGCCCTGTTATCAAAAAGTCTAGATCTGATTTAATCAGTTTAAGTGATCTCAGCAGGTCAGATACGTAGAATTCATAGGGCAAGGCGCTCTGCAAGAAAAACTTTGCAATTTCAGTAGTTTCATTCATGGTTTGGCTGTAAAAAAGGCAATTCACACCGCCTAAAACCAATCCAAGTGCAATAACAGCAAGAAATGCTACATCAATCCAGCGTATGATTGTAAGAAGCTCCAGGGTTACAAAGGTACATTCTACTCGGTGACTGAGAGGCCAGAAGTTTTGAATGGTTGAGCTGTTGAAGGTTCGAGGACAATAGAAGTTCCCATTGGCGTCGTTAAAGATGAGTATAGTCAAAAGGAGCCCAAGTGCTGTTAACAAGAACTGGGAGCTCACTTTTACAAAGTACGCGACCAATACGGAACGCCGATAACGATAGAAGTTTTCAATTTGCTCGACTATTACGTTGTTCTCCTCGCTCCAACTCCCAGTCTCCGGATTTGGTGTAGGGTTCATCTTCGTGCTAAGAGCAACGAAGAATGCAAACTTATCTGCAGTTAGATTCAGCCAGAGGTAGTGGGGTCCAGCAATCAGCGTCCCTATCACGACATTAAATGCAGTGATGTATCGAATGTATGATATCTCTCCATAGCAGTAGTTGTTGATGTAATCAGCAGAGACGTTCGCTGTATCTGGTGTATTGCAGGAAAGCGTGACATTCTGCACGAACTGGATCACAGTGTTGACGGCTGCTATCCCAATGATGCCGAAGGCTGCGTACAAGACTATGCTATCCCAGAAAAAATTACGCAATGACTCCTGCTTAGATGGTTTGTCTTCGAGTTTCCTCGGATCAGCAACACTTGCCATCTCCGTTGGCTACTGAGTAACGATGGTTGGACCAGATCACATCATACGCCAGAGATAATATTAAGGGCGCATCGACCGCAAAGGGGGAGAGGAAATGTATCTCTGTGAACGGCAAAATATATAGGGACACTCCGCTGGGGAAAATTGCCCGAATACTGTCGGACTCCGACATTGAGCGGCCGCAGTAGAGCGGAAAGTGGCCGCAGTGGAGCGGAAAGCGGCCGTAGTAGAGCGGAAAGCTTAAAGCGGCCGCAATATAGTAGAGCGGAAAGCGGCCGCAGTGAATGAAAGCGGCTGCAGTGGAACGGAAAGTGCGGCCGCAGTAGAGCGGAAAGCGGCCGCAATATAGTAGAGCGGAAAGCGGCCGCAGTGGAGCGGAAAGCGGCCGCAGTGGAGCGGAAAGCGGCCGCAGTATACTATAAATTTGGGGCTTAGCTCACTGAAATGTGTACAATATTACATAGCATGTATAGCCAAGCGCAGTCTGTGGTCTGCACCAGCAGAGGATGCACAGAGCAAATCCAGTGTGATAAAGGGGTGAGACAAGGATGTCCCCTCAGCCCAACTCTCTTTGCATTATACACAAATGACCTAATGTCAGAGATGAGTGGCCTTGGTGTGAAGCTTGTAAACCAGAATGTAAAAGGCCTGATGTATGCTGACGATGTGGCTCTGGTATAGCTGAGTCGGGTGCTGACCTGCAAGCAATGCTAGATTCCCTCTCTGGCTATTGTGACAAATGGAATATTTGAGTGTTAACACCAGGAAATCTAAGGTTATGGTGTTCAGTGGTGGTAGCTAGGTCTGATTCAGGTGTTCTGCAGTTTACATACAAAGGGTTGAAGTTGGAGTGGGTGGATACCTTTAGATACCTTGGTGTGATATTCTCTAGATCTTGCTCTTTTGACTTGTGTGTGGAGTCTGTGGACACCCTGACAAAAAGTGGACAGAAAGCTATGATGGCAATGCTGAGCAGAGCTCATCTTTTAGGTGGTCTGGATATAGATATCAAGTGCAGACTGTGTGATGTTTTGGTTGCTCCAATACTGATATGGCTGTGAGGTATGGGGGACCAAGTGGTATGACTCCCTGGAAAAGACCTTTAAATATTGAAGTTCTGTAAATTAGTACTTGGAGTGCCGAATTCGGCAACCACTGATGCAGTTCTGGGAGAACTTGCATGGTAGATTCCCATTGTGGCTAGTTATGCAGTTTCGTGCAGTGCAGTACTACTTTTCGCCGAGCGGGAAAATAGTCTGGTGAACTGCCTATACCGTTTTGGTTCCAATATTTTTAAACCATCATGACATCACGTCAGCTGGATTGTGAATTCAGAAACCCTCTTACTAATAATGGCATTTATCTTCATGTACCATGATCTGTAGTTGTGCTTGGTGATAATTCCATTGCCTCCATAACCAACTCTGGTGCTTCCCCCACGGAGCACCTAACCCAGTACTGCACTAGTCTTGTTCCCAGACCGCATTTTTCGCGCCCGCCGGAAAAATGGGTCTGGTGAACTGCCTATTCATTTTCGTTCAAGTGCGCCGGAATGCTGGCGCATTGTTCTTTTCTAATTTAACGCTTGACGTCATTGAAGATTGCATTCCAAATTGCGTGCCAACGATTTACCAGCGAAATGGACATTGATCGGGCAACCCTAGCTGCCGCGTATAGACTAGGCTATTATATCTTTCGAAAGGAGTACAAGTAGGCTGTCTTGGAGTTCATTGTTTACAGCGAGCTTGGCCAACAATGTGAAGATTGTTTTGTACAGGACTGGCATGCCTCCCTAGGAAATGACCTGCACAGAAGGCACGGTGGCAGAAACAAACTCAGAACATACAGGAGATTTAAGCAGATTTCGAATGGGAGCCATATCTAACCTATGTTAAGAGTCCTCCGTTGAGAACAGCGTTGTGTAGATTCTGTATTAGCTGTCATTTGTTGGAGATCGAGAGAGGCAGATACCAGAGACCGAAACCTCGACCTGCAGATCAGCGTTACTGTCCGAGCTGTCTACAACTGCATGGGTAGAAAGCTGGTGGAAGATGAGGTGCATTTTCTGATGTCCTGTAGCACCTATGCAGAGGAACGACTCAAATTGTTTGATATAGCAGTAGCCCACATCCCTCCCCTCTTTTCAAGAGAATGACTTTGATAGACAATTTGAATTATTAATGTGTTGTAAGGATATATACCTGTAGTACATCAATTGGCTCAGTTTGTGCATGTGTGTATGAAGCAGAGACAGTTATTACTATAGTAGTATGTCATATTGTTTCTTTAGTCTTTTTGTTGACAAATGGCTTCCCCGGCCTAAAACGTCATTAAAATTCATTCATTTACGAGCAAAGTAACCGCACCCCAAGATGCTCACGGAAGGTTAGGGCTGCAGGTTTACCTTGGCTCAAACACTTTTAGAGTTCAGTGCTGTACGTAGGTAAAATCTTTGGTTAGTAGGCTTTAGGGAAAAAACGTTCACTGCTACTTAGTCACAAGACCTGAAGTAGAAGGCTTTAGAGATCAGGGTTTTGTGCTGCAAATTTAGCTGAAGTAGGAAGCCTTAGAGTTCAGAGTTTTGTGGCTTCTTAAAACTTTACCCTCAAGGGAGCAATGATTTTATACGTAGGTATATTGAACGCGTGACGTCACGTAAGCAGTAAAATCGCTTCGAGAGTCGCTGTGAGGGGTGACGGTGGTGTAGCTGGTAAAGGGAGAATTGTTGGCGTACCAAAGTTTCATTCCTAGGGTAAGTGCACCATGCCGTTAACGAATATCAACTCAGATTGGATGTCCAACACTTCCTCCGGCCTGTGTATTATATTGGTTTATATTGTTTACGCTGGTCCTTTAAGTTGCATCTTGGGGGTAATACACAGTGCTCCAAAGCACAAGAGCAAAACTTTCAATTTTGGAAACATTTAGCTGCAGTGCTTGATACAAACATCTAATGTGTTTACCAAGTACATAAAAGGAATGGCTCAACACTTGTTATGCTTCCCCTAAATTAATTAAGTGTCACGTGATGTCTCCTCATCAATATGGCTGCCAACAGTCAGCCCATTCAGGAAAATTGTTTAGCATAGTTTAGCCCTGCTTCTTGAAGTTAAGTGTGCAGTGATGCGGTGTGAAAGTAGCCTTTACTTGGAAGTTTATTATGAGGGTAGTCAACAGGCTTCACTCCCAAGCAGCATTGTCAAGAAAATCTATAAAAACTGATTTTTGAGGGCCAAAGTGTTTAGCATAGTATAGCCACAAAACTCTGAGTTTAAAGGTTTAAAATGTGTTCAAATGTGTCCACTGGAATGTACTGTGTAAACGAGTTTTAGATAGCAGCCACCCTGCTATCGCAGAGGGCACAGTTGATGGCATCTTTGGGAATTTGAGGTTTGCCGCAGGATGTTTTGCTGAGGAGCATGACCCCCTTATGCACATGATGGAAGCAGATAAAAAATTGTAGCCAGTTGACAGTTTGACTTTATAGTGCTGAGTGTGCTTGATCGCAATCATTGAGGCCAACTTCTTGTAAATCCTTATTCCTTCTGATAGCTAGTCCATAGTAATTCTGGATTGTATCCATCAATCTCTTGCTCAGCTCTCCTCTTCCACCAAGGCCTTTTGAGCCATCAATGACATTGCCTTTATTTTCAGCAACAAGTTTCCTGAGACCTGTGTACCCATTCACTTCTGTATATGTCCTACACAGTACAACTTTGGCAGTGGGGCCCATAGCTACCACCAGATACTGAAAAGACAAGTGGTGAAAAACGTCCATGTTCAACTTCCCTGACCATGCAGCTGATCATATGCCCTTTCTTTTCTTGTACGTGTCAAGTGGACTGGGGGAGCAGTAGGTGTGTGCAAAGGAATTGAAAACCCGAACATCAAAAAATGTACACTGTCTATCCCAAAAGCCATGTGTCCCTTCCTTAATGTCAACATCCCAATGTGTATGTGACGAGACCTTTACAGTGGAGCATGCACTAAGTTGCCCATATGGTGGATTTCCCACAATTCGCCACAATGAAGTCATCACTGCCTATCTTATAAGAAGTCTGCCACAATGTTGGG
This sequence comes from Agelas oroides, assembly GCA_949130485.1. Taxonomy (NCBI): domain Eukaryota; kingdom Metazoa; phylum Porifera; class Demospongiae; order Agelasida; family Agelasidae; genus Agelas; species Agelas oroides. The sequence continues at coordinate 3,854,261 of OX422201.1, read as the reverse complement.
ATTGAGCCAACCTTACAACCCATCACAGATGAGAGACTACGTCACAGCACTGCCAACACTGAAGATAGAGCTCATGGCAGGAATGGGAGTCTCCATCCATACCGAAGGCATGCAGAGTACATCACAGAAATGCTCCTTTATGGTGGGCAAGTCCATGCTCAGCAATTATTAGTAAAGCAGTACGCCAGGTGGAGGCCCCAGTTTCCTTTGCAATCTCAACAGCTTTCTGCAGTGAGTTAGGCAGAGTTGCATGCATGTAGAATGTACATAGCCATTTCCACCCAGTGGCATCAATGCCGGATGGCCCTGCTGCTACATCCATCCTGAGTACAATGCTGTGAACAAGGGGGCCATCAATTCGATCAAAAAGGACAGGATGAGGTTCTGTGCTGGTGTCATCCAGCACAGACTGCTGATGGAACTGGTGGCTTTGGCTGATGGGTGCTTCTCCAACAAAATATCACGAACGGTTTTGGAGACCACACCATCTGTGGAGACTGCACCATCTGTGGATACCAGGCTGTCCAGGGGAAGCACGCCTCTTTTCTCTTGGTTGGTTATTATGCGAAGAGCAGCTTTGACTTTCCTTTCCAACATCAACTTGCATGGTGAAGGTTCAAGCTGTTTGTTCTTCTGAACTAGAGCTTCTTGTTGCCTGAAGTAATTTTTTGGATGGTGCGGCCTCTCTCGAGGAGCTGGTTGATGTCACCTTCTGCCCATATCTTCAAGCGGTGTTCTTTTTACTTGTGTTATGTGACGTCCTTTGCTTCGGAGGTATGATGTGACTTCGGACGAAGCAAATGTGGCATAACCATCACCGCTTTCAGGGCAACTGGTTCTAGAGCCGTGACTTCTGCATAAGCCCGGGATAAGATGTGGCAAACCACTACAACCAGTACAACCAGTACAACCAGTACAACCAGTACAACCACTACAACCAGTACAACCAGCACAACCAGTACAACCAGTACAACCAGTACAACCAGCACAACCAGTACAACCAGTCCAACCAGCACAACCAGTTGCTATAACAACTGCAACCAGTACAACTACTGCAACCAGTACAACCAGTACAACCAGCACAACCACTGCAACCACGGCAACCAGTACAACCACTGCAACCATGGCAACCACTGCAACCACTGCAACCATGGCAACCAGTACAAACACTGCAACCAATACAACCAGTACAACCACTGCAACCACGGCAACCAGTACAATTACTGCAACCAGTACAACCACTGCAACCTGTACAACCAACCATTCACTGCACCCAGCACTATGTCGCAGAACTGCAGCACTATGCAAACACTGCCAACAATATTACAGTGATCGCTATAAGAAACATTAGCAGTAAGAAACTGGCCAGTTGGACAGTTTTTTGGTGTAGTATGAGACATGCTGATTGCAGAACTGCAGCACTATGCAAACACTGCCAACAGTACTAAGCAGTATAGTGTAACCTACGTATCTATCCGAACTTGCACATGCCAATGGCCTGATTCAGCACATTTCGTGATGTCTTACATGAAGAAACAACCATGGCATTAGTGTAACAAATCTGTAAGCTTGTCCATTATTCACAGAGCTATTCAGTCACAGATCAGGTTTCAGATATAGAAGTGAGTCAAAATCTGACTCTAGTTGAATCACTGGGAATCAGCATGTCTCATACTACACCAAAAAAAAACTGTCCAACTGGCCAGTTTCTTACTGCTAATGTTTCTTATAGTGATCACTGTAACTCATTGAATACTAAAACTGTGACTGCTGGAATCTGATATGCTTCCAGGTTTTGACTCTCTCTACTGTCAGTTCTAGTACCATTTATGCACTGTTGTGCATGACATTTGTGGAGGTATGAACATGATCTGATCTCTGTAGCATCTCTTCACCTGAAATTTTTTGCTTGAAAATGTAGACTGGGCAGTAGCACCAAGACTTTACAATGGCACACTCGCACAGAATGTTTTTTTACAACACAGTTCTCATCTCATAATATAGTTACTCACAACTTGCTACACAAAGCGACGCAGCTATAGCATTAGTATATAGACAATTGCATCTGTCATTATAATCCTCTCTGCTGGCTCTAGCTAGGGCACATCTTGACAGTCCTTACATATCATGGAATTCAAGCCATTCTTGGCTTGTTGGATTGAGTGCAGTGCTTGCAGTCTGAAACGTGTCGACTACAAGCTATTGTTACAACTGTACCAAACTCTCACAGCCTACCATTTCTGTTTCTCACTTTTCTGTTATTTGTTAATTATCATACTCAGGCACGAGACAATACCTGGGGTTTTAAGCTATTGTTAGCCAAACCAACTGGCTAGTGTGGGGCATCATTCTGCTCTCACAGCCTCCCAGCTAGCTGGCTGACAGGAGGTATTGCATGCTTATGAGGCCTGGTATATTGGCTACAACACGTCCTGCATCCTCTAGGTTCACCTTTAATATTGAGGAAGATGTGGTTCATTGAACCTAACACTTGCCCTCTGTTCGGATTGCATTCAAGCCTACCATTTCTGTAACTCCGTTCCTCTGCTTTTCCATATTAATGTCTTCAATTGGGCTCATACTTAGGCATGGTACCTGGACTTTAACCTTAGAAGAATATTCTCTTGCAGTTAGAAGCCCTGACCACTAGACCATTTCTATTTCTAGAATTATATCACTACAATAATGATGGAACGGTATGTATTTATATAATATATAATAATTATTTCAGGAAGCTGATATGGTAAAGTAAGTGTTCAGAGCCCTTTGACTTTTTGACATCTTGCCCTGCAAGAAATGTATAACCAAAGTACAGTGTAACAGCACTACGAAATTTACACACAACAGTATGGCAGGTATAAAAGAAATATTAGACTGAATATTTTCTGACATACACAGCAGAAAAAGGTACGGCTACATTGTAAAACTCCATGAGCACATGATCCACCAGGTAAATTTCTAATACAGTAAAACCTCCAAACAAAGGAAACATTGGGGACGGGCCATTTGTCCCTTGTAGAGAGGTTGTCCTCTTCTCGGAGGTTTTCTTTTAACCTATTGGAAAATCCTAAAAGACAAATAACTAACACTTAAGTCTTTTTAAAATGTATTATTATAATGTATTCTGTCCATATATTTTGGTTTTTTCAACTGCAAGATGGCAAGAGCAATACTACTTGCATAATAAAAAGTAGAATGATTGCAATTATGACAACAGTAACAAGATAAACACTCGATTGTGCGTAACCGCTCATTTGCGAGTACGGTTGAAAGGACGACCGCCACGTATCCAGAATATAGTTCGGTATACTTCTGGTAGGCGTGGTAATGTGTGCTCGGGCTGTTGAACACGATGAGGTCACATTTTCAGACCTCTCCGTTGCTGTACCATGGCGAGAAAGGCTAGCACAATAAACAGTAGTGCTAATATAATGCCCGGTCTTTGAATCCAGCGATGGTGGTGCACAATCTTACGAAAGCCGTCGATCACTGTCCTTTTTCGGAGGTAATTTTGTATTGGCTAAGGTACGTCTGGGGCTCATCAGGTTCGAAATGTATTAGTTCTTTGGTGAAATCAATTGGGGGCAAGCGATCTGTCCGCTGTACAGAGGGTCTGTTATTAGAGGTTTTACTGTATACATTTTATAGGTCTGTTGCTCATAAGTATGTTGCACCAGTAGAAAAAAAGGGGGTATCGGCATTACCTCCTTTGGAGAGTAAATACTTTTTCCTGATAACTTCTGCTTGTGATTTTCATCAGACACACTCTTTTTTCTCCTTCTCTTGCTAGTTCTCTCTGCATCTGGAAGGAGTTTCCTTTTTTGGCCTGTTATCCTAGAAGTGGGGATTCTGTCTCTCTCTGGAGTCACATTAGCATGGACATCTGCATGGTGTGTGTGATCTGCAATTTGTGTATAAAGTTGAAAAAACTGTTTGCAATAGAAACTGTCTCATTTACCTTCTCCAGCATATTCTTCACATGTTCCAATGAGTTCGCCTGGAGGCCAATTCTTCTGGCATACTGCTCTCCTACATATGTCGATAATAAATGCATGTGCATTTAAAACCAAAGTATACTTGTTAAGTACCTTTGTATAGCACAAGTAACTATATAATTACATACTTAAGTCAGGTCGCATTTGTATGGACATTTCAAACTTGAAAGCTACCGCCAATATTGAGATCTTGACATACCAGAGTCGTAGATCATTGTTGTCTGAACAGGTGGCAACCTTGCCTAGGTAGCTTGGACACCAGGCAACAGCTGTGACTTCTTTAATGTGACCAGTGAGCATCAGTGGTCGAGATTCAGGGTGGTTAATCTGTGAGGATTATGATAGAAATGTGCACAGCATGGTATTTCTGATAGCATAGCAGCTTGGGTTAAGTAGGGTGAGCATGAGCAAGCAACACACCGTGGCATTGAACTGTTGTTAACGCTTTACCAGTGAACTACCAGATCACAGCACACAGGCCGTGGCATGTAGCTAAACAAGGTTTGACTCACTCTACTGTCAGCAGAAGTGCTGTTGAATAATTGGAGAGAATAGCTCATCATGCAGTGGTACCATACAATGGAGCCATTAGTAGCTACTCTGGCTAAAGTTTGAACACAGCCTAGCCTGTCATGCATAGCCCTTACTTGAGGCATCTTAGCTTCATCAGCCGGAAGCAGACTCTCTGCTGCCTTCTGCGTTCAGCCTATCTACACAAGTTATGTTAGCCATAGATGCTCACACTCCAGTTGCCTATCTCAAATGTTGCCAACACAATTGCTAACTTTTGTATATAGGTGTGCATGATCCAGGTGTCCTTCCTGGCTGTCTTTCATAAGTAAAGCTCACCTTGCATGCCTTTTGGCTACATGTAGCTGGCTGCCTGAGAAATCAACAAGCTGTACAAAACTCTTACTTACAGCCTACATGCGTGGCCTGCGTTTATTACATTAAATTACAGTTTCAAAAACGTATGGAACGACACACGCCAGATATATGAAATAAACAATTCAACTCACTGCTGGGGCTCACTAACGACACACGCCAGATATATATGAAATAGACAATTCAAGGGCTCGCTCACACTTGCCCTAATGAGTATCATAATTCCATTCAAACAGAGTTGTGCACCAGACAAACCAAGTGGTACACACCAAGCTAATAAGGCTAACGAGAACACTGAAATATATACACACATGGACCCACATTAAATGCTGTAGCAACGTTTAACTACAGGCTCTTCCTGGTTTTCCATACTGTTTGATGGAAACTTCAGTTAGAAACTCTCAGAAAATGCTACATAATGTGCATTTGGCTAACTTACAAATTGACAATCCAGTCCTGGTTATTACAAGACTTAAAAAATAACGTAAAAAGATGTAGGGATGGCATGCCAAAAAGTATGCAAACAAGGTAGGGATGATATAATAGTGAAGGTAAATTTACAAAGCCTCATCCCTGCATCGTTTTCACACCAGTTTGCAACTGTAATGCAAAAAGATGTAGGGATCGGGTTTTGTAAATTTACCTTCACTATTATATCATCCCTACCTTGTTTGCATACTTTTTGGCATGCCATCCCTACATCCGTTAATGTTTTTTTAAGTCTTGTTTCTGTACTTTTTGTTGATGTTAATCTCAGTTACAGCATAGATAATAGCTTCAGTGCTTTATCATCTATGGTTACAGTTAGACCTAAGCCTAAGAATAATATTTCTTTCAAGAGTTATAACCACCTCCCCAGAACTTGAAACGGCATTGACAATTTAGTGGTGGTTTCAAGCATGTAATTACATTGCCAGCTAGAATCTGATGAAGGCCAACCACTCTCCGGAGCTCCGTACCAAACTTTTTGAGACCAATCTCCTGAATTTCAATCACATGATGACTGACCAGCTGCAGCAGACATTGACAACTGACCATCATAGTTTACTAAAGCTGTGAGTAGCTACTTTATTTAGTGTAGCTATAAGTTGGCAGCTCCGCGCTGTGGCCACTTATATGAGTCTTGCTGATCACAAAGGCACTCAAAGAGGAAGCCTGGGCGCTTAAATAAGCTTTTAGCATGTTTGTGGTGAAGTTATACGGCTTTTGCTTAAGTATTGCATATATTGTGCGTCGGTGCCATCCCTACATAGAGAGTCTTGAGCATTTGATGGTATGACAGAAAACACTTAAAATCATGTTCACTGTTGTGCTGACGCAAAGGTGGAGCAATATAAACCAGAAACATCCTCCACAAGTAGTTATTTATATGTTAATAGAGAATTTCATACCTCCCATATGAAGGCATTACCGCAGCTTGAGCCCGACAGCAGATACCTATGCAAAGTGATAACAAAGCTGAGTGAGTCTCACACTACAGTATCATCATTATGGTACATGTACATGTTTATGTTCGTCATACCACACAAAAATGTACATGTATATACTGTAGCCCATGGGCAGAGCACCTTACAAGTCTGCCAAAGAGAGGGGTGGTCGCTGTTTCAAGTGTTTCCGCATTTAACCACGAAAGAGCGCCCATGTCATGTTTACAGTGGCTGGATGCCCTCAAAGCAAAGAATCAGACGAACAGTAACATACAATGGAGCCACCAACAGCTTCAAAGTCAAGTCCTGACGGCACACAACACTCTGAAGGAAATGTCAAGGTCACCATGAGGATGGTGTAGCTTGTGGTTCGCACTGCATTAGTCCGTCTACGCAAAGCAATCATGCACTGTAATAAAATTCGGTGAAGCGTAACATGAAGTTTGTTACCACAGATATGCATAGCACTTGAGGCTGTACTTCTCAAACTCCACAAGTGCACAGCGAAACGCTTGTTCCAGGGTGGGCACTCATTTGAGTAAACTTTGACCCTATACAGGAAATTGGGCCAAAAATAGGGGGTGGGCGCTCTTTCACGAGACTATGGAATATGTAAGTGTAGCTATATATTTCTATAATCACATCAAATAACCACATACCACTTCCGTACATTCATTAACTAGACACACCACCTTTAGCAAACATTGCAAATTTACCCACTTCCTGCCAAGTCATACAGGTGTAATGACGGGGCACTAGGACGGTCATCCTACCTTCCGTCTGCACTAACAGTAGCCTTGACATAGAATGAAGAATTTTTATGTCCACTGAATCCATGAACTGTAAGGAGTGAAAGAGGCTTTGAGATAAAGTAGCTGTTTTGAAAGAGATGAACTGATTCAGATGCCATACAAGTCAAGCAACACACGGTTACTTCCCTAGCTAGTACAACTAGTTTATGATTGTATATCAATATGTGCATACATACAGATGTAGCATTAGATCTGAGAACTAGGAGGCGAGACTGTTGGCAGGCATTTGAAATTGACTGTGAGAGTGGATAATGGATGTGTTGTATGCAGAACCATTAATGTTAATTACAGAAAGTTTTAACAACCAGTGTTTGTGCTCCGGAGAGGTGGAGGTTGACCACCTCACCTGGCAGCACATGTGCTACTTACACATGTCATTGAATGCTAACTACATTTACTATGTGTATCTCTGCATTACCTGGTTGTGTCTTCAGCCTAGCAGTATCATACATGTAGATACTGTGGTGGAATGAAAGCAACAGTCTATCAGTGCTGGAGTACATGTACAAACATACCGTAATTCAAGTACTTACACATCATCAGTACAGGATGCAAAGATGAAACTCTGGTAAGGGTCAGACACAAGAGACGTGAAACCTGCAAATAATAAGGTCATCAGTGCCGCAGGTCTGCTTTATATGTATAGTGAATCCTCACAGTGTTTTCATTATACAGTTTTGTAATGAATGTCATTCCAACGACAGTGAGGTAGTTTTACTGTGCCTGTTGTATGATGCATACATGTACATGTAAACACATTGTGAATGGCTTACTATAGGGTCTAGCAGAGTCTCCAATGGGAGCGAATGTGTGCCATGCATGTGGCGGCTCCAGTTTACAGTTAGTATATGTCCTCCTCAAGTCCCAGAGCTTCACAGTACTGGAAGAGTATACAGTTCAGATGAGAGGTACGTACATGTACATACACGCAGTGAGAAATGAATGCTCATATACATGTATCCTTATCATTGAGGTTGGTGGTCAAGTCCGGTTAGTACCATAGACCAGGCCAGGTTTGTGTTTGCAAAGCGGAAAGTTAGGCAAGCAATCACATATTGTAGGGATTGGAACCTGAACTAGCATATACAATGTACCATACTTTGGGAATATTTCGCGTTACAAAATTATTTTTTGCGTTGAAAATTTTTCGTACAAATGGACATACGGTACAAAAAATTGCCAAAGTACTATAATAGTGAGAGGGACCTTCAACTGGCTAGAGATTGAGATAGTGAAGCATGAAGGAGTTTTGCTGTATTCGAGGACAAATTTTGTCTGATTAAGCTGAGGATACTTCTTGTATTGGCCACATTTCTTGTTGCTGTCTTTGGTAGCCTTCGCGACCTCATTATTGGCCAGGGTGATCACTTGATTAGGTAGGCGCAGAGATAAAGGGCCGTTGGGATCTGGAAGACCATTTTTGGCTTTTCAAATAGTTTAGAATTGACATCACTTTTCACTCTCGATTGCTCTCGATCTTCACCTCCAGCTATCTAGCTAGCTACGAGCACATTTGTTATTTTTGGACCATAAATTTTTTCGTTCTTTAATTATTCGTTGTAGAAAATATTTCGAGCGTTTAATTTCGTACATTTCTACTGTAAGTAAAATCCCAAACTATGGTATGTATACATTCATAATGCTCAGGAATGCAATCTCACAGTGAGCATGGTCTATAGCATGGAAGGAATTACAGACAGGGAATGACGAACTTTATAGACAATTTGCTCATCCCTACAATGTCAGTAGCACTTGCAAGATTTTCTAAACACCTAATTTAGTGTCTTTATCAAACAACAAGCGCGAACAGAAGCATGTTGCACATACCCGTCACCCGTCCCAGCAGATGCAATCTTGTGGTCACCATGAAACAGTACAGCTGTGACACTGAACTGAGAGTCCATAGACTGAGGACAAGATACTCACATGTAAACCAACACTGGCTAACAAGTGTTTCTTGGGGTGTAAAGGAACTACAGAGTATGTACACATAAATATTATCATGAGCTTAAAAAAAAGTTCGTGCAGGTTTCCAATTCCTAGAAAGTGCACGTATGTACACCAGACAGATGCTATCCTCTGCCACACCCTAAACACCAGAGACTAGGAATGAGGTCACTCTTCACAATTACTCACACTTCTCTTTTGGAGGGAACATCTCCCTGCCCGCTGGGTTGACCCCCGCTTTTTCCCTGACATGCTAACTTCCGCTTTCTTGTGTGCCATACAAATACTGTTCACAGGCTTGTGTTTGGAACCTATATATGAATTTGAACAAACAAACAAACAAGACACAACAAAATGGTTAGTAACATGTACCAGGTTTCCAGTATTATCTCCCAGAAAAAAAAAAGGTCCAATGGCATGCTGGACTGCACATCAAAGTTGGCTTAACCACAGTACTGTAGCTAAGCTTCGGTTGCTTCTCTTGAGATTTGGTACTTGCTCTCGAGCAGATTGGTGGAATGGTGCACACTCTAGCCCTACTTGCACTTGAAGACATGACAGATATGACGTTTATGCAACAATTAGACATTGGATTGACCTAGGTATAGCCACCCATGTGTTTCTTTATACATGTAATTGTGCACCACTTAACTTTGTCTTGAGAAGCCCTAGAGAATTAAATTAACGATGCAATTAAAACTAAGGCTAGTAAAATGGAATTTGATCTCAAATGTGTATGGTGGTTGCAAATGTAAAGGGGGTCAGGGTCAGTGCAGTGTGGGAACCAGGTTCTCACTCATTGATTCACATATATGTACGGAGACATAACCTGGTAAAAATCCTGGCAGAGTATTTCACTTGTCAGAGTGACATGTATACCTAACATGGCACAAATGAAAATTAACAAAATTATGCAATTGTAGACTTGTACAGAGTTACCTTTTGTAGAGCATCTGGTGTCCCAAACCATGATGCTGCCATCACGTCCTCCAGACACAAACACACCTGCCACAAGAAACAATACATTGGTTGATTATCAGTGTACTGTGCAGAGTGCTGCCAGTGTATTTCTGTTCCCTCATGGACCTGCTGTGAGCTCAGAGCGGTTTACATTCACTGACAAATCCCAAACAAGTTTGAAACAGCTGGATGCAGTTGTGCTCACACAGGCATCCAATGGCGTAAAAAATAGAGTTTTGTACAGTGACAAAATATAACCATTAGTGAGTGATTACATTCAGCATTTCCATGTGACACTTCACATAATTAAGACTCACTGGGTTCATCACTCTTCACATCCACCGACTTCACACTTCCTGTGTGTGCCTTGAAGGGTGTCAGCAGCCCCTCTCCCACAATGTCCCACAGACAAACACTGGTGTCCCCAGAAGCTGAAAGCTGGGGAATGGTAACCACAAACGGTGTAGCATACCCTAGTGTTGCAGCCTCCTTGCAGTTCTATTTGTGACTCATTTCAGCCATCAGGACTGCCTTTCTTTCATGCATATATGTAACATACTTATGTATGTATAATCTATGATTCTGTAAGGAAGATGGATGAGACCCCAACATATTGGACTGGCATCCCTGGTCAGAGTGAAAAGTGTGCATTGTCGGAACACAATTTCAATTTTACTTCTGCCTAAACACTTTACTACTGTACAAGTAGTAATTCAAGCTTACATGAACATGTATGAATCTATAGAGTATGAAAACGACCATAGGATGTATACGTAAGTAACTTGGTAACGAAACCTACCAATTTGGTGCCTCCTGGTAGCCACGCAAGATCAAAGATGGCATTTGAGTGGGCAACAAGCTCTGAAAAAGAACATACAGTGATATGTGCACACTTGATAATGATCGGCACACAATGCAAACCGCTAATATAACATCTACCATGTGACATCTGGTCTTCCACCCAACACAACAGGGTGTCATATACAGACAACACATTGTACATGTATAGCACATCTATGGGCATTTACTGACAACAGTAGAACTTGAGTTTGCTAGCAGTTAGTGTTCTACGACTGGTTACTGCCACTAACAGCAGGACTGGACGACTGTATCTACATGACACTACTGCCAGCATCTGTCAATCGTCACATGGTAGCTAGCTGTTAAAAAGTACATCTAGAGTATGCATGTGCCCAATGGTGTCATATCATCCCATAATTATGATAGGGCTAGCTCCATTATATGCATATCCAAGCATAAAATTGTGGTCTCTTGGAGTCAAAGGATGATGAAAAACGAATGGTGCTTACCTTTGCAGACTGCTCTGGTAGCTGGCTTCCTTGTGTCCAAGAGTCTCACTGAACCTTCTTCATCTGCAACTGACAGCAGATGACCATACAGACCATCTACATTGTACGTGGGCAGTAGACAGAAGAAAACATGAGAGTCAACTCCATAACCACAGACAGAAAGGATGGTTAGATGTGTAGTTCTGAGCCCCAGGCTTTCACCAGACCACCCAAGTGAACAACCGCAGGAAGAAAGGAGATAGCTAACTACAGTATCATACCTCACACACACAGAAAAACTCTCACATTTTCCCCAAGCAAACGACCATGGGTGCTGCAGCTTAAGCACCAAAATTGGGGGTGGACGCTTGCATAAAGAAAATGCTCGAAGGGTTCAACTATCTTGTGCAAGTGCCTACCCGGGAATGGACAGACAAGTAGCCTCATTGCCAAGCCTTCACAGACATGAATTTCGTACTACAAGTAACGAATGCTGAGAACTAGGATATGAACCATTGTTTGTAAACGTAGTTTGCCAGATGTCAAAGTGCCTGAAGCGCATCATTGCTACATGTATGTACATGTACATGAACTCAGCGACAATACAAACGGTGAAACAGAACGGTCCTATACTAGCTAATGTTTTTACCAAACACGAGTCACCACACACAATGAAACAATTTCACATGTTGGGCGGTCATACGGAACACCTCACAAAACCACAATTGGGGGTGGGTGCTTGCTTGGGAGTATAGTAAAGATGCTAATTTTTGTACTCTAATTCATTCGTATACGTAAAAATGAACTCTTGTTCGTACAGCAAAAACGCAAGCATGATGAGATGGCGTAAGTATGATGAAATGGCATTTCTGATGCCCAGAAATGCGAATAAACGTGTTCTTTTGGCTCTTGGTGTCGATCATACAGCCATGCAGGGACACTGTGAAGGGGAAATTCACCGGGGTTCCGTCCATGTTTCCCTGCTACATAGGTCTAGTATCGCCAAGCCTCGCAAGACATCAAGTGAAATGCAGCTGTAGAGCTTGCCACTAAAGTTTGCTTCTCGCTCCACTTATCTGCTTAGGCTTCTATACTAGCTACGTAACTTGCCTATATTCAAGGGATAATATATCCAGATTCTCAGGCCTAGAGAATGCATTTGTAGGCTGTGAGCAAGGTTCACCTAGCCTCATTCCCAGGCCCTGCGCATTCGTCGCTTGCAGTACGAAATTCGCGCAGAGGGCCTGGGAACGAGGCTAAGGTTCACCTACTACGCTAACTACCTACCCAGGGCTACATGGATGTTAAAGTTAGAGACAATTCTCCACTCAAACAATATCACCAAGAGACACTCTACAGTACATGTAGCTCTACAGGTCTGTAACATGAGACAATATACCTTGGTTGAATTCACAAGCAAGTGGTGGAACTGGCAGCTGTGATTTGAGCAAAGAGAGAGTAAAACTGACTGTTAAATTGCAAGAGGTGGATAGTGCATACATACATACGTACAATGTAGATGTGCAAAGCAGTGTATGTGTTGTGCAACTGTCTGCTGATCAGAAAACAGATACATTGAATTTGCTTTAATGCTGACACTGCAGAGGCACTTTGTTATGGTTATGCTCCAGAACCTAGTCCTCTCTCACAATCAGGAGATCAATTTCCAAGAGTGCTTCTGGAGGGTTCTCTGTTACCAGCTTAAGATCTGACAATGTTTTGACTGAATGCATCAGGGCAAATGATTATTCAATCTTAAGTTGACTCCCGTTTCCATTTATACAAGAGCCAGCAGAGAAGCCACTTATAATTGACATGTTGGAACCAAGGTGTGTCCATGCAGATAACTGAAATGTATTTATGAACATCACTATTTTAGGGTTCAGATAAGTGGAAATTCGGCTGAATTTATTCATCACGGTAAGGCTACTAACGACCTATGTGTATGTATGGTTGTTGCTGGCATGCTTGAAATGATCGTTAAGTGTTAGTAGCTTGGGCTAGTCCCGTTAAAAACAAAACCTGACTACAAAAATTCCCAAGCTGATTGGTGGATGTATCAGTAACTCTAACTGAACACACAAGACTTTAATGGAATATTTATTGCAGTTATACTCACCCCTGTCAAACCCCCATGTAGGAAGACTTCATCCTGATAATGACATCGGAGGTCTCTCAACACCCACTGCAATGCAACTAACAGGAAAATATATATTGATGATGTCATAAACATCTACATACCCACAAAGGCATAAAGATGAATATCTTTAGCTCCGACCAGGTTAATGTACACCATACTTGTACATTTTATGTTGGTCACTCCTATTGATACTTAGAAACTGTTACTTTTCTTTCTCTCTCTCCATTACATCGAGTCGTTCCTGCCTACATAGAGCCTTCACACTTAGAAAAGTAGTTCTCTAGCTGCTATGACCTGGCCTTTCTCATTTTTTGGTTGCCATTCACGATCAATGTACATTGTACCTGCACTAAATCTGGCCTTCTTGCTCAAACCCCTTCCTGGCATCTGAACATGCCTGACATTTTCTAGTCTTGTGTATAGCTGTCCACTTCCCCAAGAAAGGTCACTTGATTCAAATTTCTTGTCACAGTGGTATGTCCAGTGTTACTTTCACAAAAAAGGGAAGAGTCTGGTGAACTACAGATACAAACCGTGTCCCGCCGCACTGTATAGTGTGGTTCAATCACATTGCAGTATTTTGTCACATGATGCATTACATCACTGTTTGAGTAGCAATAGCAGTTTTGAGAAGTATAGTTGAAGTATTTTATAGCTACTGCAGTAGCGGAAAAGATGTCCTAGCTGTCTTTCGCCATTTCTCAGGTAGCTTGCTTACTCTGCAACAGGTAATTCAGGAGTGCATTGATTAAAATCTGATTAAATCATTCAGGTAATTGCATTCCGGTGGGACATGGCTTGTATACACTGTTCACCAGACCCTTCCCTCTTTTTGCAGAAGTGGGTGTGGCTCGCGAGACTAGTCCAGTGTATACCACCAAAGTAAGGGGGAAGCAACAAAGTAAGATGGAAGCACCAACTCCAGGTGGGGTGGGGGGGAGGCATGCCGACCCCCCACCCCACCTAGAAAATTTTTCAGCATTCATAAGGTTACAAGTTTATATAAGGGAGCTCAGCTATCAAAATTTGATAAAAATTGCAATACAACCGCATTTACTACCTATGTTATTCACCAACAGTTTCTAGTGATGGGAGAGACTTTGGAATGCCATCCATTGGTGGAGGACCTTCCAGGGAATGAACATTTCACATACAAATAATACTTTCTGGGATATGTGTCAATTCCGTTTGACGTAATGGGATAAGACACAATGGGGTTAAATAACACCTTCACATCCAAATTAAAATCAAGGTCCTTATACTTCCCATATGCAAAATCACACTTGTGTATATACGTTGTTGGAGCAAGTTGAAGACCAAATGAAAATGAAAGTAGATAGCTAAGTTGAAGTAGATCAAATCGGTAGAAGGCATAGTTTAACAAATTTGTTATATGCTACTGTTTCCTTTTACAAGTGAACAAGTGGGAACTATATTGGTACATGCATTGCTCACCTTGAGGTTGGGCTGCTTTTCACACATATTTAAAGTTTCATGTATAATCAAAACAGCAAGTAGGCAGACACCACATTAAAGTCTGATCAGAACTAATGACAAGAGCTAGAAGTATATAGCCACAATGGAGATTCTATGCATGTTGATTTGAGGCAGAGGCTTTTCAGGGTAGTGATGTACGCCTCCTTAGGAAAGTTTATCGTTCAACAAAAAATTCACACTCACCATTCGTTTTTCCCGCCAAACTCAACTGCCTTGAGAACAGTTCAGAAACAACAGCCATGATTTCGATACAAGACAACCAGTTGTAAGTCCCTTGCCTTCATGAGCTCAGTCTTAAGTCTATCCTTCCTGCCTGCTGGCGCGAGGTTCCCGCCAGTTTTAGCTCAGGGGTCAAAGTCCTGTCCAACAAGCCCCGCCCCCGTTCGGGCCGCTTCCGTGTTAGCCTCGTGCCCAGACCCCACCCGCGCGCGCGCGCGATCGAGGAGAGTTCAGAACATGTTGCAGCACTATAGGGCCTACAGATCAAAATAACGAAGGCAGAGGAGATCTACAGTGAAGACAGTGCCCATGCTAAATAGCTAAGAATCACCGAATAGAGATTGCTAGCTGCTGCGTACATAAATAGTGCAAGTCTCGCAAGCCAGACCCACTTCCGCTAACCCTAACCCTTTCCTTCTTTTGGGGAAGTGGGTCTGGCTTGCGAGACTATAAGTATAAGGGTGCTATCATGCAGTTCTTGCATGCCATCCAATGCATAAGCAAGATAGGGAAACAATAGGGGGTTAACTTAGAGTTGGCTATTAACCCGGTAGGACCAGCTGTCCCCCTGGACAACTTGTCCCAGGACGATGAATTCCCCTAGGACAGCTGGCCCTAGGACTATGTGTACCCCTTAGGACCACCTGTCCCCATTATTTAGTAGGTATTCTATCAGCCAATATATTCTACCACCCTCCAGGAACTCACTAAATCACACTTCCGGCCACTTGTATCTGAACTGCCCAAGTCTCACAGTACTCACAACAAAAAACTGGGATGTAGTAATGTCATGCAGACTCTCCCCCTTCTCTCCATGTTGACAAGAACATAGATTGAAAATAGTTAGTAAAATAGTGGTTCGGTGTATAAAAATAGGACTTAACTATATAACACTTGCAAATGTCACAACACCAAGCTACTTGAGGGTCCGATGCTTGCTTGGAATCTCTAACACATGCATGAAGCTACATGAAATCATTCTTTGCAGTGTGAACACTGAATCCAGTGTGTGTCAGGTAAGTCTGCATGGCATGTGACATGTACAGTAGACATTGAGTTGATTTGACTGATGGGGGGACATCCGGTCTTGGTGGGGGACATCCAGCCCTAGGGCCACACGTCCGGGAGACAGCTAATTCTAGGACCATATGTCTGGAGATACAGCTGTCTTCCCACAGTTGCCAATTCCCAAATCTGATTTCTCCTTTAAGATAGTCTTGCTTATAATTCACTGAGACTGAGTTGTGCTTTCTTTCACCGTCTCACTTGTAGACTATAGTTTACTTTGCTATGAAAATCTGAGCAAGTCCTACACTACAGCTACCAGGCCATGTAGTTTGATAATTAAATTAGAGTGCATTCCAAGGATGAGTAAGTAATTAGCAAGTAATTACCCTGCACATCCACATACAGTCTTAGCCGGTAGGCCCAGCAGTTTGTATGGTGAACATACAAACTGTAATAGACTTCCAACAGCAATTTGTAGCTGCTTAATTAAAATCAACTCTAGGGAATAGTTATATACACTCTTGCAGCCAAATTGGCAATTTTGGTTAGTTAATCTTGTACGTGGTCAACAACTGTGATGTGAGTCAAAGCCTTAATATACTTCTGTGCAGATGACTGTACGAATAACAGATAATAATTTCAGTACAAATTGATTGAAGTACAAATTAATAGGGTGTATGAAATTCTGCAGTATACCAGGCCAGCCATGTCAGAGAGACCTTGTGCACATTTTTACAATGGAATAGTTTTACAACTGTAGAGCTGTCACATACCAAGTACAGTAACTAATATCATGATAAAGCTCTTATTTCACCTCAAAAGCTAAGTATACTGTAAAGTCACTCTTGATGTGAACTAATACTTTAAACCAGTTCTTTCTCGAGCAAAAGCAATACGAAAGCAAATGCTATCATTCTTCACAAATCTTGCAAGAACGTTGTGCTTACTATGGTTGTATATAAAGAAGAAAGAAGAATGAGTACCCCAGCTACTTGTTGCTCGATCTCCATCTAACACCCTTTGCCTGCTGCGGCCACTCTTATTAGTGTTGTAGATTAGTGTCCTTGTATTTAGATCCTTGTAAAGCGGATCTTGATTTATTGCTTGTACTTCAACCTCGCCTCGATACACCCAATCTAGCTTATCATCAAAGTCTCCTCTCATCATGCAAAGCTGCACAGACAAGTGCGTGCCTTCTCCTGGGCCAAAACCATCTGCATCTACTCTAAGGCACATTTTGTAGCCGCAAGGATGTGTATAAAAAAATGGTGAATACCACTCCACTTTAAGAAGCCGGTGCAAGGCATAGTTATTCATGGTGAAGTCAATGGGTGGGACACGACAATGCTTCTTATATATCTTTACCTTAGTCAGTACTTCATGACAAATATCTGCAACTGAGCGCATTTTAGCTTCAAACAAGGAGAGGTGGTGTGCTGCATTTTCCTCAAGATGACTTGGCATATCTTTGCGAGGTAGTTTTACTTCACACCCAAAGAAGTCATAACGACATTCAAGAACAGTCAGAGAACATTCTTCAGCAACATGTTTATCTAGATCTTTGCGTTTTGGTGACTTGTCACACTTGTTTGGACATTCTACTGGATAACATGGGCATACTGGCCAATGATTCTTGATTACATCTTCATGTTCAGACTTGTAATCATTGCAGTAGTCACAGGTTGATGGACGCTTTGGGCATTCATCATTTTGGTGAGACTGAATATCTTGACGCTTGAAACAATGGTAACAGTAGGCACAATTGATCTCAGTAAACTCACATCCTTGGAGTTGATTGTCAGGGTTTGGGCACTGGTTCAGATGGTTTTCAAGCTCTCCCAGCTCACCTGTCCACTCACAACCTTCGTTTCTATATGTACATCGAACAAGAAGCTGTTGCACTGAATTTTGCAGTTCTTCGTTAGGAAAGCGAGAAAAAATTTCCTCCCTGCAGGTTGGGCAGGCTTGTTGATCAGCTTTGATCCTTTCAATGCAAGGTTGACAGAAACTCTTTCCACAACAAGTGACTTTGTAGGGATCAAAAAGAACTTGTAGACAAACTGGGCAGTCGGTTTGGATATCAATTAACAGCTCATTCACAAACTCACAATCAACTTTTGTCACTTGAGGTTTAGAGAAAGCCATTATAGTATATAGGGCTCAGAAGACTCACCATAAATGTTGGCTTGCAATGAAGCAGTCAGTGATGCTTGGTCAAACTTTCAACAGCGGTAGAATAAATTTTTGTGTCATCTATGCTCCTTGGTAGTCTAGCTCATGCCTCTTCAATTCCTTTTAAGCACATGCAGCTGCATGTATCATGCCACACAAGATTATCATTATCACCATATATATAAACGTACAAAGCTATCTACAGTCACTCCAATTTAATTGTTGTCTCTGGCATTGTTGTTCATGCAACACCAGAAAAAAGTATTACTCTTTTGTTATTTTTGGTATTGTTACTTGTAACAGTGGAGAAGCTGTGTAGCATACATCACACAAACAGTGATGCATTGATGATGCAACACTATCACATGAATACAGCAAAACAGTGAAGTTTAGCTAATCAGTCAACCAACAATCACTGGGTGAGTACTTATTGCCCAAGCTAACAAATATTCAGTTTGTATGAGTAGCTATCATGTAACAGGATGCCTAACAAACATCTACTTGAGGAAATACAAAATCCCAGTGAGAACTACCTGCATGTAGTCCTGGCTTCTCTGGATGGAGGGGAAGGCGGCTGGGTTTCAGTAGGCAGACCATGAATGCATATTGCATCATTATTCATTGAATAATCAGAGTTGATAAAATCAAAATCTGTGTTTGCCACATGCATGCAGTCTTCATCCAGGCCCAGGCATGGAACACATGTGCTTGCAGAAGAGGCACCTGAATGTCACCAAGTTAACTAGCTATAGTGCATGCACTGCGAAATCATGACACATGCAGCCCTTGTGATTGTTGTCCTCCATGCATGTGCTGTATTCACCATAGCTGGCTGTCACAAGCGATACTATGCAAAAATGTATTTAGCTATTGTCTTTCACACAACCTGATTGGAGTAGCTATACACTGCAGTGCATATAAGTGCAAAAGGTTATAAGAAAAAGTACTTGACCTTTGTTAATGCATTACTGGAAACTCAGAGGAAGAAGTTTGAAATTTGCAATGAAAATGATACCAAATGAACATATATTAGAGAACATTCCCTACATGAGACAATCCAATTTGTTTTGCAGTTGACAAAGAAGGTAGTTTCAGCCACCCCATACACCTACATGGACACAGCTTTCATGTCGTAGCCACTGGGTGTCACGAACACAATGTAGAAAACAGTAGCTACACAAGTTATAACAAATAGATAAATGGGGGGTGCAGCAAGTGTGAAGTACGAGGCGCAGGCTCAATTATAAACATGCTCCACAATACTAATGAAAATAAACCATGCACCATCAACTAAGTATAGGATTGCTTAGTGGTACATCTCCTTTACTTGCCATTACTTTCTGTCAAGTATCTCCCAATCCCATGGCAGTCCATTTTTACAACACTTGGAGAGAAGGACCTAAACAACATACGAAAAAATTTTTATTAGAATTGAAATATTTGTTTTTGAGATAGCAAGGTCAAAGTGCACTAATGATGAACTCTGACCTAAACTCAATGGGATCTACATGTACTTGCTAATTGTATGTGAGCTACAGTGGTGTAAATTGTAGGTCATAACATTAATCTCACTCAAAGTTATGATTTAGTAACCATAGATAAAGTAAAATTTGCTGAAAAATCGACTTTGGTCTTACTCTGAAGCCATACAATGTAGAAGCTGATACTCACTGTGGATTAATACCTCAACAGACTATGTAAGAACTGGGGGTTGCTAGTGGCCTATTGGTTAAAGCACTGGACTGCAGATCCAGGGTTCCAGTCCCACTTGCAGCAGAGATTTATTTATCTTCTGCGTGCACTCAGCCCTACCTGTAAGAACTAAGTTTCGTTCAAATATCATGAGGGTAAGGGTTTTTTTTTGTGTCTTGGTTGAAATGCATCTGGGAAAGAGTTTTGTCACATGCAAAGGTGTACTCTACGTATAGCTACTGTGTTTTTATGTATCAGTGATGTGGTAGACTGACAGACTTTGTTATACACTGAACTGTTCCCCCTCCCACTAAATAGGCTTATTTCCAGGCCCCCACCCAACATGCCATTTCTTGCAGTATGGAAGAGCAGGTAACCCCTAAGTTAACCATCCCTGCATACTGCAAGGAATTAAAAGTGGAGTGGGGGTCTGAGATCTGGAACGAGGCTAGCATTCACAGACAATGCCAGATACTCATAGCACAATAATAATAACTGAGCCCACAACACAACTGCAATCTACTATAAAAATAACCACTAATAAATGTTCACTCGTGATCAAACTGTGCTTCAATAGCTTGAGCATATATTTCAATAACCAAAGTAATTTTTTAAAGTCCACAACACAGCTACATGTAGCCTAAAAGAGAAATTATCTCATTCATATATACCATTACAAAGCCATCATATCTAATAGTTTCAAAGTTGTCCACTACATCTACAATGTCATAGGCCACACTCAGCACAGGTTCATCATTCAGAGCTTATCCTCAGCCTCTTGCTCCACTGTCGGCTCACACCTCTTATAGAGACTGAACTTAAACTCACAGGGGACTTTTCCACACTGCAGAAGAAGGTCGTGACTGCACCATTGATCAGGCTAGAAGAAAGAATTCATGATCAGAATTCATGATCAGATAGTGTAACCCGGACATCAAGTACAATTGGGACACAAAAGGTGAACTTTCTTATATTTAGCCAATACAGTGCAGAGCCAGTGAACAAGAGGATGGCCACTGTTGATGTACATAACAATTGGGCACACTAGTCTGTTCTATTTGGGAAATCTTATATATTGATATATCTCTTACCAATAGCATCAGAACAATACATAATATGTGTCCATGCACACTCATTAACAAATCTATCCATGGTTCCCACCCTTTGGCACTGCAGGGCCTGGATACAAAAGCTTTGAGGTCTACTGTAGCATGTATCAAATGACGAAATATACCAGGCCTACAGTGCACATCTTATATACACTGCAAGTGAAACCTAGGTGGAGATCTGTTGTGCATGAGGTCCACTGTAGCATGTAATGAACTGTACTACGTCATACTGCACAGTACAAAGTCTGCATGCAAGTGGAGGACTGGGAATAAAGCTTCACCCTCCACCACTTCTACAAGAAAAACCATGTCACACACACCTCATCAAGAGTAATGTAAGAGGAGTCCTTTTTAGCTGTGTCAGTTCTAGTCTTATGCTGGCATTCACAACGTAGAAACTGGAAGCTGCATGTATTTGTGAACAGAGAAACAAGACAGCTCATTAACAAAAAAGTAGTCTAGTGTGGTTAGTTTTGTCATGAATGATTGTCGTCGTATTTTTACACAGCTCCTGTTATTTCCCAGCTCTATATAGCTCCAGTGGAGTTTGGAAGCTAGTATTCAGTGGTATGCACAAGGTAGCAACTTTTATTTCAATGATGTAATTATACAGGCTGCCATAGCAGCCTATAGTGAAAGGTGAAATCTTATCTTGTTGTCTCAGATGAAATTCACTCAGTGGATACTCAGGGGCATTAAGGACTGGGTCCAGTGCATCTGAGGCTATATTATGGCAAAATTTGAATCAATTTTATGACAAGCAGTCGTTAAGCCAGCGGTCCAGATAATTGGATTTTAAAGCAAGAACAGGAAGTGCCCAGGAGGCTTCATTCCAACGTGTAATTAGCGTGCCGCTTACTTCCTGCCTTTTCCAACAGACAGCTCTCTCAAACCATGGCCGATTCACGCCGGACTTGCACTCGTTTTTATACAATGGTACCTTAACTTCACGAAAATCCACTTTTGGTCGGCGTCAGGCAAGGTTAGGCGGCGTACGAATGGCTTTTGTCAACATTGTCGCGCACGACTCGATCGACATCCCCGCACGAAATTTTGTCACATTTTGTTACGCCTGGACCGATCTGCACGATCTATATATAGGCGGATAGCCCAGAAAAAAAGGCACAAAATATGTGAAAATGGGCCTGTCTTACCGTAAACTTTTTGCACTACCCGAGCTAAAAGCAAGCCAAAAATTTCACGTTCATGTGTATGTAGACAGGTCTCAGACACAACTCAGGGAGCTGGAAGAAGTGAAAGACTGTCGATACAAGCTAAAAGAAGCAAAAAGAAGGTAACAGCAAGTTGAAAGAAAGTGGGCAGTAGCATATTCCAACCATATAGCTAAGATAATGCCATCTATAAAGTACCAGCCAGTATAAATTCATTGAACAAGTGTGTAAGCATTCTCCCTACAAGTTTAGTATCCTACATGCACTGATGACTAGTCTCGTACCCAGTACCCTGGGTACAAGGCTATTCCAATATACACCAAGATGTGTAAACTGGCAAGCAGCAAAGCATAATTATGCATTCTTTATCCACAAAGTACAAAGTGTTGTGAGCGAGGATGAAGAACAGTTAGCTAACACTTGAAAGTACTTTTGGTAGTGACAAAGTACACCTCAGATTTTAGTTTCCCTTGCCACTGGTATTGCTTGGCATCGTAATTTATCCTGTTGACATACCATGGAAATATCGCATCAATTCGTGCCTTGCCGGTATCACTGATCTTTAACGCATTGATATGACACTGCTTTGCATATCAACATAGTTGCACAGGTAGTGTCCCCATCACATGCATTTAGCTATGCTATTTTTATAGCCTCATAATCAGGCCACCACCCAGGCTACAAAGGGGAAGATACTTGTGAACTGCCTAAGCCATTTTGGTTCGGAACCAGTCACAGAAAAATAGAAATGCGTCTTCAACTCTTATTTCTTCTTTTGAAAACTAGCCTTTGAGAACTCAATCAACAACAATGCAAACAGCATTCTGTTTTACGCAGGGAGCTAGTAAAGGCATTCGAGGTACATGTACCTCGTACAGTATACAAGGCTTCTACTGGAAGCAATGCTGGTATGGGCAGTTGATGCACTAGTGCATAAATTCATAATCAAAACCATCCTGTTGGTCTCTCAAGATGGTGACATAGCCATGGCACAATGATGTAACTGTACACCCTGTAGCTATATGCCAGTGTTGTCTCACTCTGTCACTATATATATCACCTACCGGTTCAGCATCTGAAAATACCACATTCACTAGCATTGTATTTTCAGGTCCATTCAGGCACACTGGTTGGTAGTAATGAGACAACACTGGCATACAGATTGACAGACACAGCAACACACTTGGTATGGTACGGCACTCTCTTGTTCAGTGAATTACTGGTGGTACTTTGCATTATAGGCCTATAGATGGCATTATCTTGGCTATATGGCTATTGCCCACTTTATTTCAACTTGCTGTTACCTTCTTTTTGCTTCTTTTAGCTTATATCGACAGTCTTTCACTTCTTCCAGCTCCCTGAGTTGTGTCTGAGGCCTGTCTACATACACGTGAACGCGAAATTTTTGGCTTGCTTTTAGCTCGGGTAGTGCAAAAAGTTTACAGTAAGACAGGCCCATTTTCACATATTTTGTGCCTTTTTTTCCGGGCTATCCGCCGATATATAGATCGTGCAGATCGGTCCAGGCGTAACAAAATGTGACAAAATTTCGTGCGGGGATGTTGATCGAGTCGCGCGCGACAATGTTGACAAAAGCCGTTCGTACGCCACCTAACCTTGCCTGACGCCGACCAAAAGTGGATTTTCGTGAAGTTAAGGTACCATTGTATAAAAATGAACGCAAGTCCAGCTTGAATCGGCCATGGTTTGAGAGAGCTGTCTGTTGGAAAAGGCAGGAAGTAAGCGGCACGCTAATTACACGTTGGAATGAAGCCTCCTGGGCACTTCCTGTTCTTGCTTTAAAATCCAATTATCTGGACCGCTGGCTTAACGACTGCAAGTGAAGAAGCTTGAACTAATTGTTTAGTGTTGTTACATGGAGCCCCACCCTTATTGTTTACTGTGACATCATTTCCGGCCATGCCCACAAACAACTTAGCTGTACCAAGCTCCTCCCTCGGGGTATATCAGTGCAATAAACGCGATATGCGGAATTTACGCGAGCAAAATTTTACGATTGTTTTTGCACCAATACAGTCTATTTCAACTGGCCCAACTTTTTATCCGTGGGAATATAGCTTTCCAAAGCGCTGGAACTGGCAAATATGCCACGCCCACCGGGCATTTACACTTCCACTTCGCATCTTTAGCGGTAAGCTACGAACTTTTCCCATGGTGAAATCAAAAACAATTGCAATAGTACATTCCAGTTCTCTTCTGAAGAATTCCGCATGAGTTACTTCCGGAAAGAGCTGCCAAGCGGCCATTATGCGGCTTATTCAAGAGTAGCTGGCACGTGCTACTCTACATGGTGCACGTTATAGACGCTTTGAAAATTGCTGGAAGCACTTTGCAGAACAACTTTTAGTATGTATCGCATCACGTTTAGTCGAACGAGGTAAGGACAAGACTGTTAGGAAGAGTACAAGCCTCAAGCGGTCCATCGGTACCGTTTAGTCGAACGAGGTAAGGACAAGACTGTTAGGAAGAGTACAAGCCTCAAGCGGTCCATTGGTACCGTGATAGCGAAGGTACTTAATTGCATTCCAAGGTTCCGCATTGTTTACATAGATACAACCGCCTTCCTGTTTATGGTACGATAACGTCCGCCCCAAGGGTAATTTAGGCAGCATGCGCAAAACAGCTGGACCCAGTCCTTAATGCGGCTGAGTACTGCCAGGTGAGCTCTAGATCACCAGCTATTGGATTCCAAAGGAACCACTCAAATGCTTCATGAATAAGGAAGAACTATAGCTGGTGATCTAGAGCTCACTTGGCAGTATCCACTGAGCAAGTTTTGCAAACAAGGGTTGTTTTTATTAATTCACTATGGGCCTTCATGGCACCCTCTAAATTACCACTGGTACAACTAGCATATTGCCCGAGCAAGTGGCACTCACAACTCAAGCAAACAAATGTAAAATCTCTGGTGGGACACTTGCACAGAGGAAGTGCTTGAATGGCTCCATGCAAGTGCTCACCCCTGACATTCAGATCTACTGAGTACAAAGTTGCTGGTTACTGAAAGGACCCTCATTGTTGCTTCATCCGGCCATGTGTTGCATTTCGCTGGCATGTGGCACAGCAAACCAAGATTTGAGAAGAACATGAGGTTAACAACATGGTTTTGTGCTAGCCTGATTTGTGGGCCTCTGCCGAATTTTATTCTGTTTTTGGTGCAATTCCCAAATCTGGACTGAGGAGGTCATGTTGTCTGATTTGTGGTTGCTAATACGTAGTACAGTATAGCCGTGAAATGTGATGCATAAGAATCTCACATGGTGGGCAGTTCCACAGAGGACCTTCAAAACTGCAGAACTGTCAAAATTGGGAGGTGGGCACTTGCACAGAAATGAGCACATGCTCTGATAATATGGTTTATTCAAGAATGTAACTAGGACATAACATACCGTAATCACTGTTCATCTCACCCAAAATGTTTCACACTCCACTAGTATCATCGCTTCTTACCTTCTTTGTATACTTTATCGTCCCTACAGTTTTTTTTACATAGTTAATTTGATTTGTGACAAATGAGGAGAAAAACTCTAAGAATGACAGGTAAATTCACTATGCATACAAACTTGTGACCAGTCTCATTCCCAGACACTGGAGTGAGTCTGGGAGTGAGAACTCCTCTGACCTACCCCACTCCCTCCTGTTGATCAGGTGGCTTGTACTCGGAGAACCAGTCCTGGACTTTTCTCCCCCAAACCAACCTCCTACCAACTGTCAGTGGGTAAACTGTCAGTAGCAATGCCTGATCTGAGAGACATCTTTCCTTGGCCAAGTAGTCTAAAAACAGGGTAGCTGTGGGAAGAAGGCATAAGGAATCAATGTACACCATGCACCATAACTCACTAGTTTGGTGGTTTATTCACCAACAGCTGTAGGCTGGAGGTGAGTAAACCACTCAAAAAACAGCTGCCCATCATTGTGCAAATTTCATTGACAAAAAGACAACGTTGCATTAGGGTTTTCAGCCATTTTGGTTTACTCGATGGCCATTCGACAAAGCCCGTGCTGCCTGTGGCACGTGTGCGCATGTAAGTTCATACGCGGAATCTGAAATCACTAGCCTTGTTCTCCAGGCCCCGTCCAGCTTTCCATTGTTTGCAGTATGTACTGCCAGCGACGGAAAGCTGGCCGAGGGCCTGGGAACAAGACTACTCATTCAGTACTGAATGTGAATCAGAATCCCTCTTGCCATTGATCACAGCTAAGAAACGATCTCTGATCAAAGTTTTCTGCGGAGGCATGCCTTTCATATGTAGCTACTACATATGTGCACTAAGTTACGCGTAATCTGCGATCACTACCTCACAGAGAGTATGTGTAGCAACTATTGAATTCTGTTTGCTAAGAATTGCAGAACATATGAGATTTGTGGCCTAAAAATGGCCTCAGAAGTGATCTTCTAGTGTCTAATTTTCCTGAGGGGAGCATGCCCCCAGACCCTCCTAGATGCTGCATGCAACATGCCTTGAATTAGCTTGCTATGGTCATGGCTAGGATACAGAAGCCTATTACCTAGATCAGCAAGTATTTTAGGTCAAAAAAATTCAGACTGATTCTGAGGCTCTTCCTAGCATGTAGATTGCTACAGTTTGCAGTTGTCACATATTGGGATCTACAAGAACAGGAGTGTTGCATTCAATGCTGCCTGAAATATAAAGTATGGTTACATTGAGAACTGTAACTTACTAGCAGACACTTCATATTCCTTTTCTTTTTCTATCGGACAAACAACAATGAAATCACTCTCTTCTCCTGAGGGGATGAAACATGTCCAGGAGGAAGGGATTTAAAATACGACAATATAAACTGTATATAGCTACAATGCATTTTTGCATGTTTGGTTGATGTAATGCAATACTTTTGCTGTTGATGTTGCTAGATGGCTGCCATGTTAATGGAACCAAATAAATGAGCTACACATGTGTTCACATATGCCAAAAACCACTGAGCTCAGTATCTGTCAGTGTAGCAAGTTTAAATGAAGCAGTTTTCACACCCAGTTAAAGTACTCTCTTTAACATTTACAAGTAAATTTAACATTCATGAACAGTCCGAGCTAGCGTAAGTCATCGATTATCAACTGGTTAGTTCACAAACAATGTGAGCGGAAATCCGCATACCATTCAAACAATTTCCAAGGATATTCAACGTTATCCGTTTGGTGGCGACTTAGAGGGAATAGGAAATAGCTGAAGAAACGTCATTCCTTGTGTCTGAGTTCCCCCACAACCCTTCCAAATGACAAGTTGCAGACAAACTGTACTTTCAGTATGATTGCCATGTTCCACCTACTGTGTGGCATGCAGCACTACCAAATCTACGTTGACTTTGATTGAGGACTATGAGGAGTACATGTACATTGATGGTAGCAATTCATACCCTAACCGAGTGGATTTGCTGCTTGTATAGTGTAAGGCATCAATACTCTGACTTTAATACTGCATTGTTATAGTATATACCTGGAGATGAAGCCTGTCCAGTGGGTGGAGCTGCTCCTGGGGACGTAGTTTGTCCAGTGGGTGGAGCTGCTCCTGGGGACATAGCCTGTCCAGTGGGTGGAGCTGCTCCACTGACTTCCACCTTGACGTCATCCTGGAGCTTAACAGTGGTAGGGTCAAACTCCATTGACACCTTCAGACCACTGGTTGCAGGAAGCGGAGCTTGCCCTTTCCAAATGTACTTTATCTCATCAGTAAACTCCTTGTACTGCAATAGGAAATACGTACATTAAAATCCACACATTATTGTGCACACTGTAGTTAAGTTTCACCTGGTCAGGATCCTGATCGAGGACAGCATAAGGATGTAAAGTTATTTCCGTAACATTAACCAGAGGATACTCCCACTTTGTAACACATCTGCCATGGTTTTTGTATCTGTACTGGAAGTTTACCAGAATGACCTGTGCCAAGGAAAACAAGGTGATCTTATTTCTGCTATGGTAACAGCATGCCTTGTATCATCTGTGTTAATGTGACTAGTTTCTTACCTTCTTGAAAGCTCTTGCCAGAGCAAGTGGTACACACTTTGAAGCTTTACCATACTCCAGGACAACAGCTACCTCCCGTCTGGGACAAAAGGCAGCAAAGCTTAAGACAGCTCCACGGACATCTGCTTCCAGTTGCTAAGAGAAAAATAATTGGGGTCACTAGATTCCACATTTTTGGATGAAAAAGTTGCCAAAGTATAGTATGCACAGATATTGGAACTAAAGCTTAAAAATGACGAGGAACAGCTGTTGTGGAAGACAATGGAAACAGAATACATTACGTATTCCCAGCACACTGACTGTAAACAATGAAGCTCTACCTTGCTTGAACATAATTTAATCCCGGACCAAGGCAAACACAATGTTAACCTACCACCTGGTCATTCTCTCTGAGATATAGATCAAGTGGTGTAGCCAGGTAAATAGGTCCTTGCCGGGTAGCCACCTGTAGGGATGAGCTATTAATAATCTTATTAGCTAAAGTATCACCATAGTATGAGCATAATTAATTAATACATATTCAGGGCCGTAACCATCAGATTTGAAGTGGTCAGGTTACTAGTGTGTGCGTAAGCATGCAACAGCTGAGGGGGTCTGTGGGCATGCCCCCCAGAAAGTGTTTTGGAATTTAGATGCTCTGAGATAGCTTCTGAGACCATTTTTGGACCAAAACAGCAGCTACATGGCAGAGGTCCACATTGGCATGAATATCTACTTTCATGCCCATTGTGTCTTACAGCACTAGTTTCGGCTTCCCAATCGATTGCTTGAAGAAGGGAAAGTAGTTGGCGCTCATTAAGAGGACTCAGAAGAGACTCTTTCTCATACTGTTCGCAGCCATCACGCTAGTTTCAACACGTCGTAATTCACCTGCTAACACGCATGCTATATGCATGTGAACCTCGCATTGGTGTCTGCCCAGCCCTGCTGCTATATGGCGACCTAAGCAAGCCAAGAATGAGGAAAAAGTGGTCCGGTTGAAACCGGACTAACCAGACCAGTGGCTACGGCCTTAACCTTGCAGGTCAAAACAGATTTATCTACAGACAATGCTTCCCACATTGGTTCTGTCACATATCATCAGAAAACCTTATACCGTAAAATCGGGCTATTAAGCACCAGTGCCTATTTTCGAAAGTAGCAGATTGAATGAATGGGTGCTTAGAATCATGGGGTGTTTATATTCATGGGATGTTAAAAAAATCATATAATGTTATAGCAAGGTACAGTTGTAGGGGAACATACCAGCTGTATATATATAATAGAATTTATCTTCCCGCTATTTCTTGTCCCATGTTTGTAGCTTTTATAGAACCTAAGATACAGACGGCATTCGATCGATCATTGCTGCAGTAAAGCGCTTGGAAATAACAAATCCCTGAGAGCTATTTGCTAATTCCTGGATATCTTTATCAAGAGGCCTTGTCTATATGTTAGCTTTTATTCCATGTCAATGGCTTGCTTACAATCAGAGATAAATTGTTAGCTGTTACGTTCGAAAATCCGAATCAGCAATTCACTTTCGTTTGCACAGTAACGGGTGTCTCTTTATGTGGGGTGCCTATTTTTGTATGGGCACTTATAAATGCGTTGTGTTATCAAAATAGGTGCCTATATTCATGGAGTGCTTATTTTGTGTGTGTGGCTATTATCCCGATTTTTCACTCAACTATAATCTAGCTGCATTCACAACAAAATAAGGGCTCTACTTGGTGTGAGACCTTCTGCATGCACATACTTTTCAGTAAAAGCCTTGTGTTTTATCTTTTCCGTATGCAGAAAATACTGTAGACTCTGGTTAATAAGCTCATATGTTTATAAGGGTAAGTGGTAAGCAAACATGGGCCAATAGAGGATATGTGCTAAATAAGGGGTGCAATGAAAGCCATGCCCTACAGGCAGGCATGACTGTAATACACAGTGCTATGATGCAGTAGATCATTAGACCCGCTCACCTGGTGAGCAATGATGTAAAATAAGCACATGCACTTAATGAATGATGTCGTGTACCAGGAAGAAAGGATGTGCCTAATAGCAAGATGCGCCTAAAATAACCATAGTTTACAATACCAAGATTACAACATTTTCTTTGAAATAAACTGCAGCGGCGATTTTCATTGCAGAAGCCTACTGGAAATATAACATACCAATGGTTTTGGAAAGTGGTTGTTATTGGAAGGTTTAAGGATGCTAAGGAGATGCTTGTTTGTGGTTTGAGGGAGAAGCAGCTCCAGCTCTAGGTAGAAATAGAGAAGAGCAACAAAATGATACGATAACATAATGGTGCCATGTTAATTCATGAATGTGACCACACCCAATGCTTTCCCAAAGAGACCTAGCCTCCACAGCACAAGCCACATGCAACAGTGGTGTTTGCAACTGTACTATACAGTCATCAGAATTATCATGGCGTATGGTAGTACGCCATACGTAGAGATGGCCCCGAAAAAAAAAATGGTGGTCACATTAAAAGTGCACAAATAACATGCTCAAAATGTCTGCGTTAGATCAGTCAAAGGACTCTATGAACCGAAGCAGTAGTATCACTAAAGCACCAGACCAGTAAGTCACTAAAACGGGCAAATCGTCTATCTTCTGAATTTCTTCTGCCTACCTTCCACCAGGATAGCACGATTAACTGCCATGCCCATATCTGCCATGTCTGACATGCTTAGTAGCAATTAAGTTGCAGCCACCCACAACACAACTTCACTCTCCATGCACATCAACATGCACTACACACCCAGCACTACCCACTCCACTGCCTTCCACAACCCTCCTATGCACATAGCAAACACAAGGCATAGTTGGCAAAATGGCACGAGATGTAGGGATGGTGTGAAAGTATTGTGGTGTCATTCCCATCTAGTTTGGCTGGTATTTGAGGGTTCCATCCCTACATGCTCAGGTATATTAAGGCCTGGCTCAACTTGTTTTTGACTACAATGTGTGTAATCTTTTTGATGCTATATCTTTGCACATGAAAGTGTAAAAGGGTTCAGGTCTGCACTCAAGCGAAGGTCCACCAGTGTGAATTCATAAGGCTTCACAGTCGACCCTGCCCATTTATCACGTGATGCTGTACAGTCGTTGACAATATGGCTGTTGTGGGTACTAAAGCAGCAATTCCGGAGATGTTAGAGAGCACTTTGGAACATGAAATTTTGCATGAAGGCTAAGTACAATGTCACTTACCTGATTTTGTTTTGGGAAATTTAAACATAGCTACGTTTTCTCAGAACTGACAAAAGAACCCTACTTGGGGGTGTGGTGAAGGTGCTTTTGGCCTGCCTTAAAGACTACAGTAGCCTGTTGCCGATTTCCCAAAATAAAATTGTACAGTACGCATGGGTACCTTCCTACAGAAGACACAACCGGGCTCCAGCAAAGGCTGCAAGAACTCCGTCTCAGCATCAACATCGCCATCTTGACACCCACTCTGTCATTTTCATGACCTTGACACGAGATCCAAAGGGGGACGTAGACTATGAACTATCGGTCCACTGTAGATTCCAAACAACTATTAACTTCGTTCTAGTTTCATCGTAGAAACACAAAAGCAAGCGCCAAACATAGCTACTTTGCATCCCAACCGCGAAGTCACTTCCGTGAACCAATGACATATTATTGTAATCTCTCCGTATCACGCAAAATTATTGAGCCAAGCCTTAATATACCTGAGTGCGCATGTTTTCGTTCAGAACACTTTTTTGTGACTTTACATTATACAGATACACCTAGACTAGCACCCAGTATTGTGGGGGAGAGAGTTATTTTCATTACGGTTTTTCCTTGTGCACAAAACTAAATTCAAGCAAATTACAGGTGCAAAGCTAGGTGGTATTTGTAGCATAAAATGTCACTGTAAGTCATCACCCATCTCCCCCTGCTGAATATACTACCCACTGTACAGTATCCACTGGTGATAGAGTACCACACTCTCAAGCTGCTTAGCTAAAAATGGTCATTCGAGTTTATGGGAGCAAAGGACTGGAACTACCTTCCAAGCGATTTTAAGGGCATTACCTACAAATATACCTTTAGAACTTGTGTCAAGTCAATTTTGTAATATACCCACATTTTTGTTTTTTGTTTCTATTTTTTTGTTTTAGTTTTTCTGCATACTGTAAATGCTATCCAACTCGATATGTGTTCAGTACTGTTTATATGTTAACTTTAAAGTTCTGTGTAATTACCTATTCCTTGTATCACTCGTAGTGTCTTTGTTGTTGTTGTTTACTTTGCGCATATATAGATGCAGGACTCCCTGGCAGATCAGCCCCGGGTTGAAGGGACTAGCTACCTGCTAAAAATTAAATTCTACTACTACTACTACTAAAGCAAAAACAGTACTAACTTTAGGTTCTGTGCCTTAGCATCTTAGGGTGCGGTCTAAGCTTGATAAGCTAGTTATATTATGCTTGTAGCTCATTGCATGGGTGGATCAAAAAGCTGCCCATGCTTTATATTGGATCCTCAAAGTTTGGTTGTTGTTGTGATGCAGTTCACTGAGGAGTACTATGCACATTGCTCGTTTGCACATGCATGTTGGCATGGTCTGTCCAGTGAATGCTATAGACATGTTAGAAATGTTGTGCATGTTACATTTGACACAGATCACCCCCCATAACTTGGTTCTTGGAATTCTTGATTCAAGGTTATTACTATTTACTAGGTATACACATGCTCATCATGTGCCTCACGTCAAGCACATAGAAAGTTGTCGATTGGACAAAATGGCGAAGCGCAGTCGAGATGATTCAGCTTCAGTACCTCTGCTCTGTAGTCTCCCTACTGCGACGCTGTGCTGTCCTCCACCTATCCTGTTCACGGGTCAGGGAGTGAAGTGAATCACTCAGGTACTGTCGCGCAAGTCGTCTCCTGTCACTGTTATCCTGTCGTCTTTCATCCCTTTGTTGAGCAGTTAACCGTATGTATGTCTGTCTGTAACAGGTTTACGATTCAAATATACGGGTTTACGCATAGTGTACGTACCTTTCTGGCATGTGCCGCTCATGGTGCCAGCGCTAGCGCGATGGAGGACTTGGAGGATAGAAGATGATGGCAGGCTAGAGAACGAGTCCAGAGAAATAGGAGACATACAAGCACAGCCTCAGACTAGAACCCCACAAGCGCCCACAGCACCCGCACGATTATGAGCCTCACGCTAAGGCGTTCGGCAATTAACCACTGCTGCATTGGTAAAATAACTTTTAATTTATCATGCTAGCTGCATTGGCAACAACCAATCACGCTTTTGCTGCATTGGAAACAGTTGCTAAGCGAGAGTTGCCTAGTTACAACAAATGACCTACAAGACAATTAGAACCCAGTGTGGTAAATTTATCAGATTGCACTCATTGTTCTTAATAATCCTTTTTTACTACTGGGAAACATGGTGCCAGTGCTAGCGTGATGAAGGACTTAAGGTGGCACGGTCGTCCCTCGGCGGAGGTTAACGAAAACATAAACTTGGGTTACAGTCAGGATCAGGGTTACTCCTAGTTTCAGGGTTAGGGTTTGGTTTAGGGCAATCTTGCTTTGCCTAATTTTGAAAAGGGTTTTAGTAGCTCATTAATATATTCATGAACCCCAAATTGCCACTCGATGGACGCATCTACACGCTCACTGTAGGTAGCGTCCCAACCACCAATGTATCTCAAATCAATCTATGCCAGCTTTTGTTCAAAGCTACTCTCAAAGTCAGGCTAGACTCATGTTTGTCACTACTCTTGGAATGGACAACTTTGACTGCACCAAAATGAATGCACATTTCGAAAAATTCACAGCTTGTCTACGGGAGGGGCTCATTCACGAGTGGAAGCAAGCATTACTAGCCCCACCTCTCCCCCTTATGTCGCTAAACAACTCACGGCTCTGTTCCACACACAGCCACCGTTCAGCTCCCTTGTCTGTCAGACTGTAGCACAAACGATAAATTGCGTATTCTAGTTAAAGCCCAGCCCAGCACTCGAAGCACCTGGCCACGGTCACCAACTAGACTAGGCATACGGCCGCGAGACCTGGGCCTACTCAACAAATACAGTCTTGGCCACTGTGGCCTTTCTGCTGCTTCTAGACACAAGCTTGCTTTCACAAGCAGGCATCACGCACTACTCACAGCTACTGACACTACAGCACTCTACTAAACTCCTTCTCAAGTCGATCTAAGCTTATCTTCAAAGTTCCGAGCACCACATGAAGGGTGCCGCCAGGCCACATCTTAACTAACTTAATTATAAACTGATTATTGGATGGCAATGCCGACAGGAAATGGGGAAAATCCCCAATTTTACGGACCGTGAACGGTTTGAGACTCCCAAAACGGACTGTGCGCTAAAATTTTAACAAGACAAAGAAGACTATCAACTTGGATTCCAGGTTTGTTGACCTTGAAAATACAGGGTACCGTGCCACCTTAAGGCGTTCGGCAATTAACCACTGCTGCATTGGTAAAATAACTTTTAATTTACCATGCTAGCTGCATTGGCAACAACCATTCACGCTTTTGCTGCATTGGAAACAGTTGCTAAGCAAGGGTTGCCTAGTTACAACTAATGACCTACAAGTGTAGTAAATTTGTCTTACATCCACACTGTGCCCAGTCTTATGTAAGAACAACTCTGTTTACTACTGGGAAACATAATACCAGGAAATGCTTATGGAGCCATGCATTTTTCTGCTCACCTCCATCTGTTGCTTTCTTCCTGTGGATGGACACCATAGCAACTTCCTTGAATTCCAAGTCTTTCTTTCTCCTGTGGCGCAGAATTCTCCAGAAGCAGACACCCAGATCACCATGTCCCCTCAAGAGTCCTGTTACCAAGAAGTCCAGATCTGATTTAATCAGTGTAAGTGATCTCAACAGGTCAGATGCATAGAATTTATAAGGCAAGGTGCTCTGCAAGAAAAACTTGGCAATTTCAGTAGATTCATTCACAGTTTTGCTGGAAAAAAGGCAATTCACACCCCCTAAAATCAATCCAAGTGCAGTAACAGCAAGAAATGCTACATCAGTCCAGCGTATGATTGTCAGAGTTTGCAGGGTTGCAAAGGTACATTCTACTTGGTAACTGAGAGGCCAGAAGTTTGGAATGGTTGAGCTGTTGAAGGTTCGAGGGCAATAGAAGTTCCCATTGGCGTCGTTAAAGATGAATATAGTCAAAAGGAGCCCAAGTGCTGTGAACAAGAGCTGGGTGCTCACCTTTACGAAGTACGCAACCAATACGGAACGCCGATAACGATAGAAGTCTTCAATTTGCCCGACTATGACGTTGTTTTCTTCGCTCCAACTCCCAGTCTCCGGACTTGGTCTAGGATCCATATTGTTGGTAAGAACAACAAAGAATGCGAACTTCTCTGCAGCTATATTCAGCCAGAGGTAGTGGGGTCCAGCGATCAGCGTCCCGATCCCGACATTAAATGCAGTAATGTATCGAATGTATGGTATCTCTCCATAGCAGTAGTTGTTGATGTACTCAGCAGAGACGTTCGCTGTATCAGGTGTATTGCAGGAAAGCGTGACATTCTGCACGAACTGGATCACAGTGTCGACGGCTGCTAACCCAATGATGCCGAAGGCTGCGTACAAGACTACGCTATCCCAGAAAAAACTACGCAATGTCTCCCCCTGAGAGGGGTTGTCTTCGAGCTGCCTCGGATCAGTAACACTTGCCATCTTCTAACGATGGTTGGACCAGGATCACATCATAGACAGGTTTACGTATGCCAGCATATCAAGGGCCATCGACCGCAAAGAATTAAATGGAATGGTAAGAATCCCAATCAATTCTATTTATAGTAACTCCCCAGTTGCGCGGCGCGCGCTACTATGATGCACATGCACTGCTAGCACTTAGGCCATACCAAATTAATCTTATGTTTCACGGATTGCTTAGGTCAGAAACATGACCCGGTAGGCAGGCAAAAAAATAAAAATAAAAATGACCAAACTTCTCATAAATTTAATTAGGTACCACTCAGCCACACAAAACTGCTCGCCATCCTCCATTCTTGCCATGTGGTGAGTACTTAGCCTCGTTTCCAGGCCTTCGCGCGTTCGTCGCTTGCAGTACGAAGAACGCGCGAGGCCCGGAACGAGGCTGGTGAGTACTGGATTACGTGTACATATTAATCGCATTTTTCCTTTTTTTTTTTTCAATTTTCAAGAAAAAGACCCGGCCGGATCCGTGAAACATCAAATCAATTTGGTATGGCCTTACTACTGCCATCTTATGCCCTACGTTTGGTCAGCAACTCCGACGGACTCCGTCATTGATGCCCGCGGCACGTACCAGGATGGGATTCACTTTGTTCACCGATCCCGTTGTACTACTCCATGTTGCGCCAGTGCGGAACTTGAGGCGAAGAAGACAAGCCAGATAAGGGACTTGTTACGTCATGCAAAGTTGTACTCAACATACCACTGAGAGTAGTTGGGGCGAGCGTGAGCGAGCCCGACACTAGTGAGTTCTATTGCTCTGGAGACCAGATTAGCCTGGAACGATGATGGAGGAAGTGTATTTGGCTGTTATATTATTTTCTGTCGTACGTCGTTCCGTATATATAGGCCTAGGGATCCCGTTCCATATATTCTTGACGCTGTAATTTAACGCGATAGCCGCTGGCCGCGCGCATGCCGAGTATAAGTAACTTCGTACAACTTGATGCTCTGGCAGCAAGCTAGGGTGAGCTTGAATGACGACAGTTATGAAAGATAGCCAGGAATGACAGCCGGAGCGTGCGCACCTAGTATTGTACGAGAGATAGCAGTTGTTTTGGCGACGACATTTGGGATAGGCAGCTGGAGCGTAGCACATACTCAGTAAGTATACAAGGGCTAACAGTTGTGTGGAAAGGCTCATGCAGCTTACCGAACGCTGTAGGCGGTAGAGATTTTGCTCCATATTAAAGCTGATGCGTGGCGACTTCCCTCTACTATTTCTCAAAGATGCCTCAAGTCTTGAAGGACTATGCATGCCAGACTGTGTTCTGACTTTGCCTATAACTGCAACAACCAGAGTAGCTGCGTGCTGGTAGGACAAATGGCTCTGTTGTGTGGTACTACCCCATGAAAAGCTCTTCTCTGCAACCATGAAAATTTTTCTAAGCTATAATTATATTGAGCACTTTTGTAGACAGTCGAGTTACAAACCTCGTTTTAGCTACATGCCATGCATGAATGGCCTGTGTGCTTTGATCTGATACTTCACTGGTAAAGCCTTAGCTACATAACAGTCAATGCTGTAGTGCATTGCTTGCTCACGCTCGCCCCACAATGTTCTACATTCCCCTAGTACGATTATTTTTAAGTTGCCATATATAGGGTAGTAAGGGACAGGTAGGTATGACATCAAAGCACAATATTTGGAGTACAAATTTGCATGTGGGAAATCTCTTTCCCAAAGGTAACTAAATTTTACCAGAGGTAGCTTCTAGTCTCAGCAGTCAGATCCAATCAACCTCAGCTAGATGGGTGTATGGACCAATCCCATGTGGTACTGCCCTAATTGCTCCTGTGACTTCTGGTGCAGCTTGTAGGGCCCTATGACCAGGTTGGGCGATTCCAGCTGGGGGGGTAGAACAAGCTCTAAGAATCATGTGTACATTCCATTCTTAGGCATGCAGAAAGTTCACGGGGATTAAACAAGTAAGCACTCGTAGCATCCAAGTTTTGTTCTTGGGGTAGAAGTCGGATAAATCCCTGGATATGGGTGAGCTCACCTTCTGGCATGCCAAGAAAACTGCATGTTATATATATACCGATTGCAGCAGCAAACCAAAGTGCATGTTTTAGCTTTAGCGGGACAAACTACTCTTGAAAACTGCACAAAAAGCACTCACTATGGGCTGCCGTGCATGGAATCAGACGATTCACCGAGCATTGCATCATCAGATTACTGAGTGCACGTGAGCTCCTACCCCTCCTGGGGCAATCCATCACAGTGTCACACTGGAACCCATGCAGGCTAGGCTCTTGGAACTAGTTAGATGACATTAGTACATTACGTTGTATGTACTTTACAAGAATAAGGCTGATATTAATTCTTGACGGAATGCAAAGTGAAAACAGATTTGACCATTGTCATACCCAGGCCTGACAAGCACTGGAGTAAGGACTGAGGCTTGAATGTTTGCATGTAAGCATCATATACGTGCCTAACAAACACTTTCCTCCCTCACAGAGAAGCTCTTCATCATTGTGGGGCGAGCCTGAGCAAGCAATGCATTGCTGTTTTAATGTTTTGTTGTGGCACACAAATCATGTATAACTGCAGGATTTGTCACTGTCCGCTGGTACATGAGCATGGTAAGCAAAACTTCATGTAGCCAAGCAGCAGTTCTCACCAGATATAGGTGATCATACATGCAGATAAATTCTACTTGCAGCCATTTCTCTGGTGCATGAGGGCAGTTACTACAACTACACACACACCTGGACTGACTGAAGTAATGAGTTGAATCTCTAGCATGCACTTATGAGTGTTGATTCTTACCTGAAATGAAATGACCTCAATGACCGTGCATAATTTATACCATCATGCAGTGAGCGCAGACTGCCCTTGCTTGTCATGGTCCATAGTTGCCATGCATGCGTTAACTTGAGTCGTAATGGCAGGACATATTTTCTGCTACTGCACCTGTAGAAATACTTCAGCTTAACTTTTGGGAAAGCCTGGGAACAAAGCTACGGGTGTTACAAAACTTACCTGAACTGCTAACTTACGGCAAGGCACAGTATTTCAAAGGAATTCAGTAGAGATTTACAAGTGTACAAATGTATCATAACAAGACCCACAGGAGTCCATGTGGGATACAAAATGACCTACTGTGTGCACATGGCTGCTATGATGGAGATTCTTCAGCCTGAGACAAACTAAACACACAATAGACCAACCTTGTATACTTTCTTGAATATAGAAAGTTAGCTTTCTTACACTAGAGCACTGCAGGCATGATTTTTTCCCCAGGAGATATGATTAATGATTGTTCATGTGCGGGGTATACTTGTGGTATTAATGCTTGGGAGGTACATTCTGTATGCCTGCTAAACTGTGTACAGACAATAATTATGTTGACTAATATTTTATAGCAGCATATGGTATCAAAATATTCATTACAACTGTCTTGCTATATTACATTAAAAAGACCTTCCTAACTCCTGTGGTGTGTAGAATCTGCTTCTTCAGTGCCTTCCTACACAACTGGCAATGCAAATCTGATTGTGAAAGTTGTTATAAGATACTGTCTGGTTGATGCTCAAAAGGGGCTCAGAATGAAATTATATGTGATGCAAGCAGATGTCACGATGTCTCCTCGTCAGAGTCAAACTCAACATTGGGATCCTTTGACCAACTTCCATCAGGGTTCCGAATCCATCCAGCACTGCAGGCAAGAATCATAATAACATGCACTGTCAGCTTCTACAATCACTCCCAAGAACTGCCCTGTGTGTCACCTTTCAGTACCAATGCAGGTGTGCACAACCACAACAAATTAGCACAAACATGCAGCTCTTCTAACAAAGGCAGGCCTGCTGTCAGCGATGGATTCTCTTGCAGTGAGATTCACTACTGAGCATTCACCAAGGAGTCACTATTTCTTCTGCCCTAAACTGTTCAGGATGTCAAATGGTCAAGCAGCCATCTTTGTAGTATGTAAAGAATAACAACTGCAACAGCCTCTTCAACACAGTTGGGTTTAGCTCCTAGGTAACTTGTAAGCCAGATTACCAAAATGTTACTCCAAGGGGGTTTAATTCCAAATGCAAGATGTAATATCCCGAACTAGACTGCATACACGCAAACGACTGATAGCACAACCATAACACTCTAATCTCAACACAATGGTTACAACTCAACAGCCAAATATATAAGCAGCGATAGAACAAAGGGAAAAAAGAGGCCTCATGGGGGAGCAGGCCCCTGAGTACAAAGAACTCAGGTACAAAGGCCTCACATAAGGAGCATTCACCACAAGTACAACAAGGCAGGTGTAAATATAGTAAAGTAACCACAACATAGCATATGCAACCGGACACTTTATTACACAAGATACCATGCATGTGTTTCCCTTTAGCTATACACATGAAGTAAGGAAGATTAGCCTGTGCATGCTTCCAAAAAAAGGGGGGGGGGGGAATAGTCGTATTTGTGAATACACATACTGTCAATACAGCTATTGTACTACTTATTAAACAAGCAGCTAAATAGGCTGAGGAGCACCCCACCTGAGGTAAAGAATCTTGCATGGAGTGGTAACCTACCTACACAGTTGAAGGTGTCTCATCTTTTCGGGTCTAGTACCACACTCATCAGCAGTAGATGTCTGCCAAGAAGGTTCATCCTTACTGTTGCTATAGAGAAAGAAGTCAGGCAGGTCACTAACCCTGTTAGGACTTCATCCATGCTTCAAAACTCTACCACCTAATTTGCCACAATAGTATATACTGAGACATGCTTCTGGAAGGAAAAACAAGGTAGCTGTCAACTGTTTGCTGGTAGTGCTACACTCACAAAATACATTAACAAGTTTTCAAATCAACAAGCTTATAGGTTTACAAACTTTCATACAGTTTAGCACGTAGCATTAAACTAAGTTAACATTCAAGGTTGTGGTTTGTGTCAATGTATGCAAGCATGTCAGTGTGGCCATGTGTGTCAGAGGGCGCATGTGTGGGTGATCCCCACCTAGTAACAACACACTTTGCAGAGAGAGTGTTTGCGAGAGCTTGCAAGCATGGAGTTTTTGAGAGAACTAAAGATGTCTCCTGTTCACCCTCCCAATCCGGTAAATTGAGGTGTACTAGTCGACACGTGAATGGAGTAACGTCATGTTCGTCCAGAACTATTCCACTGAGGGGAATTCTCTCAGTGTGTCCTCAGGTCAGGCATACTTATGCAAGGGTATGCGTAAGGGTGGGCCAATGTTAATGGTTGGCAATTAGGCTCTTCCACATTATGCTGGCATTGTTTTGAGCATTATAGGTAACTTCTAGCACTGAGGAATTATGCCAGAACAATCGGTAAACTAATTCACTTAAGGTCACGTGAGAGGTGACCTTTTAAACCCAAATAAACCCACAAGACCACGTGCAGAAATTATGGCTTTTAGTGTAGCGTTTCTAGTTTAAGCAGTAGCGGCTATAGTGGAGGAGAATCCGAAACTCTGTCAGAGAGAAACAGTGTTGTATCATTGCTGGACAAACTTCGTTTGCCAGTTCCATCAGAGGTAGCTAGGAAAAGGAACGTGTCAACGAATCCACCGCCTGTTGGTCAGAAACGTTCGAAAGGTGGCTCTGCTTGTACCAGGCTGAAATCAGTGTCTCCCCAAGATCGTGTGAGGGAGTTTGCTGATGATAGTCTTTGCGTGTCTGCAGGCAAACTGTTCTGCAGAGCATGCAGAGAGGAACTTTCAGTGAAAAAGAGCGTGGTCAAGAATCATGTCCAATCAATGAAACATAAATCATCAAAGGGTCGCCTGAAAGAGAAAGAAAAGCGTGACTCAGATATTATGGATGCTTTGCAGAGATACAGCAAGCAGGTCCATCCAAAAGGAGAGACACTGTCTGACAACACTCGTGTGTATCATGTCAAAGTGGTTCGGGCGTTCTTAAGAGCTGGTATTCCACTACAAAAAATCGACAGCTTCCGTGAACTATTAGAAGAATCGGCTTCAGCCTATCTAGCAGTCAACACATGCGTGATTTGATACCTTTCATTAGATCTGAAGAGCACAGACAAACACAGGAAGAGATAAAAGGAAGAGAAGTGTCAGTGATATTTGATGGAACCACCCATGTGGCAGAGGCAATGGCTATTGTTGTCAGGTATGTGAGCAGTGACTGGACAATCACACAGCGTTTAGTTTGTGCACTGCTAGTGACGAAGACCATGAGTGGGGAAGAGGTAGCACGTGAGTTGATTTGTACACTGTCAATCAAGCTTCTGGTCACCTCTTAGCAGCAATGCGAGACAGGTGTTCTGTCAACGGTGTGGCTATGAGAACCTTAAAAGTCGTGTACCCTAAAATACTGGACATTGACTGCTTTTTTCACACACTCGATTTAACAGGAAAGAAGTTCAAAACACCACAACTGGATGAGTTTACCAAGCATTGGATCTCCCTATTCGCCCATAGTCCCAAAGCCAGAATTGCCTGGAAGTCCACCACTGGCATATCAGTTTGTACCTACTCCCAAAACTCGATGGTGGTCCCGGTGGAAAGTGATAGAACAGCTGCACAATTTGTATGGAGACATTGAGGGGTTTCTGCGGAACAATGACATGGCGCCAGCAACAAAGGAAAAGTTGCTTGGTATGTTGTCTCATCCTCAGAAACGTGTGTTATTGAAGCTGGAGCTTGCTGTTGTAATAGATGCTGGCAGACCACTTGTCCAGGCAACGTATGTGCTTGAAGGAGATGGGCCACTCCTAGTTAAATGCTACAAAGAACTCAGTAAGGTGTCTGCTTCCTTTTCAACAGCATACTACCCCAACACAAAGGCTATTGCACGAGCAACTGCTGCAGAATCAGGTAATCCTACTTTTAAACAGACTCTTGTCGATTATGCAACTCAATGTATCCAGCCAGCCAAAGAATATTTTGAGGAGAAATTTGATGCCGTTAATGGAGAGCTTAGTCCGATAGTGTCTGCCTTCAAGGCAGCACGTCTGTTTTCACCATCTAAAGTTCATGAAATCAAGCCAACAACTGAAGCTGTTGATGAATTCAAAGCTTTCCCGTTCCTGAGTGACAAGTTGGAAAACCTTAAGCTTGAACGACCAATGTATATTGCTGCTGCAGAAGATGTGTCAAACATGACTGATGTGTTAGAATGGTGGAAGACAAACGAGTCAAAACTACCTCACTGGGCTGAAGCATGCAAACATGCCCTCCTTGTTCAGCCTTCGTCAGCAGCTGTTGAGAGAGTTTTTTCTCTTCTGAACAACTCATTTTGCAAGCAACAGCAACGCTCTATGGAAGACTATATTGAATCGTCCTTAATGCTCCATTACAACAATAATATTATTGCTGTAATGTTTGATACGTTTGATGAAATGAATTATCATTATTTTGATTTTTATTGAGAGTAAAACATAGAATAATAGGGGAGGATCAATGGCATAATAGGCTACATTTAGCAGCATTAGAGAATGGCATAATAGGTCTTTTGTTTAGCATAATGTGGAAGAGCCTATTGGCAATCCTCAACATTCCGCTAAGCATCTATAAAGGTGGAATATAGTAAGAGTTGGATTGGTTGTTACATACATATGTATGATGGGTGGGAGCTTGGGAATTTGTAT
The DNA here is from genome assembly GCA_949130485.1 of Agelas oroides. NCBI lineage: Eukaryota > Metazoa > Porifera > Demospongiae > Agelasida > Agelasidae > Agelas > Agelas oroides. Next base: position 3,810,622 of record OX422201.1, on the reverse strand, counting down.
GCCTGGCTCAAACTGCCAAATAATACTTAGTACGGTCACTGGAGAGTTAGGTGACAGAGCCATTTTGGAGAAGCAACTACAGAATTTTAAATCCACCATAAAATTTCTTGCTGTTCCGTGGACATAACTACCCTCGTTCCCAGGCCCTGCCCAGCTTTCTGTCGCTTGCAGTACGGAAAAGTGGGGAGAGCCTGGTATGTTTTCTCACGTGAGCATGACGTAATTGGAAAATGGCAAAATTTTCCAGAACAAGCAGGCTGCGTTTCGCGTATCTTCAACTGACTACATGCTCAACGCTTGGTAAGTACGACAGTCACCCCCCGCTAGCTAGATACGTGTGGTAAGTTGCCTGGTATGGTACCTTGGCTCTTCTTGCTGTTCTGGGCCCAGTGCGCCCACGCACAATTAAACCCTTTCTACCATCCTTTCTATCCTGACGTCACTCACGTGAGAAAAGATACCAGGCCCTCTCCCGCTTTTCCGTACTGCAAGCGACAGAAAGCTGGGCGGGGCCTGGGAACGAGGCTAGGACATAACAGAAACTGTTACAGTGTGCAATTGGCATCCTTCTGGTTAGGTATGTATACACCCTTTCAGGCACAAAGCACATTACCCTAAGTTGGATGTGTACCACAGCTCAAACTAGTTCACGATTCCAGCTATGGTTTGGGGTTCTGTTATTTAAAAAGAGTACCTGAGTGATCATACATACATATACATATATACACTTGCTGCACCATACTCACAGAAGGACATACCCTGTAGTTTGTCTTCTCTTTATTCCTGCATTCCAAGGGAACACATAGTGGGGTGAAGCCTCAGTATCGGATTGACTCTTCTCAGCATGGGAAGATTTCTCACTCCCGTCTCCAGAATGATGCTTCTTTGAGCTGGAACCTTTCAAAAGGAAACTGAAGAATAAATGATTTGTCATCTAATTTCAGAGTCAAAACTATGATAAACATGCCCATAGAAAAGCATTTGTAGTCCTTGTGGATAGTTATCATTTTCTGTACTACTGTATAGCCGGAAATATTGGCAGGGAGTAAAATTTGGTGATTTGGTGGATTTTGAGTGTACCGGCAAATCAAATTCTGCTAACTATTATTTCCTTTAGTTTTGTGGGCGGCATATTGTGCACTTGCACCACAAGTACGTAGCTGTATTCAGGAAGGCCAGCATGCCGTTCACTGTCAGAAGAAGTCAAGTGAGTGAACAAGGATGTATCATAGTGTAGCTACTAGTCTACTGACTGTGCAGTGTTTGTACTGCTACAGCATATACTAGTCAGTTGAATTTGCACTCTCATGTTTACACGACAGTTTTCTCAAAGGAACAGCAAGTACAATCTTTTGGAGACTTGATGCCCTCATACACAGCTGTTGATTGCATACTTCATGCTGACATTCATATGTACTTGAAGAGCTGGCTTGTGTGCAAGATAGTAGGAAGAGGGTGGAGCATCCCAAACTGTTACGCTCAATTTTTGTGCCATTCAACCAAATTTGATGTCTACTGCCAATGTTTCCGATTATACAGTATTGTATCTTACATGCATCATGAGCCACCAGTGGCCTTTTCCTGGTGAAGAAAGGTTGCTGCTTATCCTGCTGATCAGTTCTTGGTGTTCTTCTGTGTGATGGTTTAGAGTGTGAGGAATATGGGGCACCAGGCAGTAGAGCACTGCTAGTGGCAGCCTGGGCATGGATCAACAGTGGAGGAGTAGAATCTTCTCCTCCATGAGAGGACTAAAAATGCCAATGAAAGCAGAATACTACAGTAAAAGCATACAAATAATACACTGAAAACTGTGACAGCTTAATCCCATACATTACAAGAACACAGTCAGAGGTAGCTAAAGAAACTTTGAAATGAAAACAGAATGTTCTACAAAGCAAACATGGCTAAGGACATTCTGAAAGTACTAGAAATATGCATGTACTGAATTTGCCTTGCACATACAAGCATATAAAATTATACTTGTGTACAAGACCATGTGCAGAGCTACAAGTATAAGAAGACTGTGCTGCAAGGCTTTATTGGTGTGAGCATATGGCAGATGTGGAAGTACCTAATATGGAAACCCACTTTCAGAGAAGGCACAAAAAATGTGTGGCAATTTGCTATAAGAATCAAAACTACTGCAGTCTAGAAGAGTTTGTAGTTAGTTTGTCACTGTTGCTGGCTGCTGGCACATGCTAAAGCTTCATGGACTTGTCCACAGATCGCTGTTTGAGGTAGTTGTCGTGTCATGGGAGTGCTGCATGGCAATGTAGTTCTATCATAGTATCATGACAACATTCTAGATAAACTTAACTCATTTCCAGGTCTCTGCAGTATTCATTGCTTGCGGAATTTCTGAGCAAATTTCACTGCTAGCAATGAATGCTGCAGAAGCTAGCCTGGAAACGAGGTTGGTTCTAGATCTATAGTGCATGATAGTGAGCTAGATAAAGACAGGTTGTTTTTTTTATTATACATAATTATGGTAAGGCCATACAAAGTAAATTAGTGGTTTCTCAGGCCCACCCGCATCAATATTTGAGTATTTCTCGCCTTTTTTTAAAATCGGGTACATCACGAGTTGACCTGTGGTGCACATGCGTAGTAAGCGTGACCATTGGCTAGCTAGCACATGGCGCATGGCTGAACATAGGGACCTAGCTAGGGGTTGTAGTGGCATATCTGTCATTGTGTCGAGCTATGCACGAAGCTGTAAACTTAGTTATATCCTGATCGCTATGCTGGTGTCTATTCAAGTTGGGAGTGGCTGTAGCGTTTCAAAGAACTGGGGCAGTCATAGCGTTGCTGAGTCGTCCACTGTTCACGAAGTATATGTGGCGCTGAGAGACGGAACACTGGAGGGGTCGGAATATTTTGAGTTTCCTGTGGAGCTGCAAGACCAACCATACAGAAGCTTCGTCGGGAAGAGTCAGACATCAGAATTCCAGACTGTTGTGGTCACGGCAAAGATCGGGGAGCTCGTGGAGCTGTTCGGTCGATAATAATATAAACAACCGTCCGCCCACATGTACTAATCAAGTAATTTGGCCTGAGAAACTATGAATTTACTTTCCATGGCCTAACATGATGATATTTAACTAATGACGATTCCCCAGGCTGTCTTCATTTGGATATACCAAAAGCTGAACAGCAATGAGAGACTAGTTCTCAAAATTTGCTGCGTGCATAGTCTTTCAATTTTTCCTGCTATGCCATGCCACTGCTGATACGATAGTGTTCTATACTCATGATGACCAGTTAAAATGCTCACCAGTAAATGAACATACCATTTGCTCTGCCTCACTCCGCAGCTGCTTAAGTTGATCTCTTCTTTCAAGTTCCTCCCTGTCCACCTGCTTCCGTTTCATTAATGAATGTGCAGCTACATACATATAAGCAAAAGAACAGAAAAACATAGTATAGTGCTGCAACGTATATACAGATGTATACATATATGTATGTACATGTAGTGCATTCGTACGTACCTCTGATGTGCTTCTGCCCACTCCGACAGAAAAACATAGTATAGTGCTGCAACGTATATACAGATGTATACATATATGTATGTACATGTAGTGCATTCGTACGTACCTCTGATGTGCTTCTGCCCACTCCGATGTACAGAGAGCATAGCAATTGTGTCAAACGTTGGTCTGTGTCTGCATACAAGACAGGCATACCTGTTCAAAAAGTAAAGAATGGTAACATCTTCATGTTACTGCATCAAGCGCCCCTCACATAACGAGAACCCACCCCCCTAATTTTGTTTAGGTTCTTGCACAGGGTTGTGAAATACTGGCCACTTGCACTTAGGTACAATTGCTGACTCAGCAGTTGATTGTGTGACCATAATGGCTGATTTTGCCACCATATGTGCATCTCTGGATTCAAATATCATTGTAGGACACAAAATAAAGGCCAGCCAGTAGCTAAGACCTCTCAATAATACATATCCATGAGTCAGCAAAAATTTCCCAGGGATACATTAGCTCCAAGTGTTATTGATTGATAGGTGGGGTCATGGCAATGATCAGTCGACTACATCTGTTTATGTTGCAGTCAAACACCTGCATGAAATTGCACAATTATGTACCATTCACTGATGTTTATAACAAGTATCTTCTGCATAGTTCCCATCTCTAACTGTGTTTGCATAACTTGTAGTCTTGCTTTCTTTACTTTCTACAGAGACACAGGAGAATAAAACTCTACTCTCTCTGTGCTAGAATGAACTAGTGCACAAGTGGTCCTAACACTGGTGAAGAAAAACTGTGCAAAGAACAACACCAAATGGTCCAAGAAGTACTTAAATGCATCACTGATGAATGTCCAAGAAGTTGTAGTCAAAGCAAAAGCATAGACTTCATTCAACATAGAGATGAGGGTGCATCAGCCACCTTCAGTGGCTCAATACACCTTTGATACAACACCAAATAGCTTCACATGCCCACTCATCTAACCTTCCATTCTTCATAAGCTGTGCTTCCTCTCCGGGTATATTGTTTGCAAGAAGATCAGCAACACGTCGTTTCTACATGTATAAAACAAAAACATGTACGCTCATCAAAGATAAAGGGCTTGCAATTAGATGGAAATACTGCAATAGCTACTAGCTGTTACAATGGACTCATACTATATATTTCTGCATAACACCAAGAGGGCATGATGACATCATTTATATTCCGGAGGGAGGAGGAAGAGTGTGTAACTTCCTATTTTGGCCGTGGTGAAGGCAGAATCTTTCGTGTGTACTATAAACAGCACATCCGGTCGAGTTGTAGCAAGTGTGCGGGTGAAGTGTGAGTAAAAGTAGCTGCAAAACAATTGAGTTAGAGGCTTATCAGTTGGATAAGGACCGCGCGTTACCGAAGGAGAAGCTCAAGAGTTTGACTGAAATGCTAAGCGGCCCTCTTCGACTGTCAGGCGTGGATAGCATCGTAACACAAAGTTCCTCGCGTCAGGAAGGGCCGACAACCGTTCCTGTGTAGCTAGAACTTGCCAGGTAAGCTTGAAGTGTTCACATCTTGTTGACTACGAGGGTAACACTGCATTGTGAGGTCGTAGATCGTGGAACTGTGAACTTGTGGGAAGGTGTGTTCTATTTTTAGTATATACACACGGGAGATTCTGCCTGTTTCGAATTTTTGGCAGTTACACGCTCTTCAACCCTCCTCCCTCGAGCCTCCGCAATAAAAATGACGTCATCATGCGCTCTTGATAACACACATACTTACGTAAATATGTTCCAGCTTGCAATTTGCATGTGCATTGTGCATGTACACATGTAATTAGTGTAATTATATGTATACATGTATGTTTTCTTGAACATAGCTTGGCTTTTATCTCTCTCCACGGTTAAAAGAACAAGGAGACCTAATGCTGAAAAGTATGATGTCCATCAAAGGAAGGAAAAGGAGGAGCCTGGGTAGCTACGAGGTAGTCTTGCAAGATGCAAGCCAGACCCTTGCATCTGGCAAGTAGCTCAATGGCTCATTGATCAATGCTGCCCGGAACTTCCTGAGAGAGAAGTTTGTATGAGAAGAGGTTAAAAGAATCGCAAAGAATATGTCATTGAAGCTAGTTCATGGGAGTTTTTCCAGATCCTTCATGTTGAAAAAAAAAAAGAGTCGTTGGTTGACAGTCAACAACAAATGCTGTCCTCCAAGCACTTGGTGACAATTGTGGTCTTCATGATGTAGCAACTGCGTATGAACTTTGTGCTGGCAGTGACCCCACTGGCATCACATGGCAGCACAATCAACTTCAGTCCCACCTTTAACACATGTCTGGAGAAACAAGTGATGAAGCCATTTCCTGGGAAGGCTCAGACACCCAGTGGCATTGTTGGGACCTTGTTTCAAATTTTCTGTGTTTGCCAACTTCTGTGTCTGCCGTATATGCCAGAAGAACAATTAGTAAAGATGACTCGCTGAATGTAGTGAATGGTTCCACCTGGCATGTATAAACATCCCAAAAGCAGCTTTTTCATGAAAAAAGGAACCATGAAAACTACAAACATTAGCATGTACGCAAACACTTATGATGAGGGTCTGCTTGCTGGACCATTAAAATCAATATTACACATTATTTTGGCTGTTACTTGTTGTGCCAACAAACAAGGAGACTGAATATAGCTGCCAAAAGTGGTGATGGAAATGTGCCAAATGATTTAGTGTGGGGGGGAGACAGTACAAAGAGAAAATGTACTGTGTGGGGGAGACACTGTTTATCCCTTTTATTAAAGGGAGAAATATTGAAATAGTGTAGACTTCTATGGAACCAACCATGGATGCCTGGTCTTAGCCTGATAGGCGGAAAGGACCAACCACTTTAACTCTGTTTTGCATATGTGGATGCATGTGAGTCAATCACTAATGCCAGTAAGCCCTGACTCAGTAAACACTATACAGCAGAAGAACTGGCAAAATGAATAATCGTTACATTACCTCGATCAGCACCCGCATGTCCCTAACAGTGCAGTGATAGTGGCGTCCAGAAAGAAGACATCCACATTAAAAGGGTATCACCTTACCAAGAATTTCAGAAGGACATTTTTAAATCATGATAATCAACAAGTTAGTTGCCAAGCATTATAACAAAAGCTGCTAAGAGCATGGATAAAAACAGAGACAGATAAAAGTAGCCATGACTGAAGCTGTCCAGACAAGAACACTTAAAGTGAGGTTGGGTGTTTGTGTAGGGGCAAAGAAGATGGTACAGTGAATGCTTGTGATGATTCTAACTGCTTGGTTCCAGTATGCATGTGTTGGTTTAAACCCTGAATTTTTTTCACTCGAGATTAGTTTTAGCCTAAACATGCCTTTAACGCACCATATCTCCATTTCTGTCCGAGCTCTGACTCCAAAGCTATGTTTTTTCTGTCGTTTGAGCTTAAGTGAATTAGACAGAAAACAAGCTCTCATTGTTGGTGTCTGGTGCATGTAGACAGGATTCTAAAACAGGTGAGCATGCCTCTGTATCTAAGGACAGTGCATGGTGTTTTGCATTGTGTGTTGGAATGTAAGGCTGTGAGGTATAAATACCAGTATGTGTGGTGTGCGAGTTATTCTCAGGTAACTGCTGGCATTGGCGTGCAAACTTTGTTGTTTATGGATTCTCTCTCTGCCGAGGTGATGTGTACTACCAGAGGACAGGAAACCTGATGGAATGATGCAGTCAACCTGCTTACACAGTGTGAACTTTAGTGAAGCCAAGATGCTAGTTGGTTGGGATGTTACTGTACACTCAAACTGGTTTTTTCCTCTCTCACACATTTTTTCCTTTCTAAAAAAGTTTTTTTTTTTGTGTGTGAGAGGTTTTTTCCATGGGTACCCCAGCCAGGTACCCTAAATAAATTTTGGTGCCACTGTTATCCTTTGTTCTGGCCCATCCCAACAGCCTTTGTGCTCTAGCTTGTGCTATAGCTGGTTTTGTTGTGCATTGAATGAAGTTTTTGTACGTGTTTCTGTATGTTGTTGGCACCAGCAATTACACGCTTTGCCAGCTGCCATGTTGCCTGGCCCAAGCCCATTCTCAAGTTGCCTGGCCCAAGCCTATGATTGGTCAGTCTGTTATATGCCCACTCATTAACGAACATGCAATGGTCAGCACTCTCGATTGGCAAACACCCGCTTAGAGCCCAAGAAGCCTTCCCTGCCAGAAATGAACCCCCTGAAAGGTGAGAGTAGCGTTTTCTAAGCCTACTCATGCAGCCAGGCCGAGAATTGGCCCACCGGGTACCAACCATGGTCCTTTTACAGCCAAGCCTAGCAGCTGCCATGTGCACAGCACCCTGTGCGTGACCCCACCCACCTCCCCCTGTCCCACCCTTTCTGCTGACGCAGAACCTGCGTGCCAGCGCGCAGAGACTATCTTTTCTGCGCAGTGCGCAGTATGACGTTATCAAAAGTGTACTACAGGGTTTAAAGGGTTTTAAGTGCAACCAAAGGAACATGGTAATGCCCACTAGTGTCACAAGTGTCATACAAAGTAACTCAATGGTGTTGTAGCTGGAAGTATTATCAGTCCTACTGCATGTATTACATAACAATGAAGGTGGAGAAGGAGCTACTGACTCACACATTTTCTAGAGCCAGCTACGTACAAGTATCCTTGTCCCCAGGCCCCACCCAAAAAACGGGAAAGGGGCCTGGTGTCACTTGCCATATGTGCTGTGTCGGCAGTCCTCGTTTGGAGTAGAGGAATCACGTTCGTCCATTACCAATTACTAAATTCTTGACATGTGAAAGTAGTAGACTCGTTCCAAGACCATTTGAAAATGGGAACGAGGCAAGCAGGCTTTTCATAAACCTCGGATTTCAGAAACTTAGAGCGTAGTTACGCTTGCTAGGCTACTACTCTTGCCTCACAGGATTTGTCTGTAGTTGCTCCGTAGCAAGATCTGTTCATCTACTCTGTAATGTCATCATCAACAGTAGCTGGCTACCACGTGATCACGTAAGGCATGTAATTGTTACATAATATACTGACTCAGCACATACGAGAAAGTTTGTAAGTGACACCAGGCCCCTTTCCCGATTTTTTGGGTGGGGCCTGGGGACGAGGCTAAGCTACAAGAGCACCTGGTTCCATTATAAAAAGGAATTCATTGCATGGTTGGTAAAGAATTAATTAATTAATGAGTGTGATCGCAGTATAAATCTCCACAGAATGGTTAGTAGCTATTGATTCAGAGCAATGGCAAGTTTAGTCCTCAGTCAAAGAGAAGGACAACTAACAAAGGAGAATAATCTAGCCCCTGCTATTATCACAGTCAATGTTACGTCTCACTCATGAGAGCATAATGTAATATCACCAAGCAGTATTATTGCTTTCTTACCACAGAAGTACACATTCTTGACTGCTGAAATTCACTACCATCTAGCTTAAGGTCTTCGGTCTGAACATTGAACAAGGGTATATTGATGAAAACCCCTCAGCCATATGTATTTTCGTGTGCACATGCTAGAGTAATTAGTCTTAGCTGCGTAGCCAGACCTTCTCTTGCAGGATAGTCTGGCTACAGCCTCAAACCCAGGCTTTCCATTCTGGAGTTCGCTCCATAACTGCGAGACAAAAATCTAGAACGGAAAACCTGGATTCAAGTCTAGTTGTTGATACGTGAACAACTCCAGTAGCAGTCCCCGGTTCGTTTGATAGCCGTTGCACATGTTGCGTCAGCAAAGAACAAAGCATTCCAGTCATAAATACTTGCGGCATGAGTCCATTCGCCTGTGAGTTCGCGAGTTTAAGCCACTCAAGCAATGTTCTACACTTTCGCTGGGTAACCTAGCTGGTTATGATATCAGCCCAAAACTTGTATGCTTAAGTGTCTTTTACCCCACAAGTTTACTCAAGGAAGTAACAAGGCTTCGGCTGTTGTAGACATGCCTATATACATCCCTCTCAATGTTGTTGTATGCTAGTACATTGTGTAAACAGAGAGTAACAGAGAGTGCAGTTCAGGCACTATTTACTGTTGAATACAAGACTAATATTAACTCATGGAGAGTGGACTATAGTAATAACAAATCTGCACTGGGAGTTTGTTTTGTGGGAAGCCGATTAAGTCTCTATTGTGGGACAGGAGCTTATGAGCCGGCTACTGTGTGGAAAGATACTAATAATGGCAGCAATACCAATCTCCTGTAGGGGATAACAAAGGAGGAGGGTAGAAGCTAATGATGAATTATAACTGTTGTGCACTGCTCCCTGTCTGTTCATACCTTCCGTCTACTTGACATTACATGACATCACTGGTATCTAGGTTTGGGTGGAGATTTGAAAATTGAGAGAGGAAAGCTTAAAAGGAGAGGGACATTGCAGAAAGAATCACGTCATCATCTAGTGAAAGGTGAAATCTTTGTTTTGAACAAAACTTAGTTGATACCATACCAGGAGGTTCTCTAGTCTCGCAAGCCACACCCTTTGCAGAGAGAGGAAGGGTCTAGTCACGCTGCAACCATCAAGTTGTCACCATAGCAGAAACTTGCAGTGACCAATGAGATTCACGCTCTTCGTAGATTGCATCCGTTGTCATGGAGTAACAATTACGTCACATCGTGTTTGGCGGATGTCAGCATCTTATTATCTAATGGCACTGTT